>CANTUV010000039.1:3750000-5000000 GCA_947685225.1 Garcia nutans
AAAATTTGATTAAGTCAAGTCTAAAGATGTAAAACAGTCCAAAATAATTTTACAAAGTAAAATGTGGTCTAACAAAATATTAAAATCTCAACACATAATAATATAATATTTATTTTAATAATATAAAAAATAAAAAAGGGAAAAATAAAATATAAATGTTTGCTTTAGAAAAATATAATTTATAATAATAAATAATAAATAATAAAATAATAAAAATAATGGATGAATTGGAGAGCAAAACGCGGCAGGCCTGCCTATGCGAATTGGCACGTCAATTCACCGCAGGCCATGCCTGCGGAGATGTGGCATGTGCTAATGCCCTCGCAGGCCCGTGTACTAGTTCTCTTATAAGCCCATGCTCACAGTGCTCGTAGCCCGCGCCTGTGTGCTAGCCTTGCCAATTTCACCAAAACCTAATTTAATACCGGCGTTTTAAAATATTCCATAAATAAACAAGTACTAGGTTTTTTTATCAATTGCCTATAAATAAAGAAATTGAAGATTAAGACGAGGGACTTTTTTTTGGACTTTTTAGAGGTTGGGACTTTTGGACTTTTTGGAGGCTAAGGACTTGGAGACTTTTGGGCATTAACAGGAGTAAGGATTAGCAACAAAAGGGTAGCAATGATTAGTGAACCTTCAAAATGATTAGTAACCTTCAGTAAAGAAAAGCAACAATTAAACACAAAGAATGTTATCAAACAAGACAGTGGCTTACTGTCTTGGTTTTATTCATCCAAGAGTTCCAAGTTGGTGCAAGTAAAGACTTCGTATCAACATTTAATTATTGGTGAAATCTATAAACGGAGGTGTATTTTTCTAACTTAATTCATTTAAGTTCACAGTGAGTTAATCTATTATTTGATCCATCAAAACGTATCTGTTTAAAGTTTATTCTTTTGTTTTTAGTTTATATACTCATATACAATAAGAATAAGTGGTTTCTTTTATTGTTTGCATGAACAATAACTCGTCTAATTAAATCACCATAGTACTAGAATTATTCACACAATGTTTTATACATCCAGTAGCTCTATTCTATATAAATATTTACCCAAAAATCAATTGTTAAAATAATTTGAAAGCTTCTTACAGTACCAAAAGTATTTTCTAAAACCTTAATTCTCACAAACCCTAAATCCTAATTTATTTAGTTTTTTAATTTTCACAGTAGCTAAATCCCTTTCAAAAAATATGTATAAAATGTTAGTTTTCTAAATCAAAACCCTATTTTCTAAATCTAAACCCTAAATTCTTAGTTTTTTAATCTATTTCCCTCAAAACCCTAATTTTATTCAAGAAACCCTAACTAAAGTGTAAACCCTATATTTATATATCTATTGCTTTATTCAAGTTTGGATGCATGCTTATTATATGTCTTGAATGGATGATTCCTTAATATTGTACATGTTGATGGATGATTTATTTTTACTTAATTTTATAATGTATTCTTGAATGTTTGTTCATTGATTTATTTTTAGTTTCAAAAAAATTTAAGAGGTATATTTTCATTTTATGGGTACCTCATTTGTTAGATCTCATGTAATATAATTTATTTAAGTTCTGGATTAATGTAAAGGATACGTTTCCACCCATTGGTGGGTATCCTATTTTATTTATTTTCTTTTGGACATTGGACAATTGTAAAGACATGTTTCCATCAGTGGATGGGTGACTATTTATTTATTTTGTTTGAACTTGTTGTGATTTTAATAAAGCTGTTATTTATTTTTTTTTATTACATGTATTATGGATAATATCGTATTAACTAAGAATTTTTTAATATAAAGACATGAAAGAAGGCCGGTTCCAATGAATCAGGTGTTGTGGGGGTGCTGGGTCATTCTCACCTTCCCCATGCGTACCCAACTTTCTGAACCCAATAGGAGGTTGGGGATTCCTTAAGAATCAAGTCATCCAACCCTTTCCTTTTCCCTGCCCGTCCGAGTGATGACTCTATTTTCTCTGTGTTTAGGCCCGTGTTCTCTAAGGCCCTAAGCCTAATAGTGCCGAAGTTGCAAGAACCATTCCACGTGGAAGTGGGGGCAAAAATCTCTGCTCACAATGCCCTATCAAATCATCAGCTTGGAAAGACACCACTTCAGTCACAAAAGATGAAACACCCGATGTGACAAGGCAAAGTTGAAAAAGATCAACCTAGCCTCACCTAAAACCTCGAAAATATCTTGGAGAACTTTTTTGCTTTTTGCATTTGCAAAGCCTAAAAGACTTGCATTGCTTAAGTAGGAGGGTAAACTGTAGACACTAAAATTTGCCAACCTGATAAATTTTATCGTGTTCAATAATTTTAATATCGAGCGTGATAATTATCAAGGAATGTTAAGTAGGCACTCAAGTGCAATAATTATCAGGGAATGTCGATTATGATGTTCATTTACATGTTTATATATGTTGTGATTTCAGACTTGGTTATGATTCTTCCTTATAAGTACTGACAAAGTTGACACTTTTCACCTATTAAATTTGGCATTCTTATTAGATTATTTGCATATCTAGTTCATTTAGCTAACAAATCTTGCAGGTTTCCCCTATGCGAGGAGACTATCAAACTTGATAATATAAAGAATATCGAATTCGACATTCTCATTTGATTATGCTTATATTGTTTTATCAATCGTCTAATCTTACAAGTTATTATCGAATTCTATAGTTCAAGGATTGTTGAATTTGACATTACTGAAATTACTTTTCTTTTTTTTTTCCTTCTTTTATTTTTTCTTTCTATCATTCCATTATTATTGTGCTTACTCAATCCATGAACATTAAACATCCATCTAGCATACATTAATGTATACACAACGGACCATATTACCAAATATTTTGGGTCATTTTCATATTTTATACATAGTTCACATTTCATTCAATTTAACCATTAACAATGACTTTTTCACAATGCATAATAATGCATACATAGCAATTCACATGTTTTAGCATCATGTTCATGAATACATAATGTATCAAGTAGCTTAACATATTTTTCATCCAAAATTTGTTAGGCCAAATGTAATGCAATTACATTCCATTTATCAAAAGTTTGTACATACCTTGGGAAACACTCCAAAATAAGCTTTAAAATTGTTCTAACCTTCCCCTCCGAGTTACCCTTCAACACTAGGGTTAGGCAAACTATTGTCTCTTAATGCTTATACCAAATGTGATCATAAACAACCATTTAATATCACATTCTAAATCATTCTCAGAATCAAATCATTTAAATAGAAATTGCAAATGAAAAATAAAGAAAATAGTTATTCTCAAGTGACACGCCTAACAGCACAGGCGTGTTAATGATCGTGTCATTAACTCACTCACACAGAAGCTTTGACACGTCCAATGACATGGGCTTGTCACTTTTCGTGTCATTCATTATGCCTCATAAAAACTTTGACATACCTAACAACATAGGTGTGTTCATGGCCATGTCAATTATTTTGCCTTACAGAAGCTATGACACGCTCAGGAACATGGTCGTGTTAATGGTCGTGTCATCAACATTAAACTCAACACTGTTGACATGCCCAATGATATGGCCGTGTCACTAGCCGTGTCAGGCAAAATCTACATTTCGAACTCTCAACCATATGAACACAATCATTCCAAACTCAACACTACAACACCCTTAATCATCATCTTAGTTTATGTCCATAATTCACCCATTAATTCAACTCTTATATATCTCCAACATATCATAACTATCATCTTATTCAATCAATCATCACTAGCTACTCACAACATCTTCATACATACCCAAATAAGCCATTAAAACATGCTGATACATATATCCCAATTTCCACAAATCAATATATCATTCTTCCATAGAATTCCAAAGAAACTTGCAAAATGATAAAGGAACTTACCAATTGATGAAGAATCCTCATAATCTTCACTTGAATCCTTGAACTCCCTTGTAAAATTTGTGTATGGAAGAAGAACAAACTCTCCCTTACTCTCTCTCTCTAACTCACGGCAAAAAGAAGCAAAAGAAGAAGAAGAAAATATCTTCTCTTTCCATCCTTATATATATATATATTATAATAAGCCACTATTCAATTCTTTATACTATATATATATGTAATGTATATCTTAGGTAAATGTATATGTCATATTTACATAAAATATATTTCAAATATACATTTTACTTTTCACTTAAAATCCTTTCATTTTTCATTTAAATCATTTATTTAATTTATCCAATTAATTTTTTTATTTAATTTTTTTCCAAAAATTAGGGGTGTTACAAGAGGGCTTGAAAGCTTTAGGTGATCCTTCAGGCTTTCAAGACTGATTCCCTTTTGTGTTTAGGATGTATTTATAGGCCTAGGATTTGATTAGAGAGCTTCCTAACCAGATAAGGATTGATTTTGAGTAAACAAATCATATGGGATCAAGTTGGAAAAGGTAGAATCCTTAAAAATAAAAAAAAATGTGATTTTTTTTACCAAATCTCTCACATAAATTCTACATGGTAGTAGAGAACTTCCACATAGTAGTTTCCTCATGAAACCATCATTATATTAAAATTCAATTTGATACAAATATGTGGCTATTAAAATAACCCAAAACGGACATCTAAGGGCCCATTTAATTGATTGTGTGTGACAGGCAAATATGCACTGCTACATAACCTTTGTGTGATAGTAGGGAGCTGTTGCTTAGTAGTTCACTAAAGAAAACACCATCACATTAGAATTTAGTCTAATATGGATGCATGAACATTGACATTACCAAAAATGGACATCAGACTGGCCCATTAAAGTTGATTGCACAAGGTAGGCCAATTAGCCTTACTTGCTATGGAACCATTGTGCAGTAGTAATGAACTGTCGTAGGGTAGTTCCCTAAAAAAACTACAACCATATTAGAATTCAATATGATACAAATGTGTGGCCACCAGAATCACTCAAAATGGACATTGGATGGGCCCGAACGAGCCCATTGAAGCATACTGCGAGCGGCTTGAGTGGTCTTTTATATTCCAAAGTTGTGTTCAACACCATAGGTCCACTTTCACTCTAATAAATCCATCATTTCAATTCTAAAGGCATATCCTAAAGGAATTATCCAAAATTCAAAGGTAAATTTTGTAATATCCCAAAAATTTGAAAATATTAATTTTTGAAAATTAAATAAATGATTTAAAAGTATATATATATATAATTAAGTCAAAAAGGAAAATGCATATATGATATATATATATATATGCAGATATACATAATATATACAAGTCAACATTTTAATATGGGTGAAATATTATTTTAATTATTAAAATATTAATTAAGTGGTTAGTGGAAGATGACTTTTTATGTATTAATTATGTAATATGTTTTTACTTGGTAGAGAGTGAAAGTGCGATATTTGTGTGGTTAAAAAGGAGAGTAGTTGGATTGAGTTGAGTGGATCATTACCTTCATCTTCATCTTTCTCCATTGAAGCTGGCTACCTCTATCAAAGGAAAAGAGAAATTTGCTTCTTGCTAACTCAAGTAATTGAAGGATTTCAAGTGTTCAAGTTGGAATTTTGAGGATTTTCTTCATATTTGGTAAGTTTCCAACTTGTTTCCTTGATTTTCAATGGAAGTTTGTACATGTGTGAATTGGATGTTTGGTATACTATGTGTTAATAGTTGGTATTGGTATGTATGGAGTTCATTTGAGTAGTTAACTATGAATTTAAGGCTGGATTGAAGATATGGTTAAGTTTGGTGAAGAGAATAAGAGTTTTGGATTGTGTAACTTTTGAGTTGTGAAGTCACGATTGTAATTGGTATTTTTGCTTTTAATTGAGTTGTTTTGAAGTTTATACAAGTATTTTGTGGTATAATGATGGATTGATTTGAGTTTGAATAGAGTTGAAAAGGTTAAAGAAAGATAATTTTGGATGTGACAATTATGTGTTGATATCAGGATTTTTGGTCTGACACACCCGGTGACACAGCCATGTCTTTGGAAGTATTGATAATTCTATTTTCAGTGTTAGTGACACGTACAGTGACACACCTATGTCACTGAGCGTGTCACAGCTTCTGTAATGTTATAGCATTGACATGTACAGTGACACGCCCATGTCATTGAGCGTGTCATCGCTACTGTGTTGTAGGAGTATTGGCACGGGCAGGGATAAGCCCATATCTCTGGACGTGTCTTATCTACTGTAATACAGAGCTTAGGATATGGTCATCGACACGCCCATGTCACTGAGCATGTCAAAGCTTCTGTGTTGTGGGTTTATGGCACGGTCATTGACACGCCTGTGTTGTTGAGCGTGTCATGTGTAGAGTTTGCCCTAGATAGTTCTTTTCCTTATTTGCCTTTGTGTTTCTTATCCTTGTGTTGAGAGGTTTTGTTTATACCTATAAGTGTATTACTAAGTGATTACTTATAATCACATTTGGTTTAGGCTTTGAAGAGGCTTGAGTTACCCCAGTCCAAGTGTTGAGGGATATCTTGAAAGAGGAGGTTGAAAGTGGTGTTTGTTGCTTTTAGAGGTAAGTACAAACTTTGAATAATTGCTTATATTTACATGATATTGGAACTTAACACATTTGGCTGGAAAATGTGTTAAGTTACTACATTGTTGGTGCATGAGTAATATGCTTTGATTTGTATAATGTGAACTATGTGTAAAATATGATAATGACCCAAAACGTATGGGTAATGCAATTTGTTATGTATACATTAAAGATGGTATGTAAAGTCATTGGTAATGGCTATATTGATATAAGTGAGATATTTAAGGCATTGTGACTAGTTTGATAATGAGAAAATGAGAAAGAATTTGATAATGGAATTATGAAAGAATTGTGTGCCTAGTATGTTATTCAATTTTTAGAGTTTTGTGTTTGGCGGCATGCCTAAGACATAACAGTCCCTTGAAGCTGGGTTGGGCTTGGTCCTTGAAGCCTACTTGGATTGTTACATGATGTAGCAGACCCTTGAAGCTGGGTTGGGCCCGGTCCTTGAAGCCTAGTTGGGATGTTACATATGAGGTATCCTCATTGTGATTATGTTTTGCCTTCGGGGCTAGACACATAGTGTCATCTTAGGCCAAAGCAGTAACTGTGGGATTTGAATAGCATATTAGATCCTTTTGGGCCCATGCTTATATTTGCTTTTATGTGAATTATGAATTGTGGAGCAATTGAGCAATATATTAAGATATAATGTTATGAGATATAATATCCTTATGTATTATGCATTGGCATTGCATTTGAACTATATTTTTTTTTATCAAAGTTTATATCACTAGGCTTTTGGTTTAGCACAATTGTGATTCACCACAGAGGTGACAGGGTAGATTCGGTTGAGCCGGAGAGTTTGTCTAGATCGAGTCGAGTCTGGGCTTGAGATCTTGAGTGCAGAGTTGATTGTTGGACATCAAGATCAGAGACAAACTGCCAACATGTATATATTTTATATTTTTGTACATATTGACTTCATGTATATTATGTTATATTTTGATGTATATATATGTATATTCCGCAAACTATCAAAAATGTTTTGGACAAACATTTGGAAATGAAATTATATATGTGTTTTAGCAAGTAATAATTCATCTATTATTTATATGATTTGAGTTTATACAGATTTCAAAAGTAAGGGTTTGTTTTATTAAAAAGGATTGTGGCATTCTTGTTTCATATATTCATATATTACATATATTGGGTGTATGTAGTGTACGTATATATTGTATAAGGGTGTTAAATTTATTTTGGTATCAGAGCCTAGGTATGAGGTTCTCAACCTAGGTGGCTTGTAAGAGAAAGAAAATGGAGATTTTTTTTTAAAAATATATAGTTTTTAAATATGATACATGCATTGGCACTAGCAGCTTTTGCTCTCTAATGTGGCAATTTCTGCTGTGTTTGTAGATAGAGGTAGTTATGGCATCTCAGACACGTCAGTCTGTAGAGGGTAGTGCAGAGAGTGTTGCTCCTATTGAGGGTAGAGACAGAGCTAGAGTTGAGATCGCTTGAGGGGCACCTACTCCTGTGCCAGAGAGACCAGGAGTTGATGAGATTCCACCGGGTTGAGTACGGTATATGGTGGAGCTGTTGAGACGGGCTCCAGTTTAGCAACCGCGGCCACCGCAACCGCAGTCGCAGTTATCGACAAGGAAATATGATAAGCTAAGGAAGTTTGGAGCTGAGGACTTTATTAATACTACAGACCCTGCTGTAGCAAAGCAGTGGCTAGATAGCGTCCAGAGAGTGTTCATCCAGCTGCAGGCTACTCTAGAAGAAAAGTTTGATTATGTTAGATCTCTTTTGCTGAGGGATGCATATGATTGGTGGAAGACGGCTCCACATGCTCTGAATGATCCACCAATCCTAACCTTAGTAAACCGTGGCATTTCTATATTCAGTATACGTATATTATGATCGTATTAGCATGCTGTGTATGTATACGGGGTATAGGGGTGTTACAATTGTTTTGGTATCAGAGCCTAGGTTTGAGATTCTCAACCTAGGTCAATTGTAAGAAAAAGAAAATTTTGATTTTTAAAATGTGATTTTTGAATAAGATACATGTTTTGGTATTGGCAGTCTCTGATCTTTAATGAGGTATATTCTGTTGTGTTTGCAGTAGGTAGTGATGGCGTCTCAGTCACGTCAGTTCGTAGAAGGTAGTGCTGAGAGTGTAGCTCCTGAAGAGGGTAGAGATGGAGCTAGGGTTGATAGAGTTAGTGAGGCCCCTGCTCCTGTGCCAGGGAGATCAGCTGCTGATGAGATTCTGCCGGGTTGGTTACGGCATATGGTAGAATTGTTAAGGAGAGCTCCCGTACAGCAGCCACCACCGCCACCACAACCTCAAGTGCCGGTGAGACATTATGATAAATTAAGGAAGAATGGAGCTGAGGATTTCTTGGGTACTATAGATCCTGCAGTAGTTGAGTAGTGGTTGGATAGAGTGCAGAGGATATTTATCCAGTTGCAAGCTACTCCTGATGAGAAATTTGATTATGCTAGATCCCTTCTTCAGAAAGATGCTTATGATTGGTGGAAGATGGTTCCTCATGCCATGGATGATCCACCTACATTATCTTATAATGATTTTCTGAGGGAGTTTGAGCAGAAATATACTCTGAGGGAGTATAAAGATGTTAAGAAAATGAAATTTCTGAATCTGAGACAAGATAACCGGACAGTGACAGAGTATGAGATAGAGTTCATCTGGTTGAGTCACTATGCCAGTGGGATTATTTCCGATGAGATTGATCGGTGCAGGAGGTTTGAGGAGGGGTTGAGGCCCTCTATTATGTGCATTGTTGTTGGTTCTTGATACCAGGATTTTCTCAATTGGTTGCAGCAGCCAGAAGTGTTGAGAGAGCACAGGGCATAGCAGCAGCTGCTACCGAGGAAGAGACCAGAGTTAGGAGACCTCAGTTTGAGGCAGGGTCTTCATCTATGAAGAGAGGCGGAGGAAGTTTTATTCCAAGAGTCAGTAGAAGCCAGAGGCAGTCTGGTAGGTCAGTTCAATATCAGAGACAGAGACCGAGACCTACAGTTTCTGTAGCGAGTGCTCCGACTCAAGTGGTTCAGAGATCTACTCCACCTGTATGTGCCCATTGTGGTAGGATACATGGGGGTGTTTGTTGGAAGATTGGTGGATCAGCTGTATGTTTCAGATGTGGATCGCCTGACCATTTCATTAGAGAGTGTCCTGAGCCACATGATGATAGACAGACTGATACTGCAGCTTCTCGACCCAGTGTCAGTAGAGGTGGTCGAGGGGGCAGAAGTTTCAATAGAGGTGGTAGACCTGGGTTTAGTCAGAGAGGAGGATCTTCATCAAAAGGCAGTAGGCCAGATGAGGCCGGATCTTCTCAGAGAGTATATGTGATGCAGAGGCAGCCGAATGCTTCAGCAGTTATAGCGGGTACATTTTCTTTATTTGATACTTCAGTTCTTGCTTTGATTGATCCAGGATCCACTCATTCATACATAAGTGCATCTATCTTGCTTGTGTCTGAGTTGCATTCAGAATTCTTAGAATTTGATGTGTTGGTGACAAATCCTTTAGGGCATAGTGTGGTAGTTAGCAAGGTGCATTGGGATAGTGCAGTTGTGGTGCAAGGAGAGGAATTTTTGGGAGATTTGATTGAAATGCCTTTTAAGGAGTATGATTTGATCTTAGGCATGGATTGGTTGTCTAAGCATGGAGTTGTGGTAGATTGTCAAAAGAAGTGTGTTACTTTGAGAACCGGTGATGGTAGAAGTGTGATAGTGTCTAGTGAGCAGAGACAACTTGCATCCTTGTTTGTTTCGGCTGTTACAGCTAGGAAGTTGATTAAAAAAGGGTGTGATGCTTATCTTGCTCATGTTGTGGATACCAGAGTAGTGGGTTCTCAACTTAATAGTATACCCATAGTTGCATAATTTCTAGATGTGTTTCCTAAGGAGTTGCCAGGGTTACCTCCTGAGAGAGAGGTGGAGTTTGGTATTGAATTGTTGCCTGGTACCACTCCCATCTCTATTACTCCTTATCGAATGGCACCTGTTGAGTTGAGAGAGTTGAAGGTGCAGTTGCAAGAGTTGTTGGATAAAGGGTTTGTTCGCCCTAGTGTTTCTCCGTGGGGAGCTCCTGTTTTGTTTGTGAAGAAAAAGGATGGTACTTTGAGATTGTGCATAGATTATAGGCAATTGAACAAAGTGACTATTAAGAATAAGTATCCTTTGCCTCGGATAGATGATCTCTTTGATCAATTGAAGGGAGCAGCAGTGTTTTCCAAGATTGATTTGAGATCAGGGTACCATCAGTTGAGAGTCAGAGCTGAAGATGTTTCTAAGATAGCTTTTCGCAATAGGTATGGGCATTATGAGTTTTTAGTGATGCCTTTTGGATTGACTAATGCACCTGCAGCTTTCATGGATTTGATGAATAGAGTGTTTAGGTCATATCTGGATCAGTTTGCTGTGGTCTTCATTGATGATATTTTGGTGTATTCGTGTAATGAAGAGGAGCATGACAAGCATTTGCGGATTGTGTTGCAGACCTTGAGAGAGAAGCAATTGTATGCTAAGCTGTCGAAATGTGAATTTTGGCTTGATCAAGTGACTTTTCTCGGTCATATAGTTTCAGCAGATGGTATAAGAGTTGATCCGAGTAAAGTTGAAGCTATTTTGAATTGGAGTCCACCGAAGTCTGTAACTGAAGTTAGAAGTTTTCTGGGTTTGGCAGGTTATTACCGATGCTTTGTGAAAGGTTTTTCTTTGATAGCTACTCCACTCACCAGATTACTGTGAAAGGGAGTTAGATTTGTTTGGACAGATCAGTGTCAAGCTAGCTTTGAGCAGTTGAAAGAGATGTTGACTCAAGCACCTGTTCTTACTTTGCCTGTAGAAGATAAACCATATGTGATTTACAGTGATGCTTCACATAATGGTTTAGGATGTGTTTTGATGCAAGAAGGTAAAGTCATAGCTTATGCTTCTCTGTAGTTGAAGCCGCATGAACTTAATTATCCGACGCATGATTTGGAGTTGGCAGCCATAGTGCTTGCTTTGATGATTTGGCGACACTATTTGTATGGGGAAAATGTTTTATCTACACTGATCATAAGAGTTTGAAATATTTGGGGGTTCAAAGAGAGCTTAATCTTTGGCAAAGATGATGGTTAGAATTGATCAAAGACTACGACTGTTTGATTGACTATCATCCTGGTAAGGCAAATGTTGTTGCTGATGCCTTGAGTCGGAAGTCTTTGGCAGGTTTGTCTGTTTATTCGCTCTCGTTACTTGTTGAGTTGAGAGTGTTGCATGCCAGTTTTGAATCATGTGATGATGGTGCATTGTTAGCTCAGTTGCATTTAAGACCGATGTTGTTGGACCAGATAAGGGAGGCTCAATTGGTAGATGAGAAAATTTAGAAAATTATTTCAGATTTCCAAAATGGAGGAAGCCGAGATTTCCATGTGAAAAGTGATGGTAGCCTTTGGTTCAAGAATAGATTATGTGTTCCTGATGATGCAAGTTTGAGAAGAACTATTTTAGAGGAAGCACATCAATCAGTTTTTACTATGCACCCTGGGAGTACAAAAATGTATCAAGATTTGAAGCAGCATTATTGGTGGTCAGGTATAAAGAGAGACATAGCGGAATTTGTATCTAAGTGTCTCACGTGTCAGAGGGTGAAAGCTGAGCACCAAGTTCCAACAGGGTTGCTTCAACCTTTAACAGTGCCTGAATGGAAATGGGAGGAGTGACAATGGATTTTGTGTCTGGTTTGCCATTGACTCAGAAGAAGCAAGATGCTATTTGGGTGATTGTTGATCAGTTGACAAAGACAGCTCATTTTCTTCCAGTGCGGATGGATTATTCTCTTGAAACGTTGACAGAGCTGTATATCAGTGAGATAGTGAAGTTGCATGGAGTCCCAATTTCTTTAGTGTCTGATCGAGATCCACGATTTACTTTGAGGTTTTGGAAGAGTTTGCATGGTGCTTTGGGTTCTCGATTGCACTTTAGCACTGGTTTTCATCCTCAGATAGATGGGTAGTCAGAGAGAGTAATACAGATTATAGAGGATATGTTGAGAAGTTGTGTTATTGATTTTTCAGGAAGTTGGGACAGATTTTTGCCACTTGTGGAATTTGCTTACAACAACAGTCATCAATCCAGTATTGGTATTGCACCTTATGAGGCATTTTATGGTAGAAGATGCAGAACGCCTCTGTGTTGGAATGAGGCTGGGGAAGGCAAATTGATTGGTCCTGATTTGGTTAAAGAGACGGAGGAGAAAGTGAAGATAATTCGGGATCGATTAAAAGCAGCTTCAGATCGGTAGAAATCTTATTCAGATTTGAAGAGAAGAAACATAGAGTTTGATGTTGGAGAGGGAAAAAGATTTTAAGATTTGGTCGAAGAGGGAAGCTGAGTCCTCATTTTATTGGACTGTATGAGATATTAGAAAGAGCTGGACCAGTTGCTTATCGTCTTGCTTTGCCACTTGAGTTGGATAGAATCCATAATGTCTTCCATGTTTCTATGCTGAGGAGGTACAGATCTGACCCATCTCATGTTCTGTCCGTTGAATCTATTGAGGTGAGTTCAAAGCTGTTTTTTGAAAAAGAACCAGTTGCTATTTTGGCATATGGAATGAAAGAGTTGAGACATAAGAAAGTGCCAATTGTGAAGGTTCTTTGGAAGAATCATGATAGAGAAGAGTCAACTTGGGAGAGTGAGCAAGCGATGCAAGATCAATATCCTCAATTGTTTCAGACATGAGATCAGGTAATTTCGAGGACGAAATTTATTTTTAGAGGGGGAGAATTGTAATATCCCAAAGTATACCCTAAAAGTTTTGGAATAATTGTTGTTGTATTTGGATTTAATATATGTGTTTAATTGGAAAGAGGGAAGAAGTGAAGAGAGTGTACACAAGACAAAGTGTGGAAGTCAAAGAAGATATTTTATTTTTATTATTAATGGAATTAATTAATAAGGAAATTTAAAATGAATGGAAGAGAATTAATTGGATTATTTTATTGTATTTTGCTTGGTGGAGAGGATTTTGAGGAGAGAGAAGGTTGAGTGTTTGACTTGGTTTTCTTTGTTTTCCTTCTTTCTTTCTTTCTTTCTTCCTCGTGTATCTTCTTCTTCTTCTTCTTCTCTTTTTCTGTGTTGGCCGGCAGCTCCATGGTAAGAGAGCAAGAGAGAGATTTGATATTCCAAACTCAAGATTGAAGGAAGTTTTCAAGTGATCAAGTTGGAAATTTAAGAGTTTTTTCAACCTTGGTAAGTTCTGCACTTGATTCTTTGATTTTCTTTGAGTTTGTGAGTTGAGGTTGTGGTTGATATGTGTTTGTTTGATTGTGTGTGTTTGAGAGTGTTTGGTTTAATTGATTTTGATGTTGGTGTTTGATTGGAAAGAAGGAATTAGGTTTGGTGTTGGAAGAGTAAGGGTTGTGTGTATGTGATGGTTGTAAAGTGGTGTTTGATGTATGTTTTGAGTTGTTTTGGTGTTTTAGCAAGTTATTATGGTTTATGGGTGTGTTTAGTTAAGTTTGTTTGAAGTGGATAATGGTGGTAGAAAGTGGTTTGTTAGATGTAGTGTTGATGTTGCCGGAATCTGGATTTTTGGCCTGACACGCTCAGGAGCACGGCTAGGTTGTTAGGCGTGTCGTTGGTTCTGTTTCATGGATGGGTGACACGAGCAGTGACATGCCCATGTCACTGAGCGTGTCATAGCTACTGTGTTGAGGGAGGTTTGACAAGGCCATGAGCACGCCCGTGTTGCTGGACGTGTCAATGTTTCTGTCAGACAGAATGTATTACACGTCCCGTGACACGCCCGTGGTTCTAAGCGTGTCAAAGCTTCTGTGTTGTGAGTTTAGGGCACGGTCAGGGACACGCTCGTGTTGTTGAGTGTGTCATGTGTAGAGTTTGCCCTAGTTGGTTCTTAGTCTTATTATCTCATTTGTATTTCTAAGTGAGTGTGTATTATTTCTTTTTGAATTAGGTTGTGAAGAGGTTGAGTTGACCTAACCTAAGTGTGAAGTAATCTTGGAAGAGGAAGTGTATAGATTAGTGTGAGTTGGTTTTGAGGTAAGTACAAACTACATGGTTGCATACACTTACATATTTTGATACTTAATACATATTTGGTTGTAAATGTGTTAAGTGATCTATTGTATTGTTGATATACTTGATAAATGTTTTGATTTGTATAATGTGAATGATATGATGAGCCTTTAATATGTATGTTAATGTAATTGGTTATGTACACTTGAATGATGAATTGAGTTAATGTGATATGAGACATGATGAGAAATGAAACCCTTGTTGTTGGCTATGATAGTGCAAATGAAATAATTAGGGCATGGTTGCCTATTTGATTATGGAAAATGAAATGAGAAATGAATTGAGAAAGAGATTGATAAAGAGATAAATGAAATAATTGTGTGATTAATATGTTATTCAATTTTCAGAGTTCTGAGTTTGGCGGCATGCCTATGAATCACTGGATAGGTGAAAAGACCGGGTCGTAAGCCGATTCCAGTTCAAAAATGTGAAAAATGTGAAATATGATGTTTTTGCGGTGAAAAGACTGGTCGTAAGCCTCAAAAACAGTAACAGTCTAGCCGGGTTGAGGATCTCCTCGAGTTTAGCCGGGTTGAGGTCCAAGAGACTGGGTCTCTTACACTATCCAAGTAGTAACTCTGAATTTTGAATAACATATTAGTGTCTTTTGGGCCCATGCATGTCTTTGTTTAAATGTGATTTATAAATGGTGAATCAAATGAATAATGGGATTCAATGTAAGACTTTGAAATGTGATATTCTTATGTATTGTTTATAATGTTTGAACATATGATATTGGCATTACATTGAAACATATTATCATTGTGGTTTGTACCACTAAGCCTATGGCTTAGTGCGATTGTGGTTCGTCGCGCAGGTGACAGGGTAGAACCGGAGAGTTCCTCTAGGCCAAGTCAAGTTTAGATTCTAAAGTGTGGATAGTGAGCTTAAAGATCAAAGACTAACTGCCAAATATGTATAAACTTTATGTTTTGTAAAATTTGTTTTTGATGTAATTGTATTTGTAAATATAACTATATTTTCCGCTGCGTATTAAATGAAGGTTGTATTAATGTGTTTAAGTTTATGTATATTTTTGTAAAAAGAAAATGAGTCGTTTGTTTAGTAAACCGTGGCATTTCTATATTCAGTATACGTATATTACGATCGTATTAGCATGCTGTGTACGTATACGGAGTATAGGGGTGTTACAGACTGTGACTGAGGTTAGAAGTTTTCTGGGTTTCGCAGGCTATTATTGATGGTTTGTGAAAGGTTTTTCTATGATAGCTACTCCACTCACCAGATTACTTTGGAAGGGAGTTAGATTTGTGTGGACAGATCGGTGTCAGGCAAGTTTTGAGCAGTTGAGAGAGATGTTGACTCAGGCTCATGTTCTTACCCTAAATGTGGAAGGTAAACCTTATGTGATTTACAGTGATGTTTCATATAGTGGTTTAGGTTGTATTTTGATGCAGGATGGTAGAGTCATTGCTTATGCCTCTCGATAGTTAAAGTCGCATAAGCTGAATTACCCGACTCATGATTTAGAGTTAGCAGCCATAGTTTTTGCTTTAAAGATTTGGCGACATTACTTGTATGGGGAGAAGTGTTTCATTTATACGGATCACAAGAGTTTAAAATACCTAAGTGTTTAGAGAGAGCTGAATCTTTGGCAGAGACGGTGGTTAGAGTTGATTAAAGACTATGATTGTTTAATTGATTATCATCCTGGCAAGGCAAATGTTGTTGCTGATGCCTTGAATCAAAAGTCTTTGGCAAGTTTAACTGCTTTTTTGCTCTTCTTACTTGTTGAGTTAAGAGCGTTGCATGCCAGATTTGAGTCTTGTGATGATGGTGCTTTGATGGCTTAGTTGCAGTTGAGGCCAGTGTTATTGGATCAGATTAGAGAGACTCAGTTGATAGATGATAAAATCCAGAAAATTGTATTGGATTGCCAAAAGGGGGAGAGTCAAGACTTTCATGTGAGAAGTGATGGAAGTTTATGGTACAGAGATAGGTTGTGTGTTCCTGATGATGCAGGACTAAAAAGAGTAATTGTGGAGGAAGCACATCAGTCAGCTTATGCTATACACCCTAGGAGCACCAAGATGTATTAGGATTTGAAACAATATTATTGGTGGTCAGGTATGAAGAGGGACATAGTAGAGTTTGTATCCAGATGACTCACTTGTCAAAGAATGAAGACTAAGCACCAAGTTCCTTCAGGATTACTTCAGCCATTATCAGTGCCAGAGTGGAAATGGGAGCGAGTGACTATGAATTTTGTAACTAGATTGCCTTTGACTCAAAAGAAGCATGATGTGATTTGGGTAATAGTTGATTGGATGACAAAGGCAGCTCATTTTCTTCCAGTTCAGATGGATTTTTCTCTTGATAGATTGGTTGAGCTATATATTAGTGAGATAGTGAGGCTACATGGAGTCCTAGTTTCTTTAGTATCCGACCGAGATCCCCATTTACATTGAGATTGTGGAAAAGTTTGTAGGATGCTTTAGGCTCTACATTATATTTTAGCACTGCTTTCCATCCTCAGACAGATGGGCAGTTAAAGAGAGTGATACAGATTTTAGAGGACATATTGAGAAGTTGTATCATTGATTTCACTGGGAGCTGGGACGGATTCTTACCATTGATTGAATTTGCTTATAACAAAAGTCATCAGTCCAGTATTAGAATGGCACCTTATGAGGCATTGTATGATAGGAGATGTAGGACACCTCTATGTTGGGATGAGGTTGGAGAAGGTAAGCTGATTGGTCCTGATTTGATTAAGGAAATAGAAGAGAAAGTAAAGGTGATTAGGAATTTTCTGAAAGCAATCTCAAACCGACAAAAATCATATTCAGATTTAAAAAGAAGAGACATAGAGTTCAGTATAGGAGATAAAGTGTTTTTGAAAATGTCTCCTTGGAAGAAAATTTTGAGATTTAGCCGCAAAGAAAAGTTGAGTCCTCGTTTTATAGGACCTTATGAGGTATTGGAGAGAGTTGGACCAGTGGCCTATAGACTAGCTTTAGCGCCTGAGTTGGATCAAATTCACAATGTCTTCCATGCCTCTATGCTTCGGAGGTACAGGTCAGACCCATCTCACATTTTGTCAGCAGAGTCATTTGAGGTGAGTCCATATCTGACTTATGAGGAAGAACTAGTGGCTATTTCGGCACGTGAAGTGAAGGAGTTGAGAAATAAAAAGGTGCCACTTGTGAAAGTTCTTTGGAAGAATCACGCCACTGAAGAGGCAACATAGGAGAGAGAGCAGATGATGCGCAATCAGTATCTCCAGTTATTCCAAACTTGAGAGCAGATAATTTCGAGGATGAAATTTATTTGCAGAGGGGGAGAATTGTAATATCCCAAAATTTTGAAAATATTAATTTTTGAAAATTAAATAAAAGATTTAAAAGTATATATATATATAATTAAGTGAAAAAGGAAAATGTGTTTATGATATATATATGTAGATATACATAATATATACAAGACAACATTTTAATATGGGTCAAATGTTATTTTAATTATTAAAATATTAATTAAGTGGTCAAATGTGTGTGTGTATATATAATACCATTATTATATATTAGTAGTAAATAAAAATTTACATAAAAATTAATATTAGATTACAAATTATTTGATAATAATAATTTTTCATTAGTCGAGTTGAAATATGTCTATAATTGGTTAATTTAAATTGTTAAGATATTTAAATTTGAAGTTATTTTATTTTATAGTCTCATATTTTATTATATGGAGTTATTATGTAATATCTAATATTATACAAATAATTAAAGAAATTTCTTAATTTAACTATAAAATAAAATAAATATAAACATAATAAATAGTACTGTAACACCCTTATACACTATATATGTACAATACATATATTCTGTATATGTAAAATATATATATAGAATATAAGAATGTCACCATCTTTATCATTTGAAAATTTACAATAAATTTAAGAAAATATTATATTCCTTAAAATATACTTTAATAGAAAACAAATATACTTCTTAGTAATCATATATACATAAAATACATATTTAGGATACAATGGTGCTATAATAAATGCATATAAAATCATCACTTTCATTTTAAAAACAATTTATAAATTTAGAAAATAAGTTATCTAGAAAATTTTTGTTAGAGTTTTATCTGCAATTTTTATTAAATCTCCAAAACAATATAAAAACACAAACTACATAAAACCATAATCCCAAAATAATTTTACAAATAATCCTCCGAAACACCATTTAAATAATATATAATGTTATATCATTTGCCAACATCATTATTTAATATACATATTATATATTTACATAAAACACTTTACAAAGACTCTCCTAATTCAATAATTTATTATTAAATGTATAATATGTTCAAAAACCAAAAAACACCAAATTCAATTAATACATGGATGCAACACCTCCCACACATAGTCTTCAAATCTTAATCACAATCTGGATCTTCTTTGGTTTGCATGTCTAATACTTATGCAATTCACACGACCGTACTAAGCATACTGCTTAGTGGTACATACTATAATAACATAAAACTATTTTAAAGTCAAAGTATACATCATTTATTATCACACTCCATATCATATAAATGTTTAAGCATGTATATCAAGTTAATTCATTTTCCATTCACTAATCACATAATTTACAAATATATTACAACCACATAAATTGGGCCCAAATAACCCTATACAGTATTCAGGTACCAGAGATATTGTTATAGTCTATCGCGACACTAGGGGATCTAAGTGTCGTATTCTTCCCTTGTGGATACCTCTGTGTCTAGCCCCGAAGACAAATAATAATGACACTTAGTATCTAGCCTGAAGGCACATCATATTATAAGTGATGTCCAGCGTCTAGCCTGAAGGAAAATCATATCAATAGCACCAAACCAATTCTCTGGAACAAGATACTATACAAGGAAAACACACATTTCATATACATTATTACTTCATAAACATTTCTCATATTCTCAATTACAATTCTTTTCCACATTTCTTAAGTGATCAAACTTATCATGATCACTTTCACATCATTTTTTTTTTCATTTTTTCTTTTTCATTTATCAATTTCTCTTTATTTCATAACCAATTTCCACATTTCTTAACCACATTACAGATTATACAAATCTTCATCTTATTACTATTAACATATTAGTTTATAATAATGTCACTTTAAAGAATATTGTTTATTCTTTAAAGTAAGCCAAATATATTCTATTCTCACCACTTTATCCATATTATACTTTATACTCCTATGAATGGAGATTTTTACCCACACTCTCATATGGATTGGTTCTTGAGACTTTGGCACTATTAGGCTTAGGGCCTTCGAGAATAAGGATCTAAACCCAGAGAAAATGGAGTCACCACTCGAATGGGCCGGGAAAAAGAAATGGTTGGATGACTCAATTCCTATGGAATCCCTAACCCCCTATTTAGTTCGGAAAGTTGGATACGCGTGGGGAAGGTGAGAATGAACCAGCACCCCCACAATGCCCGATTCATTGGAACCGGCCTTCTTTTCAAGTCTAAATATTATTAAAATTTTAATTATTATAGTATCATCCATACTACATGCAATAAACATAAATAATCACTTTATTAAAATCACAACAAGTTCAAACAAAATAAATGGGCACCCATACTGGATGAAAACAGGCCCTTACAATGTCCAATGTCCAAAATAAATTAAATTACATTGAACCTAACTAACAAGGTATCCACAAAATGAAAACATACCTCTTACATTCTTGAATATTAAAGTAGACTAATAAAAACATTCAACCATTCATTATAAATAAGATAAAAGTAAATCATTCATTATAAAATAAAATAAAATAAGTCATACATCAAAACATATAATAAGTGAACATATATTAACAATCGAGACTATACTCAAATATCAAGTTAAATAATGAATGTACAAACTAGGGTTTTAACATATGAATTAGGGTTTCTTAAAGTTTAGATTGTTAAATTAGGGTTTAGGGTTTATATCATGCAATTAGGGTTTCCTACATGCAAATTATGGTTTTGAAGAAGCAATCAAGATTTTAGGGCTTACAAAATAAAGTTAGGATTTTGATTTTGCTAACTAGGTTTTCTAGATTACTTTCGAGAATTAATTAAAAAACATCAAAATGCATATAAAAGAAATTAAACCTAACATCAATCAATATTCAATATTTGAAAGAAGGAATATGGCCATCAATATTCAATATGAAAGAGAAGCATGATTACGGGATGTTTTTAGAAATGCAAAAATAAAATAAAAAAAAGAAGCAAAACAAAGGGATTGCTGTAAAATTTTTAAAAGAGTTAAATAAAGGATTGCAAACCATCATTGTTGGTTACACTGATGTTTTTATGTTGATACAATCTTTATGCTTGTACCATGCCCAAATCTCGGTTGAATGGGATGAAGGCAATGTGTTACTTCCTTTGGTGTTACTGGTTTGATATTTTGTATTCCTATTTAGTGAACTGCTCCAACTTACTGCTTGCTTCATGGGCTCTTTGTGTATCTTTGTTTACGTTTTTGTCTAACCTTTTGCTTTGGGTTGTTGCTATCTCCTTGTTTCTTTCTTTTCAAGTTTAATTGCTAAAGTTCCTCTCTTTTTTTTACTGCTCTTTTGTTCTTCTATTTATAAGAAAAATTTAGGTTAAATTCTTCAGTTTGTCTCTGTTTCCTCATTAAGCATGACTTTAAAACAGTTTCAGTTTTCTTGATTAAGCACGATTTTAAAATGATTTGAATTTTACTTAATAAACCGTGTCCATGTCGAACTTAAATGAGATGGATTGGGGTTCATATCAAACTGGGACATCCCTAGTTCGATATGGACATGTCCATATCGAACTAGGGATGTCCTAGTTTGATATGGGTGTCCATATCGAACTTGTACATCCGCAGTTTGATATGGATAAGTCCATATCGAACTTGGGCTTCCCAGTTCGATATGGATTCCCATATCGAACTAGGTTTGTCCTAGTTCAATATGGACCATCCATATCTAACTGGACAAGCCCAATTCAACATGCATAATTCAATATCAAACAAAATGACTTCCAGACCATTTTTAGGTTTTAAAACTTACTTTGTTATAGTTTTAAAGTTTTAGAAACTAAATCGGACTCATTTAGGCCTTTATAAAATTTGGACCAATCAAGATAAAAGCTTATAATATATTTAAACCTTTAAGAATGGACCGATAAATACTTAGGCCATCTTTAATTAGGACCGAACTAGCTTAGGGTCAAAATCAATGGTCTACAGTTTGCCCCCTGCTTCGATGATCTTGGAATTATTCAGAGAGTGAAAAGCAACAGGAGTTTAAGTTGATTTTGGGCACAGATGGTTTTGGACCCTAGATTGGATTGGTTTGGATTCTGGACCCGAGGTGAGTTCTGAACTAGAAAATGATTTGGGTATGGATCCTGATTGTTTTGGGTTCTGACTCGAAAAATGATTCTGGTTCTGGACTTGGATTGGTTTAGGTTTTGGACCTGGAATGAGTTCTGGACTTGAAAATAATTTGGGATCTATACCTGGATTGATTTGGGTTGTGGACCCAGATTGAGTTCAAGACTCAAAAATAATTTTAGTTCTGGACCCGAGGTTGATTGGGTTCTGGACCCAAAACTAGATTTGTTGGAATGTGGACCCAAAACTTGATTGGTTGGATTTTGGACCCAAAATACCTGCAAAAAATTAATTGTAGTTAATAAAGCATTTTGCAAAAATTTCAGCTATTTTTTACCATATATGGGTACCTATAAACGCTTGCCCCCTGCGTGACAAAAATATTTAATGAGTATAAAAAATATTTTTTAGACATGCAAAAAAATTATATGCTCACAATAAATATCTATTTACTTTGTGCAAGTGTGCTGTGACAAAATTATTGGAAAAGTAAATTTAAATTATTGAAACAAATAAGATGGAACAGAATTATTGAAGCAAATAAGTCCGAATATAAATGATGTATTGTCACTACCAAGTGATCATGCTTTTTTTAATTAATTTTTTTAAAGAAAATTGAAAAATTATCCTTTAGCTCTCTGCCTATAAATTGAGAATGCTTCATTCATTTCAACCATATCTCGCCAAATCTTATATACTTAGCCTGCTCATTTTTTTTCACAATTTTTAAGTTTTTTTTATTTTTATTTTAAAAAAGAAATGGTGGTAAATCAACATGCGTCTAGAACTGGACCACATATGGATCCTGAATTATGTGCTTACCTCAGAGATAGCGGACTAGAGCGGATTCCAATTCTAGCAAGGATACACCTCCACCGAAGTTCACAAGAGAAAACAAAGGTATTTATTATTGTCTACAAGATATATTCTCCTTATAAAAATTTATTTTATGACTTTTATGATGCTTTTTTTATATTGTTAATTTATTATTTGTAGTAGAAAAAATAAGCTAAAGAATTCTAAAAATATTTATGGCATACAAAAAATAAAAAATAGAAAACTATTTAGAAAAAATATGTAAAATAATAATAATAATGCTAACAAAAATATAAAAAGGCTATAAAAGATTTTATGCAAAAGTAAATGAAGTGGAAAAATTGGTCATGATGCAAAAAAAATACCCAAAAATAAGAAAAATTAAATGTAGTGAGACAATAAAATTCTTGGGGTGCTGAAAATAATTTTTATGTTTCAATTTATATTTTCCTTAATTTTAGAATTCTTGATAATAATTATTAGGGGTGCTATACTTGCTTGGTTAGACTTACCTTTATCATGGTAGTTTGATAGCTGTGTGTTTCTTGGTGGCAGGAACATCCACAAAGCCCATGAGTGGTATGATCGAGTTTCGCCTCTAGTCCGGAGGATGATCAATGAATGTGGTTTCGAAGAATTTGTGCTGCAGTTGCCCGCCAAGGTATATCAAATTGATAGAAGCATAATATAGGTGCTTATCAAGCGGTGGATGGACACCACTCACACCTTTCACTTGAATGTTGGGGAGATGACGATTGGCCCATTAGATTTTATGGCGATAACAGGCTTGAAATGGGACGGGATCCCTGTCCCTTTAACCAACAATATGCTGACTAAAGATGAAATTCACGAATGAATTGGCATGCTTCCTAGATGCAGGGGAGTGTGTAAAATAAAATACGAATGCATCTGAGAGTATTGGATGAGACAGACTCGACCGGTACATGGCAGACGAGCAAAAAGATACACTCGCGGCTTTTTGTTCTACTTGTTAGCTACAACAATCTTATGCAGCACCGAGAAGGCAATTCACCTGCTAATTTTGTGTGCTTTGGCAGATTTCAATCTTGTCCCTTTTTATGCTTGGGGAGAGGTTGCCCTTGCTTGTCTCTATTACGATTTTGATAAAATTAGCAGAAATAAGATATCTTTTAAAGGTTTGATGGTCGTTACTAAGGTATGAGTTTGTCCTCCTCTCTCTCTCTCTCTCTCTCTCTCTCTCTCTCTCTCTCTTTTAATTTTTTTTACCATGACAGATGTGGGCCTACGAGCATAATCTCATGAGAGTGATGGGTATATCTAGGAGACAAGTGGGATACCCGAGATAGAGCATCTAGTTATCGGCTCATAGAGAAGTGCCTGGCGGTCATCATGTTCATTCCCAACATTATCAATTGAGCCAGTTGACCTGGGATCAAGCAAAATACAAAATTAGTAATATAATGGAATTCAAAAATAAATAACTTACCAATAGTGCTACGTTGTAGGTGAATGTTGCTTGGTGGAGAGCAAATAAAAGGGCGAACTGGACTACTTCCATGATTAATGCATTGCCCCTGTAAAATTCCCATCGAATAATCGTTGGGCCGATTTCAAATGGATTGTTTCTAGGTGAGAGGGTACAGAACTAGTTTCTTGGCCCTGATCATAGGCGAGTGCCAGCCAATGTCCCAACATATGTGTTGACTTGCAATTCTATGCCTGAGCCTGAAGGCATTCCCAAAATGGATTCAATGTTGATTAATTATTTCTTTGACCAGACTTATCATATAATGAGTTTGTATGGGATCAGCTTTTACACTTCAATGTCTCCCCTGATGGTGTTGAATAATCAGAGAAATAAGGGTGTGAAGAGGGAGAAGGAGAATGTAATATCCCAAAGTGTGCCCTAGAAGTCTTGATATAATTGTTGTTTTATTTGAATTAAATGTATATGTGTAATTGGAAAGAAAAAGAATTAAGAGAGAGTTTATATGTTGTATATATAGAAATATATATAACATATATACAAGTCAAAATGGATGGTCAAATGAAGAAGATATTTAATTTGTTATTTGTGAAATTACTAAAAAAGGAAAGTAAGGGAAAGGGAGCTAAAATAAATAGAAGAGGGTATTTAAGTAATTTCTTATTTGGAATACTTAGTGGAGGTTTAAAGAGATGAGAAATTTGACTTTGTCTCTTACACTTTGTCATTTTCTTTTCTTTTCTCTTTGTGTTGGCCGGACATCAAGGAAGCAAGAGAGCAAGTGAGGGTTTTTGAATTTTAAGAGCTAATTGAAGGAAGAATCAAGTGATTGAGTTGGAAAATTTTGAAGTTTCATCAACTTTGGTAAGTTCTCTCTTGATTTCCCTTGTTTTATTTGAGTTGTGATTATGTTTGAAAGTGTTGAAATTGAATTAAAGATAAGAAGTTAGGTTAGTGTTGGTGATGGAAGAGTAAGAGTTGTGTTTAGCGAAGTTGAAAGCATAGAATACATGAGTTTGGTACTTTAACCATTGAACTCCTTTTGAAATTTTTCTGTTTTACAATTAGTAAATGCTGTGACTTGTATGATTTTTAATTAAATATAGAAAAATGTTCTTGAAGTAAATTTTTGATATGTTGTGACTCTATGAGTATAGAATGACTGAAAAATATGTTGATTTGATTTTGGAATGGTTATGAGTTTGGAAATATTATTTTTATTAGACCTGTTCCAGTAGGTACCTTGACTGAGACAGCTATCTTTCGGGATTTTTAATAAAATGTAGAACAATAATATCCAATTGAATTTTGGATATGTTGTTGTGTAGTGAGTCTAGTATTTGAGAAAAATAATTTGGAACCACGTTGATTGAATTTAATTTACGGAATTCACAAAGTTCAGAACTGCTGCCAAGATGCAGGGCAATTGGAGCAGTCTGGTTGGGTGAACTATTTGACCAAGATTTTATGTTCAGTTTGATCTGAAATTTTAAAGGAATGATATTAAGATGTAAATATAAATTCTGTAAAAATTTTAGAGTTTTTAATCAAGTATATTATTTTATACAATTTTTCAAAATAAGGATTAAGTTGAGTCCAAAACCAGAATTTACTATTCATATGGTCATTTTGCTAATATTCCTTTTGGATTAGGTTGTGAAGAGGTTGAATTGCCCTAACCTAAGTGTTGAGGATTCTTGGAAGAGTAAGTGTATAGATTGGTGTGAGTTGGTTTTAAGGTAAGTACAAACTACATTATTGCATACATTCATATGATGTTGAGACTTAACATACATTTGATTGTAAATGTGTTAAGAAATCTAATGCATTGTTAATGCATATTAATAATGTATGTTTGGTATAATGTGAATGTTGTGATGAGCATGTAAAATGTGTATTAATGCCATTGGTTATATACACTTGAGTGATGAATTGATTAATGTGATTTGAGATATAATGAGATGTAAAACCAATGTGTTTGGTTATAATGATGTAAATAAGATGGTTGAAGCATATTTGCCTATATGATGATGAAATGAAATATGGAATATGAAATGTGAAAGATATGATGATGGTGTGCCTAATATGTTAATTCAATTTTCAGAGTTCTGGGTTTGGCGGCATGCCTATGAATCACTGGATAGGTGAAAAGACCGGGTCGTAAGCCGATTCCAGTTGAAAAATGTGAAATGATAAATGTGAAATATGATGTTTTTGGGGTGAAAAGATTGGGTCGTAAGTCTCAAAAACAGTAACAGTCTAGCCGGGTTGAGGATTTCCTCGGTTCTAACCGGGTTGAGGTCCAAGAGACTGGGTCTGTTATGCTATCCATGGATATATATATATATATATTGCCTACGGGCTTGATGATTGTGATTATGGACCAAAGCAGTAACTCTGAACTTTGAATAACATATTAGTGTATTTTAGGCCCATGCTTGTCTTTGTTTTCAATGTGAATCATGAATGTTTTGATTAATTATTAAATAATGTAAGATTGTGAAATATAATATTCTTTTGAATTGTTTATGAAACTTGATTGTGTGACAGTGTCATTGCATTGAGGCATAATATTATGGTTGTTTGTACCACTAAGCCGTTGGCTTAGCGTGATTGTGGTTTATCGGAGGGTGGAACCGGAGAGTTCCTCTAGGCCGAGTAGAGTTTAGATTCTGAAGTGTGAATAGTGGGCTTAAAGATCAAAGACTGATTGCCAAACATGTATAAACTTTATGATTTGTAAAACTTGAGTTTTGATGTATATGAATTTGTAAATATTGTTACTTTCCGCTGCATAGTGAACAAATATTTTATCTACTGTGTTTCATAATAAACCTTTACTTTATTTTGTACTAGAAGTGTAAATCCTTTTTGCAGGTTGTAGTTGAGGTTATAAGGGGGATTTATTGGGAGTGTACTGAGAATGATTTTGTTTGCATTGGTTTGTGTAAAAATGTTTTCAAAAATCAGAAAAAAACCAGTTTTGTCGACACTTGGGACTCAATTTCTAGGCGAAACTATGGCAAAATTTCTGTAAAAATCGGAACTAAAATTTGACTAAGTAAAATTGGTAGCAACAATAGGATAGTGTGGCACCTCTACTCAGCTTACACACGTAGGTCGGGAAGGGGTGTTACAATTTTTGGTATCAGAGCCAAGGTTTGAGATTCTCAACCTAGGTGAATTGTAAAAAAAAGAATAGTTTGATTTTAAAAGTTGGTTTTTGAATAAAATATATGTCTTGGTATGGCAGTCTTTGATCTTTAATGAGGAATATTCTGCTGTGTTTGCAGATATAGGTAGTAATGGAGTCCCATTCACGTCAGACTGTAGAAGGAAGTGTTGAAAGTGTAGCTCCAGGAGAGAGTAGAGATGGAGCTAGAGTTGAGAGGGTTAGTGAGGCACCTGTTTCTGTGCCAGAGAGATCAGCTGCAGAGGAGGTTTCGCCGGGTTGGTTAAGGCATGTGATAGAACTATTGAGGCCAGCTCCAGTGCAGCCCCCACCACCACAGCCTCAGGTGCCGGTAAGACATTATGATAAGTTGAGAAAATATGGGGCTGAAGATTTTTTGGGCACTACCGATCCTGCAGTGGCTGAGCAGTGGTTGGATAAAGTGCAGAGAATATTCATCCAGTTGCAAGCTACTTCAGATGAAAAATTTGACTATGCCAGGTCCCTCCTACAGAAAGATGCCTATGACTGGTGGAAGACGGTTCCTCATGCCATGGATGATCCACCTACATTATCTTATGGTGATTTTCTGAGGGAGTTCGAGCAGAAATATACTCTGAGGGAGTATAAAGATATTAAGAAGATGGAATTCCTGAATTTGAGGCAAGACAACGGGACGATAACAGAGTATGAGATTGAGTATATCCGGTTGAGTCGATATGCCGGGGAAATTATTTCCGATGAAATAGACCGGTGCCGAAAATTTGAGGAGGGATTGAGGCCCTCTATCATGTGCATTGTGGCTGGTTCCCGGTAATAGGATTTTTCTCAGCTTGTTGTAGCAGCTAGAAGTGTTGAGAGAGCACAGGGCATTGCAGTAGCTGCTACTGAGGAAGAGACCAGGGTAAGGAGACCCCAGTTTGAGGCAGGGTCTTCATCTATGAAGAGGGGTCGAGGAGGTTTTGTTCTGAGAACCAGTAGAAGCCAGAGACAGTCGGGCAGATTAGTTCAGTATCAGAGGCAGAGGCCGAGATTGACAGTTTCTGTAGCTAGTGCCCCGACTCTAGTGATTCAGAGGTCTACTCCACCTGTATGTGAGCATTGTGGTAAGACCCATGGGGGGAGTTTGTTGGAAGATTGGTGGATCAGCTGGGTGTTTTAAATGTGGGTCACCAACTCATTTTGTTAGAGATTGTCTTGAGATGCAAGAGTATAGGCAGGCTGATACTGCAGCTTCTCGACCTAGTGTCAGCAGAGGTGGTCGAGGGGGTAGAGGTTTCAGTAGAGGTGGTAGACCTGGGTTTAGTTAGAGAGGAGGATCTTCATCCAGGGGCAGCATGCCAGATGAGGCCGGATCTTCTCAGAGAGTATATGTGATGCAGAGGCAGCCGAATGCTTCAGCAGTTATAGCGGGTACATTTTCTTTATTTGGCATTTCAGTACTTGCTTTGATTGATCCAGGATCTACTCATTCATACATAAGTGTATCTATCTTGCCTGTGTCTGAATTGCATTCAGAGTCCTTAGGATTTAATGTCTTAGTGACTAATCCTTTAGGACATAGTGTTGTGGTAAGTAGGGTGCATCGTGATAGTGCTGTTGTGGTGCAAGGTGAGGAGTTTCTTGGTGATTTAATTAAAATGCCTTTTAAAGAATATGATTTGATCTTAGGCATGGATTGGTTGTCTAAGCATGGAGCTGTGGTGGATTGTCAAAAGAAATGTGTTACTTTGAGAACTGGTGATGGTAGAAGTATATTAGTATCTAGTGAACAGAGACAACTTGCACCCTTGTTGGTTTTAGCTGTTTCAGCCAGAAAGTTGATTAGAAAAGGGTGTGATGCTTATCTTGCTCATGTTTTGGATACCAGAGTAATGGGTTCTCAACTTGATAGTATACCCACAGTTGCTGAGTTTTCAGATGTATTTCCAGAGGAGTTGCCAGGGTTACCCCCTGAGAGAGAGGTTGAGTTTGGTATCGATTTGTTGCCTGGTATCACTCCCATCTCTATCACTCCTTATCGAATGGCACCTACTGAATTGAGAGAGTTGAAGGTGCAGTTGCAGGAGTTGTTGGATAAAGGGTTTATTCACCCTAGTGTTTCTCTGTAGGGAGCTCTTGTGTTGTTTGTGAAGAAAAAGGATGGTACTTTGAGATTGTGCATCGATTATAGGCAATTGAACAAAGTAACTATCAAGAATAAGTATCCTTTGCCCCGAATTGATGATCTCTTTGATCAGTTGAAGGGAGCAGCGGTGTTTTCCAAAATTGATTTGAGATCAGGGTACCATCAATTGAGGGTTAGAGCTGAAGATGTTTCTAAGACAGCTTTCCGCACAAGATATGGGCATTATGAGTTTTTGGTAATGCCTTTTGGATTGACGAATGCACCTGCAGCTTTTATGGATTTGATGAATAGGGTGTTTAGACCCTATCTGGATCAGTTTGTTGTGGTCTTCATTGATGATATTTTGGTGTATTCACGTAATGAGGAAGAACATGACAAACATCTGTGAATTGTGTTACAGATCTTGAGAGAGAAGCAGTTGTATGCTAAGCTGTCAAAGTGTGAGTTTTGCCTTGACCAAGTAACTTTTCTCGGTCATATAGTTTTAGCAGATGGTATAAGAGTCAATCCAAGTAAAGTTGAAGCTATTTTGAATTGGAGTCCACCAAAGTCAGTGACTGAAATTAGAAGTTTTCTGGGTTTGGCAGGCTATTATCGAAGGTTTGTGAAAGGTTTTTCTTTGATAGCTACTCCACTCATCAGATTGCTTCGAAAGGGAGTTAGATTTGTGTGGACAGATCAGTGTCAAGCTAGTTTTGATCAGTTGAAAGAAATGTTGACTCAAGCACCTATTCTTACTTTACCCGTGGAAGATAAACCTTATGTAATTTACAGTGATGCTTCACATAATGGTTTAGGATGTGTCTTGATGCAAGAGGGTAAAGTTGTAGCTTATGCTTCTCGGCAGTTGAAGTCGCATGAGCTCCATTATCCAACACATGATCTGGAATTGGCAGCTATAGTATTTGCTTTGAAGATTTGGCGACACTACTTGTATGGGGAGAAATGTTTTATCTATACGGATCATAAAAGTTTGAAATATTTGGGTGTCCAGAGGGAGCTGAATCTTCGGCAAAGGCGATGGTTAGAGCTAATCAAAGACTACTACTGTTTGATTGATTATCATCCTGGTAAGGCAAATGTAGTTGCTGACGCCTTGAGTCGGAAGTCTCTAGCAGGTTTGGCTGTTTATTCGCTCTCATTGCTTGTTGAGTTGAGAGCGTTACATGCTAGTTTTGAAGCATGTGATGATGGAACATTGTTGGCTCAGTTGCAATTGAGACCAGTATTGTTGGATCATATTAAGGAGGCTCAATTGACAGATGAGAAAATTCAGAAGATTGTTTCAGATTGCCAAAATGGGGAGAGCCGAGATTTATTTGTGAGAAGTGATGGTAGCCTTTGGTTTAAGGATAGATTGTGTGTTCCTGATAATGATAGTTTGAAAAAGGTTATTTTGGAGGAAGCACACCAATCGTTTTTTACTATGCATCCGGGAAGTACAAAGATATACCATGATTTGAAACAGCATTACTGGTGGTCAGGTATGAAGAGAGACATAGCGGAATTTGTATCCAAATGTCTCACTTGTCAGAGCGTTAAAGCTAAGCATCAAGTTCCAACTGGGTTGCTTCAACCTTTATCAGTGCCTGAATGGAAATGGGAGAGAGTGACAATGGATTTTGTGTCTGGTTTACCTTTGACACAGAGGAAGCATGATGCTATTTGGGTGATTGTTGATAGATTGACAAAGACAGCTCATTTTCTTCCGGTTCGGATGGACTTTTCACTTGAGAAGTTAGCTGAGTTGTACATCAATGAGATAGTAAATTTGCATGGAGTCCCAATATCTTTAGTGTCTGATCGAGATCCTAGATTTACTTCAAGATTTTGGAAGAGTTTACATGGTGCTTTGGGTTCTCGATTGCACTTTAGCACTGCTTTTCATCCGCAGATAGATGGGCAGTCTGAGAGAGTGATACAGATTATTGAGGATATGTTGAGAAGCTGTGTCATTGATTTCTCTGGAAGTTGGGACAGATTTTTGCCACTTGTAGAATTTGCTTACAACAACAGTCATCGATCCAGTATTGGAATGGCACCATTTAAGGCATTGTATGGAAGAAGATGTAGAACACCTCTATGTTGGAATGAAGTTGGGGAAGGCAAATTGGTTGGTCCTGATTTGATTAAAGAAATGGAAGAGAAAGTGAAGTTAATTCGGAATCGGTTGAAAGTAGCTTCAGACCGACAGAAATCTTATTCAGATTTGAAGAGGAGAGACATAGAATTTGATATTGGAGATAAAGTATTTCTAAAAGTGTCTCCTTGGAAAAAGATTTTAAGATTTGGTCGAAGAGGGAAGCTGAGTCCTCATTTTATTGGACCGTATGAGATATTAGAAAGAGTTGGACCAGTTGCTTATCGTCTTGCTTTGCCGCCTGAGTTGGATAGAATCCATAATGTCTTCCATGTTTCTATGTTGCGAAGGTATAGATCTGACCAATCTCATGTTTTACCAGTTGAATCTATTGAGGTGAGTCCGGATCTAACTTTTGAAGAAGAACCAATTGCTATTTTGGCAAATGAAGTGAAAGAGTTGAGAAATAAGAAAGTACCACATGTAAAGGTTCTTTGGAAGAATCATGGTAGAGAAGAGGCAACTTGGGAGATTGAGCAAGCGATGCGAGATCAGTATCCTCAACTGTTTCAGACTTGATATCAGGTAATTTCGAGGACAAAATTTCTTTTTAGAGGGGGAGAATTGTAATATCCCAAAGTGTGCCCTAGAAGTCTTGATATAATTGTTGTTTTATTTGAATTAAATGTATATGTGTAATTGGAAAGAAAAAGAATTAAGAGAGAGTTTATATGTTGTATATATGGAAATATATATAACATATATACAAGTCAAAATGGATGGTCAAAGGAAGAAGATATTTAATTTGTTATTTGTGAAATTACTAAAAAAGGAAAGTAAGGGAAAGGGAGCTAAAATAAATAGAAGAGGGTATTTAAGTAATTTCTTATTTGGAATACTTGGTGGAGGTTTAAAGAGATGAGAAATTTGACTTTGTCTCTTACACTTTGTCATTTTCCTTTCTTTTCTCTTTGTGTTGGCCGGACATCAAGGAAGCAAGAGAGCAAGTGAGAGTTTTTGAATTTTAAGAGCTAATTGAAGGAAGAATCAAGTGATTGAGTTGGAAAATTTTGAAGTTTCATCAACTTTGGTAAGTTCTCTCTTGATTTCCCTTGTTTTATTTGAGTTGTGATTATGTTTGAAAGTGTTGAAATTGAATTAAAGATAAGAAGTTAGGTTAGTGTTGGTGATGGAAGAGTAAGAGTTGTGTTTAGTGAAGTTGAAAGCATAGAATACATGAGTTTGGTACTTTAACCATTGAACTCCTTTTGAAATTTTTCTGTTTTACAATTAGTAAATGCTGTGACTTGTATGATTTTTAATTAAATATAGAAACATGTTCTTGAAGTGAATTTTTGATATGTTGTGCCTCTATGAGTCCAGAATGACTGAAAAATATGTTGATTTGATTTTGGAATGGTTATGATTTTGGAAATATTATTTTTATTAGACCTGTTCCAGCAGGTACCTTGACTGAGACAGCTAACTTTCGGGATTTTTAATAAAATGTAGAAAAATAATATCCAATTGAATTTTGGATATGTTTTTTCTTAGTGAGTCTAGTATTTTAGAAAAATAATTTGGAACCACGTTGATTGAATTTAATTTACGGAATTCACAAAGTTCAGAACTGCTGCCAGGATGCAGGGCAATTGGAGCAGTCTGGTTGGGTGAACTATTTGACCAAGATTTTGTGTTCAGTTTGATCTGAAATTTTAAAGGAATTATTTTAAGATGTAAATCTAGATTATGTAAAAATTTTAGAGTTTTTAATCAAGTATATTATTTTATACAATGTTTCAAAATAAGGATTAAGTTGAGTCCAAAACCAGAATTTACTATTCATATGGTCATTTTGCTAATATTCCTTTTGGATTAGGTTGTGAAGAGGTTGAATTGCCCTAACCTAAGTGTTGAGGATTCTTGGAAGAGTAAGTGTATAGATTGGTGTGAGTTGGTTTTAAGGTAAGTACAAACTACATTATTGCATACATTCATATGATGTTGAGACTTAACATACATTTGATTGTAAATGTGTTAAGAAATCTAATGCATTGTTAATGCATATTAATAATGTATGTTTGGTATAATGTGAATGTTGTGATGAGCATGTAAAATGTGTGTTAATTCCATTGGTTATATACACTTGAGTGATGAATTGATTAATGTGATTTGAGATATAATGAGATGTAAAACCAATGTGTTTGGTTATAATGATGTAAATAAGATGGTTGAAGCATATTTGCCTATATGATGATGAAATGAAATATGGAATATGAAATGTGAAAGATATGATGATGGTGTGCCTAATATGTTAATTCAATTTTCAGAGTTCTGGGTTTGGCGGCATGCCTATGAATCACTGGATTGGTGAAAAGACCGGGTCGTAAGCCAATTCCAGTTGAAAAATGTGAAATGATAAATGTGAAATATGATGTTTTTGGGGTGAAAAGACTGGGTCGTAAGCCTCAAAAACAGTAACAGTCTAGCCGGGTTGAGAATTTCCTCGGTTCTAACCGGGTTGAGGTCCAAGAGACTGGGTCTATTACGCTATCCATGGATAGAGATATATATATATATATATATTGCCTACGAGCTTGATGATTGTGATTATGGACCAAAGCAGTAACTCTGAACTTTGAATAACATATTAGTGTATTTTGGGCCCATGCTTGTCTTTGTTTTCAATGTGAATCATGAATGTTTTGATTAATTATTAAATAATGTAAGATTGTGAAATATAATATTCTTTTGAATTGTTTATGAAACTTGATTGTGTGACATTGGCATTGCATTGAGGCATAATATTATGGTTGTTTGTACCACTAAGTCGTTGGCTTAGCGCGATTGTGGTTTATCGCGCAGGTGACAGGGTGGAACCGGAGATTCCTCTAGGCCGAGTAGAGTTTAGATTATGAAGTGTGAATAGTGGGCTTAAAGATCAAAGACTGACTGCCAAACATGTATAAACTTTATGTTTTGTAAAACTTGAGTTTTGATGTATATGAATTTGTAAATATTGTTACTTTTCGCTGCATAGTGAACAAATATTTTATCTACTGTGTTTCATAATAAACCTTTACTTTATTTTGTACTAGAAGTGTAAATCCTTTTTGCAGGTTGTAGTTGAGGTTATAAGGGGGATTTATTAGGAGTGTACTGAAAATGATTTTGTTTGCATTGTTTTGTGTAAAAATATTTTCAAAAATAAAAAAAAACTAGTTTTGTCGACACTTGGGACTCAATTTCTAGGTGAAACTATAGCAAAATTTCTGTAAAAATAGGAACTAAAATTTGACCAAGTAAAATTGATAGCAACATTAGGATAGTGTGGCGCCTCTACTCAGCTTACACACATAGGTCGGGAAGGGGTGTTACAGAGAAGAGGAAGGTGAGGAAGACATGGATGAGGAAGGTGATGAGAATGAGGGTAAAGATGAGGAGAATGATGATGGTGAGGGGGTTAATAAAGAAAAGGAAGAGGGGGATGAGGGACATGAAGACACAGGGGATCTTGCCACCCATGATAATACCATGGTTTCCTCTTTCTTAAGTTAATTAGACATATTTTTTGTTTCTTAACTTGTATGTGACTGACTTTGATGAAATTTTGCAAGCGACTGAGCATTCGAATGTTGCTAGGCATAATGAAGCCAGTCCAAGTAGTACAACTCCACCTCAACCATTTCCTTATGTTGAACCATGTTTTAGGCCCCAGGGCTTCGATTTGAGCTATCTGGTTTGTAACCCTTGTTTCATATTCATTTATGCTGAATGTATGCGTGAAAAATGCATGAATCTAATTTATCCTATTCTGGCTCACAACAAATGCTTGGGGAGTAGACCAGAAACTACAAGAATAATTGGTCACTAGCCATTGGTATCCTAATCGTCTTGAATAAAATTTTTGGGAATTTAGACTTTAGGGCTCTAGGGACCCCGGTGCATTTTTATCAAGGAGGCCTTGGACTAATGACCATGATGTGCCACCTTCCATCTCGGGCACTGACTACGATAGGGCTAATTTGCAAGATACTCAAGATCCAGATGCTTTTTCTTTAGGGGGAAGCTGGATAGACAATGTGCCACCATCACCGATAGGTGATGACTTCCTCAGAGATTTATTTAGCTACAGACTACCACCTCCTTCGTTGTAATTAGTGTGTGTCAAAACTATGTATGAAGCTTATTGTTAATAAATAAATAAAGGTTTGGAATAAATTATATATATGTATACATACTATATGGTGTGTTGACTTTTCAACTTCTCTTCTTCTTTTTTTCTATTGATCTGGATTTTTTTAAAAAACTTTGAATCAATCTTTGACTTCCTTTTCTTTTCTTTTTACCAGCATACAGAAGCATACCATGTCAAATTCATTTTAAATGAATTTGACATGGACTTATTAATGAGGCTAATACCCATATGGATTAGGTTTTAATAACTTCCTACTTCACAGCAAACTCAAGACGCCCAACATATTTTGACATGGATTAAATTTCCCACCAAATTCGACATGGTCTTACCTTGCCTTAACCAATCTGGACTTCGACTATATATATCAATAAATCACTTTCTCCTCTTCTATATCCAAAGCAGTAAGGCTCAAATAAAAATCAAGGTAATTTCATCTTACACAAGCTTAGATTCTTAAGTCAGCATTTGCCATCCTCAATTCTCCTTTACAAAGTTAATAGCAATTATCACACTCCCACAATGACTGAGTCTAATTTGAAAAAGATTAAGAATTTATTTAAAAGAATTAGGACAACACACTAGGAACAAGTCTCATGGTCTCAACTTAATGTCTTGAAGTACTTTCAAAATGTCAAATTAGACCAACCATTCTTACATGCCATGACTTCTTTTTGGGATATAAAAACTAGGACTTTCAATATAAACAATCTTGAGATATGTCATATGATTGAAGAATTTGAAGCTATTCTCGGATATCCAAGTAATCAACTAATGGCATTGCCCATATTGACTTCCAAAACTCATCAAAAGATGCATTTGTTATTTTAGCATTCCAAGCCCGAAGTTTTGCAATTGACGAGAGGTGAGAAAATTTTGCTTGGTCCTTTGATTGACTTTTGCACTTCTCATTTGGCTACCACCAAAACCTGGGGGCACATGTTCTGTCTTTGCTTTCTTGGTCAATTTCTACTTGTTTCTCCTTACGGTGACATCAATCCATGGATATTGGATATCATGGACTGAATGGAAGGAGAATTGTCACCAGTGCCTATGATCTTGGCTGAAACCCTAATCGGATTGGACCAATTCAAGATAGAATCTTCAAGGAGATTGGTTGGAAGTCCTTTCCTGCTGCAAATACTTACTTAAATCGCCCCTTTGGGTTTTCAATTTAGGCCTTTTTTTCGTTGCTCTAATTTTTGCCTAGTCCACCCTTGCATGTTTTCAGAACTAGCAAGTTGTCCTAATTTTTACCTAAGCTGCCCTTGCGGGTTTTCAGCTTAGCAGACTCCCCTTTTTTTTATTATTGGTTCTAATTTTTGCTTAGGCCGCCCTTACGGATTTTTAACCTAACATGCCTCTTTTTTCTTTTTTTTTTCATCCATTTTCATTTTTTTAATTCTTGCTTGTGTTTATAGATTTGGCTATAAAGCATCTCTACTTACTTTGTAATATCCTCATGTATGCCTTAGAAGTCTTGGTTATGTTGTTGTTATTGTTGATGTTGTTGTTAGTGTTGTTGTTGTTATATATTGGATTGAATATATGTGTTAAATTGTAAGAGAAAAGAAATGGGAAGAGAATGTATATGTATATGTGTTTTGGAGAAGAAATTTAGGGTTTAGAGACAAATGTATATGTTGTGTATATGATATATATATAACATATAGATTGGTCAAATATAGAGTCAATGCAAGAAGATATTTTTGTGGAATGTGCAATTACATATAAGGGCTTAGATGAGACAAAAGGTTAGTTAAATGGTGAAGGGTGTTTTAGTAATTGCAAGGTTAAAAACACTTGATGGATATAAGAAGCCAAATTTGACTTTGCTCTTTATATTTTCTTCTTCTCTTCATGTGTGGCCGGATTCTCCATAGACAAAGAGAGAAAGAGAGGTGATCTTGAGGTTTGAAGCAAATTGAAGAAGGAATCAAGGGTGTTGGTTAGAGATTTGTGGAATTCTTCATTTAAGGTAAGTTTTCTCTTGATTTCTCTTGTTCTATTTGGAATTTTGTTTGAGTTTGATGGAGTGTGTGTGTGTATGGTGTGTGTAAAAGTGTTGAAATGGAATTAAAGATAAGAAGCTAGGTTGGTGTTGGTGATGGAAGAGTAAGAGTTGTGTTTAGTGAATTTTTTTCTGTTTTACAATTAGTAAAGGCTGTGACTTGTATGATTTTTAATTAATTATAGAAAAATGTTCTTGAGTGAATTTTTGATATGTTGTACCTCTATGAGTCTAGAATGACTGAAAAATATGTTGATTCGATTTTGGAATGGTTATGAGTTTAGAAAGATTATTTTTATTAGACCTGTTCCAGCAGGTACCTTAACTGAGATAGCTATATTTCGGGATTTTTAATAAAATGTAGAAAAATCATATCCAATTGAATTTTGGATATGTTGTTTCTTAGTGAGTCTAGTATTTGAGAAAAATAATTTGGAACCACGTTGATTGAATTTGATTTATGGAATTCACAAAGTTCAGAACTGCTGCCAGGATGCAGGGCAATTGGGGCAGTCTGGTTAGGTGAACTATTTGACCAAGATTTTGTGTTCAGTTTGATCTGAAATTTTAAAGGAATTATTTTAAGATACAAAACTAAATTCTGTAAAAATTTTAGAATTTTTAGTCAAGTAGATTATTTTATACAATTTTTCAAAATAAGGATAAAATGGAGTCTAAAACCAGAATGTACTATTCATATGGTCATTTTGCTAATATTCCTTTTGGATTAGATTGTGAAGAGGTTGAATTGCCCTAACCGTGTCCCTCAAGTGGCTGCCCGTGTCCCTCAATTGTGTGGGTTAGGGTTTTAATTCTTTGTTCTTCTTGCATTGCTTTGGTTCTCCAAAGGTAGGTTGGTCCTTAAACCTAACCCTAAACACTTTAAACACACTTGAATCAATGAATGATATAATCAAATGCATGTGTAAGGTCCTAAAACTATGAATCATATCAATTGTTCTTTGCCCTAATTGCATTGTTGAGATTGAACAATGTTATGTTATGTATTGTGAATGGTAATGTGTTTCATGAGCAATATACATTGAAATTGAAATGTATATCAAAGATGCAATGATAATTTAAATAAGACATGATATGAGACAATGCCATTGTGATTGGCTATGATGATGATATTGAAAGAAAGAAGGCATGTTTGCCTAAATGTGATGAGAATTTGAGAATCGAAATGGTAACTATATAATAAATGAATTGTTTGTTTAATATGTTATTCAGTTTCAGAGTTCTGGATTTGGGTGGCATGCTTAAGAAATGATGAAAGGTAACAGTCTTGCCGGGTTGAGGATCTCCTCATATGTGTTGAGTTGATGGTCCAAGAGACTGGGTCTGTTACACTATGAGAATTGTGAATATGAGATATATGATTTGTAACAGTCTTGCCGGGTTGAGGATCTCCTCATATGTGTTGAGTTGATGGTCCAAGAGACTGGGTCTGTTACACTATCCATGGATAGAGATACATGTATATACATTGCCTACGGGCGTGATTATTGTGACTATGAACCAAAGCAGTAACTCTGAACTCTGAATATCGTATTAAATACTTGTTGGGCCCATAGGTGTCAAGGTTATATGAATGTCTTAAATAATGTTATGAGTTAGTGAAATGAGATGTTGTTTATTGAGTATGATTGATTAATGTTGAATGTGGAAAGATGTTGAAATGTGGTATGCTCATATGACTATGATTTGTGAAATGCATAATTATGTGGTTAACTTTATATTTATGATGTTGATCTTATCAATAACATATGTGACATTGCATTACATTAAAGCATACCATTAGTATGTTTTATCTTACTAAGCCATTGGCTTAGCGCGATAGTGTTTAATCGCGCAGGTAATAGAGTGGATAGAGTTGAACCCGAGAGTTCATCAAGACCAAGTGAGAGTAGACCTTGAAGAATCCATTTTGGGAGCTTAAAGATCAGAGCAGACTTGCCAATCATGTATATTTCTTTATATTTTGTAAAGAAATGTTTAATATGTAAATATGTACATATTTTATAACTTCCGCTGTGTAATATTTAAATGTATATATATATATATATAACTAATATGTTTTGTTTTATAAGTAAATGATCTACTTTTCTATAATGTATAATGATAAGTGTATTGTATCAAGTTTAAAGTGTTTTGCATGTTAAGAAAACCGTAGCATCCCTATGTTTGATGCACTTATGCTACATTGTTGTAGTTGTAGTGTGTGGGCATTGGATATGGGGGTGTTACAATTGTTTTGGTATCAGAGCCTAGGTTTGAGATTCTCAACCTAGGTAAAATGTAATAAAAATATTATTTTGACTTTAAAAGTGGTTTTTGAATAATATACATGTTTGGGATTGGCAACCTCTGATCTTTAATAAGATGTAGTATGTTGTGTTTGCAGATTTAGGTTGTGATGGATTCTCACTCACGTTAGTCGATTGAGGGTAGTGCCGAGAGTATCGCTCCTGCTTAGGGAGCTAGAGTTGATAGTGTTGAGGAGGCACCTGCTTCGGTGTCGGGTAGACCAGCTGGAGAGGAGGTTCCGCCAGCCTGGTTTAGACATATGATGGAAGTTATGAGACAAGCACCAGTGCAACCAGTGCCACCACCCCCTCAGCCTTTGGTATCTGTAAGGCACTATGATAAACTAAGGAAGTATGGAGCGGGGGATTTCCTTGGTACTACTGACCCAGCTGTAGCAGAACAGTGGCTTGACAAAGTACAGAGGATCTTTATTCAGTTATAAGCCACCCCTGAGGAAAAATTTGACTATGCAAGATCTTTGCTACAGAAGGACGCCTACGATTGGTGGAAGACAGTGCCACATTCTATGGATGATCCTCCAACACTGTCTTACACTGATTTTCTGAGGGAATTTGAGTTGAAGTATACTCCTAGGGAGTATAAAGATGGGAAGAAAAGAGAGTTTCTAGATTTGAAGCAAGATCATCGGACCGTAACTGAGTATGAAGTTGAGTTTATTCGACTGAGTCAGTATGCTGGGGGTATCATTGCTGATTAGATTGATAGATGCAGGAGGTTTGAGGAGGGATTGAGGCCCTCTATCATGTGCTTAGTGGCTGGATCTAGATATCAGGATTTCTCACAGCTTGTGGCAGCAGCTCGAAGTGTAGAGCGAGCTCAAGTTATTGCAGCTGCTTCAGAGGAAGAGGTTAGGGTTAGGAGGCCCCAGTTTGAGGCAGGGTCTTCTTCTGTTAAAAAAGGTAAAGGAAGCTTTGTTCCTAGAGTTATTAGGAGTCAGAGGTTAGCTGGTAGGTCAGTGCAGTTCCAGAGACAGAGATTTAGACCTGCAGCTTCAGTAGCGAGTGCTCCTACTCCTAGAGTTCAGAGATCCACCTTACCTGTGTGTAACCAGTGTGGTGGAAGACATGGGGGCGTTTGTTGGAGGCATAGTAGATCAGGGGTATGCTTCAGGTGTGGATCACCTGACCACTTTGTGAGAGACTGTCCTGAGAGGCAGGAGCAGATGCCAGTTGATTCTGCTGCTTCTCGAGCTAGTGTGAGGGGAGGCAGAGGAGGCAGAGGTGCCAGCCGAGGAGGTAGACCAGGGTTCAGTTCTAGAGGAGGTGCTACATCCAGGGAGGGTAGACCAGAGGAGGTTGGATCTTCCCAGAGGATGTATGTTATGCAGAGGCAGCCAGATGCATCGGCAGTCATAGCTGGTGCTTTTTCTTTATTTGATATTTCAGTACTTGCTTTGATTGATCCGGGTTCCACACATTCATATGTTAGTGTATCTATTTTGCCTGTATCTGATTTGCATGCTGATTCCCTAGGATTTGATGTGTTGGTGACAAATCCGTTAGGGCATAGTGTGGTTGTAAGTAAGGTGCATCGAGATAGTGCAGTAGTGGTGCAGGGTGAGGAGTTCTTAGGGGATTTGATTGAGATGCCATTTAAGGAATATGATGTGATCTTAGGTATGGATTGGCTATCTCGACATGGAGCTGTGGTGGATTGTAAAAAGAAAATTGTTTCTTTGAGAACGGATGATGGTAGAGAGGTGATAGTATTTAATGAGCAGGAACAGCTAGCCTCCTTATTTGTTTCAGCTGTTGCAGCCAGGAGGTTGATTAGAAAGGGGTGTGAAGCCTATCTTGCTCATGTGGTGGATACTAGAGTGAAGGGTTCCTCTATTGATAGCATTGTCACAGTTGCTGAGTTCCCGGATGTGTTTCCAGAGGAGTTGCCAGGGTTGCCTCCTGAGAGAGAGGTGGAGTTCGGTATTGAATTGTTGCCTGGTACCACTCCTATCTCTATTACTCCTTATAGAATGGCACCAGCAGAATTGAGGGAGTTGAAAGTGCAATTACAGGAGTTGTTGGATAAAGGATTCATTCGCCCCAGTGTTTCTCCTTGGGGAGCTCCTGTGCTATTTGTGAAAAAGAAAGATGGTACTATGAGGTTGTGTATCGATTATAGGCAATTGAACAAGGTGACTATTAAAAATAAATATCCTTTGCCTAGAATTGATGACCTCTTTGATCAATTGAAGGGTGCATCTGTATTTTCCAAAATTGATTTGAGATCTGGGTACCATCAGTTGAGAGTCAGAGCTGAGGATGTTCCGAAGACCGCCTTTCGGACCAGGTATGGGCATTATGAATTTCTAGTTATGCCTTTTGGTCTAACGAATGCACCTGCAGCTTTTATGGATTTGATGAATAGGGTGTTTAGGCCCTATTTGGATCAGTTTGTAGTGGTCTTCATTGATGATATACTAGTGTATTCGCGGAATGAAGAGGAACATGATATGCATCTGCGGATTGTGTTGCAGATTTTGAGAGAGAAGCAGTTATTTGCCAAATTGTCGAAGTGTGAGTTCTGGTTGGATCAAGTTTCTTTTCTCGGACATATAGTTTCAGCAGAGGGTATTAGAGTTGATCCGAGCAAAGTTGAAGCTATATTGAATTGGAGTCCACCCAAGTCTGTGACAGAGATTAGAAGTTTTCTGGGTTTGGCAGGCTATTACAAACGATTTGTGAAAGGGTTTTCTTTAATAGCTACTCCACTCACTAGATTGCTTCGTAAGGGAGTGAGATTTGTGTGGACGGATCAGTGTCAGGCTAGCTTTGAGCAGTTGAGAGATATGTTGACTCAAGCGCCTGTTCTTACTTTACCTGTGGAAGGCAAACCATATGTGATCTACAGTGATGCTTCACATAGAGGTTTGGGGTGTGTATTGATGCAGGAAGGTAAAGTTATAGCTTATGCATCTAGGCAGTTGAAACCGCATGAGCTTAACTATCCGACCCATGATTTGGAATTGGCTGCCATTGTGTTTGCATTAAAGATTTGGCGCCACTATCTGTTTGGGGAGAAATGTTTCATCTACACTGATCACAAGAGTTTGAAGTATTTGGGTGTCCAGAAAGAACTCAATCTTCGTCAGAGGAGATGGTTAGAATTGATTAAAGACTACGACTGCTTGATTGACTATCATCCAGGTAAAGCAAATGTTGTTGCTGATGCCTTGAGTCAGAAGTCTTTAGCTGGTTTAACAGTTTACTCGCTCTCGTTGCTTGTTGAGTTGAGAGCATTGCATGCCAGTTTTGTACCTTGTGTTGATGGTGCATTATTGGCACAGTTGCAATTGAAGCCGATTTTGTTAGATCAGATCAAAGAAGCTCAGTTGGCCGATAAGAAGATTCAGAAGATTATTTCAGATTGTAAGAATGGGAAGACAAGAGATTTTGTTGTGAAAGACGATGGGAGTCTCTGGTTTAAAAACCGATTGTGTGTACCCGATGATGCTGAATTGAAAAGAGTCATTTTAGAAGAAGCACATCAGTCAGTGTTTGCTATGCATCCGGGTAATACGAAGATGTATCATGATTTGAGACAGCATTATTGGTGGATTGGTTTGAAGAGAGACATTGCAGATTTTGTGTCGAAATGTCTCACTTGTCAGAAGGTTAAAGCAGAGCATCAAGTTCCAACCGGGTTGCTTCAACCATTGTCAGTACCAGAATGGAAGTGGGAAAGAGTGACAATGGATTTTGTGTCTGGTTTGCCATTGACACAAAAGAAGCATGATGCTATATGGGTGATTGTGGATAGATTGACTAAAACATCTCATTTCCTTCCGGTGCGGATGGATTACTCTTTGGAGAGGTTGGCTGAGCTGTATATCCATGAGATTGTGAAACTGCATGGTGTTCCAACTTCTTTAGTGTCTGATCGAGATCCCAGGTTTACTTCCAGATTTTGGAAGAGTTTGCATAGTGCTTTAGGTTCTCGACTGCACTTCAGCACTACTTTTCATCCACAGACGGATGGACAGTCAGAGAGGGTGATACAGATTCTTGAAGACATGTTGAGAAGCTGTGTCATTGATTTCACTGGAAGTTGGGATAGATTTTTACCTCTTGTGGAGTTTGCATACAACAACAGTCACCAATCCAGCATTGGTATGGCACCGTTTGAAGCATTGTATGGCAGACGGTGTAGGACACCTCTTTGTTGGAATGAGCTTGGAGATAATAAGTTGATTGGTCCTGATTTGATTCAAGAAACTGAAGAAAAAGTAAAGTTGATTCGAGACAGATTAAAAGCAGCTTCAGACCGACAGAAATATTATGCAGATCTGAAAAGGAGAGATATAGAGTTTAATGTTGGAGATAAGGTATTTCTGAAAGTGTCTCCTTGGAAGAAGATTTTGAGGTTCGGTCGGAAAGGAAAATTGAGTCCTCGTTTCATTGGGCCATATGAAGTGTTAGAAAGAGTTGGGCCAGTTGCGTATCGACTTGCTTTGCCACCTGAGTTGGATCGTATTCATAATGTATTTCATGTTTCTATGTTGAGGAGGTACAGGTCGGATCCATCTCATGTGTTGCCATTTGAATCTATTGAAGTGAGCCTAGACTTGACATTTGAAGAGGAACCAGTTGCTATCTTGGCACGAGAAGTGAAAGAGTTGAGGAACAAGAGTGTGCCATTGGTGAAAGTTCTATGGAAGAATCATGCAAAAGAAGAAGTGACTTGGGAGAGTGAACAATCCATGCGAGAGCAATATCCGCAGTTGTTTCAGCTTTGATATCAGGTAATTTCGAGGACGAAATTTTCTTTTTAGAGGGGGAGAATTGTAATATCCTCATGTATGCCCTAGAAGTCTTGGTTATGTTGTTGTTATTATTGATGTTGTTGTTAGTGTTGTTGTTGTTATATATTGGATTGAATATATGTGTTAAATTGTAAGAGAAAAGAAATGGGAAGAGAATGTATATGTATATGTGTTTTGGAGAAGAAATTTAGGGTTTAGAGACAAATGTATATGTTGTGTATATGATGATATATATAACATATAGATTGGTCAAATATAGAGTCAATGCAAGAAGATATTTTTGTGGAATGTGCAATTACCTATAAGGGCTTAGATGAGACAAAATGTTAGTTAAATGGTGAAGGGTGATTTAGTAATTGCAAGGTTAAAAACACTTGATGGATATAAGAAGCCAAATTTGACTTTGCTCTTCATATTTTCTTCTTCTCTTCATGTGTGGCCGGATTCTCCATAGACAAAGAGAGAAAGAGAGGTGATCTTGAGGTTTGAAGCAAATTGAAGAAGGAATCAAGGGTGTTGGTTAGAGATTTGTGGAATTCTTCATTTAAGGTAAGTTTTCTCTTGATTTCTCTTGTTCTATTTGGAATTTTATTTGAGTTTGATGGAGTGTGTGTGTGTATGGTGTGTGTAAAAGTGTTGAAATGGAATTAAAGATAAGAAGCTAGGTTGGTGTTGGTGATGGAAGAGTAAGAGTTGTGTTTAGTGAATTTTTTTCTGTTTTACAATTAGTAAAGGCTGTGACTTGTATGATTTTTAATTAATTATAGAAAAATGTTCTTGAAGTGAATTTTTGATATGTTGTGCCTCTATGAGTCTAGAATGACTGAAAAATATGTTGATTCGATTTTGGAATGGTTATGAGTTTAGAAAGATTATTTTTATTAGACCTGTTCCAGCAGGTACCTTAACTGAGACAGCTATATTTCGGGATTTTTAATAAAATGTAGAAAAATCATATCCAATTGAATTTTGGATATGATGTTTCTTAGTGAGTCTAGTATTTGAGAAAAATAATTTGGAACCACGTTGATTGAATTTGATTTATGGAATTCACAAAGTTCAGAACTGCTGCCAGGATGCAGGGCAATTGGGGCAGTCTGGTTAGGTGAACTATTTGACCAAGATTTTGTGTTCAGTTTGATCTGAAATTTTAAAGAAATGATTTTAAGATACAAAACTAAATTCTGTAAAAAGTTTAGAATTTTTAGTCAAGTAGATTATTTTATACAATTTTTCAAAATAAGGATAAAATGGAGTCTAAAACCAGAATGTACTATTCATATGGTCATTTTGCTAATATTCCTTTTGGATTAGATTGTGAAGAGGTTGAATTGCCCTAACCGTGTCCCTCAAGTGGCTGCCCGTGTCCCTCAATTGTGTGGGTTAGGGTTTTAATTCTTTGTTCTTCTTGCATTGCTTTGGTTCTCCAAAGGTAGGTTGGTCCTTAAACCTAACCCTAAACACTTTAAACACACTTGAATCAATGAATGATATAATCAAATGCATGTGTAAGGTCCTAAAACTATGAATCATATCAATTGTTCTTTGCCCTAATTGCATTGTTGAGATTGAACAATGTTATGTTATGTATTGTGAATGGTAATGTGTTTCATGAGCAATATTCATTGAAATTGAAATGTATATCAAAGATGCAATGATAATTTAAATAAGACATGATATGAGGCAATGCCATTGTGAATGGCTATGATGATGATATTGAAAGAAAGAAGGCATGTTTGCCTAAATGTGATGAGAATTTGAGAATGGAAATGGTAACTATATAATAAATGAATTGTTTGTTTAATATGTTATTCAGTTTCAGAGTTCTGGATTTGGGTGGCATGCTTAAGAAATGATGAAAGGTAACAGTCTTGCCGGGTTGAGGATCTCCTCATATGTGTTGAGTTGATGGTCCAAGAGACTGGGTCTGTTACACTATGAGAATTGTGAATATGAGATATATGATTTGTAACAGTCTTGCCGGGTTGAGGATCTCCTCATATGTGTTGAGTTGATGGTCCAAGAGACTGGGTCTGTTACACTATCCATGGATAGAGATACATGTATATACATTGCCTACGGGCGTGATTATTGTGACTATGAACCAAAGCAGTAACTCTGAACTCTGAATATCGTATTAAATACTTGTTGGGCCCATAGGTGTCAAGGTTATATGAATGTCTTAAATAATGTTATGAGTTAATGAAATGAGATGTTGTTTATTGAGTATGATTGATTAATGTTGAATGTGGAAAGATGTTGAAATGTGGTATGCTCATATGACTATGATTTGTGAAATGCATAATTATGTGGTTAACTTTATATTTATGATGTTGATCTTATCAATAACATATGTGACATTGCATTACATTAAAGCATACCATTAGTATGTTTTATCTTACTAAGCCGTTGGCTTAGCGCGATAGTGTTTAATCGCGCAGGTAATAGAGTGGATAGAGTTGAACCCGAGAGTTCATCAAGACCAAGTGAGAGTAGACCTTGAAGAATCCATTTTGGGAGCTTAAAGATCAGAGCAGACTTGCCAATCATGTATATTTCTTTATATTTTGTAAAGAAATGTTTAATATGTAAATATGTACATATTTTATAACTTCCGCTGTGTAATATTTAAATGTGTATATATATATATATAACTAATATGTTTTGTTTTATAAGTAAATGATCTACTTTTCTATAATGTATAATGATAAGGGTATCGTATCAAGTTTAAAGTGTTTTGAATGTTAAGAAAACCGTAGCATCCCTATGTTTGATGCACTTATGCTACATTGTTGTAGTTGTAGTGTGTGGGCATTGGATATGGGGGTGTTACATACTTGACACCCCATCCATAGATTTTGTCAGATATTTGCTATGACATCATTCTGCCAGGAAACTACTTTGTCTCACTTCTTCATATGCCGACTGGATTAACATCCGTTGGTTGTGACCTTGGTGAAAGACCACTCATGTCACCATTCAAACATATCTAATGTATGTTCCTCTTGATGCTTTTTATCAAGGTACTTGCTATGATCCTCATCATCTTAACCGCTAGTATGGAGCCGATCCTTGACGTTTTGAGTTTACTCCGAATTTGGACATGCCTCGTCTGACTGAAGCTTTCTTGGATCAACTGAAGAAAAGTTGGCCTCCACACTTGTAGACCCTTAATTTTGGCCCTAAGTTTGTACGGTCCTAATTAAAGAATGTTAAAATAAAATTGATCTGATTTACAACTTCTAATAAGTCGGTCCGATTTTAAAAGGCACAAACTCAACTACAAAACCCTAAATCAAGTTTTTCAGACGGTTTGGTCCAAAAAAAATTATAAAATGCAAAATTATTTCAAAGGACCGTGACATGAGCCTTGGCTCATGTCGACCTGGAGGCCCCAGGTCAGCATGAGCCTAGCTCATGTCGATCTGGCTCTAGATCGACATGAGCATTGGCTCGTGTTGACTTGGATGCCCAGGTCGACAGGAACCAAAGGCCAAGTCGACCTGGTTGCCCAGTTTGACATGGCCTTGGTCCATGTCGATCTTGGCACACCAAATCGACATGGTCTTCAATTATTTTTTGTTTCCTAATTAAAATAGAATTTGTGTTAAGGATGGATTAATATTCAGGTTAGGGTTTTTGAGTGATGTTTTGGCCTATAAATAATAACATTTTAGATTTTAATAAGGATCGGCAATTAACATTAAGAGAGATTAAAACAACAAAGCAGAAGTCAACTAAAGAAATTGGAAACAAATAGCACTCATCAATCATCAATCCATCAAAGGCAGCAACGCTGTCTTTGTTCTTGTTCAGCCAGAGAAAACTGTGGTCGAACCAACGCAATGCAGGTTTGATTATAAATCTTTGATTTGTTTATATTTACAACATTATTATGTTTTGATTCATGAATTGTTTAAGTATACGATAGTATTGCCATATTTTCTTTTAAGTGTTTCTATTATTTGCTTTGATATTGAGTCTTTCAGTAATCTAAATTACTAATTATTAAACTCTAATCTTATGTTTTATAAATCAAAATTTTCATTAATCCAATAGCCTAAGTCATTGATTAAATTATCAAAAACCTTAAACTATTCTTCTGTTTCCAAAACTTTAAAACCCTAAAATGTTCTTCTGTTTCCAAAACTTTAAAAACCCTAAACTATTTCTCCCAAAACTTCAAATGCTGAATTATTCCATTAAAGTCTCAAAACCCTAATTATTTTCCAAAATCCTAATTTATTTCCAGAATTAGTATTTCCTCTTAAATGATAAATCAAAACCTTAATTTTTCAAACCCTCATCCAGTAAACCTACAAACCCTTAAGCCCAAATCCAATAAATCCCATAAATCTTTCTCTCTTAAACCGTAAAAATTTTAAGCCCTAATCTCAATCTTTTAAAATTATAAGCCCTAATGTCTTAAGGTTTCAAAACCCTAATTTCATGATGTTAGCCCTAAACCCTAATTTGATTTACCAAAAACCTTACTACTTTCTTAAATTTCCATCTCATTTTTCCAAAAATTTTCACAGTAGTCTAAATAATAATAATAATAATTCCAAAATCTCAAAACCCTAAATGTTAATTAAAGAACCCTAAATTGAGACATAAACCTAAATTTGTATCTTTATTTGCTTTATTAAATTTTAGATTTGATTATGTAGTTTATTATATGTTTTGATTTATTTAAATTCAATACTTGATTTATTTAATTTATCATGGATGAATATTTTTATTGTTATTATGATTATTATTTGTTTGTTTTGGTATTAAAATTGTAAGAGGTATGTTTGCACTTTGTGGGTACCTTATTAATTAAATTTTATGTAATTTAAATTGCTTTTATATTTTAGACCAATGTAAAGGACATGTTTCCACCTTTCGGTGGGTGTCTTATTTAGTTTTAGACATGGACGATGTAAGGACATGTTTCTCTTCTCGGATGGGTGTCCATTTATTCGTTTTATTTGGACATTGCTTTGATTTTAATAAATTGATGCTTTATTTTAATTATTGCATTTAGTGTGGATAATATTATCATATTTAAGAATTTTATAATATTAAGACTTGCAAAGGAGGTCGGTTCCAATGAACCAGGCATTGTGGGGGTGCTAGGCCATTTGTCACCTTCCCCACACGTACCCAACTTTTAAGGGGTTGGGGATTCCATAGAAATCAAGTCATCCACCCCTTTCTTTTTTTCTGGCCCATCTGGGTGGCAACTCCATTTTCTCCAGGCTTAGGCCCATGTTCTCTAAGACCTCGAACCTAAACAGTGCTGAAGTAGCAAGAACCATTCCACCGGGAGTGGGGGCAAAAATCTCTGCTCACAGTGGCGACTCTACTGGGGATAAGAGAATCCATTGGTCTTTATATTATTCTATTCTTTCTTATCATGATATTATCCATTGTATCATTAGATTGCATCGTGTGCGTGATTTAAGACGCCTGTGTTACCCGTGTTATGTTATGTAAGGGATACCATACTTTCACTCAAGATATGGAGATCGAGCATGGCATAACTACTCATAGCCTTATGCCATTTGGTATATACTTGCTATGGTAACCTAAGCCTTTTAACCCAAAGACTAAAGCTCATATAATTGGCCTAGATACTTTCCTTAGGTTTTACCCCTAAATGCATGTCGTTTAACTATGGTTAATTTATCTTGGCTTAAATCATGGCTTATTTCATTTGTTCTTTTTCTAATATGACCTAATTACATTGTGAGCTCAAATAAAATTTTCTTTAAAGCCTAAAAGTCCAAAGTTATTTTCAAAACTTTTCAAGATGGTCTTTGGACATAAAACTTTTTCTAATAATAAATCAAAAAATTCTTTTCTCAAGACTCAAATACAACGCCCAAAATCCATTTTTTCTAAATTTTTTTTACAATGGGCTTAGAAACAAAATTATTTTCACAACCTTTAAAAGAGCTTACAAATATTTATGTCAATTATGAAATATCAAAAATCAATTGTGAGCCTAGTTTATACTAAGAATAATTAATCATGGGCTTTATTTTTAGCATGAATCATTAGCTACTTTTTCAAGTGAGAAATCTATTTATAATAAATCCCTTAATTTAGTTTTAATCCAATATAGCACAAAAGCTACTTTAGTTGGATGGATGGATTAAAGCCTAATTAATGGGAATTATCATGAACTGATTTCCACTTTTGAAAATATAACTATTGATTGAAACGTCCGAGGAAAATATTCAGAAATAAGATACTCCATGTTGGTATTTTGTTAACCATATACCCAGGAAAAGAGACTCGCCATTCATGTGTGGAAGTTATAAGGTTGGAAGGAACGTCCTAGTTATCTTTCTTTCTTTATTGCTCGTGCATACGTGCATACATGCATACATACATTTACATCTCATATCATTGATCCTCTCTGGCTCAAAGACCAGAAGTATGGCAATTCAAGAGCATACAACGATACCACCTACATTTATTTTGATTCAAGTACTTCATTGGAAGGATGGACGAAAACCAGCTAAGGGACATAGTAGATGAAGTTGTCAAAGTTAGGATGGCCATGCTACGAGATCAATTGGTTGAAATTATGAGGACCCAGTTGATTCAAATTCTGGAGATCATCAACAATGCTAATAAGGAATCTCTTATTGACATAAGAAAGAAGGGAAAGGTAGCATCAACAAGGAACATGTTCACTAATAGAGATTGAATGAAAAATGAGGGATCAATCCCTATTCTACAAGACCAATCGAACCATGTGCTATCTAACTGGAGTAATAAGGGCAGCTATCACCCTAGTGGGAAAAGTCAAAGGAAAAATGATGTGTTGAGAAAAATGCAACAACTGAGCCAACAAAGAAGCATAAATTTTCAGACTTAAGGGAGCCTTTGTCAAAGATGTTAGAAAATCTAATGAAAATGGATTTGCTACAACCATTGGCACCTTGGCCTCTACATAAGCCTCTACCACCAAATTTTGATGCCAAGGTCTTCTGTCAATTCCATCAAGGGCATGAGATAGATAAATGTGTTTGATTAAGGCACGAGATCTAAAATTTGATTGACAGTGGAAAGCTGCCTGAGCCTGATAAACCCAACACTAAGAATGATCCTCTGCCTAAATTTGGAAGGATGCCACCACTTGCAACCTTCATGAAGAGTTTTATCTTGTCATCTTGTCATGATATGGATAGAGAAGCTGCTAAAGATGATGTGCTACTAAGCAAGCTTGGGCTAACTATGGATGATGAAGCAATGATCTTTGATGATGGAAAAAATCATTTCCCTTGAAATGTCTAAATAAATGAAGTATCTTCGACTCCAACTCAACAAACCTCCCTTAGCTTGAAGTGTTGCTCTTTTTATTTTTTACTTTCTTTACTACTTAATTAGAATAATTATGTTTTTAAAATTATGTTTGTTTGAATAAATTACTTTCATCAAAATTTTTATTGGTCTTTGCTCATTTTGGTGCTCAACCAATGAGGAATCTAGCTTGATAATTCATGAATTAATATATTTAGGCATCACGATTCGAATGACTTTACTAGGTGAGGGAATTGCTTTATAGCATTGAGTTGTGTATGCTTACTTAGAAAGGGCTCCTGCATAATTACCTTTGTCTAGGTCCTAGTCAGTCTTAGAACATGCTATGACAGACTTTCGAGGCAAAATTGAACTCTGCTTATTTAAGGGAGAGATGATCTAGGCATTGTTTGGTGAGCCAACAATTAGTATCCACCCAATTAAATATCAATCCCTAGTTGTCCCTTTGAGCCTTCATAAAATTTTAGCTTTCTTTTCATTGGCATATAACCCCAACAACCTAGCCTGAGCTGTTATGATACTTTTGACAAGTCTTATGATCACTAAGGTGAAGAGGTAAGAAGATCGAAGAAAGGAATGAATAGTCAAGATCATAATGATAGTTGATGTTCTCAAGACCATAAGGGTAGTTGAAGTTCACCTAATATCTCCAATCTATCAAGATAACATCAGAGTAACAAATGATTTATCCATGTTAAAGGAGATTTATGTCACTCCACTCATCCATTATTAGAAACCCAAGTTGGTACAAACAAGACAACTCTTTTAGAGTTAGAATAAAAAAAATAAAAAAATAGAAGAAAAGGAAAAAAATGAAAGAAAAGAAAAAGAAAAAATGAAAAAGAAAAAAAAAGGAAAATAAAATAAAATAAAACCTAAAATGGTTCAGAAAGCCAATCAAGTTCTCTTTTACCTAAAGCAGCAAAAGACTTCCATAAGGATAGTTTAACTTGAACTGGTCCAACTCAACCAAAGATTCATTCAAAATTAGAGAGATAGAAGAAAGGTCATCCAATTCATTCACTTGTGTGAAGGTTTGTCCATTGTGTCACATCAGCCTCAATCTCAAAATGTCTTTCACTTAAACCTGTGTCCCTTATAGACCCCATTTCAAGCCTATCAAAGACTTGTTGATCTCTCTTGGTTGGTAGAGTCTATTAGTGGAGATAGTTTGAATAAGCATGCATAAGAGATAGACAATATTCAAACTCAAATGAGATCTTTGACTAAGTAATGTGTATGTGCCTATCTGAATTGCAACAGTTCTTGCTTAAATAGAAATAATTCTCAAGTTTAGTACGGTAACTAGGGTTGTCATGTTATAGATATGTTAATTTGAAAAATTAAGTCCTGAGGTAAATTGACATTAATTTGGCAAAGCCAACATTTGATTTCAAAATCAAAATTTGAAATTAAAAATTTAAAAAAAATTCAAGTTAAGGGGAGTATGTTGAACTATCGAACCTCGAAGGACACATTGGGTAAAGGAAATGATTACTGCCATGGTTATGAAGCTACCAATTGACATACTGAATCATAATTTGAAATGAATGTATCTCTGCTGTTTGGGGCTTGCATTATTTATGTTTTTAATATCTTGAAGATAAAAGCCATAAATGTGAAGCATTCTATCATTCCAATGCAAGACCTGAACGAGCATCTAAAAGGAACCAATGAGAACACTTCTGATGATCACCTCAGTCTATGAGTTGATGGAACCACTGTAAGTATTACTCATGCATATTATGCATATATGAGCATATCATGGCATTTTTTTTGCATTATCTGTTCTTTGTCACAGTGAACAGCAAACACCCTTTGAATTAAAGAATCAAAAGAAGATATCAAATCAGGGGGGCATGGAAAGCCCATTGCTTGAGAAAGCTCTAGTAATTTTGCAAAAAGAAGAAATGTGTGCTCGTGCGAAGAACTAGACAACAAAAATATCAATCAAAGCTTGCATGGAAAAAATCTTTAGTTTGAGCCTATACAGGAGGCAAAGTTTCTCCTTTTCAATTTTTTGAGTTTATATACCAAACATTTTCAAACTCACTTGCAAATATTTCGCCACGTAGGGGGCAAGGAGAAGATATGAGGGCCAACTAAAAATAGCTAAATTTTTACAAAAGGAAGAACAAAAGAATGGAACAACCAGTTAAGCCAGAATCCTCAACTAATAAAAGGTTAGCAAAATCCAATTCAATCTCGGTTCCAAGTACCCAAATCCAATCTAGTTTCGGGTCCAAGTACTCAAATCCAATTCAATCTTGGGTCCAAGTACCCAATTCAATCTCTGGTCCAAGTACCCAATCTCGGATCCAAGTACCCAATTCAATCTCTGGTCTAAATACCCAAATGAGATTCAATCTCGGGTCCAACTCCCCAATCTTAGGTCCAAGTACCCAAATTCAATTCAGTCTCGGGTCCAAGCACCCAGTCACGGGTCCAAGTACACAAATCCAATCTAGTTTCGGGTCTAAGTACCCAATCACTGGTCCAAGTACCTAAATCCAATCCAGTTTTGGGTCCAAGTACCCAAATTCAATTCAGTCTTGGATCTAAGTACCCAGTTTCGGGTCTAAGTACCCAAATCTAATTCAATCTCGGGTCCAAGTACCTAATCTCTAGTTCAAGTATCCAATCTCGGGTCCAAGTACCCAATATTGGGTCCAAGTACCCAAATCTAATTCAATCACGGGTCCAAGTACCCAAATCAAATTCAGTCTCTAGTCCAAGTACCCAATCTCGGGTCCAAGTACCCAAATTAGATTCAATTACGGGTTTAAGTACACAATCTCGGGTCAAAGTACCCAAATCCAATCCAATCACAGGTCTATGTACTCGAATTAAATTCAGTCTCGGGTCCAAGTACCCAAATTCAATCTTGTCTTGGGTTCAAGTACCCAATCTCGGGTCCAAGTACCCAAATCAAATTTAATTTCAAGTTTAAGTATCCAATCTTGGGTCCAAACACCTAATCTCGGGTCTAAGTACTAAAATCAAATTCAATCTCAGGTCCAAGCATCCAATCTCGGGTCCAAGTACCCAAATCAAATTCAATCTTGAGTCCTAGAGGCCTTAGGTAGCATGAGCCTAGCTCATGTTGATCTGGCTCCAGATTGACATGAGCATTGGCTCATGTCGACCTGGTTGCCCAGGTCGACATGGCCTTGGTCCATGTCAATCTTGGAACACCAAATTGACATGGTCTTCAATTGTTTTTTGTTTCCTAATTAAACTAGAATTTGTGTTAAGGACGGATTAATATTCGGGTTAGGGTTTTTGAGTGAGGTTTTGGCCTATAAATAATAACATTTTAGATTTTAATAAGGGTCGGCAATTAACATTAAAGAGAGATTAAAATAGCATAGTAGAAGACAACAAAAGAAATTAGCAACAAATAGCACTCATCAATCATCAATCCATCAAAGGCAGCAACACTGTCTTTGTTCTTGTTCAACCAGAGTCAACTGTGGTGGAACCAACGCGACACAGGTTTGATTATAAATCTTTAATTTGTTTATATTTATAACATTCTTATGTTTTGATTCAAGAATTGTTTAAGCATACGATAGTATTGCCATATTTTCTTTTAAGTGTTTCTATTATTTTCTTTGATATTGAGCCTTTTAGTAACCTAAATTATTAATTATTAAACTCTAATCGTATGTTTTATAAATCAGATTTTTCATTCATCCAATAGCTTAAGTCATTGATTAAATTATCAAAAACCCTAAACTATTCTTCTGTTTCCAAAACATTAAAACCCTAAACTGTTCTTCTGTTTCCAAAATTTTAAAATCCTAAACTGTTCTTCTGTTTCCAAAACTTTAAAATCCTAAACTGTTATTCTGTTTCCAAAACTTTAAAACCCTATACTATTCTTCTATTTTAATAACTTTAAAAATCCTAAACTATTTTTCCCAAACTTTAAACCCTAAATTATTCCAGTAAAGTCTCAAAACCCTAATTGTTTTCCAAAATCCTAATTTATTTCCAGAATAAATATTTCTTCTAAAATGATAAATCAAAACCTTAATTTTTCAAACCTCATCCAGTAAACCTACAAACCCTTAAGCCCAAATCCAATAAATCCCATAAATCTTTCTCTTTTAAACCGTAAAAATCTTAAACCCTAATCTCAATCTTTTAAAATTATAAACCCTAATGTCTTAAGGTTCCAAAACCCTAATTTCATGATGTTAGCCCTAAACCCTAATTTGATTAACTAAAAACCTTACTACTTTCTTAAATTTATAAAACCCTAAACCATCTCATTTTTCCAAAAGTTCTCACAGTAGCCTAAATAATTATAATAATAATTCCAAAATCTCAAAACCCTAAATGTTAATTAAAGAACCCTAAATTAAGACATAAACCTAAATACGTATCTTTATTTGCTTTATTAAATTTTAGATTTGATTATGTAGTTTATCATATGTCTTGATTTATTTAATTTCAATACTTGATTTATTTAATTTATCATGGATGGATATTTTTATTATTATTATGATTATTATTTATTTGTTTTGGTATTAAAATTGTAAGAGATATGTTTCCACTTTGTGAGTACCTCATTAATTAAATTTTATGTAATTTAAATTTCTTTTATATTTTGGACCAATGTGTGATCGGGGATTTTTGCCCCCACTCCTGGTGGAATGGTTCATGCGACTTCGGTACTGTTTAGGCTCAGGGCCTTAGAGAACACGGACCTAGGTCCGGAGAAAATGGAGTCACCACCCAGACGGGCAGGGAAAAAGAAAGGGGTGGATGACTTGATTCCTAAGGAATCCCCAACCCGCTAATGGGTTCGAAAACTTGTGTACGTGTGGAGAAGGTGAGAAATGGCCCAGCATCCCCACAACGCCCGGATCATTAGAACCGGCCTCCTTTATAGGTCTTAATATTATAAAATTCTTAAATATAACAATATTATCCAAATTACATGCAACAATTAAAATAAAGCATCGTTATATTAAAATCAAAGCAATGTCCAAGCAAAGTAAATAAATGGACACCCATCCGAGGATAGAAATATGTCCTTACATCATTCATGTATAAACTAATAGGACACCCACCAAAAGGTAGAAACATGTCCTTTACATTGGTCCAAAATATAAAAAGCAATTTAAATTACATAGAACTTGATTAATGAGGTACCCACAAAGTAGAAACATACCTCTTACAACATTTGAAAATTAAAATAAATCGATAGAAATAAATAACCATTCATCATAAATAAATCATTCATCAAAGATATTAAACATCAATCAAAATAGAAAGTAAACATCCATCCATGATAACTTAAATAAATCAACCACCAAAGCATATAATAGACTACATAATCAAATCTAAAAAATAAAGCAAGTAAAGATACAAATTAGGGTTACTATTTCTATTTAAAATTCTTTAATTAATATATTAGGGTTTTGGAATTTTTGTATTTTAGTATTTGTTTAACCTAGTGTAAAAGTTTTTGAAAATTGGAATGAATTAGGGTTTCATGAATCGAATTAGTATTTAGGGGTAACATTATGAAATTAGGGTTTTAGGATATTTAGAAACATAAGAAATTATTTATGTTATTGAACGAAGACCAATGCTACTACATATTTATATATCAAAGCTTTGTGTGTATATTCTTATGAATCAAAGAAAAAAAAAGCTATTGTGAAGAAATAAATAAAGAAAATAAAGATTCAAACCTCCGTTTGTTGGTTCCACCAAAAAGTTGCTTTCTGGATGAACAAATACAAAGACAAGCTTGCTGCCTTTGATTAATTGTTTGCTTATTCTTGCTCCTCTCAAATATGAAGTCCTCAAATTCCAGTCCAAATCCAAAGTTTAAAAGTTTTCAAGTCTCTCAATTCAAAAGTTCAAAGGTCCGATCTTTTTCACTGCAAAATTTTTAAAGTCTAATCTCCTCAAACTCCAGTCCGATCGTTAATCTCCAAAAATTCATCCCCTTGTTCAAAATCTTGTTCCTTTCCTTTTCTGTGTCTTTTTAATGTTATTTATAGGAAATTTTGGAAGCTTAATTCCAATTGTTTAAGGAAATTATCATTAATTAGGAAAAGGAAACTGAAACCAAATAGAATTTGAATTTAGAAAACAATACGTTGGAAAAATTTCACTGGCAAAAAAACTGCTGCAGGCTACTGCAAGGAACAGCATTGAAAAATTGCAAGGGGCGGGCTGCGGGCCATTTCGTCCACTGTTTTTGGCGATGAACTTTTTCGTCGCCGATTTATTTTTATTTTTATTTTTATTTTTATTTTTATTTTTATTTTTATTTTTATTTTTATTTTTATAATAATTTTTAAAAATTATAAAAAATAAATACTAAAACAAATATTATTTAATTAAGATAACACAAAAATTATTTTGGACTAAATAAAATATATTGGACCGGACTAGGTCAAAAATTAAGGGTCTACAGTTTGCCCCCTGCTTAAACGATCTGAGACTTTAGTAAAAGAGAGTGAAAAGTAATAAGACTTAATTTTGACGAGATGGTCTTGAATTTGTTTTGGGTTCTTGGACCCGAGACTGAACTTGATTTGGGTACTTGAACCCAAGACTAGATTGAATTTGGGTACTTGGACCCGGGATTGGATACTTGGATTCGAGATTGATTTGATTTGGGTATTTGGACCCGAGATTGGGTACTTGGACCCGAGACTGAATTGGATTTGGGTGCTTGGACCCGAGACTATATTGAATTTGGGTACTTGGATCCGAGACTGAATTGATTTGGGTACTTGAACCCGAGATTGGGTACTTGAACCTGAGACTAAATTTGATTTGGGTACTTGGACCCTAGATTGAATTTGATTTGGGTACTTGGACCGGAGAATGGGTACTTGGACCCGAGATTGAACTAAATTTGGGTGCTTAGACTCGAGACTGAATTTGATTTGGGTACTTGGACCCGAGATGATTAGGGTAATTGGACCCTAGAATGGGTACTTGGACCCGAGATTGAATTTGATTTGGGTACTTGGACCTAAGATTGGTCACTTGGACCCGAGATTAATTTAATTTTGGTACTTGGACCCGAGATTGGATACTTGGACCCAGGATTAGGTACTTGGATTCGAGATTGGGTACTTGGACCCGAGACTGATTTGATTTGGGTACTTGGACCCAAGAATGGGTACTTGGACCCGAGATTGAACTTGATTTTGATTTGGGTACTTGGACTCGAGATTGAATTGAATTTGGGTGCTTGGGCCCGAGACTGAGTTTGACTAACCTTTTATCAGTTGAGAAGTCTGACTGCTCCAGCTGTTCTATGCATTGTGGTTCATCACCCTCAAAATGGATCTTCATCATTGGACCTTGGATCTTCAACCTTAGCATCGGATCTTCACCTTTGAAAATGGATCTTCATCCTTGGAGATCGGATCTTCACCCTTGAAAGTGGATCTTTATCCTTGGGATCAGGTCTTCACCTTTGAAAATGGATCTTCATCCTTGGAAATTGGGTCTTCATCCTTGAAAGTGGATCTTCATCCTTTAAACTGGATCTTCATCCATGGAATTAGGTCTTCACCTTTGAAAATGGATCATCATCCTTGAAAATCAGGTCTTCACCCTTGAAAATGGATCTTCATCCTTTGGACTTTCGGGTCTTCACCCTTTGAAATATGGATCTTTATCCATTGAAAATTGGGTCTTTACCCTTTAAACATGGATCTTTATCCATTGGAAATCGGGTCTTTACCCTTGAAACATGGATCTTTATCCATTGGAGGCTAGATCTTTACCCTTGAAACATGAATCTTTATCCATTGGAGGCGGGGTCTTTACCCTAGCTTTGGCTTTTTTAGCTGAACTCATCTTTTGTCTTTTGCATCCTCATTCTTTTGAGAATTCTAATTTTCCATTCTTTTGTTCTTCCTTTTACAAAAATTCAGCTATTTTTGGTTGGCCCTCATATCTTCTCTTGCCCCCTACGTGGCGAAATATTTGCAAGTGAATTTGAAAATGCTTTATATATAAACTCAAAAAATTGAAAAGGAGAAACTTTGCCCCCTGTGTAGGTCCCAAACCCATGATTTTTCTATGCGGGCTCTGATTGATGTTTTTGTTGTCTAGCTCTTCACACAAGCACGCATTTCTTCTCTTTGCAAATTACTGGAACTTTCTCTGGTAATGGGCCTTCTATGCCCCCCCTATTTGATATCTTCCTTTGATTGTTTACTTCACAAGGTGTTTGTTGTTTACCTTAATAAAGAATAGACAATACAAGACAAGAAAGTGTGATGTGATATGCTCATGTATGCATGATATGCATGAATGATACTTACAGTCGTTCCATCGACTCACAGACCGAGGTGATAATAGAAGTATTCTCATTGACTCCTTTGAGATGCCCATTCATTTCTTGCACTGGAATGACAAGCTGCTTCACATTTATTTTATCTTTAAGATGTTGAAAATTTGAATAATGGAGGCACCAAACAGCAGAGATTCATCCATTTTAAATTATGTTTCAGCATGTCAGTTGGTAACTTCTTCATGACCTTGCCAATAATCATTTACTTTTCCCAATGTGTCTTTCGAGATTCGACAGTTCAACATACTCCTCTTAACTTAAAGGTTTTGTATGACAAAAACATTTTTGAATTTTTTGAATTTGAATTTTGATTTTGAAATCAAATGTTAGCTTTGCAAATCAATGTCGATGTACCTCAAGACTTGATTGTTCCAAATTAACATATCCATAACATGACAACCCTAGTTACCGTACTAAACTCGGGAATCATTTCTATTTAAGCAAGAACTGTTGCACTTTAGGCAGTTGGGAGCAACCTTGCTATACTCTAAATTCTTTCTATCTTCTTGTCATTAATCTGGATCTTGATTAGGACGGTTTTCGCCCTTGCAAAAAGTTTGGTATCCAAATTTGCTTCTTTTCCTCTTCTCCTTTTTCTTTCCTTTTATTTTTCTTATTCTTCCCTTTCTTTGAGCATTTTATCATTTTGTCATTCTTCCTTGTAGGACTGTCAAGTATAGAACTTTCAAGAACCAGATGGTCTTCCTCCTTTTTTCTCCAATTTTGATTGAATCTTTGGTTGGGTTGGACCAATTCAAGTCAAAATATCCTTGTGACCCAAATGGAAGCCTTTTGCTGCTTTAGGTAAAAGAGAACTCAATTGGCTTTCTGAACTGTTTTTTTAGGTTTTATCTTTCTTTTTTTTTATCTTTTCTTTTTTTTCATCTTTTTTTTTCTTTTCTTTTCTTTTGTCCTTTTTTCTTTTCTTTTTCTTCTTTTTTTTTTCTCTTCTCTTTTTTTTGTTTGGTTCTAGCTCTAAAAGAGTTGTCTTATTTGTACTAACTTGGGCTTCCAATAATGGATGAGTGGAGTGACATAAATCTTCTTTAACAAGGATAAATCGTTTGTTACTCTAATGTTGTCTTTAGAACTTCAACTATCTTTATGGTATTGAGAACTTCAACTATCTTCATGGTATTGAGAACTTCAACTATCTTCAAGGTATTCATTTCTTTCTTTGATCTTCTTGCCTCTTCATCTTAGTGATCATAAGACTTGTCAAAAGTATCACAACAGCTCAGGGTAGGTTGTTGGGCTTATAAGTCAAATGAAAAGAAAGCTAAAAATTTTATTAAGGCTCAAAGGGGCAACTAGGGATTGACATTTAATTGGGTGGATACTAGTTGTTGACTCATCAAACAATGCCTAGATCATCTCTCCCTTAAATAAGTAGAGTTAAATTTCACCTCGAAAGTTTGTCAAAGCATATTCTAAGACTGACTAGGACCTAGACAAAGGTAATTATGCAGGAGCCCTCTCTAAGTAAGCATACACAACTCAATGCTATAGAGCAATTCCCTCACCTAGTAAAGTCATTCAAATTGTGATGCATAAATATATTAATTTAGGAATTATCAAGCTAGATTTCTCATTAGTTGAGTACCAACATAAACAAAGACCAACAAAAATTTTGATGAAAGTAATTTATTTCAAGCAACTTTAAATTTGAAAAACACAATAATTCCAAAATATTAAAGAAAGTAAAATTGAAAAGCAACATTCAAGCTAAGGAAAGTTCATTGAGTTTAAGCTTCTTTTCCTTTCACATCTTCAATATTTCCATCTTGAAAGGATGATAAAGCAAAATCTTCTTCTAATCCTTTTCCTACCATGAAGGTTGCTGGTGGTGGCACCCTGTTGAACCTTGGAAATGGATTACCTTTGGTATTGGGCTTGTCCGGCTCAGGCAACTTGCCATTATCAATTAAATTTTGGATCTTATGTCTCAACTTCATGCAATTGTCCATTTCGTGTCCAGGCCTTTGATGGAATTGGCAAAATGCATTAGTATCAAAGTTAGGTGGAAGAGGATTAGGCAAAGGACAAGGAGTCAAAGGTTGTAACAATCCCTTCTTTTATAGCTTATTGAGAGCCCAAGACAGTGGCTTCCCTAATTCTGAAAACTGCCTCATTCCTCCTTGGCTAGTGGCATTAACATCAACTTCTTTTTGTGTGCTTTGATTACTAAGCTGATAATTCCCTTTCTCGTTCCTTTTTATTAAAAAGCAATTCTTCTCCCTTTCCCATTCTTCAATTTGCAGACCAGCTTGGAGAAGATCTTTGAAATCATGGATGAGTGTATGAGACATCCTTTCAAGAAGACTAGGCAACACCCCTCTCATAATCATCCTTATTTGGTCATATTCATCAGGCCTTTTCTTGAGCAAAGCAGCCTTATTTCTCCATCTTTTTACATAGTCCACAAAAATCTCATTTGGCCTTTGCCTAATGGACTCCACTTCTATTAAGGTAACTTCCATCTCAATATTATATCCATATTGCTGGATGAAGGCCTTGTATAGAAAATCCCAACTCTTTTGTGTTCCATCATCTAAGGTATTGAACCAATTTTAGACAACAGGGTCCAATGAGAGCATAAAATACGTTAGAGTTTGAGCCTTAGTAGCTCGGGCAGACTGCATAGCAGTGATATACTGCTTCACATGGAGGTGAGGATTTATAATTCCATCAAACTTCGCAAAAGATGGCATCTTGAACTTATAAGGGACCTCCTCATCGTGTTCAAATAGTTTGTCGATCTCGGACATTTCTTTGATTTTCAGCCTCTTCTCAAATTTCTTTTCTAAATCAGCAATCATCTTCTCAACATTAGATGTCTCGGTCTTTTCAACAGTTGCTTTCTCAACAATCTTTGGCTCCTTTTTATCTTGAGGATCTTGGAAGTATTGAGTCCAATCATCATCATCATTAATGATCACCTTATCATCATTAAAACCAACTTTAGCCTTCCCCTTGTCTTTCTTGGTGCTACCAGATGCTTCGGCATTGTTTCCTAAAATTACAACTAGCTGATTCTTTATGGTCTCGGCCATAACCTCTTTTATTTCTTTCATCTTGGCATTGAGGGCATCATCCACCATTCTTTGAATTTGTTCGGGCTCCATTACTTTTAGTGAGCAAGTGATTGAGTCGTTGCTAGATTTTTCATCTCCGGTGTAGGTCGGATTGTCGTAAGCTTTTGAACTATCATAATCCAGGGCTATGAGCCAGAAAGGATTAATGATATGAGATGCAAATGTATACATGTATGCATGTATGCACAAATAATCAACAAAGAAAGATAATTAGGACGTTCCTTCCAGCATTATAACATCCACACACGAATGGCGAGTCCTTTTTCCTAGGTATATGGTTAATAAAATACCAACATGGGGTATCTTATTTTCGAATATTTCCCTTGGATGTTTCAATCATTAGTTGTATTTTTCAAAAATGGAAATCAATTTAGGATAATTCCCATTAATTAGGTTTTAATCCATTCAACCAACTAATGTAGCTTTTATGCTATATTGAATTAAAACTAAATTAAGAGGCTTATTATAAATAGATTTCTCACTTGAAAATGTAACTAATGATTCATGCCAAAAACAAGCCCATGATTAATAATTCTTAGTATAAACTAGGCTTACAATTGATTTTTGGTATTTCGTAATTGACCTAAATAATTTGCAAGCTCTTTGTAAGAAAAGGTTGGATAAAAATAATTTTATTTTTAAGCCCAATGTAAAAAGATTTTAGAAAAAAATGAATTTTGGGCTTAGTATTTGGGTCTTGAGAGAAAGAATTTTTGATTTATTTTTAGAAAACTCTTATGTCCGAAGACCATCTTAAAAAAGTTTTGAAAATAGCTTTGGTCTTTTGGACTTTAAAGAAAAATTTATTTGAGCTTACAAATGTACTTGGGTCATATTAGAAAAAGAAACAAACCAAATAAGTCATGATTTAAGCCAAGATAAATTAACCATAGTCAAACAACATGCATTTGGGGTAAAACCTAAGGAAAGTAACTAGGCCAATTACATGAGCTTTAGTCTTTGGGTTAAAATGCTTAGGTTCCCATAGCAAGTATATACCAAATGGTACGAGGCTATGAGTGGTTATGCCATGCTAGATCTCCATACCTTGAGTGAAAGTATGGTATCCCTTACATAACACAATATGGGTAACACGGGCATCCTAACTCACGCACATGATGCAATCTAATATGATGCAATGGATAATATCATTATAAGAAAGAATAGAACAATATAAAGACCAACATAATCAACTTCTCTTATTCCCAGTGGAGTCACCACTGTGAGCGAGGATTTTTGCCCCCACTCTTGGTGGAATGGTTCTTGTGACTTCGGCACTGTTTAGGCTTGGGGCCTTAGAGAACACAGACCTAGGTCCGGAGAAAATGGAGTCGCCACCCCGACGGGGTGGGAAAAAGAAAGGGGTGGATTACTCGATTCCTAAGGAATCCCCAACCCCCTAATGGGTTCTAAAAGTTGGGTACGTGCGGGGAAGGTGAGAAGTAGCCCAGCACTCCCACAATGCCCGGTTCATTGGAACCGGCCTCCTTTACAGGTCTTAATATTATAAAATTCTTAAATATAACAATATTATCCATATTACATGCAATAATTAAAATAAAGCATCGTTATATTAAAATCAAAGCAATGTCCAAGCAAAGCAAATAAATGGACACCCATCCGAGGATAGAAATATGTCCTTATATCATCCATGTCTAAACTAATAGGACACCCACAAAAAGATAGAAACATGTCCTTTTTATTTGTCCAAAATATAAAAGCAATTTAAATTACATAGAACTTGATTAATGAGGTACCCACAAAGTGGAAACATACCTCCTCGATAGAAATAAATAACCATTCATTATAAATAAATCATTCATCAAAGATATTAAACATCAATCAAAATAGAAAGTAAACATCCATCCATGATAAATTAAATAAATCAAGTATTGAAATTAAATAAATCAACCACCAAAGCGTATAATATATACATAATCAAATCTAAAAAATAAAGCAAGTAAAGATATAAATTAGGGTTACTGTTTCTATTTAAAATTCTTTAATTAATATATTAGGGTTTTGGAATTTTAGTATTTTAGTATTTGTTTAACCTACTGTAAAAGTTTTGAAAAATTGGAATGAATTAGGGTTTCATGAATCAAATTAGTGTTTAGGGGCAACATTATAAAATTAGGGTTTTAGGATATTTAGAAATATAAGAAATTATTTATGTTATTGAAACAAAGACCAATGTCACTACATATTTATAGATCAAAGCTTTGTGTGTATATTCTTATGAATCAAAGAAAAAAAAAGCCACTATGAAGAAATAAATAAAGAAAATAAAGATTCAAACCTCTGTTTGTTGGTTCCACCAAAAAGTTACTTTCTAGATGAACAAATACATTGTTTGCTTATTCTTGCTCCTCTCAAATATGAAGTCCTCAAATTCCAGTCCAAATCCAAAGTTTAAAAGTTTTCAAGTCTCCCAGTTCAAAAGTTCAAAGGTCCGATCTTTTTCACTGCTAAATTTTTAAAGTCTGATGTCCTAAAAGTCCAGTCTGATCGTTAATCTCCAAAAATTCATCCCCTTGTTCAAAATCCTATTCCTCTCCTTTTCTGTGTCTTTTTAGTGTTATTTATAGGAAATTTTGGAAGCTTAATTCAAATTGTTTAAGGAAATTATCATTAATTAGGAAAAAAAACCGAAACCAAATAGAATTTGGTTTCGAAAAAAATTGCGTCAATAAAATTTTGTTGGCGAAAAAATTACTGCGGGCTGCTATGAGGAACAGCGTCGAAAAATTACGAGGGGCGAGCTACGGGCCATTTCACCCGCAGGAAGCTTCTGTGGGCGAAATGGCCCAAGGCCATTTCATCCACTGTTTTCTGCGATGAACTTTTTCGTAGTCTATTTTTTCGTCGCCGATTTATTTTTATTTTTATTTTTATTTATTTTTATTTATTATTATTATAATAATTTTTAAAAATTATAAAAAAAATAAATACTAAAACAAATATTATTTAATTAAGATAACACAAAAATTATTTTGGACTAAATAAAATATATTGGAAAGGATTGGGTAAAAAATTCAGGGTCTACACAATGTAAAAGACATGTTTCAACCTTTCGGTGGGTATCCTATTTAGTTTTAGACATTGACGATGTAAGGACATGTTTCCATCCTCGGATAGGTGTCCATTTATTTGCTTTGTTTGGACATTGCTTTGATTTTAATATAATGATGCTTTATTTTAATTATTGCATGTAGTGTAGATAATATTGTCATATTTAAGAATTTTATAATATTAAGACATGCAAAGGAGGTCAGTTCCAATGAACCGGGCATTGTGGGGGTGCTGGGCCATTTCTCACCTTCAGTAACATCCAAAATTTTTGAAAATTTCTAATTTTTGAAAAATTTGATAAAATAAATTATAATTTAAAAGGATAAATTAAATTAATAGTTTTAAATGAAAAAATGAAGGTATTTTAAATGAAAAAAGGGGAATATATATATATGATATATATGCAAAATATACATAACATATATAAAAGTCAATACTTTTTAAAAGAAAAGGGTATTTTGGTAATTAAATCTTATAAATTCAAAATTAATAAAATAATTTAAAAACAAATTAATTTTGAATGGAAGAGGAAAATTAGGACTTTTAATTTATTAAAAAATAATTAAATAACTAAATATTAAAATATTTTAATATATATATATATGTAGTTAAAAAAAAAAGATGAAAAGGAAAGAATATTTAAAAGTCTTCTTCTTCTTCTTCTTCTTCTTCTTCTTTTCAAGAACGTGGCTTCCATGGATGATTGAAGACCAAGGATTTTGCTTCTTCCATACTCCATAAATTGAAGGAATTAACAAGTTTCAAGTGGATTTTTGGTGATTTCCACCAAAATTAGTAAGTTTCCATCCCTTTTCTTTGAATTCTTTGGAAATTTAGATTATGTGAGAGTTTGGATTTTTATGTAGTATGTTATAATTGTTGGAATTGGTGTGTATGATGTTATTTTGGGTAGTTAACAATGATTCTAAGGTTAGATTGAAGAGATGATGGAGTTTGGTTAAAGAATGGTGAAGAGAGAGAATTTAGGGTTATGGATTTTTGGGGTTTTGAAAACATGAATTTTAATTGTGCAAATTGATTTCAAATGAGTTGTTTTGATTCATTAACAAGTATTTTAAAGTCAAATATTGGGTTTGGTAGTGTTGGGTTGGAGTTTGAGAATGGAAGTGGAGATTTAGGGTTTTGGAAAAGTGATTTTTCAAAGTGGTTGAATTGTGTGATTTTATTTGTTTAAGCATGTTGTTTAGTGTTAAAAGTGATGAATATAAGCTTGGAATGAGTAATGGATTGTGTTGGAATAGAAAACCTTCAATGGGGGAAGGTTAGGCCATTTTTGAGATTTTGTGTATAAGAGTGTATTTTTATAATGTAAATGATTTAAATGTATTAAAATATGTTTTTAATAATATAAATAAACTTAAAACACTAATTTAATTGTAGTAGAATGGAATTCTGATATTGAAGTAAGGAAAGGCTAAATTTTTGGAAATTTGTAGGAGTGATGTGTAATTATGATTTAATGTTGGAAATGTCATTAAATGTGATACTAAATGATTTTTTTTTTCTATCACATTTGGTTTAGGCATTGAGGGAGATTTATTTGCTTCATCCAAGTGGTGAAGGGAAAGTTAGAAAGATTGGATTAAAGGTTGTTTTTAGCTTGCTTTGGATTGCTAGTGGAGGTATATTCAAACTTTGAATATAATGTTTATATTTGCATAACATTTGGACTTAACACATTTTGGTTGAAAAATGTGTTAAGCTACTTGGTTCATTGATTGTGTATGAATAATATGCTATATGTGTTAAATGCATTGTGAAAAGCCATTGATAATGGCTAATTTGTGTAACATGTGAAATATGCATATTATGTGAAAATACCCAAAGTAATTAGGTAATGTGTTGTGAATGCAAAAATGAGATATGTGTAATAATGAAATGAATTGATATTGATAAAAATGTGAAAAGTGAGAAAAATGAGAAAGATGTGAAAAATGAGAAAAATGAGAAAAAAAATGTGAAAATAAGGCAATGTGCCTAGATTGAATATGTGACAAAAAGAAAGAGATTAATAATGAGAAAAATGAATAAATTGTGTCCTAGTATGTTATTCAATTTTCAGAGTTCTGGGTTTGGCAGCATGCCTATGATTGCCTACAGGCTATACGTTGGAATGATGAAAAGACTGGGTCATAAGCCAGGCTAGCTGATAAATATTATATTTTTGGGGTGAAAAGACTGGGTCGTAAGCCTCAAAAACTGTAGCTGTCTAGCCGGGTTGAGGACCAAGATATTGGGGCCTAAGGGTCTAGCTGGGTTGAGGTCCAAGAGACTGGGACTGTTACATTATCCATGGATATATATATTGCCTATGGGGCTAGACACATGGTGTTATTATGGACCAAAGCAGTAACTCTGAAATTTGAATAGCATATTAAATCCTTTTTGGGCCCATGCTTGTCTTTGTTTTACTGTGAATTATGAATTATGATACAATTGAGTAATATAATGTTATGAGTTGTGCTTACGAATTATTTGAAAAATATAAGTGGATTGATGTGACATTTATATGCATTGTGCATTTGGTATTGCATTGAGTTATATTATTATTATCAAAGTTTGTACCACTAGGCTTCGGCTTAGCGCGATTATTTCCATCGCGCAGGTGACAGGGTAGACCTAGTTGAGCCAGAGAGTTCTTGTAGACTAGGTCGAGTCTAGACTTGTAGTTGAGCTTGTAGAGTTGCTATTGAGATCAGAAACACTGCCAGCAACATGTATATATTTTTATGTTAATATACATTTTGAGTTTTATGCATAATATATTATGTTTTGAATTTTATGTATTGTATATTATAAAGAATGTTTGGGTCAATGTATTTGAAATGGGAGAGTAAGTGTGTTTTAAATTGTATATATCTATATGTATAAATGTTTGAGAAAATTAGTGAAATTGAGAAGTATGGTTGAGAGGGTGATTGGAAATTATTGGGAGTGTTTTCTTTTTGCAGGTTGAGTAATTGCTAAATTTTGGGATATCCAAAATACAGATAAAACTCTGGCGAATTTTTTTCAGAGATTTTTATATATATTATTTATTTTGGGTTCTTATAACAAGTAAATAATATTTATATTCTATTTAATTTTTATATATTTATAATTTAAAATTTTAAGTTGGAAATGTAAAAAAAAATTGTAAATCCGTCTGTGACATTTTTGTACCGTATATGCGTATTTTACATATGCTAGAAATATGTTTTGTACATATATAGGGTATAAGGGTATTACATTTGTTTTGGTATCAGAGCCTAGGTTTGAAGTTCTCGACCTAGGTGGGGATGATAGAGAAAGAAAATGGGGGATTTGAAAAGTAGTTTTAATTGTAATACATGCATTGGCACTGGCAGTTTCTGATCTCTGATAAAGTATTTTCTGCTTTGTTTGCAGATATAGGTAGTTATGGCGTCTCGGTCGCATCAGGCTGCTGAGAGTAGTGTAGAGAGTGTGGCTCCATATGAGGGTAGAGATGGAGCTAGAGTTGTATATGCTGGTGAGGCATTTATTTCTGTACCTGTGAGACCAGCAGCTGATGAGGTTCCGCCTGGCTGGGTATGGCATATGGTAGAGTTGTTGAGGCAGGCTCCAGTTTCGTAGCCGCCACAGCCACAGCCGCAGTTACCGGTGAGGCAGTATGACAAACTGAGAAAGTATGGGGCTGAGGACTTTGTTGGTACTACAGACCCTGCTATAGCAGAGCAGTGGCTAGACCGGGTTCAGAGGATATTTATTCAGTTACAGGCCAGTCCAGAAGAGAAGTTTGATAATGCTAGATCTCTTCTGCAGAAAGATGCATATGATTGGAGGAAGACAGTTTCACATGCTCTGGATGATCCACCAGTTATGACCTATGATGATTTCTTGCGGGAATTTGAGCAGAAGTATACTCCGAGAGAGGATAAAGATGCAAAGAAGATGGAGTTCCTGAGTCTGAGATAGGATACTAGGACAGTGACCGAGTATGAGATCGAGTTTATCCGGTTGAGTCACTATGCTGGTGGGATCATTTCTGATGAGTTTGACAGGTGTAGGAGGTTTGAGGAGGGACTGAGACCCTCTATCATGTGCATCATTGTAGGCTCTCAGTATCAGGATTTCTCCCAGTTAGTTGCAGATGCCAGGAGTGTTGAGAGGGCGCAGAATCTTGCAGCAGCTGCCAGGGTTGAGGAGACCAGAGTTAGGAGACCCCAGAGTGAGGCAGGGTCTTAGTAAAGAGAGGCCGAGGGGGACATTTTCAGAGGTTTAGTAGGAGTCAGGGGCAGTTTGGCAGGTCAGTACAACAGCAAAGACAGAGGCAGAGACCTGCAATTTCAGTGGCTAGTGCTCCGACCCCAGTGGCTCAGAGACCTACTCCACCTACTTGCGTTCATTGTGGTAGAGTACACGGAGGTGTCTGCTGGTGGAGAGGTGCTTCGGGAGTGTGTTTTAGATGTGGGTCATCAGACCATTTTATCAGAGATTGTCCCGAGCCACTAGAGGTTAGGCAGGCAGATACTGCATCTTCTCGACCCAGTGTCTGAAGGGATCGTGGTGGCAGAGGTTTTAGTAGAGGTGGTTGCCCTGGGTTTAGTCAGAGAGGAGGCTCTACATCAGAAGGCAGTAGGCCAGATGAGGCTAGGTCATCTCAGCGGGTTTATGTGATGTAGAGGCAGCCGGATGCTTCAGCCGTCATTGCAGGTACATTTTCTTTATTTGGTATTTCAGTCCTTGCTCTATTAGATCCTGGATCTACGCATTCATACATAAGTGCATCCATCTTGCCTGTGTTTGAATTGCATTCTGAGTCCCTAGTATTTGATGTCTTGGTGACAAATCCTTTAGGGCATAGTGTTGTGGTGAGCAGGGTGCATCGAGATAGTCCAATTATTGTTCAGGATGAGGAGTTTCTCGGTGACCTGATTGAGATGCCTTTTAGGGAATATGATATGATTTTGGGCATGGATTGGTTATCAAAGCATGGGGCTGTGGTAGACTGTCAGAAGAAATGTGTTACTTTGAGAACACGGGATGGTAGGGATGTTATAGTATCTAGTGAGCAGAGGTATCTTTCATCTATGTTTGTTTTAGCTGTTTCAGCTGGGAGAATGATTCGGAAGGGATGTAAGGCTTATCTTGCTCATGTTGTAGATACTAGAGTAGTGGGATCCTTGCTTGAAAGTATACCCACAGTTGCCGAGTTTTCAGATGTTTTCCCTGATGAGTTGCCAGGGGTACCTCCTGAGAGAGAAGTGGAATTTGGTATCGATTTGTTGTCTGGTACCACTCCTATCTCTATTACCCCTTATCGGATGGCACCTGCTGAGTTGAGAGAGTTGAAGGTGCAGTTGCAGGAGTTATTGGATAAAGGGTTTGTCCGCCCTAGTGTGTCCCCGTGGGGAGCGCCTATGTTGTTTGTGAAGAAGAAGGATGGCACCATGAGATTGTGTATTGATTATAGGCAGTTAAATAAGGTGACCATCAAGAACAAGTATCCTTTGCCTCGGATAGATGATCTCTTTGATTAGTTGAAGGGAGCAGCAGTATTCTCTAAGATTGATCTGAGATCAGGGTACCATAGTTGAGAGTCAGAGATGTGGATGTACCCAAGACAGCTTTTCGTACAAGGTACGGGCATTATGAGTTTTTGGTGATGCCCTTTGGATTGACGAATGCACCAGCAACTTTTATGGATTTGATGAACAGGGTATTCAGACCATATTTGGATCAGTTTGTGGTAGTCTTCATTGATGACATCTTGGTGTATTCGCGTAATGAGGAGGATCATGATAGGCATTTGCGGATCGTATTGCAGACTCTGAGAGAAAAGCAGTTGTATGCTAAACTGTCTAAGTGTGAGTTCTAGCTTGATCAGGTAGCTTTTCTTGGTCATGTGGTTTCAGCAGAGGGTATTAGAGTTGATTCAAGTAAAATTGAGGCTATCTTGAATTGGAGTCCACCAAAGACTGTGACAAAGGTTAGAAGTTTTCTGGGATTGGCATGCTATTATCGTCGGTTTGTGAAGGGTTTTTCTATAATAGCTACACCTCTCACCAGATTACTTCAGAAAGGAGTTAAATTTGTGTGGACAGATCGATGTCAGGCGAGTTTTGAGCAGCTGAGAGAGATGTTAACTCAAGCTCCTGTCCTTACCCTGCCTGTGGAAGGTAAACCATATGTGATATACAGTGATGCTTCACACAATGGTTTAGGTTGTGTTTTGATGCAGGAAGGTAGAGTCATTGCTTATGCCTCTCGATAGTTGAAACCGCATGAGCTGAATTATCCATGCATGATTTGGAATTAGCAGCAATAGTCTTTGCCTTGAACATTTGGCGGCATTATTTGTATGGGGAAAAGTGTTTCATTTATACAGATCACGAGAGTTTGAAATACTTGGGTGTTCAGAGAGAGCTGAATCTTTGACAGAGACGGTGGTTAGAGTTGATTAAAGACTACGACTATTTGATTGATTATCATCCTGGTAAGGCAAATGTTGTTGCTGATGCCTTGAGTAAAAAATCTTTGGCAGGTTTGACTGCTTATTCACTCTCGTTGCTTGTTGAGTTGAGAGCATTGCATGCTAGATTTGAGTCTTCTGATGATAGTGCTTTGATGGCTCAGTTGCAGTTGAGGCCAATCTTGTTGGATCATATTAGGGAGGCTCAATTAGCAGATGAGAGAATTCAAAAAATTGTGGTGGTTTGTCAGAAAGGGGAAAGTCAAGACTTTTATGTGAGGGATGATGGCAGTCTATGGTATAGAGATAGATTGTGTATTCCTGATAATGCAGAATTGAAAAGAATGATATTAGAGGAAGCACATCAGTCACTTTTTGCTATGCACCCTAGGAGTACCAAGATGTATCAGGACTTGAAGCGACATTATTGGTGGTTAGGTATGAAGAGGGACATAGCAGAGATTGTATCCAGATGTCTCACTTGCTAGAAAGTGAAGGCTGAGTACCAAGTTCCTTCAGGATTGCTCCAACCTTTATCAGTGCCAGAGTGGAAATGATAGCGAGTGACAATGGATTTTGTGATTGGACTACCTTTGACTCAGAAGAAGCATGATGCAATCTGGGTGATAGTTGATTGGATGATGAAGACAACTCATTTTCTTCCAGTTCAGATGGATTATTCTCTTGAGAGGTTGGCTGAGTTATATATCAATGAGATAGTCAGGTTGCATGGAGTCCCAGTTTCTTTGGTGTCGGATCGAGATCCCCGGTTTACTTCGAGGTTTTGGAAGAGTTTGCATAATGCTCTGGGTTCTCGATTGCATTTTAGTACTGCTTTCCATCCTCAGACAGATGGACAGTCAGAGAGAGTGATACAGATTTTGGATAATATGTTGAGGAGCTGTATCATTGATTTTACTGGGAATTGGGATAGATTTTTGCCATTAATTGAATTTGCTTATAACAATAGTCATCAGTCGAGTATTGGGATGACTCCTTATGAGGCTTTATATGGCAAGAGATGCAGGACATCTTTTGTGTTGGGATGAAGTTGGAGAAGGTAAACTGGTTGGTCCCGATTTGATTAAGGAAACAGAGGAGAAGGTGAAGGTGATTCAGGGGGTCATTTGAAAGCAACTTCAGACCGATAGAAATCTTATTCAAATTTAAAGAGAAGAGACATAGAGTTTAGTGTGGGAGATAAAGTGTTTCTGAAGGTGTCTCCATGGAAGAAGATTTTGAGATTTGGCCGCAAAGGGAAGTTGAGTCCTCGTTTCATAGGACCATATAAGGTGTTGGAGAGAGTTGATCCAGTGGCTTATAGACTAGCTTTGCTGCCTGAGTTAGATCGAATACATAATGTTTTCTATGTCTCGATGCTTCAGAGATATAGGTCTGACCCATCTTATATCTTGTCAGTGGAGTCCATTAAGGTGAGTCCAGATCTAACTTACGAGGAAGAACCAGTGGCGATTTTGGCACGAGAGGTTAAAGAATTAAGGAATAAGAGGGTGCCACTTGTGAAAGTCCTTTGGAGGAATCATGCCACTGAGGAGGGGACATGGGTAAGTGAGCAAGCGATGCAGAGTCAGTTTTACCAATTGTTCCAGAATAGAGGACAGGTAATTTCGGGGACAATTTATTTTAGGGGGGAGAGAATTGTAATATCCAAAATTTTTGAAAATTTCTAATTTTTGGAAAATTTGATAAAATAAATTATAATTTAAAAGGATAAATTAAATTAATAGTTTTAAATGAAAAATGAAGGGATTTTAAATGAAAATGTGGAATATATATATATATATATATATGATATATATGCAAAATATACATAACATATATAAAAGTCAACACTTTTTAAAAGAAAAGGGTATTTTGGTAATTAAATCTTATAAATTCAAAATTAATAAAAAAATTCAAAAAAATTAATTTTAAATGGAAGAGGGAAATTAGGACTTTTAATTTATTAAAAAAATAATTAAATAATTAAATATTAAATTATATATATATATATATATATATGTGGTTAAAAAAAAGATGAAAAGGAAAGAATATTTAAAAGTCTTCTTATTCTTCTTCTTCTTCTCAAGAGCATGGCTTCCATGGATGATTGAAGACCAAGGATTTTGCTTCTTCCATACTCCTTAAATTGAAGGAATTAACAAGTTTCAAGTGGATTTTTGGTGATTTCCACCAAAATTAGTAAGTTTCCATCTCTTTTCTTTGAATTCCTTGGAAATTTAGATTATGTGAGAGTTTGGATTTTTATGTAGTATGTTATAATTGTTGGAATTGGTGTGTATGATGTTATTTTGGGTAGTTAACAATGATTCTAAGGTTAGATTGAAGAGATGATGGAGTTTGGTTAAAGAATGGTGAAGAGAGAGAATTTAGGGTTATGGATTTTTGGGGATTTGAAAACATGAATTTTAATTGTGAAAATTGATTCCAAATGAGTTGTTTTGATTCATAAACAAGTATTTATAAGTCAAATATTGGATTTGGTGGTGTTGGGTTGGAGTTTGAGAATGGAAGTGGAGATTTAGGGTTTTGGAAAAGTGATTTTCCAAAGTGGTTGAATTGTGCGATTTAATTTGTTTAAGCATGTTGTTTAGTGTTAAAAGTGATGAATATAAGCTTGGAATGAGTAATGGATTGTGTTGGAATGGAAAACCTTCAATGGGGGAAGGTTAGGCCATTTTTGAGATTTTGTGTATAAGAGTGTATTTTTATAATGTAAATGATTTAAATGTATTAAAATATGTTTTTAATAATATAAATAAACTTAAAACACTAATTTAATTGTAGTAGAATGGAATTCTAATGTTGAAGTAAGGAAAGGCTAAATTTTTGGAAATTTGTAGGAGTGATGTGTAATTATGATTTAATGTTGGAAATGCCATTAAATGTGATACTAAATGATTTTTTTTCTATCATATTTGGTTTAGGCATTGAGGGAGATTTATTTGCTTCATCCAAGTGGTGAAGGGCAAGTTAGAAAGATTGGATTAAAGGTTGTTTTTAACTTGCTTTGGGTTGCTAGTGGAGGTATGTACAAACTTTGAATATAATGTTTATATTTGTATAACATTTGGACTTAACACATTTTGGTTGAAAAATGTGTTAAGCTACTTGGTTCATTGATTGTGTATGAATAATATGCTATATGTGTTAAATGCATTGTGAAAAGCCATTGATAATGGCTAATTTGTGTAACATGTGAAATATGCATATTATGTGAAAATACCCAAAGTAATTGGGTAATGTGTTGTGAATGCAAAAATGAGATATGTGTAATAAATAAATGAATTGATATTGATAAAAATAAGAAAAGTGAGAAAAATGAGAAAGATGTGAAAAATGAGAAAAATGAGAAAAAAAATGTGAAAATAAGGCAATGTGTCTAGATTGAATATGTGACAAAAAGAAAGAGATTAATAATGAGAAAAATGAATAAATTGTGTGCCTAGTATGTTATTCAATTTTCAGAGTTCTGGGTTTGGCGTCATGCCTATGATTGCCTACGGGCTATACGCTGGAATGGTGAAAAGATTGGTTCGTAAGCCAGGCCAGCTATAAATATGATGTTTTTGGGGTGAAAAGACTGGGTAGTAAGCCTCAAAAACTGTAGCTGTCTAGCCGGGTTAATGACCAAGATACTGGGGCCTAAGGGTCTAGCCGGGTTGAGGTCCAAGAGACTGGGGCTGTTACATTATCCATGGATATATATATATATATTGCGTATGGGGCTAGACACATGGTGTCATTATGGACAAAAGCAGTAACTCTGAAATTTGAATAGCATATTAAATCCTTTTTGGGCCCATGCTTGTCTTTGTTTTACTGTGAATTATGAATTATGATACAATTGAGTAATATAATGTTATGAGTTGTGCTTATGAATTATTTGAAAAAAATAAGAAAGTGGATTGATGTGACATTTATATGCATTTGTGCATTTGGTATTGCATTGAGTTATATTATTATTATCAAAGTTTGTACCACTAGGCTTCGGCTTAGCGCGATTATTTCCATCGCGTAGGTGACAGGGTAGACCCAGTTGAGCCAGAGAGTTCTTCTAGACCAGGTCGAGTCTAGACTTGCAGTTGAGCTTGTAGAGTTGCTATCGAGATCAGAAACACTGCCAACAACATGTATACATTTTTATGTTATTGTACATTTTGAGTTTTATGCATAATATATTATGTTTTGAATTTTACGTATTGTATATTATAAAGAATATTTGGGTCAATGTATTTGAAATGGGAGAGTAAGTGTGTTTTAAATTATATATATCTATATGTATAAATGTTTGAGAAAATTAGTGAAATTGAGAAGTATGGTTGAGAGGGTGATTGGAAATTATTGGGAGTGTTTTCTTTTTGCAGGTTGAGTAATTGCTAAATTTTGGGATATCCAAAATACAGACAAAACTCTGGCGAATTTTTTCCAGAGATTTATATATATATTACTTATTTTGGGTTCTTATAACAAGTAAATAATATTTATATTCTATTTAATTTTTATATATTTAGAATTTAAATTTTAAGTTGGAAATGTAAAAAAAAAATTGTAAATCCGTCTGTGACATTTTTGTACCGTATATGCGTATTTTACATATGCTAGAAATATATTTTGTACGTATATAGGGTATAAAGGTGTTACATTTGTTTTGGTATCAGAGTCTAGGTTTGAGGTTCTCGACCTAGGTGGGGATGATAGAGAGAGAAAATGGGGGATTTGAAAATTAGTTTTTAATTGTAATACATACATTGGCACTGGCAGTTTCTGATATCTGATATAGTATTTTCTGCTTTATTTGCAGATATAGGTAGTTATGGCGTCTCGGCCGCATTAGGTTGCTGAGGGTAGTGCAGAGAGTGTGGCTCCAAATGAGGGTAGAGATGGAGCTAGAGATGTATCTGCTGGTGAGGCATCTATTTCTGTACCTGTGAGACCAGCAGCTGATGAGGTTCTACCTGGCTGGGTATGGCATATGGTAGAGTTGTTGAGGCAGGCTCCAGTTCCGCAGCCGCCACAGCCACAGCTGCAGTTACCGGTGAGGCAGTATGACAAACTGAGAAAGTATGGGGCTGAGGACTTTGTTGGTACTACAGACCCTGCTATAGCAGAGCAGTGGCTAGACCGGGTTCAGAGGATATTTATTCAATTACAGACCAGTCCAAAAGAGAAGTTTGATTATGCCAGATCTCTTCTGCAGAGAGATGCATATGATTGGTGGAAGACGGTTCCACATGCTCTGGATGATCCACCAGTTATGACCTATGATGATTTCTTGTGGGAATTTGAGCAGAAGTATACTCCGAGAGAGTATAAAGATGCAAAGAGGATGGAGTTTCTGAGTCTGAGACAGGATAGTAGGACAGTGACCGAGTATGAGATCGAGTTTATCCGGTTGAGTCACTATGCTGGTGGGATCATTTCTGACGAGTTTGACAGGTGTAGGAGGTTTGAGGAGGGACTGAGACCCTCTATCATGTGCATCATTGTAGGCTCTTAGTATCAGGATTTCTCCCAGTTAGTTGCAGATGCCAGGAGTGTTGAGAGGGCGCAGAATCTTGCAGCAGCTGCCAGGGTTGAGGAGACCAGAGTTAGGAGACCCCAGAGTGAGGCAGGGTCTTCATTAGTGAAGAGAGGCCGAGGGGGACATTTTCAGAGGTTTAGTAAGAGTTAGGGGCAGTTTGGTAGGTCAGTACAACAGCAAAGACAGAGGCAGAGACCTGCAATTTCTGTGGCTAGTGCTCCGACCCCAGTGGCTCAGAGACCTACTCCACCTACTTGCGTTCATTGTGGTAGAGTACACGGAGGTGTCTGCTGGTGGAGAGGTGCTTCGGGAGTGTGTTTTAGATGTGGGTCATCAGACCATTTTATCAGAGATTGTCCCGAGCCAGTAGAGGTTAGGCAGGCAGATACTGCATCTTCTCGACCCAGTGTCAAAAGGGATCGTGGTGGCAGAGGTTTTAGTAGAGGTGGTCGCCCTGGGTTTAATCAGAGAGGAGGCTCTACATCCGGAGGCTTTTTAACTGTAACGACCCCACCTGCACGGTCTTACGACAGCTAGTCATATTGGGTCTTTTCTCCTGTAGGTGGACCGTAGTCCCAGCCCTCAACCCGGTAGGCCGCTATAGTACCCGTTCACCTCACGGCTCCCGAGCAGGAATTTGTTAATTTGGCCTCAAATGAGGTCGCCTCCCTTATTCGAACCCATGACCTCCTCCCTTAAGAGGAAACCATGACCAGCTGCCAGGTTGAGGGCTGGGACTACAGTCAACCTACGGGAGAAAAGGCCCAATATGACCAGCTGTCGTAAGACCGTGCAGGTGGGGTCGTTACACCTTCCCCACACATACCCAACTTTTCAAACCCATTAAGGGGTTAGGGATTCCTTAGGAATCAATTCATCCACCCTTTTCTTTTTCCCTGCCCGTCTAGGTGGCAACTCCATTTTTTTTAGCTTAGGCCCGTGTTCTCTAAGTCCCCGAGCCTAAATAGTGCCGAAGTTGCAAGAACCATTCCATCGGGAATGGGGGAGAAAATCATCGCTCACAATGCTAGACTTATCCTCTACCATATATTTTACACTTATCAATTCTTTAGAAAAAATGATGTTAGGATGAACAATAATAAGAAAAATAATAAAAGATGTTTTCTTTCTTTTTATAATTTGTCATCATCTTTCGCTATTGTGTTATTTGTTTTATCTAATGGTCAGATTAGTTCGAAGTAGTGCACATAGAATAATTTCAATATTAATTATGTTTTATTAAATTGGGAAACAACCAAACATAAAGCCAGCATACACAAGATCACTCCTATCGCCAACTAGCCCTTTCAAATTTTCTAACTAACAATTTTCTCTCGCTTAGCTCTAATTGTTGTCTAGCCCGCCCTTTCGAGTTTTCGAAACTAGCGGACTGCTCTAACTTTTGCCTAGGCCGTACTCTTTGGGTTTTCAACCTAGCAAGCTTCTTTTTTATATTTTTTTATACATAAAACCTCTTCAACCTGTCAATATTCACTGGCTTACTAAACTCGTTCCCATCAATGTCTAATATCTTGACTGCACCTTTGTTCATGACTTGCTTTACAATATACAGTCCTTCCCAACTATGCCTAAACTTTCCTCTTGGATCAGAGACATTAGACTTACATTGCTTCAACACTAAGTCACCGACTTTAAACTTCTTGATCTTAGCCCTTCTATTATAGGCCCGACCTATCTTTCTTTGATACAGCTGATGATGATGCAGTACTTTTAACCTCCTTCCTTCTAATAAAGCTAATTGTGTGTATCTGCTCATTACCCATTTTGTCTTATGCAATTCAACTTCCATGACCACTCTTAATGATTTAATCTTAATCTCAATTGCCAACACTGCTTCCATCCCATAAACTAAGGAAAACGGTATCATTCCAGTCGGGGTTTGCACACTTGTTTCGTATCCCGATAAAGCAAAAGGAAGCATCTCTGACCAATCCTTGTACATCTTGGTCATCTTGGTCAGAATCTTCTTAATCATCTTTATTTGTTGCTTCCTATACACTATTAGCCTTTGGTCTCTAAGGGGAGGATCGGTGATGATGGATTTGGTACTTCGAGAATATTTCCCTAACTGCTCCTTGAAACTGTACCCCATTGTCCGATATCACACTGTATGGGACCTCATATCTGCAGATCATATTGTTTTCAATAAACCTAGCCATTTGTCTTGCCTCCGGCTTGTTGAAAGATTCAGCTTTGACCCATTTTGAAAAATAATCCACTACTACTATAATGAACCATTGACCGTTTGAAGCTGTCGGATGTATCTCTCCTATAATGTCAATCCCCCAAGTTGCAAAAGGCCAAGGTGAAGACATAGAATGTAATTCTTCAGGAGGTATGTGATTCAAATTACCATACATCTGACATTGCTGGCACTTCTTCACAAACTCAATACAATCTCTCTCCATGGTCAACCAGTAGTAACCTTGTCGAATTATCTTCTTAAACAAAGCTAACCCATTCATGTGTGGACCATAACTTTCCGCATGTATTTTTGACATGATTTGCTGAACTTCAGACTTCCTTAAGCATCTCAAGTGCACCCCATCAGGCCATCTTCAATACATCTCTCCATGAAAGGTGATATATTATAAGGACCATTGCCTTATGGATCTTCTCTCTTCCCTTGTTGCCCCCAACGGGTATTCCTTATTCTCCAAGAACTGTCTTATAGTGACATACCATGCATCACGGTCTGTATCAGTTTCCATGATTGTTTCATATTCATAACAAGGAGTTGATGAACTGGTCAAAACTAGAGGCTTAAGAAATAATTTGATAGGATTTTTCCACACCAAAGCCAATGCGGCTAGGGCATCAGCTATCTAGTTTTCTTCTCTTGGTAAGTGTATGAATCTACACTCCTTAAAATTCTTCTTCATCATGGTCAAATAATCTTGTTATGGTTTTAACTTCTCTTCTTTTAACTCCCACTTTCCATTCACTTGGGATACCACTAATAAGGAATCACCAAAGACTTGCACTTTATCTACCTTCATAATCATTAGGGTTTCCAAACCAAAGATACAGGCTTCATACTCCGACATATTATTGATTGCCTTGAACTTCAACTTCTTAGCTAGAGGAATGATCTCCCCTTTAGGTGATTCTAGTATTACTCCCAAACCTGCTCCCTTTCTATTTACTTGCTCCATCAAAGTACATCTTCCATCCTTGTACTTCTATGGCCTCTAAATGTTCATTGGGAAATTTCAAGACTACTTCCTCGTTGTCCGGTAATGGTTGCTAGGCCAAGAATTTTGTTGCTGCTCTACCTTTGATTGTTTTCCTGGTTACATATTCAATATCAAATTCCTCTAAAATTATCAACCATCGACCATACTTTCGAATAAAAGAGGGTGTCTCCCTTAAATATTTCACTGGATCCAATCTGAAAATTGCTTGAACACTATAAGACTGAAAGTAATGCGACAACTTCTTAAAAGATCAAACCACAACTATACATTTCTTTTTAATGATACTATACTTAATATCATAAGATAGGAGCTTTCTACTCAAATAATAGACTCCGTGCTCAAACTCTAATTTATCTGCTTGGGCTAGAATAGCTCCTATTGACTCTTCCTCTACTGCCAAGTATAGTAATAAAGGTTTACCGAGTTTAGGTGGTTTCAAAATAGGTAGATTCAACAAATACTCTTTTATATGCTCAAAGGCCTTTTGACACTCTTCATTCCACTTGACTGGCTGGTTCTTTTTAAGAAATTTAAAGATAGGTTCACAGATTGTGTTAAGCTTTGCTATGGACTTGCTAATGTACTACAATCATCCGATGAACCTCCGAACTTCCTTCTCCATCTTAGGGGCTGGCATATCCCTAATTGCCTTAACATTGTCAGGGTCAATCTCAATACCATTTAGGCCAATCACGTGCCCCAACATTTTACCTGAAGTAACTCTAAAAACAAACTTCTTTGGATTCGACCTGAGATTATACTTTACTGCTCTCCCAAAGAATATCTCTAGGTTGTGAAAATGTTATTCTCTTGTATCTGACTTTACTATCTGTAGACTCTTAATTTTTTACCAAGTCCAGTCCAAAGATTTTAAAATATTTTCAAATAATTTTTGCAGTATTTTTTTATTTAAATTTTAATATTTATTATTTATTTTAATTATATAATATTTATTTTATAATATTTATTTTAATAATATTTAATATTTATTTTTTAAATATATTATTTATTAAAATAAAATAACATTGGTTATTTATTTTATTATTTGAATAATAATGTAATTAATTATAATTATTTTAAATATAATTTTTAATTATAAAATTAAAAATTAAAAATATATACATATAAAAATGATAAAGAATAGAAAATAAAAAATTGGACGGTCGAATTGGTGGCTTGCCGCAAGCAATGCCTACGGTGAATTGAGGGCCTGCCCAGGAGCATGCGATGCTCGCGCAGCAGCCTCTCTCAGCCCGCAGGCCCATTCGCGTGTGTTTGATTTTGCCCAAACCTTCTTTTGCTCAGTTTTGTAATTTTTTTTCCTAAAGAACCTATGTTTCCTTAATCAAACAGAATTATCATTAAGTTTTTGCTATAAATAATAGTTTAAAAAAATAAAGAAAGGGACTTTTTCTTTGGATGAACTTTTGGGAATTATTGGACTTCTAAAGAATTTTTTAAAAAGAGGTAAAGAGTTATTTTTGGGCAGAAGAAGACTCTAAAATTTTTGACAATTTTCAACCAAAAGATTTTTGGCAAAAGACAATAATCAAGGCAATAAACAAGTGGTGATTGTGTTGGTGTTAGATACTCCAAAATTTTCATCCAACAATTTTGGTGGAGCCTTCAAATGTAGGTATATATATCTAATTTTATTTATCAAAAATCATCTTCATTCATTAGTCATTGATTAATTAAAATTGATGAATTACAACTCTCAAAACTCATGGAATAAATAATTATGAACATCAACGAACAATGTTTTTAATTTCTTTTGAGGACACAGTAGCCATCACTTAGTTTTTTAGAAAAGAAAAATATTATTACAGTAGGTATTATTTTTATTTATTCAAAACCACTATTCACTTAAAATTGTAAAACCTAATTAAATCTATTTTCTAAAATCTTCATAGTAGCCATTCTCCTTTCAAAAATAAACATGATAGTGTTAGTTTTCTTAGAAATCCTAACCCTAGTTCAATTCAAACCTTAATCTATTTTAAAACCCTAATCAATTATTTTTTATTTAATCATCACATTAGTTTATTCTTTTCAAATATCTAAGTATTAATCTTATTTTCATAAGTTTTTACCTTATTTACTTAAATCCTAAATTCTAATTTTAATCACATAGTAGAATAATTCTTCTAAAAAAAATAAATAAACATAATAATAATATTAGTTCTTTAAAATTCCAAAACCGAAGCTTTTAAATATAAACTCCAAAACCCTAAATGTTATTTAAGAAATCCTAAGTCGATACATAAACCTAAATTTGCATTTTTATTTGTTTCATTATTAGGTGAATATTTATTATATATTTTGATTAATGATTTATTTATATTTATTTATTTATTTCTTTGATGAATGATTTATTTATGATGAATGGTTGGTTGGTTATTTTTATTAATTTGCTTTGGTTTCAAAATATTGTAAGAGGTATGTGTCCATGTTTTTGGGTACCTCATGTATTAGGCATCATGTTGTTTAATTTATTTCAAGTTTTGGATCAATGTAAAGGATACGTTTCCACCAATTGGTGAGTATCCTATTTTATTTATTTTCTCTCGAACATTGAACAATTGTAAAGAGATGTTTCCATCCATGGATGGGTTCCTCTTTGTTTGCTTTGTTTGAACGTTGATGTGATTTTAACAAAGTACTTATTTATTCTTATGATCGCATGTAGTATGGATAATATTATATTAATTAAGAATTTTATAATATTAAGACCTGAAAATGAGTTCGGTTTCAATAAACCGGGCATTGTGGGGGTGCTGGGTCATTCTCAACTTCTCCACACGTACCCAACTTTCCAAACCCATTAAGGAGCTGGGAATTCCTTAGGAATCGAGTCATTCACCCCTTTCTTTTTCTCGGCCTATCCGGGTGGCGACTCCATTTTCTCTAGGCTTAGGCCGTGTTCTCTAAGGCCCCGAGCCTAATAGTGTCGAAGTTGCAGGAACCATTCCACATGGAAGTGGGGGTGAAAATCCCCGCTCACAGTGGCAACTCCACTGGGGATAAGAGAAGTTGATTCCATTGGTCTTTATATTATTCTATTCTTTCTTATCATGATATTATCCATTGCATCATTTGGATTGTATCGTGTGCGTAAGTTAGGACGTCCGTGTTACCCGTGTTGTGTTATGTAAGGGATACCATACTTTCACTCAAGGTATGGAGATCGAGCATGGCATAACCACTCATAGCCTTGTACCTTTTGGTATATACTTGCTATGGGAACCTAAGCCTTTTAAACCAAAGACTAAAACTCATGTAATTGGCCTAGTTACTTTTCTTAGGTTTTTACCTCAAATGCTTGTTGTTTGACTATGGTTAATTTATCTTGGTTTAAATCATGGCTTATTTGGTTTGTTCTTTTTCTAATATGACCTAATTACATTGTAAGCTCAAATAATTTTTTCCTTTAAATCTAAAAGACCAAAACTATTTTTAAATTTTTGAAATAGTCTTTGGACATAAAATTTTTCTAAAAACATGTCAAAAATTCTTTTCTCATGACCAAATACAAAGCCCAAATTTCATTTTTTCTAAAATCTTTTTACATTGGGCTCAGAAACAAAATTATTGTCATAACCTTTTCTAAAGAGCTTATGAATATTTAGGTCAATTATGAAAATACCAAAAATCAATTGTGAGCCTAGTTTATACTAAGAATTATTAATCATGGGCTTATTTTTGGCATGATTCATTAGTTACTTTTTCAAGTAAGAAATCTATTTATAATAAACCTCTTAATTTAGTTTTAATCTAATATAGCATAAAAGTTGCATTAGTTGATTGGATGGATTAAAGCTTAATTAATGGGAATTATCATGAACTAACTTTTATATTAGAAACTGCAACTATTGATTAAACCATTTGAGGGAACTTTTTGAAAATAAAATATCCCATGTTGGTATTTTGTTAACCATATACCTAGGAAAAGAGACTAGCCATCCGTGTGTGGAAGTTATAAGGTTGGAAGGAATGTCCTAATTATCTTTGTTTGTTTATTATTTGTGCATACATGCATATATGCATACATACATTTGCATCCATATCATTAATCCTCTCTGGCTCACAGCCCTGGATTACAACAGTTCAAAAGCCTACGACAATCCGATCTACGCCGAAGATAAAAATTGCAGCAGCAACTCAATTACTTTCTCACCAAAAGCAATGGAGCCCGAACAAATTCAAACAATGGTCGATGATGCCCTCAATGCTAAAATGGAAGAACTAAAGGAGACCCTGACTGAGACCATGAATAACCAACTGGCTGCAATTTTAGGGAATAATGCCGAAGCATCTGCTAGCACTAAAAAGCCAAAGGACAAAGGGAAGGCTAAGGTTGGTGAAGTGGCTTTTGATGATGACAAGGTAGTCATCGATGATGATAACGATTGGGCTCAATACATCCAAGATCCTTAAGAAAAGAAGAAGGAGCTGAAGGATGTTGAAAGATCAGTTGTGGAGAAAACTGAAACTTCAGATGTTGAGAAGATTATTGCTGACCTGGAAAAGAAGTTTGAAAAGAAGCTAAAAACCAAAGAAATGCCCGAGGTTGACAAATTGTTTGAGCTAGATGAAGAAGTTCCATACAAGTTCAAGATGCCATCCTTTGCAAAGTTTGATGGAACTGAAATCCTAATCTCCATGTGAAGCAGTATATCACTGCTATGCAGTCTGCCTGATCTACTAAGGCTTAAACCCTAAGGTACTTCATGCTCTCATTGGATCCTGTTATCCAAAATTGGTTCAATACCTTAGATGATGGAATTCAAAAGAGTTGGGATCTGCTATACAAGGCCTTCATCCAACAATATGGATATAATGTTGAATTGGAAGTTACTCTAATGGAGGTGGAGTCCATTAGACAAAAGCCAAATGAGAACTTCATGGACTATGTGAAGAGGTGGAGGAATAAGGCTGCATTGCTTAAGAGAAGGCCTGATGCATCCGATCAAATTAGAATGATTGTGAGAGGGGTGTTACCTAGCCTTCATGAAAGATTGTCTCATACATTCATTTAGGATTTCAAGGACCTTTTGCAAGTTGGTCTACAAATTGAAGAGTGGGAAAGAGAGAAGAACCGCTTTTTTGCAAGAAGGAATGAGAAGGGAAACTACCAGTTTGGTAACCAAGGTGCTCAAAAATCAGTTGATGTTAATGCCACTGGCCAAGGAGGAAGAAGGCAGTTTTCAGAATTGTGGAAGCCGCTATCTTGGGTCCTTAATAAGCTATAAAAGAAGGGATTATTACAACCCTTAAATCCTCGTCCTTTGCCTAACCCTCTCCCTCCTAATTTTGACACTAAGGCATTTTGCCAATTTCATCAAATGCAAGGGAGGACACGGATAAATGTTTGAGGTTGAGGAATTAGATCCAGAATTTAATTGATATTGGGAAGCTGCCCGAGCCCAACAAGCCAAACACCAAAGACAATCCACTGCCAAGGTTCAATAGAGAACCACCACCAGCAACCTTCATGATTGGAGGAGGTTTGCATGAAAGTTTTATCATGTCTTCTTTCCAAGATGTGGATGGAGAAGCAAGCAATGAAGAAGTGGTGTTTAGCAAAATTGAACAAGCTATGGTTGGAAAAGAAGTAGCAATATGTGTGATAGTGATGATGATCTTAAACCTAAGGAGAAGGGATGGACCTAGTCTGAGCCTAAAGAAGATGAAGTGATGAACACTAGATCTGGTAAGCCTTATGCAAGGCCACCACCCAAGGAAGTAGAAGCTAATAAAAGAAAGGAAGTTGAAGTTGGGAACAAAGAAGAGGAAGATGACACTGTGCTTAAGCAGTTGAACAGAACCTAAGCAAGTGTTAGCATTTGGGGCCTATTGGACACTTCTAAAAAGCACCGTGAAACTATGGCCAAGGTCTTAGGTAGGATGCCAATTTCCACCTCTATAACACTAGAGGAGCTGGTTAACTTCGTGAAAGTTGAAGGAGTGATGAAGTGTGAAGATATTCAAAGAAGAGTGAAGTTGATATGGGAATGGTATCGTTCTCAGATGTGAATTTTCCGGAAGAGGTTAGAGATCACATCCGCCCTCTCTTTATCAAAGTGGAAGTTAAAGAAAAAAGGACTCCGTGTGTGATAGTTGATGATGGGTCTGCCATAAATGTTTGCCCACTTAAAATTTTGCCAAAGCTAGCTATGTCAACAAGGGATCTAAGCCCAACTGAGGTAACCATTAGGGCTTATGACAATACCAAGAGGCATGCCGAAGGGACATTCAAATCTATTGTGAAGGTTGGTCCAATTGAGTCCATGGTATAATTTGTAGTTTTGGACATACCTGTTACTTTTGCTCTATTTTTGGGATGACCATGGTTTCATCCTCTTCGTGGAGTTCCTTCCACCCTTCATCAAAAGATTAAGTTCCCTAACGGAGATGAGACGGTGGTCATCGAGGCCAAAGATAATGAGGTGGTTAATGCTCTAATGATTGAGAGGCCTCTCAATGGTTTCCAAGTAGCTGCAATTTCTGATGATGAAGTAGTGGACTCCAAGGTCTTGAACATGATGAAGAATATGAGCTACCTTCCTGGTGCTGGTCTTGGAAAAGGCAAGGCCAGTGTGACAAAGCTTTCAGATTTCAAGACTCAAACTTTCAAGAAAGGGTTAGGGTATGAAGAAGCCAGCAAAGACGTTCAACCAAAGAAGAATAAGAGATGAGTTTCCCACCACTTGAAGAAATTTTTGTCAAAACTCCAGACATGGGACCACTCCAAGGAAAGCTCAAGCCAATCATGTTCATGGGAAAGTTGATCCCGAATTTTGAGATTTTTGCTGATGTGCTAGACTAGTGGAACAAGTGAAGAAAGAGCTCACCCTGCCAACCGACAAGGAGCCCAATCTGGAAGGGGAGAAGAAAGCTATCCTAGAAGCCAAAAAGACCCCCGAGGAGATTGCTGCCCTGATTGGAGAGAAGTTTGAAGATGTTCTGCTTTATGATTATGAGAACAAAGATTTTAATTTTTATTTTAATTTGTCTGCTTTGTATGAGGATGATGATGTTTTCTTTTCCAAAATGAATGCAATAAAGTCTGATTTTGCTTACTTGTGTGATGTTTTTCCTAATGGTTGCATACATCCAAATAGTGGTTACATGAGCATCTTTAATATTAACTTTGGTGATACGTAATCATTAAATTTGGGAACAACTAAAAATATTAGCATAGCATCTGACCTTACTCCTGATGAGAAAGAGAGAGATTTGAAAAAATATTTAAAAAATATGAAGAAGTTTTCGCTTGGTCTTATGAGGATATGCCTGGAATAGATGGAGACATAGCCGAACATTTGACTCCTACTTACACTCACTTGAAGCCTGTCAAACAAAGTTCCTCTTTTTTTTTTCTTTTTTGCTCTTTTATTCCTCTATTTTATAAGAAAAGTTTAGGTTAAATTTTTTAGTTTGTCTCTATTTCCTTATTAAGCACGGCTTTAAAACAGTTTCAGTTTTCATGATTAAGCACAGTTTTAAAATGATTTGAATTTCATTCAGATAAATCGTGTCCACATCAAACTTAAATGAGATAGACTGGGGTTCATATTGAACTGGGACATCCCCAGTTTGATATGGACATGTCCATATCGAATTGGGGATGTCCTAGTTCGATATGGGTGTCCATATCGAACTGGTCAAGTCCCAGTTCGATATGGATGCCCATATCGAACTAGGTTTGTCCTAGTTCAATATGGACCATCCATATCTAACTGGACAAGTCCAATTTGGCATGCATGATCCAATATCAAAGAAAAATGACTTCCAGACCATTTTTAGGTTTTAAAACTCGCTTTCTTACTGTTTTAAAGTTTTAGAAACTAAACCGTGCTCATTTGGGCCTTTATAAAAATTGGACCAATCAAGATAAAAGCTTAAAATATATTTAAGCCTTTAAGACTGAATTGATAAATACTTAGGCCATCTTTAATTAGGACCGAACTAGCTTAGGGCCAAAGTTAAGGGTCTACAATTGCATAACATTAATATACCTCTTGTATATCATATACTAACATCAATTTGCATTGGACAATTGCCTAATTTGACACACTTCACCCAACTATGCAACATTGCATGAGTTATGTGAATGTCAATATTTCAAAGTAACCATATATGTATTATGCCAAATCACATTTTATGAAAACACAACATATTAAAGTATATACTAACCTATAATTTACCAAATTCGAAGCTAATTTCTCCTTCCAACACCAACTTTCACTTTTGTCTTTAACCACTTTAATTTCACAACTTCACCTTACTGGTTCTAAAGAAAATTATAGATTAAAATATATCATTAAGAACACATTCCAAGCCATTTAAAACAAGCAAACACTAATTATTCTCATTCTTTCAAATTCCACCAAAACCCTATTTTGACACTACTATTTTTTTTTAACTACCATTCAACCTATCCATTTTCATCATTCAACCATAAATTCATTATATTTACATCAAAACAACATTAAAACAATTCATTTTAACAATTATAAACATCACCATCAAAAACTCTTATTTCACATAACATGTCCATAAATCCTAACTTCATCCAAACTCACCTATATTCAATTTTCAACCATAAAATCATCATTTATATATATATATATATTAAAACAACATTAAATCATTTCATTGCAATAATTAAAATCACCCATATTAAAACTCCAATTTTCACATAATCATTCCATAACCCTAATTCAATTCTTCTTTTTCCAAACTCCCACCAATCCTAACTATTTTAATTATTTAACCATAAATCTTAACTATTTCAATCATTTAACTATAAAATTGTTTTTCACACATCAAAATAATATCATTCAAAGCCATTTTATGAATTAACAACCACTCCATCAAAAATCAAAATTTACACATTCATAAATTCAAAGAAGAGTTAGAAAAATCCAAAAAATTCTTACCTTTAACATGGAAATCCTCCAAAATCACTCCTAGTCTTTGAAAATTTAATGAAATTTTGATGTTATTAAGGAAGCAAAATTTTCCTCCCCTTCATCTATGGTGGACGTTTTCTAAGGAAGAAGAAGGAGATGGATTTTTAAATTTTTATCATCTTCTTTCTTTACTAACCACATATATAATTAATTAATTAATTATTAATCAATATCTTAATTTCTATCATCTTCCACCACCTAAAAATTATTTTAATTTTGAATTATTTTAATTATTATTATTTATTTAATTAATTAATATTTAATAAATATCTTAATTTTCATCATCTTCCACTATCCAAAATTATTTTAAAATTTGATTTATTTTATTCATTATTATTTATTATTTAACTTTTTATTTTCATTTTTTGGCTTTTTATCATTTTACTCTTTATTAATAACATTTATTTGTTAGGTATATTAACATATAATTCTTATATATATTTTATCTTTCCCACCTTTCAACACTTTAATTAACTTTCTAAATTATTTATTTAATTATATTTTAATATTTCAATAAAATTTGTGAGAGTTACAACTAATTATCAAAAATACAAATTTTAAAGAAAAATCTTTAGGAATAATTTGCTAGAGTTTTATCTGTAAATTGGACGTTTCCCAAATCTAACAACTCATCTTACAAAATATTTTACACTCCCAATATACATATAATCATCCATTTCTCCAAGAAAATCCAATGGCTTAAAATCATCCAACATTACACATTATATATATAAAGTATCACAAATACCCAAATTACTCCAACAAACTTTATGTTTATATCATTAATACATTTTAACATTTTATATACACATATTAAAGTACAAAATACAAGTATACATGATATGTTGACTCTTTAGTCTTGTGCCAAAAGCAAACTTCTAGTATTACCCCAAGTCCTAGACCTAATCTGGTCTAGCAGGACTCTCTCTATCAACCCTGTCATTTGCATGATAGACAAATTGCGCTAAGCTAACAGCCTAGCGTACATACTTTGAAAATAAAAGAATTTGTAAAAAATGTAATATGCACTTACTTTAACAATTACAATATAACATGCAAAAGCATTTTTTCCCTATGAATTATTTTTATAACTCTGTCATATATCACAATCATGTGCATTGGACCCAAATAACCTAATATAATATTCAGATTTAGAGATATTGTTTTGGTCTATTGATATCCAGTGTCTAGGCCAAAGGCAACATTATCACAAATGATACCCAATGTCTAGCCTGAAGGCAAATATCATCAATAGCGACACACAACATCTAGCCTGAAGGCAAATCACATCGTAGGCATACCATATGCATATCGCCAAACACAAAACTCTATAACATAATATTATATAAGGTAATAAGGATCATTTCACACTTTTACATAACATAGTCAATATAATTATGTCATTCTTCATTTTTTTGGCACTTTTACCATCATTTTACCACATTTCCATACATTTTCATCATAAAAATCATATCTCATGCCATTTACACAATGTAGCCAAAATATGAATTTAAAATGGTATAAAATACTTTTTCTCACAAGCCATTCAACAATGCCAATGGCCATTTTAAAATGTCTTAACAATTTACACATTATGCAATTCATACCTTTAAACACATAACTAAGCCCTTTGCATGTGAATACACACATCAAAGTAGCATAGCACCAATGCCTGTATACAATGTAGTATGATATTCTAATGCATTTTAATACATAAATGCCAAAGTATCTACTAACTTTCAATCAAGACAATTTCCAAGCTAGGTTCACACCATTTTCATCACTTTTCTAAAGTTTCCTTCACCACTTGGATTGGACATACCCAATCTACTTATCACCTAACAACATTTTGAATTTAAATACTTCATTAGTATCACATTTTTATATACTTTAATAAATTAAACTTAATTTATTACATTCCTATAAAATTTTAAGGTTTTGCCCGAATGTACTTTAATTTTATAAGTCTATTCTAATTAATTTCAAATTGAGTTTTAAGCTCTTTTATGTCTTTAAAATCATATCATAACACAATTTAAGCAATTAAATGTAACAAACACCCATTATATACTTTTAAATTTATAAAAATATATAATTGGTTAGGAAGAAGAAGTAGAAGAAGATAGGTTATATTGACTTTTCCTTCTTCCTAACCGATTATATACTTTTATATATTTAATTAATTAATTAATCAATTACATAATTTTAATCTTCCAACCATATTTTATTTAATTTTGAATATACTTTACTTTTAAAAAAAATTAACCTTTTACTATTTGACCTTTGACTTTTTAATTTTCTAGCAACATTTATATGTTATGTATATTTTATTTATATTCCACATATATACTTATTATTTTCCTCTTTTCAACACCTTAATTAACCTTCACAATTATTTATTTAATATGTTTAGTAAATTTACGGTTGTTACTGTAATATCCTCATTTGTGGTCTAGAAGTTTTGATTATGTTGTTGTTATTGGTTTAAATCAAGAAAAGAAATTGAGAAGTGAATGCTTGTGTATATGTGTTTTGGGAAAGGAATTAGGGTTTAGAGAGAATGGTATATGTTGTGTATATGATGATATATATAACATATAAATGGGTCAAAGGAAGAGTCAAAGGAAAAGAGATATATTTTGTGTTAAGTGTGCAATTACTTAATTGGGTTTATAAGAGACAAAAGCTAAGTTAAATGATGAGGGGTATTTGAGTAATTACTTGAAGTGGAATGCATGGTGGAGATTAAAAGAAGAAAAGGTGTTTGACTTGTGCATTTTCTTCTTTCTTTCTTGAAGAGGCCGGCCATTGAAGAGAAGAGAGAGCAAGAGAGGTATTCATGGTGCTAGAAGCAAATTGAAGAAGCAATCAAAGGATTTGATAAGAGAATTGTGGAATTTCTTCATCTTAGGTAAGAAATCTCTTGAATTCCTTTGTTAATTTTGAGGTTATGTCTAAATTGAATTGTGATTTGTTGATGTGATGATTTGGTGTGTTTGATATGTGTTTGTAAGTGTTGGAATTGATTTAAAGTTAAAAGATTGAATTGGTATTAATTTGGTTGTGAATATGGTTAGGCATGTGAAGGTTGATTGTGAAAGATCAAGTGGAAAGTTGGTTTTAGGGTTTGGTATTGGTGAATGTTTTAATGTAATGTTTATGTGTTGTTTAAGTGGTTAATGTGATGAATATGTAAGATATGTGTTAATAACATTGATTAAAACCAATTGAATGAAGTTATTGTAGTGCAAAGGGTGTGAAAATGTATTTGGAAGAGGGTTGGTTACATTTAGGGTTTTGGTGATGAGTGACACGGCCAAAGGAAAGAAGAGACACGGCCAAGCCAAGGAAATTTGGGCGTGTTGGTTGAGTTTTTGAGAGACACGGCCGTGTCCCTTAGCCGTGTTCACTACTGGATTTTGGTTTTGGGAGACACGGTCACAAGCTTGGCCGTGTCCCTTGCCCGTGTTGCTTACTGTCCAATTGGTTTGAGTGACACGGCCACAAGCTTGGCCGTGTCCCTCAAGTGGCTGCCCGTGTCCCTCAAGTGTGTGAGTTAGGGTTTTTATACTTTGTTCTAATTGCATTGTTTTGGTCCTTCTAAGGTAAGTTGGTACCTTAACCTAAACCTAAACACATTTAAACAATGATTGACCTAAACAAATGCATATGGAAGATCTTAAAGCTATGAATGATATAAATTATTCTTTGCCCTAATTGCATTGTTGAGATTGAACAATGTTATGTTATGCATGGTGAATGGTTATGTGTTTCATGAATAATGTATATTGAAATGTTATATCAAAGATGCTATGATGATTCAAATAAGAGGTGAAATGTGATGTAAAGCCATTGTGATTGGCTATGATGATGATATTGAAAGAAAGAAGGCATGTTTGCCTAAATGTGATGAGAATTTGAGAATGGAAATTGTAACTATATAATAAATGAATTGTTCGTTTAATATGTTATTCAGTTTCAGAGTTCTGGATTTGGGTGGCATGCCTAAGAAATGATGAAAGGTAACAGTCTTGCCGGGTTGAGGATCTCCTCATATGTGTTGAGTTGATGGTCCAAGAGACTGGGTCTGTTACACTATGAGAATTGTGAATATGAGATATATGATTTGTAACAGTCTTGCCGGGTTGAGGATCTCCTCATATGTGTTGAGTTGATGGTCCAAGAGACTGGGTCTGTTACACTATCCATGGATAGAGATACATGTATATATATTGCCTACGGGCGTGATTATTGTGACTATGAACCAAAGCAGTAACTCTGAACTCTGAATATCGTATTAAATACTTGTTGGGCCCATAGGTGTCAAGGTTATATGAATGTCCTAAATAATGTTATGAGTTAATGAAATGAGATGTTGTTTATTGAGTATGATTGATTAATGTTGAATGTGGAAAGATGTTGAAATGTGGTATGCTCATATGACTATGATTTGTGAAATGCATAATTATGTGGTTAACTTTATATTTATGATGTTGATCTTATCAATAACATATATGGCATTGCATTACATTAAAGCATACCATTAGCATGTTTTATCTTACTAAGCCGTTGGCTTAGCGCGATAGTGTTTAATCGCGCAGGTAATAGAGTTGATAGAGGTGAACCCGAGAGTTCATCAAGACTAAGTGAGAGTAGACCTTGAAGAATCCATTTTGGGAGCTTAAAGATCAGAGCAGACTTGCCAATCATGTATACTTCTTTATATTTTGTAAAGAAATGTTTAATATGTAAATATGTACATATTTTATAACTTCCGCTGTGTAATATTTAAATGTATATATATATATAACTAATATGTTTTGTTTTATAAGTAAATGATCTACTTTTCTATAATGTATAATGATAAGGGTATTGTATCAAATTTAAAGTGTTTTGAATGTTAAGAAAGCCGTAGCACTCCTATGTTCGGTGCACATATGCTACATTGTGGTGTTGTAGTGTGTGTGTACTGAATGTGCGGGGTGTTACAATTGTTTTGGTATCAGAGCCTAGGTTTGAGATTCTCAACCTAGGTAAAATGTAAGAAAAAGACTATTTTGATTTTGAAAAGTGGTTTTTGAATAACATATATTTTTGGGATTGGCAACCTCTGATCTTTAATAAGAAGTATTCTACTGTGTTTGCAGTGTTAGGTTGTGATGGATTCTCACTCACGTCAGTCGATTGAGGGTAGTGCCGAGAGTATTGCTCCTGCTGAGGGAGCTAGAGTTGATAGTGTTGAGGAGGCACCTGCTTCAGTGTCGGGCAGACCAGTTGGTGAGGAGGTTCCGCCAGCCTGGTTTAGACATATGATGGAAGTTATGAGGCAAGCACCAGTGCAACCAGTGCCACCACCCCCTCAGCCTGTGGTACCAGTGAGGCACTATGATAAACTAAGGAAGTATGGAGCGGAGGATTTCCTTGGTACTACTGATCCAGCTGTAGCAGAACAGTGGCTTGACAAAGTACAGAGGATCTTTATTCAGTTGCAAGCCACCTCGGAGGAAAAGTTTGATTATGCAAGATCTTTGCTACAGAAGGATGCATACGATTGGTGGAAAACAGTGCCACATTCTATGGAAGATCCACCAACCTTGTCATATGCAGATTTTCTGAGAGAATTTGAGTTGAAGTATACTCCTAGGGAGTATAAAGACATGAAGAAGATGGAGTTCTTAAGCTTGAAGCAAGACAGCAAGACTGTTACTGAGTATGAAGTTGAGTTTATTCGAATGAGTCAGTATGCTGGGGGTATCATTGCTGATGAGATTGATAGATGTCGGCGATTTGAGGAGGGATTGAGGCCCTCGATCATGTGCTTAGTGGCTGGATCCAAATATCAGGATTTCTCACAGCTTGTGACAGCGGCTCGAAGTGTAGAGCGAGCTCAAGGTATTGCAGCTGCTTCAAAGGAAGAGGTCAGAGTGAGAAGGCCCCAGTTCGAGGCAGGGTCTTCTTCTGCAAAGAGAGGTAGAGGAAGCTTTATTCCTCGGAGTAGTAGGAGCCAGAGGCCAGCTGGTAGGTCTGTGTAGTTTCAGAGATAGAGATTTAGACCTGCAGCTTCAGTGGCAAGTGCTCCGACCCCTATGACTCAGAGATCCGCTCCACCTAGATGTGCTCAGTGTGGGGGTTATCATAGAGGTGTTTGTTGGAAGAGTGGTGGACCAGCTGTATGCTTCAGGTGTGGATCACCTGACCACTTTGTTAGAGATTGTCCAGAGAGACAGGAGCGGATGTCAGTTGATACTGCAGCTTCTCGACCTAGTGTGAGGGGAGGTCGAGCAGGCAGAGGTAGCAGCCGGGGAGGCAGATCTGGGTTCAGTGTTAGAGGAGGTGCTACATCCAGGGAGAGTAGACCAGAGGAGGTTGGATCTTCCCAGAGGATGTATGTTATGCATAGGCAACCTGATGCATCGGCAGTCATAGCTGGTACTTTTTCTTTATTTGATACTTCAGTACTTGCTTTGATTGATCCGGGTTCCACCCATTCTTATATTAGTGCATCTGTTTTGCCTGTGTCTGATGTGCATGCTGAGTCCCTAGGATTTGATGTGTTGGTGATAAATTCGTTAGGGCATAGTGTGATTGTAAGTAAGGTGCACCGAGATAGTGCAGTGAGGGTGCAAGGTGAGGAGTTCCTTGGAGATTTGATTGAGATGCCATTTAAGGAATATGATGTGATCTTAGGTATGGATTGGCTATCTCGACATGGAGCTGTGGTGGATTGTAAAAAGAAAATTGTTTCTTTGAGAACGGGTGATGGTAGAGAGGTGATAGTATCTAATGAGCAGGAACAGTTAGCATCTTTGTTTGTTTCAGCTGTTGCAGCCAGGAGGTTGATTAGAAAGGGGTGTGAAGCCTATCTTGCTCATGTGGTAGATACTAGAGTGAAGGGTTCTCCCATTGATAGTATTGCCACAGTTGCAGAGTTCCCTGATGTTTTTCCAGAGGAGTTTCCAGGATTGCCTCCTGAGAGAGAGGTGGAGTTTGGTATTGAATTGTTGCCTGGTACCACTCCTATCTCTATTACTCCCTATAGAATGGCACCAGCAGAATTGAGGGAGTTGAAAGTGCAATTACAGGAGTTGTTGGATAAAGGATTCATTCGCCCCAGTGTTTCTCCTTGGGGAGCTCCTGTGCTATTTGTGAAAAAGAAAGATGGTACTATGAGGTTGTGTATGAATTATAGGCAATTGAACAAGGTGACTATTAAAAATAAATATCCTTTGCCTAGAATTGATGATCTCTTTGATCAGTTGAAGGGTGCAGCTGTGTTTTCTAAAATTGATTTGAGATCTGGGTACCATCAATTGAGAGTTAAAGCTGAAGACATTTCCAAAACCGCCTTTCGGACCAGGTATGGGCATTATGAATTTCTAGTTATGCCTTTTGGTCTAACGAATGCACCTGCAGCTTTTATGGATTTGATGAATAGGGTGTTCAGACCCTATCTAGATCAGTTTGTAGTGGTCTTCATTGATGATATTCTGGTGTATTCGTGGAATAAAGAGGAACATGACAAGCATCTGCGGATTGTATTGCAGATTTTGAGAGAGAAGCAGTTATTTGCCAAATTGTCGAAGTGTGAGTTCTGGTTGGATCAAGTTGCTTTTCTCGGACATATTGTTTCTGTAGAAGGCATCAGAGTTGATCCGAGCAAAGTTGAAGCAATTTTGAATTGGAGTCCACCCAAGTCTGTGACAGAGATTAGAAGTTTTCTGGGTTTGGCAGGCTATTACCGACGGTTTGTGAAAGGTTTTTCTTTGATAGCTACTCCACTCACCAGATTGCTTCGTAAGGGAGTGAGATTTGTGTGGACGGATTAGTGTCAGGCTAGTTTTGAGTAGTTGAGAGAATTGTTGACTCAAGCGCCTGTTCTTACTTTACCTGTGGAAGGCAAACCATATGTGATCTACAGTGATGCCTCACAGATACCAAAGGCTGAGGGGGTGGTGGCTGTGGTTGTACTGGTGCTTGCCTCAACGCCTCTACCACATGCCTCAACCAAGCTGGTGGAACCTCCTCACCAACTGGTCTACCCGACACCGAAGCAGGTGCCTCCTCAACACTATCAACCCTAGCTCCATCATCAGGAGCAACGCTCTCCTCACTACCCTCAACTGACTGTCTCAAATGAGGATCCATCAACACCTAACACTGCAAACACAAAAGGACACACCTTATTAAAGATCAGAGATTGCCAATCCCAAACATGTATTTTTATTCAAAACCAACTTTTTAAGTAAAAATATTCTTTTTGTTACATTTTACCTAGGTTGAGAATCTCAAACCTAGGCTCTGATACCAAAACAATTGTAACACCCCCATATCCAATGCACACACACTACAACCACATCAATGTAGCATAAGTGCACCAAACATAGGGATGCTACGGTTTTCTTAACATTCAAAATACTTTAAACTTGATACAATACCCTTATCATTATACATTATAGAAAAGTAGATCATTGACTTATAAAACAAAACATATTAGTTATATATATATATACATTTAAATATTACACAGCGGAAGTTATCAAATATGTACATATTTACAAACACTTGAGTACATATTTACAAATATCCATATATTTTTACATTATAAACATTACTTTAAAAAATATAAAGAAGTATACATGATTGGCAATTCTCTTCTGATCTTTAAGTTCCCAAAATCAACTCTTCAAGGTCTACTCTCACTTGGTCTTGATGAACTCTCGGGTTCAACTCTATCAACTCTATTACCTGCGCGATTAAACACTATCGCGCTAAGCCAAGGGCTTAGTAAGATAATTCATGCTAAAATGCAATGTCACAAATTAATTACATACATCAATCAAAAGCATATTATCTATTCAATATGTTGCTTTGTTCAATGTCACATCAACATTCATATAATAGCACCATTCATTATACTCATTTAAATTTATCATTATAGCCAACAACTATGATTTTATATACGTACCCTTCCCCAACCAGGTCGGTTGCCCTCCAATCCCAAGGGTCCGCAGGAGGCAGATAGGCACGTATAACATTATCAGTAACATACCTTTCCCCATCCAGGTCGGTTGTCCAAGTTCGGTTGCCCATTCCAATGGGTCCGCAGGAGGCAAATAGGTACGTATAATACTGACTATATCGAACCTTCCTCCTACCAGATCGGTAGTCCAAGATCGGTTGCCCAACCCACTGGGTCCGCATGGTTCCGCAGGAGACGGATAGGTCCGTTCATTAAACTTATCAATACTTTTTCAATTCATTTCTTTTTCACAAGCAAGTTAAGCAATCATGCCTCAACATCTCACATTACAACAAAACAATTTTCTCATAACATCATATCATTCACACTTCATTTCATCATTATATACAATATTCATTACATTATCTAAACACTCACATTATTATTCAATCCTATCATCAATGCATGCTTCAATCATATTTCATTTGAATCATTATAACATCTTTGGTATAACATTTCAATGTACATTACTCATGAGACACATTACCATTCACAATGCATAACATAACATTGTTCAATCTCAACTATGCAATTAGGTAAAGAATAATTTATATCATTCATAGCTTTAAGATCTTCCATATGCATTTGTTTAGGTCAATCATTGTTTAAATGTGTTTAGGTTTAGGTTAAGGTACCAACTTACCTTAAAAGGACCAAAACAATGCAAATAGAACAAAGTATAAAAACCCTAACCCACACATTTGAGGGACACGGGCAGCCACTTGAGGGACACGGCCAAGCTTGTGGCCGTGTCACTCAACCCACTTGGGCAGTAAGCAACACGGGCAAGGGACATGGCCAAGCTTGTGACCGTGTCTCCCAAAACAAAAATCCAGTAGTGAACACGGCTAAGGGACACGGCCGTGTCTCTCAAAAACCAATCCAACACTCCCAAATTTTCATGACTTGGCCGTGTCACCCAACACCAAAACCCTAAAATGCACAACTCTCCTCTAATTGCACTTCAACTCATCATACACAATATAGCATGGTTCAAATGAATGAAATCAATGTTCTAAACACAAATTCAACACAAGAATCACTTCACAAATCATTCATAATACATTTAAACACAAACCATTCCAAAACCCTAACTCCAACTTCACTCTTGACTCTCCACTAACATCCTCCACAAATCTTACCATATTCACAACCAAACCAACACCAATTCCATCTTTTAACTTAAAATCAATTCTAACACTTGCAAACACATATCAAACACACCAAATCACAAAATCAACCAAACCCTAATTCACATCCAACACCACTTCAAAATAACCAAAGAAAACAAGAGATTTCTTACCTTAAATGAAGAAATTCCACAATTCCTCAACTTGATTTCTTGAAATCTCCTTCAACTTTTGAGCTAAAAACATCAAAACCTTGCTTGGTTCTCTTGTCTTCCTTTGTCTATGGTGAGCCGGCCAACACAAGAAAAAGAAGAAGAAATGACGATGAAGAAAACACAAAGTCAACATTCATTAAATACCCATCCAAAAGAAAATTACTATAACACCCTCATACACATTTTAATTCCCTTAATTATCTCTTGCCCACTTTGGTAATTTCACACTTAACAATATAAATATCTTCTTCCCTTGACCAAGCCCTTTGACCAACTTATATGTTATATATATCATCATATACACAACATATAAACTTGTCTCTACACAATGCTTTCTTTTCCAACAATACACATATACATTATCTCTCAACTTCTTTTATCATTCACATAAACCATACACAATTACCACTTATCACTTACACATTCAGTTCATTAATAACAATATTATCATAACTTCTAGGCACACTTAGGTATATTACAATTCTCCCCCTCTAAAAAGAAAATTTCGTCCTCGAAATTACCTGAAATCAAAGCTGAAACAACTGAGGATATTGCTCTCGCATGGTTTGTTCACTTTCCCAAGTTGCTTCTTCTTTTGCATGATTCTTCCAAAGAATCTTCACCAATGGCATTCTCTTGTTCCTCAATTCTTTCACATCACGTGCCAAGATAGCAACTGGTTCCTCTTCAAATGTCAAATCTGGGCTCACTTCGATAGACTCAAATGGCAACACATGAGATGGATCTGACCTGTACCTCCTCAACATAGAAACATGGAATACATTATGAATACGATCCAACTCAGGTGGCAAAGCAAGTCGATACGCAACTGGCCCAACTCTTTCCAAAACTTCATACGGTCCAATGAATCGAGGACTCAGCTTTCCTTTCCGACCGAATATCAAAATCTTCTTCCAAGGAGATACCTTCAAAAATACCTTATCTCCAACATCAAATTGAATGTCTCTCCTTTTCAGATCTGCATAAGACTTCTGTCGGTCTGAAGCTGCTTTTAACCTACCTCAAATCAGCTTCACTTTTTCCTCAGTTTCTTGAATCAAATCAGGCCCAATTATTTTACCTTCACCAAGTTCACTCCAACAAAGAGGTGTCCTACACCGTCTACCATATAATGCTTCGAACGGTGCCATACCAATGCTAGATTGGTGACTGTTGTTGTAAGCAAACTCCACAAGAGGTAAGAATCTATCCCAACTTTCAGTGAAATCGATGACACAGCTTCTCAACATATCCTCAATAATCTGTATCACCCTCTCTGACTGTCCATCCGTCTGTGGATGAAAAGCAGTACTGAAGTGTAGTCGAGAACCCAAAGCACTATGCAAACTCTTCCAAAATCTTGAAGTAAACCGGGGATCTCGATCAGACACTAGAGAAGTTGGAACACCATGTAATTTCACAATCTTATTGATATACAGCTCAGCCAACCTCTCCAAAGAGTAATCCATCCGCACCGGAAGGAAATGAGCTGTTTTAGTCAATCTATCCACAATCACCCATATGGCATCATGTTTCCTTTGTGTCAATGGCAAACCAGACACAAAATCCATTGTCACTCTTTCCCACTTCCATTCAGGCACTGACAACGGTTGAAGCAACCCGGTTGGAACCTGATGCTCTGCTTTAACCTTCTGACAAGTGAGACATTTCGATACAAACTCAGCAATGTCTCTCTTCAACCAAATCCACCAGTAATGCTGTCTCAAATCATGATACATCTTTGTATTGCCCGGATGCATAGCAAACACTGACTGATGTGCTTCTTCCAAAATAATCCTCTTCAAATCAGCATCATTGGGTACACACAATCTATTCTTAAACCAGAGACTCCCATCATTCTTCACAATAAATTCTCTACTCTTTCCATCATGACAATCTGAAATAATCTTCTGAATCTTCGTATCAGTCAACTGAGCCTCTTTGATCTGATCCAATAAAATTGGTTTCAAATGTAATTGTGCCAACAGTGCACCATCATCACAAGCTACAAAGTTAGCACGCAAAGCTCTCAATTCAACAAGCAACGAGAGCGAGTAAACCGTTAAACCAGCTAAAGACTTCTGACTCAAGGCATCAGCAACAACATTTGCTTTACCTGGATGATAATCAATCAAGCAGTCGTAGTCTTTAATCAATTCCAACCATCTCCTCTGTCGAAGATTGAGCTCCTTCTGAACTCCCAAATACTTCAAACTCTTGTGATCAGTGTATATAAAACATTTCTCCCCAAACAGATAGTGGCGCCAAATCTTCAATGCAAAAACAATGGCTGCCAATTCCAAATCATGGGTTGGATAGTTAAGCTCATGCTGTTTCAACTGTCGAGATGCATAAGCTATAACTTTACCTTCCTGCATCAGCACACATCCCAAACCACTATGTGAAGCATCACTAAAAATCACATATGGTTTGCCTTCCACAGGTAAAGTAAGAACAAGCGCTTGAGTCAACAATTCTCTCAACTGCTCAAAACTAGCCTGACACTGATCCGTCCACACAAATCTCACTCCCTTACGAAGCAATCTGGTGAGTGGAGTAGCTATCAAAGAAAAACCTTTCACAAACCATCGGTAATAGCCTGCCAAACCCAGAAAACTTCTCACTTCTGTCACAGACTTGGGTGGACTCCAATTCAGAATAGCTTCAACTTTACTCGGATCAACTCTAATGCCTTCTGCTGAAACAATATGTCCGAGAAAAGTGACTTGATCCAACCAGAACTCACACTTCGACAATTTAGCAAACAATTGCTTCTCTCTCAAAATCTGCAACACAATCCGCAGATGCATATCATGTTCCCCTTTATTCCGCGAATACACCAATATATCATCGATGAAGACCACTACAAACTGATCCAAATAGGGCCTAAACACCCTATTCATCAAATCCATAAAAGCCGCAGGTGCATTCGTCAAACCAAAAGGCATAACTAGAAACTCATAATGCCCATACCTGGTCCGAAAAGCAGTCTTAGGAACATCTTCACTTCTTACCCTCAGCTGATGGTACCCAGATCTCAAATCAATTTTAGAAAACACAGCTGCACTCTTCAATTGATCAAAGAGATCATCGATTCTAGGCAAAGGATATTTATTCTTAATGGTCACCTTATTCAATTGCCTATAATCGATACACAATCTCATAGTACCATCCTTCTTCTTCACAAATAGCACAGGAGCTCCCCACGGAGAAACACTGGGGCGAATAAATCCTTTATCCAACAACTCCTGCAACTGCACCTTCAGCTCCCTCAACTCTGCTGGTGCCATTCTATAAGGAGTAATGGAGATAGGAGTGGTACTAGGCAACAATTCGATACCAAACTCCACCTCTCTCTCAGGAGGCAATCCTGGCAACTCCTCTGGAAATACATCTGGGAACTCTGCAACTGTGGCAATGCTATCAATAGGAGAACCTCTTACTCTAGTATCTACCACATGAGCAAGATAGGCATCACACCCCTTCCTAATCAACCTCCTGGCTGCAACAGCTGAAACAAATAAGGAGGCTAACTGTTCCTGCTCATTAGATACTATCACCTCTCTACCATCACCAGTTCTCAAAGAAACAATTTTCTTTTTACAATCCACCACAGCTCCATGTCGAGATAGCCAATCCATGCCTAAGATCACATCATATTCCTTAAATGGCATCTCAATCAAATCCCCAAGGAACACCTCTCCCTGCACCACTACTGCACTATCCTTGTGCACTTTGCTAACAATCACACTATGCCCTAAAGGATTCGTCACTAACACATCAAATCCTAGGGACTCAGCATGTACATCAGATACAGGCAAAACAGATGCACTAATATATGAATGCGTGGAACCCGAATCAATCAAAGCAAGTACTGAAGTATTAAATAAAGAAAAAGTACCAGCTATGACTGCCGATGCATCTGGCTGCCTCTGCATAACATACATCCTCTGGGAAGATCCAACCTCCTCTGGTCTACTCTCCCTGGATGTAGCACCTCCTCTAGAACTGAACCCTGGTCTACCTCCTCGGCTAACACCTCTGCCTCCTCGGCCTCCCCTCACATTAGGTCGAAAAGTTATAGTATCAACTGACATCTGCTCTTGCCTCTCAGGGCAATCTCTCACAAAGTGGTCAGGTGATCCACATCTGAAGCATACAGCTGGTCCACCACTCTTCCAACAAACACCTCTATGATAACCCCCACACTGAGCACATCTAGGTGGAGCGGATCTCTGAGTCATAGGGGTCGGAGCACTTGCCACTGAAGCTGCAGGTCTAAATCTCTGTCTCTGGAACTGCACACACCTACCCGCTGGCCTCTGGCTCCTACTACTCCGAGGAATAAAGCTTCCTCTACCTCTCTTTGCAGAAGAAGACCCTGCCTCGAACTGGGGCCTTCTCACTCTGACCTCTTCCTCTGAAGCAGCTACAATACCTTGAGCCCGCTCTACACTCCGAGCTGCTGCCACTAGCTGAGAAAAATCATGATATCTGGATCCAGCTACCAGACACATGATAGAGGGCCTCAACCCCTCCTCAAATCTTCGGCATCTATCTATCTCATCAGCTATGATGCCCCCAGCATACTGGCTCAGTCGAATAAACTCAACCTCATACTCAGTTACAGTCTTGCTGTCTTGCTTCAAGCTTAAGAACTCCATCTTCTTCATGTCTTTATACTCCCTAGGAGTATACTTCAACTCAAATTCTCTCAGAAAATCTGCATATGACAAGGTTGGTGGATCTTCCATAGAATGTGGCACTGTTTTCCACCAATCGTAAGTGTCCTTCTGTAGCAAAGATCTTACATAATCAAACTTTTCCTCAGGGGTGGCTTGCAACTGAATAAAGATCCTCTGAACTTTGTCAAGCCACTGCTCTGCTACAGCTGGGTCAGTAGTACCAAGGAAATCCTCCGCTCCATACTTCCTCAGTTTGTCATAATGCCTCACAGATACCAAAGGCTGAGGCGGTGGTGGCTGTGGTTGTACTGGTGCTTGCCTCAACGCCTCTACCACATGCCTCAACCAAGCTGGTGGAACCTCCTCACCAACTGGTCTACCCGACACCGAAGCAGGTGCCTCCTCAACACTATCAACCCTAGCTCCATCATCAGGAGCAACGCTCTCCTCACTACCCTCAACTGACTGTCTCAAATGAGGATCCATCAACACCTAACACTGCAAACACAAAAGGACACACCTCATTAAGATCAGAGATTGCCAATCCCAAACATGTATTTTTATTCAAAACCAACTTTTTAAGTAAAAATATTCTTTTTGTTACATTTTACCTAGGTTGAGAATCTCAAACCTAGGCTCTGATACCAAAACAATTGTAACACCCCCATATCCAATGCACACACACTACAACCACATCAATGTAGCATAAGTGCACCAAACATAGGGATGCTACGGTTTTCTTAACATTCAAAATACTTTAAACTTGATACAATACCCTTATCATTATACATTATAGAAAAGTAGATCATTGACTTATAAAACAAAACATATTAGTTATATATATATATATACATTTAAATATTACACAGCGGAAGTTATCAAATATGTACATATTTACAAACACTTGAGTACATATTTACAAATATCCATATATTTTTACATTATAAACATTACTTTAAAAAATATAAAGAAGTATACATGATTGGCAATTCTCTTCTGATCTTTAAGTTCCCAAAATCAACTCTTCAAGGTCTACTCTCACTTGGTCTTGATGAACTCTCGGGTTCAACTCTATCAACTCTATTACCTGCGCGATTAAACACTATCGCGCTAAGCCAAGGGCTTAGTAAGATAATTCATGCTAAAATGCAATGTCACAAATTAATTACATACATCAATCAAAAGCATATTATCTATTCAATATGTTGCTTTGTTCAATGTCACATCAACATTCATATAATAGCACCATTCATTATACTCATTTAAATTTATCATTATAGCCAACAACTATGATTTTATATACGTACCCTTCCCCAACCAGGTCGGTTGCCCTCCAATCCCAAGGGTCCGCAGGAGGCAGATAGGCACGTATAACATTATCAGTAACATACCTTTCCCCATCCAGGTCGGTTGTCCAAGTTCGGTTGCCCATTCCGCATGGTTCCGCAGGAGGCAAATAGGTACGTATAATACTGACTATATCGAACCTTCCTCCTACCAGATCGGTAGTCCAAGATCGGTTGTCCAACCCACTGGGTCCGCATGGTTCCGCAGGAGACGGATAGGTCCGTTCATTAAACTTATCAATACTTTTTCAATTCATTTCTTTTTCACAAGCAAGTTAAGCAATCATGCCTCAACATCTCACATTACAACAAAACAATTTTCTCATAACATCATATCATTCACACTTCATTTCATCATTATATACAATATTCATTACATTATCTAAACACTCACATTATTATTCAATCCTATCATCAATGCATGCTTCAATCATATTTCATTTGAATCATTATAACATCTTTGGTATAACATTTCAATGTACATTACTCATGAGACACATTACCATTCACAATGCATAACATAACATTGTTCAATCTCAACTATGCAATTAGGTAAAGAATAATTTATATCATTCATAGCTTTAAGATCTTCCATATGCATTTGTTTAGGTCAATCATTGTTTAAATGTGTTTAGGTTTAGGTTAAGGTACCAACTTACCTTAAAAGGACCAAAACAATGCAAATAGAACAAAGTATAAAAACCCTAACCCACACATTTGAGGGACACGGGCAGCCACTTGAGGGACACGGCCAAGCTTATGGCCGTGTCACTCAACCCACTTGGGCAGTAAGCAACACGGGCAAGGGACACGGCCAAGCTTGTGACCGTGTCTCCCAAAACCAAAATCCAGTAGTGAACACGGCTAAGGGACACGGCCGTGTCTCTCAAAAACCAATCCAACACTCCCAAATTTTCATGACTTGGCCGTGTCACCCAACACCAAAACCCTAAAATGCACAACTCTCCTCTAATTGCACTTCAACTCATCATACACAATATAGCATGGTTCAAATGAATGAAATCAATGTTCTAAACACAAATTCAACACAAGAATCACTTCACAAAACATTCATAATACATTTAAACACAAACCATTCCAAAACCCTAACTCCAACTTCACTCTTGACTCTCCACTAACATCCTCCACAAATCTTACCATATTCACAACCAAACCAACACCAATTCCATCTTTTAACTTAAAATCAATTCTAACACTTGCAAACACATATCAAACACACCAAATCACAAAATCAACCAAACCCTAATTCACATCCAACACCACTTCAAAATAACCAAAGAAAACAAGAGATTTCTTACCTTAAATGAAGAAATTCCACAATTCCTCAACTTGATTTCTTGAAATCTCCTTCAACTTTTGAGCTAAAAACATCAAAACCTTGCTTGGTTCTCTTGTCTTCCTTTGTCTATGGTGAGCCGGCCAACACAAGAAAAAGAAGAAGAAATGATGATGAAGAAAACACAAAGTCAACATTCATTAAATACCCATCCAAAAGAAAATTACTATAACACCCTCATACACATATTAATTCCCTTAATTATCTCTTGCCCACTTTGGTAATTTCACACTTAACAATATAAATATCTTCTTCCCTTGACCAAGCCCTTTGACCAACTTATATGTTATATATATCATCATATACACAACATATAAACTTGTCTCTACACAATGCTTTCTTTTCTAACAATACACATATACATTATCTCTCAACTTCTTTTATCATTCACATAAACCATACACAATTACCACTTATCACTTACACATTCAGTTCATTAATAACAATATTATCATAACTTCTAGGCACACTTAGGTATATTACAGATATCAACTGGGCTTGCCCAGTTCGCCCAACCCACAGGCCTAGCAGCCCTCCCGCTGCCGATTTTTGACCAAACCTTGTTTCGCACGATTTTATGATTTTTTCCTAAAAAGTTATTATTTCCTTATTAAAATAGGATTAGGTCTTTTTGTTTTCCTATAAAAAATAGTAGTAAACACACGGACTAAGGAGGAAAACTAAGAGGAACTTATCGGCAGGTTGGAATTAATTAGTAGTAAAAGGCAAACTGAGAGGAACATATCGGCAACTTTGATTAATAAATTGGCAGAGATGAGAGCAGTTTTGTGAAATCCTTAAAAAGCAATTGTGTAACAGGAAGAACATAACAATTTTCCCAGGCAATTGTTTCCCTCCACCAATTACAAGTTGATTCTGGCAGTTGATAAATATTGAGTTTGATTCAACACATTCAAATTGGAGGACCTTACGATGCAGGTACATCTTCATTAACTCATTCAGTTTAAATGTCCATTCCCTTATTTTGTAAATTATGCATATTGTTATTGTTTTAAACATAACTTCAGAAGTTTCATTCATCAAATCTTATCTTCAGCATTTAATTTAATCTAAACCTTAAATCATAAAGTCCAGCCATGATCAGATAATTCAAGGTCTTAATTTTTGCTTGTAAACACCAATTAAGTTTTCCAAAAAGCTTAAAGTCTTAGTTTAAGTATTCTATACTTTACAAAACCCTAATTTAATTAACCTAAACCCTATTATTCTCTTCGAACTACAAAACCCTAATTAATTATATTTTTCCAAAACCTTTGCAGTAACCTAATCTCTTCCAAACCCTAAACATATTTTCCAAATAATCCAAACCCTAATTTAATTAATCAAAACCCTAGCCTTTATCTAAAACCTTAATTATATTTTTTTAATATCTCAAAACCATAATCTGTTAACCTAAACCCTAATCACTTTTTAAAACTTCCAACCCTAAATTTTATTTTCTTAAAACCTAAAATCATAATTAATTCTATCTTCCATACTTTCATAGCAGTTTAATATTTTTTAAATAATAATAATATTGATTCTAAAAACCCTAAAATCTTATTTTTCAAATCTAAACACTAAAAACCCTAGTTTGATTCCAAATACCCATAAAATCATATTTCATATTTGAAACCCTAATTTCCTTTCTAAAAACCCTAAAAAACCCTAGAATCCCTAATTCAAGATGTAAACCTAAATATGTATCTTTATTTACATTATTTAAGTTTTAGATTTGATTATACTATTTATTATATATATTTTGATGATTGATTTATTTAATTTCGATATTTGATTTATTTATCTTGGATGGATGATTTTTATTTTTATTATTATTTGTTAAAATTATAAGAGGTATGTTTCCATGATTGGGTACCTCATTAATTAATTTTTATGTAATTTAATTTATTTTCATATTTTAGAATTAATGCAAAGGACACATTTCCAGCTTTCGATGAGTGTCCTATTTAGTTTTAGACATTGGACTATGTAAGGACATGTTTCCATCCTCGGATGGGTCTCCATTTATTTGCTTTGTCTGGACGTTGCTTTGATTTTAATATAATGATGCTTTATTTTAATTGTTGCATGTAGTTTCGATAATATCATTATATTTAAGAATTTTATAATATTAAGACCTGCAAAGGATGTCGGTTCCAATGAATCGGGCGTTGTGGGGGTGCTAGGCCATTTCTCACCTTCCCCACATGTACCCAACTTTTTAGAGGGTTGGGGATTACTTAAGAATCAAGCCATCCACCCCTTTCTTTTTCCCTGCCCGTCCGGGCGGTGACTCCATTTTCTCTAGGCTTAGGCCCGTGTTCTCTAAGGCCCCGAGCCTAAACAGTGCTGAAGTCGGAAGAACCATTCCACCGGGAGTGGGAGCGAAAATCCCCGCTCACAGTGGCTACTCCACTAGGGATAAGTTAAGTTAATTCTGTTGGTCTTTATATTATTCTATTCTTTCTTATCATGATATTATCCATTGCATCATATTAGATTGCATCGTGTGCGTGAGTTAGGACGCCTGTGTTACCCGTGTTGTGTTATGTAAGGAATACCATACTTTCACTCAAGGTATGGAGATCGAGAATGGCATAACCACTCATAACCTTGTACCTTTTGGTATATACTTGCTATGGGAACCTAAGCCTTTTAACCTAAAGACTAAAGCTCATATAATTGGCCTAGTTACTTTCCTTAGGTTTTTCCCCAAAATGCTTGTTGTTTGACTATGATTAATTTATCTTGGCTTAAATCATGGCTTATTTGGTTTGTTCTTTTTCTAATATGACCTAATTAAATTGTGAGCTCAAATAATTTTTTCCTCTAAATCCAAAAGACCAAAGCTATTTTCAAAACTTTTCAAGATGGTCTTTGGATATAAAACTTTTCTAAAAATGAATTAAAAATTCTTTTCTCATGACTCAAAAATCCATTTTTTCTAAAAATCTTTTTTACAATGGGTTTTTCAAACAAAACTAATTTTGCATTTCATCGAACCTTTTCTTACAAAGAGCTTGCAAATTATTTAGGTCAATTACGAAATACCAAAAATCAATTGTGAGCATAGTTTATACTAAGAATTATTAACCATGAGCTTATTTTTGGTATGAATCATTAGTTACTTTTTTTCAAGTGAGAAATTTAATTATAATAAACCTCTTAATTTAGTTTTAATCCAATATAGCATAAAGTTGCTTTAGTTGATTGGATGGATTAAAGCATAATTAATGGGAATTATCATGAATTGATTTCCATTTTTGAAAATTTAACTATTAGTTGAAACGTCCAAAGAAAATATTCAAAAATAAAATATCCCATGTTGGTATTTTTGTTAACCATATACCTACGAAAAGAGACTCGCCATTCGTGTGTGGAAGTTATAAGATTGGAAGGAACGTCCTATTTATCCTTGTTTGTTTATTGTTTATGCATTCATGCATACATGCATCATATGACATATCGTTAATTCTTTCTGGCTGACGGACTTGAGGTACAGCAATTCAAGAGCATACAATGACACCACCTACAACATTGATTTTTTATTCAAGTACTTCATTGTAAGGATAGATGCAAACCGGCTAAGGGACATAGTCGATGAAGTTGTCAAAGCTATGGTGGTCGAGCTACGAGATCAATTGGTTGAAATTATAAGGACCCAGTTGATGCAAATTCTGGAGATCATCAATAATGCTAATGAGGCATCTCCCATTGACATAAGAAAGGCAGCATCAATGGAGAATATGCTCACTAATAGTGATCGAATGAAAAATAAGGGATCAATCCCTATTCTACAAGACCAGTCGAACCATGTGCTGTCTAAGTGGAGCAATAAGGACATCTACCACCCTAATGAGCAAAATCAAAGGAAAAGAAGAGGTGTTGAGAAAAATGCAGCAACTGAACCAGCAAAGAAGCGTAAATTTTTAGACTTGGGGAAACCTTTGTCGAAAATGTTAGAGAATCTAATGAAGATGGATTTGCTATAACCATTAGCTCCTTGACCCTTGCCGAATCCACTGTCTCCAAACATTGATACCAAATTTTTTTTGTTAATTTCATCATACTCAAGGGCACAAGATAGATAAATATGTTCAATTAAGGCGTGAGATCCAAAATTTGATTGACAATGGAAAGCTACCTGAACCTGATAAGCCCAATATTAAGAATGATCCTCTGCCTAAATTTGGAAGGGTGACACCAATTGCAACCTTCATGAAGAGTTTTATCTTGTTATCTTATTATGATATGGATAGAGAAGTTGCTAAAGATGATGTGCTACTAAGCAAACTTGGGCTAACTGTGGATGATGAAGCAATGATCCTTGATGAAGAAAAAAATCCTTTCCCTTGATATGTCTAAATAAATGAAGTATCTTTGACTTTAACTCAATGAACCTCCCTTAGCTTGAAGTATTGCTCTTTTTATTTTTTGCTTTCTTTACTACTTAATTGGAACAATTCTATTTTTAAAATTATGTTTGCTTGAATAAATTACTTTCATCAAAATTTTTGTTGGTCTTTGTTCATTTTGGTGCTCAACCAATGATGAATCTAGCTTGATGTTCATAAATTAATATATCTAGGCATCATGATTTGAATGACTTTACTAGGTGAGGGAATTGCTCTATAGCATTGAGTTGTGTATGCTTACTTAGAGAGGGCTCCTGCATAATGACTTTTATCTAGGTCTTAGTCAGTCTTAAGACATGCTTTGACAAATTTTTGAGGCGAAATTGAACTCTACTTATTTAAGGGAGAAATGATCTAACCAATATTTGGTTAGCCAACAACTAGTATCCACCCTATTAAATATCAATCCCTAGTTGTCCCTTTGAGCCTTCATAAAATTTTAGCTTTCTTTTCATTGGCTTACAAACCCTGATAACCTACCCTGAGCTATTGTGATACTTTTGACAAGTCTTATGATCACTAAGGTGAAGAGGCAAGAAGATCAAAGAATGGAATGCATATCCAAAACCATAAGGATAGTTGATGTTCTTAAGACCATAAGGATAGTTGAAGTTTGCCTAATATCTCCAATCTATCAAGATAACATCAGAGTAACAAATGATTTATCCCTGTTAAAAAAGATTTATGTCACTCCACTCATCCATTGTTAGAAACCCAAGTTGGTACAAATAAGACAACACCTTTTGAGCTAGGACCAAAAAAAAAACAAAAAAAACAAAAAAAAAGAAGAAAAAGAAAATAAAATAAAACCCAAAACGGTTCAGAAAACCAACTGAGTTCTCTTTTACTTAAAGCAGCAAAAAGCTTCCATTTGGTTTATAAGGACAGTTTGACTTGAATTGGTCTAACCCAACCAAAGATTCAATCACAATCGAAGAAAAAGGAGAAAGGTCATCCAATTCTTGAAAGTCCTGTACTTAACAGTCCTATAGTGGGGAAGGACAAAACAATAAAATGCTCAAAGAAAAGGATTAGGAAAAAGAAAGATAAAGAAAAGGGAAAAGAAGAAAGAAAGATAAAGAAAAGGGAAAAGAAGAAAGAAAAGGAATGTGGGTATCAACCTTTTTATAAGGGAAAAGACAGTCCCAATCAAGATCTAGATTCATGTCAAAAAGAAAGAAGAACACTCAAAGCTCTATCTTTTCATGTTTCCAACTGCCTATGGCTCCAACAGAAAATCATAGTATGAGGATTTGGCCATAGTGCCACATCAACTCCAATCTCAAAATGGCTTTCATTTAACCCATTTGCCTTATAGACCCCATTTTAAGCCTATTAAAGACCTTTTGATCTCTCTTGATAGTTAGAGTCTATTAGTAGAGATAGTTTGGATAAGCGTGCATGTGAGATAGACAATATTCAAACTCAAATGAGATCTTTGACCAAGTAATGTGTATGTGCCTATATGAAGTGCAACAGTTCTTGCTTAAATAGAAATGATTCCCGAGTTTAGTATGGTAACTAGGGTTGTCATGTTATAGATATGTTAATTCTAAAAATTGAGCCTGAGGTACAATGATATTTATTTGATAAAGCCAACATCTGATTTCAAAATCAAAATTCAATATATATATATATATAATATACAAAGCCTTCAAGTTAAGAGAAGTTTGTTGAACCATCAAAACTCAAAGAACACATTGGGCAAAGGAAATGATTATTAGCAAGGTCATGAAGAAGCTACCAACTGACATGCTGAAACATAGTTTGAAATGGATGTATCCCTGACTCTGTAGATTGGTCTCCACCACTCATGTTCTCAACATCTTGAAGATAAAAGCCATAAATGCAAAGCTTTCTATCATTCCAATGCAAGACTTGTATGAGCATCTGAAAGGAACCAATGAGAACACTTCTGTTGATCACCTCGGTCTGTGAGTCAATGGAACCACTGTAAGTATTACTCAAGCATATCATGCATACATTATCATATCACATTGTATTTTTCTTTGTCAAAAGTAAATAGCAATACTCGATGAAGCAAACATGAAGAATATATGGAATCAGGGGCATGAAAGGCCCATTTCTTAAGGAAGCTCCAGTCATTTTGCAAAAGAAATAAAAGATGTGTGCTTATGCAAGGAACTAGAAAAAATACAAACATCAATCAGAGCCTACCTGAACAAATCATTGGTTTGAGCCTACACAGGGGGTAAGAGTATATAAGTACCTAATCTCGGGTCCAAGTACGCAAATCCAATTCAGCTATGGGTCCAAGTACCTAATCTCGGCTCCAAGTACCCAGTCTTGGATCCAAGTACCTAAATCAAATTTAGTCTCGGGTCCAAGTATGCAAATCTAATTTAGTCTCGGGTCCAAGTACCCAATCTCGAGTCCAAGTACCCAGTCTCAGGTCCAAGTACCCAATCTTAGGTCCAAGTACCTAAATAAAATTCAATCTCCGGTCCAAGTACCCAAATCAAATCTAGTCTCGGGTCCAAGTACCCAAATCTAATCCAATCACGGGTCCAAATACCCAAATCAGATTCAATCTCAGGTCCAAATACCCAAATCTAATCTAATCTCAGGTCCAAGTACCCAATTTCATGTTTAAGTACCCAATCTAGGGTCTAAATATCCAATCTAGGGTCCAAGTACCCAATCTCAAGTCAAGTATCCAAATCTAATTGAGTCACGGGTCCAAGTACCCAATGTCGAGTCTAAGTACCCAAATCTAATTTAGTCTCGGGTCCAAGTACCCAAATCAAATCCAAGTACCCATCCTCATCCAAAATCTGCTCAAATTCATATTGCTTTTCATTCTCTTCTACTCAAAGTCTCAGATCATTCAAGCAAGGGGCAAACTGTAGACCCTTAATTTTTGACCCAGTCTAGTCTGATGTTTTTAAACAATTCAAAAATAATTTTTGTGGTATTTATTTTATTTACTATTTATAATATTTATATTTATAATATTTAATAGTTATTTTTAATAATAAAAATAATAAAAAATAAAAAATAAAAAATCAAACTGATCGGTGAGCGATGTGTGGCAACGCTGCTGCAGTAGCCAACTGGGCTTGCCCAGTTCGCCGCAACAATTGTCTGCAGTGAATTGGGCACTGCCCAATTCACCAAAGATATCAACTGGGCTTGCCCAGTTCACCCAGTCCGCAGGCCTAGCAGCCTACGCACTGCCGATTTTTGACCAAACCGCGGTTTTGTGATTTTTCCTAAATAGTTGGTATTTCCTTATTAAAATAGGATTAGGTCTTTTTATTTTCCTATAAATAATAGTATTAAACACACGAACTAAGAAGGAAAACTAAGAGGAACATATCGGTAGGACTGGAATTAATTGGTAGTAAAAGGCCAACTGAGATGAACATATCGGCAACTTTGATTAATAAATTGGCAGAGATGAGAGTAGTTTTATGAAATCCTCAAAAAGCAATTGAGTAATAGGAAGAACATAACAATTGCCCCATGCAATTATTTCCCTCCACCAATTACAAGTTGATTCTGGTAGTTGATAAATATTGAGTTTGATTCAACACATTCAAATTGGAGGAGCCTACGATGCAGGTACATCTTTATTAACTCATTCAGTTTAAATGTCCATTCCCTTATTTTGTAAATTATGTATACTATTATTGCTTTAAACATAACTTCAGAAATTTCATTCAACAAATCATATCTTCAGCATTTAATTTAATCTAAACCTTAAATCATAGAGTCCAACCATGATCAGATAATTCAAGGTCTTAATTTTCGCTTATAAACACCAATTAAGTTTTCCAAAAAGCTTAAAGTCTTAGTTTAAGTATTCTATACTTTATAAAACCCTAATTTAATTAACTTAAACCCTATTATTCTCTTCGAACTACAAAACCCTAATTAATTATATTTTTCCAAAACCTTTACAGTAACCTAATCTCTTCCAAACCCTAAACTTATTTTCTAAATAATCCAAACCCTAATTTAATTAATCAAAACCCTAGCCTTTATCTAAAACCCTAATTGTATTTTTTAATATCTCAAAACCATAATCTATTAACCTAAATGCTAATCACTTTTTAAAACTTCCAACCCTAAATTTTGTTTTCTTAAAACCTAAAATCATAATTAATTCTATCTTCCATACCTTCACAACAGTTTAATATTTTTTAAATAATAATAATAATATTGATTCAAAAAACCCTAAAATCTTATTTTTTCGAATCTAAACACCAATAACCCTAGTTTGATTCTTGTGAACATTCGAATTTTGAGGCTCGGAAAGCCAATTTCCTCAGACCGGGCCGGACTGGCAGGCAACGGTAAAACTCCACCGAAAGTATGTCTTCATGGTACTTGAAATGTCCGGTGCGACGCAAGGATCATGGATATGGTCTCGGAATAATTTTTGGAGGCCCGTGGCTCCCGAAAAGTCAGTTTTAGCAGAAGTAGCGCGAGTCGCAGTGGGCCGGAGTAGGCGGCCCGGCCGCCTCCCACGGCGGCTAGGCTGCCGTACTTCCGGCGGCCAGCCGCCTCCCACGGCGGCCCGGCCGCCGTGCAGCCCGATTTTGCCTATATATAGGCTTCAGATTTTCAAAAGAAAGGAGGACTTTCGGACTTCCTATGCCCAGATGCTGACGAAATTTTTATGCTTAAAAATTTCTAATATTGTGTTGTAGAAACCAAGAATCATACTCAAAAGTGCAAGGAAACAAGATCTGGAACTTAGAAGTGGAAAAATTCTGATCAAGGTAATATCATAATTCATCTTTGGTCAATTTAAGCATATCATAAGCATTCTATCTTCTTCTCAATTTCTTCTCGGTCAAAGACCTAATCCTTTTAGGTCTAAGGCCTAATGGACTAATCAATCAGCCTCTTTGGCACAAAGACTTAAATTACATCTTTTTGGTACAAAGTACCTACATTTCACAACTAAAATCAATCTGTTGGCACGGAGCCTAAATTACACCATTTTGGTACGAAGTACCTAAAATTGCACCATTTAGCACTAAGCGCTAAATCTCACAAATTTGGCAAAAAGCCTGACAACTCAGGCCAAAGGCCTAAAAATTGCATTCCTTTGGTACGAAGTACCCAAGTCTCACCATTTAGCACTAAGTGCTAAATCTCACAAATTTGGCAAAATGCCTGAAAAATGCACGAAGCATACACACACACATGCATGAAGCATAATTTTCATCGCCTTTAAATAGGCTTTTCCGAACTACATGGGCTTTGATCTCCTATTCAAACCGGAGTATGTAGGCATGTTTGGGATTCACCCCAAATAGCAAGTCCACAAACTACCAACAATCTTTTTGTCTTTAAATTTGTTCCATTTTTGCAAGTTAATCAAAAGCATGACATAGTCCCCGAATCCTCCTTGGGTTCGCAAACTAGAAACCTTTACATTGGACAAGTTATTGGAGTCAAACAAGGGTTTTCTTAGTTTTTCCCTTCGAACAAAATAAACTGAGTGGCCACTCCCGACAACGAGTGAACTTTCGCCCGGATCCTTTTCGGGCGGAAAACCGAGGTTCACAGGCTGGCGACTCCACTGGGGACTATAAAAACCATTTATGGGATCCTAGTGGACTACTATTGATTATTTGATTAACTTGCCACGGGAGACCATAAAAATAATTTATGGGATCCTAGTAGGCTATTATTGCTTATTTGAGTAATCTGCCATTCTTTAGGGTATTTTTATTCATTTTACAGGGTACCCTAGCATTATATATCCTTTCTTTAAGGATATTGGACTGAAGATTGAAGAAAGGAATCTTTTTCCTTTGATGGATCTATTTTCTTTTTGACTACTTGTGCATTTGTTTTGTCATTCAGAGAATCTTTTTCTCTTGCATATATGGGGGAATCCTTTTTCTCCATTGCATAAAAAATTGTTTTCAAATGAATTTCTTCTCTTTCTGTTCAAAGTTCTGAGTCTGGATAGCAAGTAGCGCTGACCGGCAGGTCTCCTTGATTATGCCGGCGGACAGCCAAAGCGTCCTCCCTGTTGTCGCAAACCATTCCAATCCTTTTGGAGTGGCCCATGAGTAATCGTACTGTTGGACCCACGCGAAACTCCTTGTTTCACATGTGGTTAGGTATATCTTACTCAAGACTCAAGGGTCCCTATGATAAGCTGATTCTCTATTTTCACATAACAATAGAACCTTCCCTTAGGTTGTATGTACCCAATGATAGTGCCGCATTCCATTAAAATGAATTGTGATGTGATGAGGTGCATTCATGCAACATAACAACATTGTTTTTGGGGAAAAATTTTGATGTACATAAGTGGACCAAGAGTTTTCCTACCCTACACACCACCCTGATTTTTTTTACCCTTGACCTTTTCAGGTACCCTCTGTCCGTGTGCCTTCACCTACACCAGACACATCAACACCAACTGTGCTATCCCCTACAAGTTCTACTACCCCAACTTCACCAACTAATCCAATTACTGAAATGGCCACAATTGAACAGATTAAGGCTTTGCTGGATGGTCAGGTTAAGGAAATTGAAGCTAGAATGCAAGAAAAAATTGATGAAGCTTTAGCCGCCCAAAGGGTAGCCATTCTGGCTGAATTAGAAGGAGCACCAAAGACAGCCTCTACTCCTGGAAATTTGGGGAAGGAACCCATTGTGGGGCAAACTAGTACCCCCGTGACTGCTCAGATTAATACCCCTGTTATCAATTTGGAGGATCCACCCTCCAAGAACGAGACAGATGAACTGAAAAGGAAACTTGAATTGCTTGAGAGGTCAATCACTGCCATGAAAACTCACAAAGAGGTGGTAGACATGGATTCCTTATCCTTGTTTCCCCAAGCCAGATTACCTCCAAAATTCAAGATGCCGGGGATGGACAGATTTGATGGGACCACTTGCCCTAAAACCCATTTGAAGATGTATGTGGGGGCCTTGAGTCCTTGGGGTTTAAATGATGAGCTCTTTGCTCAACTCTTCCAACAATCCCTGACTGGGGCTGCTCTTAAATGGTTTGTGAGTTTAGACCGTTCCAATATTATGACATGGGAAGACATCTGCAATGCATTTAACTCTCAGTACCACTACAATATTGAGGTGGATGTCACTAGAAGAGAACTTGAGACCACCAAACAAAACAACAATGAACCTTTCTCCTCGTTCCTTACGAGGTGGAGGGCAAAAGCCGCCCAGATGATCAATCGCCCTTCAGAACAAGAGCAGATTGATATCATAATCAGAAATTTAAGGCCTACATATCAAGCTCAACTGCAAACCCAATATCTACCTACTTTCAAATCGCTCATTGCGACTGCAACCAAGGTAGAAGATTTGATACAGTTGGGTAAAATAGTGGATGAGGGGGCTGCATCGAAATATAAGAAACAAAGCCAAACTCCTTCCTCAAGCAAGGTCAATCAAGTGGCCAATATTGCCCCTGCGAATCCTTTACGTGTGGGCAATCTTGGGCCGAGAAATCAGCCAAGAAGGCAATATACTGACCTTGGGGTACCCCTTCATTTGGTGTTTAAAAAGGCTGTGGAAGGGAAATATTTGAAGCCTTTGGACCCAAGACCTCCTCCAAACCCATTACCTTCCAGTTATAAAGTCAATGAATACTGTGAATACCATCAAGGGAATGGGCATAAAACAGATGCTTGCTGGACACTCAAAAACCGCATCCAGGAGCTGGTTGATAGTGGTGACATCATTCCCCTCAGGTGGCAACCAAATATCAACACTAACCCTTTGCCCAATCACTCCATCCACGCCATTACTGTGGAAGAAGAGTTGTTTGATCCTTTCAAACTTCTCTTGGAAATGAATGAAGTGTGTGTGTTAGATTTGAACGATCTTGCTGAAGAGGTCAGTGCTCTGACAAGAGGTGGAAGACAATATCAGCCACTTGACTTGGGAAAAACCCCTACAACCTCAAATCACCCCCATAAGAAAACACCAGAGCCAAAAGAAGACCCTGTCCTCACTCAGCTTAAACAAACTCAAGCTAAGGTGTCAATTTGGGAACTCCTTGCTTCCTCATTCCCACACCGCCAAGCTCTCAGCGAAGCTTTGAGTCAACTTGATACACCAGTGGACACAAGCCCAGAAGCTTTGGTGGCCACTTTGACCCAATCAACCAAGACATTGAGTATCCAATTTTCTGATACAGACCTACCAGAAGATGGCAGTAAACACAATGATGCTCTATACATCACCTTACAGACTGGGGGAAAGACTGTGCCCATGGTTCTCATTGATAATGGGTCAGCCTTAAATGTGTGTCCTTTGAAGGTAGCAAGCTGTCTGGGGTTGGAGGCTACAGATCTTACACCTTCTGATCAGATTGTGAGAGCATATGATAACACTCGAAGAGAAATTTTGGGTGTTGCCACCCTAGAAGTTGCTATTGGGCCGGTGAAAATGAAAGTGCCCTTTCAGGTCATTGATGTACCCGCGAGCTTTAATCTCCTCCTTGGAAGGCCGTGGATTCATCAGATTAATGCAGTACCTTCTTCATTACACCAAAAACTTAAATTCCCTTTTGAAGGAAAAATCATCACTATCAAAGGGGACACCTGCGAAATCAACAAGAAAACCATGGATCAGTCTCTCCTTGAGGTTGTTCCTGGTGAAACCGCCATGACCTTGACTGGGTTTCATTACGACACAGTTCAATGCATTGAAGGTGAAAAGCCAAAAGGGCCATTTGTCTCATATGACTTTGGGGAGGTCCAAATCAACTGCCTAGTGGGAATGATGCTGAGGGTAGGTCTATTGCCCGGCATGGAAATGATGAAGTCTGGGAGAAAAACACCCGTAGTACGGCCATGGGAAGAACCAGAGAATAAGGGAACTTTTGGCTTGGGGTACAAACCCACAGATAAGGAGATTGAAGAGCTTGAGCATGGGAAAAAAGGGAAGAAGACTTGGGGGGCAAGAAGCCTCAAAATGCGCCCTTACTTTAAAACTCTGAATGGTCACTTCTGCAAACCTGGGAAAACAGTTCCTTACTGTGGTTTCCAGGAGCCATTCTATTCTCCTTTGACTAGAAAGAAGCTACCGGGTTTTGAAATGTTCGCTGATGTTGTGGCCATAAAAGAAGAAGAGCCAGAATCTGAAATTGACCCCCAAATGGAAGATTTCATGCGGCCTAGTCTCTTTGATGAGGTTGCTATGATAACCAATTGTGAAGACAATAGGGATTTCACAAAGCTGATCAAGACTACAGATGGACCGCTGAGAAATTGGTACGCCGAGGAGGGACAAGCTGCTGAGGTTAAACCTAGTCCTGTGTCACACCCTGAACTTGAGTCTTGTACCGAGTCTTGTATTAATTCTGAGTCAAAAACCAAGTCAGAGTCTAAATTTGAGTCTTCTGTAATTTCAGATTTAGAAAGCCCTAATGTCAAGTCTAAATGACTCCGCCACTATCAATGAAACTCTTCAGATTCTTGGTTACCCTGTGTCTTTTGCTTTCCAAGTATTATCTAGCAAAAATGAAATAAATGAAATAAATGAAATAAATGAAAAGATAATAATTGGCAAAGAAAATGAACATACGTACATTGCATATGATTGTGTGAATAAGGAACAGGTTGTTGATTGCATCAGGAAGTATGTCGACTGCTTCATGTGGAAGGCAAGTGATGTCACTGGAATAGACCCAGCCATAGCAGTGCATAAGATTCCGCTATACCCAGAGGCAAAGCCGGTTAAGCAGAAACTGAGAAGAATGAAGCCAGAATGGTCTTTGAAAATTAAAGAGGAGGTTGTCAAGCAACTGGACAATAAGTTCATAGAACCAATTGCCTACCCTTCATGGTTAGCAAACATTGTGCCGATCCCGAAGAAAGACGGAAAGGTCAGGATGTGTGTTGACTACAGAGATTTGAATAAGGCTTGTCCCAAGGACGATTTTCCACTACCACACATCGATTTGCTGATAGACAGGATGGCTGGGCATGTGATGGTTTCCATGACTGACCTCGCGGTTGGGTATAATCAGATCCTAGTTCACCCACCAGACAAAGAAAAGACAGCTTTCATCACAGAATGGGGCACTTTCTGCTACAGGGTTATGCCTTTTGGGTTGATAAATGCAGGGGCTACCTACCAAAGGATGGCGACAACAGTCTTTCATGACATGATACACGAAGAAGTAGAAGTGTATGTCGATGATATGATTGTCAAGTCAAAATCTCCAGAAGAACACGTTGAAGCACTTGAGAAGTTCTTCCTTAGACTTCACAAGTACAATTTGAAGCTTAATCCTGCAAAATGCCTCTTTGGTGCGACATCGGGCTTATTTTTGGGATATCTGGTCAGCAAAAAAGGAATAGAAGTTGATCCAGCAAAGTCAAAGGCTATTCTGAAAATGCCTCCGCCAAGAACAGAAAAAGAGATTCGAGGCTTGCTAGGTAGATTACAGTATATCAGTCGATTCATATCACAGTTGGCTGAGACTTGTGGTCCTATCTTTAAGCTACTAAGGAAAGGTGCTTCACAAGAATGGAATGAAGATTGCCAAAAGGCCTTCGACAAGATCAAAGAATACTTGTTAAGTCCGCCAATTCTACAACCTCCCAGAATGGGAAAGCCTCTGCTCTTGTATTTGTCTGTAACAGATGAAGCCATGGGGGCAATGCTAGCTCAAGAAGCTGAGGATACAAAGGTGGAAAATGCAATTTACTACCTCAGCAAAAGGATGCTGGACTATGAGTTAAAGTATAACAAGATTGAGAAGTTGTGTTTAGCCTTGCATTGGGCTTGTACGAAGTTACAACACTACTTGTCTTCTTACACTACTTATGTCATTGCAGAATAGAGTCCCTTGAAATTCCTTATGGAGAGGCCTGTTTTGGACAGCAAAATGGCTAAGTGGGTGTCAACATTGGCAGCCTTTGACCTAAATTTTGTTCAAAGAAAAGCTGTGAAAGGCGGGGCGATAGCTGACCAATTAGCAGAATTACCCGTGAATGACGAGATGCGAGAAATGGGTTTCCCTGATGAAGACCTCTTGAACGTGGAAAGCAGTGTTTGGGAGATGTATTTTGATGGGGCATCCAATTATCATGGAAACGGAATTGGGGTTGTGTTCAAAACTCCTTGTGGAGAATACATTCCATTCGCAGTTAAACTTGACTTTAGCTGCACAAACAACGAAGCAGAATATGAAGCTTGCATTAATGGGCTTGAAGCCGCCCTGGAATTGGGGATTAAGGACCTAATGGTCTATGGTGATTCTATTTTAATAGTATCACAAGCCTTAAGGAAATGGAAGATAAAAGAAGAGCATTTGGTTCCTTACCTATAACGCCTTGATCATCTGGCACAACAATTCGATGATCTGTCCTTCGAATATCTCCCAAGAGCAAAGAATCAGTTTGCTGATGCCTTGGCTACTTTAGCTTCCATGATCAATATCAGGGAGGGGAAAGTCATTCGTCCATTGAAAGTTCAGCTTCGAAAGCAACCCGCCCATGTAATGCACTTGGCCGATGGTAAACCATGGTTTTGGGATATCAAGACCTATCTCAAGGATGGAAATTATCCGGAGGGATCATCAAAGATTGATCAGAGGGCAATAAGGCAGCTTGCCACAAGTTACATTCTTGATGGAGATATCCTCTACAAGAGGAGTTGGAATGGAATGCACCTAAGGTGTGTGAATGAGGCAGAGGCTAAGCAAATAATGGAAATGGTACATGGTGGCGAATCAGGACCACACATGTATGGGATCGCCTTGGCTCGAAAAATTGCCAATCTAGGATATTACTGGTCCACCATGAATGCAGACTGCGTGGCATTTGTGCAAGGATGTCATCAATGCCAAATATTTGCTAAGCTACAGAAGCAACCTCCTGTTGCCCTGAATCCAATCACTTCTCCATGGCCCTTCGCTACTTGGGGAATTGATATAATTGGTAAAATACATCCAAAAGCATCAAATGGACATCAGTTTATCTTGGTAGCAGTGGATTACTTCACAAAGTGGGTTGAAGCAGCTTCCTATGCGGAATTAGACGCCAAAAAGGCAGCACAGTTTGTCCGAACCAACATCCTTTGTCGGTACGGAACACCATTCGAGATTATCACAGATAATGGAACTCATTTCCAAGCAGAATTTGCTAAACTCTTACAGGATAAGAAAATCCAGCATCATAAGTCCTCTCCTTATAGACCTCAAACAAATGGAGCTGTAGAAGCAGCGAACAAGTCTATAAAGGTGATCATACAAAAAATGATCAAGGAACATAGGCGTTGGCATGAGAAGTTGCCATTGGCCTTATGGGGATACAGAACATCAGTTAGAACTCCTACTGGGGCAACCCCGTATTCACTGGTATACGGAATGGAAGCAGTACTCCCCATTGAACTGGAAGTTCAATCGGCGAGGATAATTCAAGAAAGTCAGATAAATGAAGCTGAATGGATCAGCAATTATCATCATCAGTTGTTGAGTTTGGATGAAAAAAGACTTCAAGCTCTACATCAGATTCAAGGGTATTAAAGGCGAATGGCCAGACATTTCAACAAAAAGGTCAAAGATCGAAAGTTGGAAGAAGGTTGTTTGGTTTTGAAGGAGATCAGAACACCTGTTACAGATCCTCGTGGGAAGTTTCGTCCTCATTGGGCGGGACCCTACATTTTGAAGAAAATACTTTCCGGCGGAGCCGTCATCTTGTCTGATTTGGATGGTCTGGAGTTCACAAACCCATGCAATCTGGATCAACTGAAGAAATATTATGTATGATCATGCATTGTAATAAACTACATTAGACCTGAGTCTCGCAAACTAATTCGAGATATGTAGGCAGCTCTCCTTGAGCACGGTCTAAATTTTAATAAAAATCATTCATTCATCTTTCTTTTGCCAAGAAAAAAAATAATAAAACAAAAAAAATAAAAAAAAAAAAAACAAAAAATCCCGCTAGGCCGAAAACCCACAAAGGGCGGCTTAGGCAATAGTGGGGCCCGCTAAGCTGAAAACCCGCAAAGGGCGGCTTAGGCAAGAATGGGTAAAAGCTCGCTAAGTTGAAAATCCGAAAGGACGGCTTAGGCAAAAGTAAGAGCAAATAAATAAAGTAGATGATGCTTGGAAAGCAAACAAAAGGGTCATCCATTAAGAATCATTCATTACAAAAGAGAATCATCTATTACAAAAAGAGTCGGTCATTACAAAAAAAAGAGTCAGTCGGTTCATCAAAAGAGTCAGACTACAAGTCCTATACATTCAAAAAACCAAAAAGGTAAAAAACAACCCAAAAAAAAAAAAACAGAAAAGACAATGGAGTCACCCTGGGATCCAAATCCTACACCCCCTCTCCCTCCAACTCCTGCAGCAATGCGCACCTCCTCGGTTTCTCAACGGGCCAAACCTCAGCTATAAACCAGGTCCTGTACTCTGGAGTGGGCTGAACGAGGGAAGGCTCTGCACCAGGCCTGATCATCCGATGGTCTCTGACCCAAGTCTGTAGAACAGCCCGAGTAACCCCGGGGGTAATAGGAGAAGCAATGGTAAGCCCGACAGGAAGAGGAACTCTCTGATCAATACCCATCTGCCTAAGGACGCGGGAAGCACTGTACCAAGTACTGTGAGTGAACCCAAGCAGGTAGACATGGTTGTGCATGGCATTTGCCTCTATGAATTGAGGAATCCTGTACCAAGGGACGAACCATAATAATTCTTCCGGTCCAAGCTCAAACAGCCAAACAGTCCATTCGGCCATAGAGGGAAAAGAAATCTGAATTTTCCTGGTGCGGTACTGCGAAGGGTTGTAGGTCAAAGTCTGGGGGGCTGCAACCACTCGAAGATGATCTCTCAGCCAAACCTGGAAAAAATAGATCCTTTCTATTTTACAAAAGAAAAGAGAGATGATGGAATAAGCAAAAGAAACAAAAGGTATAAATTACCTGAAGGATGACCGGGGTGACGGTCCAACGTTCAAATCCAAGTGCACATCTGTCGAGACTCTGAATAGTCTCAGCCAGGATCATGCCCCCGATACAGTTGAGCTCTTCCATTTGTCTAACCATTGGGCAAAGTTTCAAATCTCCAAAGTCGGGGTCACGGTTGAAGAGGAACCCAGCTAATAGACAAAAGACAAAGGCTCGCATTCTATGCCTCAATTGAACATCGTCTTCAAAATCGGCGGTCAAGAACTCATCAATTAGGGGAAGCAGCATCGCCTTATCCCCATCTACAATCATAGTTTGGGCTTGGGGTTTTGTGAAGCTAAAAAGCCTCTGAAAAGATCCCACATACCCGATTTGGACCTCATGCCTCACAAGAGGGGCATTTGGATCGCACCCAATGATCGAGCAGAACTCCTCAAAAAGAGGACACATTTCCTCCATCCGAGCCCCAAATCTGAAAACATGGGCTTGGGGATCCCAAAACCTGATGCAAGAGTGCAAGAAATCCCAGTCTACTGCTACACCTCTGAGTGTGGCGACAGCTTTCAAACCGTACCTCCCCATGTTGATCCTTTCAACATTGTGGAGACTTTTGGTCCAATTATGCATCACGTGGTTAAAAAGGGGATTCATTGTTATTTGAAAAAAAATGTATATATAAGATCTTTCAGTAAGAGGATTGCTTTCTGGCCCACAGATGTAAGACAACCTTGTTTTTTATACTGGTCTGGCCCGGGCAGCGGCTCGGCCGCCGTACACGGTGGCTCGGCCGCCGAGCATGGCGCCTCGGCAACCGCTGCCGGCGGCTCGGCCGCCACCGACCGTCCTGGTCCCTATTTCTTTTTGGTGTTTTGTGAAATTCTCATGTTTTGGCCCCGTTTTGGCCCTGTTATGTGCTATCTTTTTTGGGATTGTGTCAGGGATTTATTTTTTAAAAATAGATTTCTAAAAAGAAAAAGCATAATGCATACATATGTGCTGTTAATACTAACAAATAAGTGCAGGTTTACAGATAAGTTCAGATAACAGCTGAAAAACATGAAAGGTACAAAGTACAGAAGGGGAATAGTTCAAATACAGCAAGCATAGTTCAACACAAAAATGAAAAAAATCAGTGCCGGCCTCTCCGTCTTTGCGGCCTACTCTGCCTCTCGTAAGCAGCCTCAGTCAAAGCACCAGACAGTTCATCCGAGAAAGCAGTAATCAGTGCCGCCATTTCCGTGATCAGGCCCTCTGGTACCTGTAAAAGAGACGAAATCACAATCAATCTCAAGAGAATTTTATGAATCCTTTTCATGAAAAGTTCTATGAGAATATACCTGAGTGACATGAGCAAAGCTCTGATATAATGCACCCTCTGCACTAATTGGTCGGGTCACCCAACCACCAGGTGCATGATGACGAACAACATAAGGCAGCCTCAAATCGGCTAAAATAGGGTCAAATTGGCCGACAGCTGTAAGGACGGATGCGGGAGGCCTCAAATGAGATGAACTGCTGCTTCCTCCAATGTCTGATGGTCCAGCCCCGAAAGCGGAAGTCTCAGCCCTAGAGGAAGAGGGTCTGTCAGTTTGCCGCTCGGGAGAAGGATGGTCTCTCGGAGTGCCAGAAGTGGGAGCTGAAGAGTGGGAAGACCGATAAGGGGGTACAGAGTCAAATCGTGCCCCAATGCGTGGCATCAGTCAATGAAGACAGTAGAAGTCATAATCCTCCTCATCCGGGGCATAAGCCGACTCGAAAGGGTCGCCCTCATACTGGGACACAGTAACAGGCAGAAGTGTTGAAGACAGCATATCATCAGGGGGATCCACGGGAACTGCACAGAAACCGGCAATCTGGAAAGTCACCCTCTCAGCGAGATAATACCGTCGAAATTCTGGATGGGGAAGTATGAATCGTCGTCGAGTCAGAAACTCTGATCGCTGAAAGCTGTAATCTTGAGCTATCCACTCTGCCAGTCGGCTAGACATCACTTTAAATGCAACCTGTAAACATTTGTTATATTAGTGAATCATTTTCTCTAATATAATAAAAAAGATGACGATAAAGCATTTACTGAGTCCATTGGGCAGCTGTCGAAGAACGATCTCAGCACTTTGATGGGAAGTTTCCTCTTTGGTACTTCTACCCTCTCTCTATACCACCTCCAAGCAATGGGGGAAAGAGGATCTACGGGGGCAGGTATCTCACGAAGAAAAGGGGCGATGTCAGGAAAGTACTCGTAAGCCCAAGTCTAAAAAAAAAAAAAGGAAAAAAAATCAGAATTTGTGTATGTCAACATATATAAAGATAGGGGAAATGTTCTTTACATTACCTCCCAGAAGTAATACAGGCCACATGGAGTAATACGGGTATAGCAGAGGTCTGACATGTCGTCATACAACCTACACAGCATCATGCTAGCCCAATCATACGTATGAAGCCGTGTCAGGTCAAGTAGGCTCTTCAGCACATTGAGACTCACTGCATCTTTCCTGTTTGATAAGAAAGAGCTAGCAAATAGGAGAAGCAAGGTAAACCTGGCCGTCTGGTCAGCAGTAAGGTTGCCTGTCTCGTAACCAGTGTAGATACCTGGCGCTTGCTCCACAAGCCACCTCCGCTGAATGTAGCGAGGCGCCTGATATCGAGGATAGTCGACCCCGATCAAAGTAACCATGTCGGCTGAAGAAATGTCCTGCCGCCAGTCATCATAGGACTCCACCATCTCAACGCCAAAGGGAATCCCAGAAATGATGGAAAAGTCTGTAGGCGTCATTGTCATCTCCCCCCAAGAAAAATGGAAGGTGTCAGTAGTAGGCCACCAACGCTCGGCTAAAGCACAGATCAAATCCCGGTGGATATCTCTGCCCACATCTATAGCCCTCAAATGGTGGAGGAAAGCAGGTCTGATAAGATCCCCCACTGGGTGCCCGGCATCAAAGATGTAAGCCGGAATAGTAACCATCGGACGCTCAGCTATAGATATCTTGATCGTAGAATTCTGAAAAAAAAAATTCAAATTCAGAAAAGATGGACAAATTCAGGAAAGATCTAAGTTCTTTCCCCAGCCGGGTGTGGATCCCTAAAGGATTATTTCTAAGTTCTTTACTAGAAATAATTACTGATGGCCGAACATAATGAAGCCTGGTACAGATCCTAATTCATTACTAGTACATGTGAAGGAAATGTTCCTAAAATTTATTTCTAAGTTCCTTACTGGAAATAAATAAAATTCCTAAGCATGCATACTAGATGGACAAATGGGAATGTACTCACCTCATAGCAGCCGGTCCGAGAACTATGCTTCTCCTCCTCAAGTAAAAGATCACAGGGAGGGAGTGGGATTTTGAGGTCTTCAAAGCCGGTGAAATCCATCGTCGAAAGAAAATTTGAAAGAAGTAAAAGAAGAAGAATGAATGAAAGCAAATGAAAATTGAATGAAATGAGCCTATTTATAGAAAAAAACTGAAAACACGGGTCTTTTTGCACCTCGCTCAAAATTCGCTCTTCAGAAGACCACTGAGTTCCATAAATCATTTTTATGGACCCCAGTGGGGGGCAATTGTGAACATTCAAATTTTGAGGCTCGGAAAGCCAATTTCCTCAGACCGGGCCGGACTGGCAGGCAACGATAAAACTCCATCGAAAGTATGTCTTCATGGTACTTGAAATGTCCGGTGCGACGCAAGGATCATGGATATGGTCTCGGAATAATTTTTGGAGGCCCGTGGCTCCCGGAAAGTCAGTTTTAGCAGAAGTAGCGCGAGTCACAGTGGGCCGGAGCCGGCGGCCCGACCGCCGTCCATGGCGGCCCAGCCGCCGTTCCCGGTGGCCCGGCCGCCGTGCAGCCCGATTTTGCCTATATATAGGCTTCAGATTTTCAAAAGAAAGGAGGACTTTCGGACTTCCTATGCCCAGATGCTGACGAAATTTTTATGCTTAAAAATTTCTAATATTGTGTTGTAGAAACCAAGAATCATACTCAAAAGTGCAAGGAAACAAGATCTGGAACTTAGAAGTGGAAAAATTCTGATCAAGGTAATATCATAATTCATCTTTGGTCAATTTAAGCATATCATAAGCATTCTATCTTCTTCTCAATTTCTTCTCGGTCAAAGACCTAATCCTTTTAGGTCTAAGGCCTAATGGACTAATCAATCAGCCTCTTTGGCACAAAGACTTAAATTACATCTTTTTGGTACAAAGTACCTACATTTCACAACTAAAATCAATCTGTTGGCACGGAGCCTAAATTACACCATTTTGGTACGAAGTACCTAAAATTGCACCATTTAGCACTAAGCGCTAAATCTCACAAATTTGGCAAAAAGCCCGACAACTCAGGCCAAAGGCCTAAAAATTGCATTCCTTTGGTACGAAGTACCCAAGTCTCACCATTTAGCACTAAGTGCTAAATCTCACAAATTTGGCAAAATGCCTGAAAAATGCACGAAGCATACACACACACATGCATGAAGCATAATTTTCATCGCCTTTAAATAGGCTTTTCCGAACTACATGGGCTTTGATCTCCTATTCAAACCGGAGTATGTAGGCATGTTTGGGATTCACCCCAAATAGCAAGTCCACAAACTACCAACAATCTTTTTGTCTTTAAATTTGTTCCATTTTTGCAAGTTAATCAAAAGCATGACATAGTCCCCGAATCCTCCTTGGGTTCGCAGACTAGAAACCTTTACATTGGACAAGTTATTGGAGTCAAACAAGGGTTTTGTTAGTTTTTCCCTTCGAACAAAATAAACTGAGTGGCGACTCACGACAACGAGTGAACTTTCGCCCGGATCCTTTTCGGGCGGAAAACCGAGGTTCACAATTCTAAATACCCATAAAATCATATTTCATGTTTGAAACCCTAATTTCCTATCTAAAAACTTTAAAAACCCCTAGAATCCCTAATTCAAGATGTAAACCTAAATATGTATCTTTATTTACTTTATTTAAGTTTTAGATTTGATTATATAGTTTATTATATGTTTTGATAATTGATTTATTTAATTTTGATATTTGATTTGTTTATCATGGATGGATGATTTTTATTTTTATTATTATTATTTGTTAAAATTGTAAGAGGTATGTTTTCATGATTGGGTACCTCATTAATTAATCTTTATGTAATTTAATTTATTTTCATATTTTGGAATTAATATAAAGGACATGTTTTCACCTGTCAGTGGGTGTCCTATTTAGTTTTATACATTGGACGATGTAAGGACATGTTTCCATCCTCGGATGGGTGTCCATTTATTTATTTTATCTGGACATTGCTTTGATTTTAATATAATGATGCTTTATTTTAATTGTTGCATGTAGTATGGATAATATCATTATATTTAAGAATTTTATAATATTAAGACCTGCAAAGGAGGTCGGTTCCAATGAACAGGGCGTTCTAGGGGTGCTGGGCCATTTCTCACTTTCCCCACACGTACCTAACTTTCTGAACCCATTAGGAAGTTGGGGATTCCTTAGGAATCAAGTCATCCACCCATTTCTTTTTCTCGGCCCGTCCGAGTGGCGACTCCATTTTCTCCAGGCTTAGGCCCGTGTTCTCTAAGGCCTCGAGCCTAAACAGTGCCAAAGTCGCAAGAACCATTCCACCAGGAGTGAGGGCAAAAATCCCCACTCACACTAATCCTAACATAATGGTGTCCTTCATTTCCTGCCAAATAAAGCCTCATATGGTGTCATCCTAATGATGGATTGATAATTATTATTATAGGCAAACACAATCAGTGGAAAATGTCTATCCCAGCATCCTGTAAACTCATTGATACAACTCTTCAACATGTCTTCCAAAACATGTATCACTCTCTTTGACTGCCCATCGCTCAATGGCTGGAAAGCAGTGCTGAAATGCAACTAAGTACCTAGTGCATCTTACAAACTCCTTCAAAATATGGACGTGAATCTTGGATCTCAATCTGACACTAGTGAAACTAGGACTCCATGCAATATAACAATCTCGTTCATATACAACTCAACCAACCTATTAATACAATGGTCCATCCTAACTAGAAGGAAATGAGTTGACTTTGTCATTCTATCAACCATTACCCATATTGCATCATGCTTCCTCTAGGTCAAAGGAAATCCAGACACAAAATTCACAGTCACTCGCTCCCACTTCCACTCAGGAACTGATAATAGTTGCAACAACCCTAAAGGAACCTAGTGTTCAACCTTTAATCACTAACAAGTGAGACATCTAGATAAAAAATCTGCTATATCCCTCTTCATACCTGACCACCAATAATGCTGCTTCAAATTTTGATACATCTTGTTACTCCCAAGGTTCATAGCAAAAGGAGATTGAAGTGCCTCCTCTCTCAAGTCAACATCATTAGGAACACACAATCGATCTCTGTACCATAAGTTTCCATCATTTCTAACATGAAAATTCCTACTCTCCCCCTTAAGACAATCCTTCGCACTCTTCTAGAGTTTCATATCTATCTTTTATACCTCTTTGATTTGATCAAGCAGTAATGGGCTCACCTTTAACTGAGTAATAAGTGCACTATCATCACATACCTCAAATATAGCATGCAACGCTCTCAACTCAATAAGCAATAAGAGTGAATAGACAGTCAACCCCACCATAGACTTCTGACTTAAGGCATTTACAACCACATTTGCCTTGCTTGGGTGGTAGTCAATCAGGCAGTCATTATCTTTTTTCAATTCTAACCATCTTTGCTGAAGATTTAACTCCTTCTGAACACCCAAATACTTTAAACTCTTATGATCAATAAATAAATGAAACATTTCTCTTCATATAAATGATGTCTCCAAATTTTCAGTGTGAACATTATAGCTTCCAACTCCAAATCATAAGTTAGATAATTTAACTCATGAGGTTTCAACTGTCTAGATGGATATGCAATAACTCTATCCTCCTGTATCAATATACATTCCAAATCATTATGTGAGACATCACTGTAAATAATATATGGTTTACCTTCCACAGGTAGAGTAAGAACAGGAGCTTGTGTCAATATCTCTTTTAGCTGCTCAAAACTTGTTTGGCACCAATCTGTCCACACAAATTTCACGTCTTTCAAAAGTAATCTGGTGAGTGGCATAGCTATCATAAAAAATCCCTTCAGAAACCAATGATAATAACCTGCCAACCCTAGAAAACTCTTAACTTCTGTCACATTCTTTGGTGGACCCAAATTATAGATTGCCTTTACCTTGCTCAAATCAACTATAATGCCCTCTGCTGAAACAACATGTCTGAGGAAGGTCACTTGATCCATCCAGAATTCACATTTGGATAACTTGGCATATAACTATTTCTCCCTTAAAGTCTGCAATATAATCCGCAAATGCCTATCATGATCTTTCTTGCTACATGAGTAAACTAAAATGTCATTAATGAAAACCACCACAAACTGATCCAAATGTGGTATGAAGACCCAGTTCATCAAATCCATGAATGTTGCTAGTGCATTCATCAAACCAAAAGGCATCACCAAAATTCAATGGTTTCATATGCCCGACTCTTAAATGATTTGCTTTCTTCAAGATAAGCAAGCTGCTCCAGTTTTTCCTGATCCTCAACATTATCCTATAATAAACACAACTCAAGGGGGTCCTTAGAAACAACTTTGGTAACACAATTTAATATTTCATGCTCAATGATATCATTGCATGAATCCACCTCATTGAGTGTAAGTGGGTGCTTCATAGCATAATGTATATTAAAAACAACTTTTTTGTTTCCCACTCTTAAGGTCAATGTGCCATCATGAATATAGATAAGGGCACGGGCTGTATTCAAAAATGGCCTACCAAGGATAAGCAAAACATATGCATCCTCATCTACATCAATGACAATAAAATCATTGGGGAAAATGAAATCCCTGACTTTTACTAACACATCCTCTATAATGCCACGAGGGTGAATTACTGACTTATCAGCAAGTTGAATGGTCATGAGTGTTGGTTTAGGTTCTTCGACACCTAACTCTTTAAACATCTTATAGGGCATAACACTTATGCTAGCCCCCAAGTCAGCCAATGCACTTTGAACTTCAAGATTACCTATTAAACATGGAATAGTAAAACTACTAGGATCTTTTAATTTCTTAGGTAACCTCTTCTGTAAAATTGTTGAACTCTTTTTTGACAATTCCACCAAAGATACTTCCTCAAGTTTCCTTTTGTTAGAAAGGATATCTTTCAAAATTTTAGCATATTTGGGCATCTACGATAAAGCTTTAACAAATGGAATATTAATGTGCAGTGGTTTAAAGAGTTCAAAGAACTTACCCAACTGGCATCCATCTTGTCCTTGTTTAACCTTGCTGGATATGGCACTCGAGGTCTGTATTCTTTCACTACTAGATTGGGTTCTTGAGGTTGATTTTCTTTTTTATTTTCCACTGCAGCTTGTTTAGATCATTTTTGTACTTGTTTTTAGTATGATTTTTATGTGTTTTTAGTTAATGTTTTGATTGATTTTTGTTTTAAGTTTGTTTAAAGTGTTTGTTTTAGGTTTAGGTGCAAAAACACCCTTGGAAGATCAAAACAAAGAAAGAAGAGCATGAATCAAGCATGACATGGCCAAGCTAAATGAAGCTTGGCCGTGTCACCTCAAAGGAAAGAAATGGTAGCAAGTGACACGGCCAACAAGCTTGGCCGTGTCACTCTCATCTCCAAAGAACAAAGAGGAGCAAGGAGCAAAATAGAAGAAGACACACTCAATGGCATGGCCAAGCATTGGCCATGCCACATGACACGGCCAGCAAGCTTGGCCGTGTCCCATTTCATGCCAAAGAGCAAGAGAGCAAGCCAAGAAGGAAAGAAAAGGAACAGAAAGGGACACACCCACATGACACGGCCAAGCTAGTGGTCGTGTCACATGACACGGCCACAAGATTGGCCGTGTCACCTCCTTGAGACCAAAAGAAAAGAAAGAAAAAGAAAGAAAGAAAAAGTGCAGTGAAGGACACGGCCAGCAAGCTTAGTCGTGTCCCAAAGAAAAATGAGAGACACGGCCAAGCCAAATCAAGCTTGGCCGTGTCACCTTTAATATCTATTTAAATTCTTTTGCACAACAAAGAAAAAAGGGAGGAGGAGATGGCTAGGGTTTGAGAGAGAGAGAAAAGAAAAGAGAAGGAGGGGGCAAACACGATTTGGGATGAGGAGAGAGTGACACTCTCCTTGTCCCTTCATCTTCATCCTCCATCTTCATCTTCTCCATCTTCCATTGACAAGATCTTTGAGGTTCTTTGGGATCAAGTGGGTTAACAAGCTCTTAAAGGTTGAAGAAACTTCATTGAAAGGTTTGGTGACTTGAGAAAGCTCCATTCCATCTCTCAAAGGCATAATCAATTGAAGGTTTGGTGACTTAAGAAAGCTCCATTCCATATTGCAAAGGAGAATCACCATTGAAGAGGGCTTGAGTTCTTCATCATACATCAAAGTGGAGCTAGGAGGAAGACTAGTAATCCTACTCTTGGCATCTTCACAAGGGGTTTTTCTATTCTCTCTTTTAATTCATTCCAATATTGTTTTTGTTGTATTAAGAGAATTGATATTGCAATGAACAATTTGTATTTGATTTATATTGAGTTGAATGAATGTTTTAAATTGATGATATTGAGCTAAAAACCCATGCTTAGGGTTTGTAGTATATTTGATTGAATGCTTTGATTTGATATTTCCATTGATGTACCTTGTTGTAGGTTGATTGCATTGGATTGTATGCTAGGTTAATAAATTAGCTACCTATTGATCTCTAGATATTGAATGAAGGACCGAGAGGTGAAATTTGATATCAGAATTATACAATCGACTACCCTATGAATGAATTAGAAATATAAGTTCTAGGGTTTCATTAATTTGCAAATGTAAAATAATTGGTTATTGCTAATTCATGAATGTGAGAACTAATGGATTGGTAATTGACTAATTAACCTTAAGAAACAAATTAATTACAACGTTATGTTAATGGATAATTGAGAATTGAGCTTTGATTGAATGGACCTATGACCCTAGGCACCTTCCCAAGAATCGATTTGATCTTGTATCACCTTCACACTTCAACCCTACGCACGTTAATCTTAGGTTTAAATTATTCTCGCACCATTCCAACACAACAAACTTCCGCATTTAAATAATTTGTCAATCAAGCTATCACAAACTATACCTTCTTGGGGAAATGACCTTGGGGCGATCACCTTTGCTACAGCTATCTCGTATACTTGCGAGTGATGCTTGTAGTAGTACTTAATTAGAGCGCAACACAACCTTCCCTCCCGAAGCGACAGTAGAGTAATCTTCTTCTGCTTTCTGTGTCTCAACCTCTTTTGCTTGTGACTCTGCTTCTTTTTCAACTAGGCCACCCTTAATCTCCTTTTCACTCCTTTGAGTAATTTCCTTTAACTGCTCCTTCGGGTTTGCCTCAGTATTGCTAGGTAAACTTCCTTGTGGTCGTTCACCTAGTTTCTATTGATTGAAATCTGGTTTCCGAAGCTGTTATAAACTTCTCCATCATTTCCTCCAAATTATTCTTTCTTGGAGGGGCAACTTATTGATGTTGAGGCTGCTGAAATCTAGGAGGAGGCCTTGGATTATTCTGATTATTCCAGGAGAAATTGGGATGATTTCTCCACCCTAGATTATATATGTTGCTGTAGGGGTTGTTCTGTTGTTTCTTAGGTATGTTTCCAACATATTCCACCTGCTCTTGTCTAGCAAACATATTGCCACTTTAGCAATCTTAACTTTGATGTCCACCCCCACACCATTCACAAGTCATCACTTGCATTAATTTCCCTGAAGATGAAGCTAAAGAATCAATCTTTTTATTCATTGCTTCCAACTGTGCGGTTAAAGCAATCACGGGAAACAATTGTTGTGAACCAGTAACCCTTAATTTTCCTTGTTCCCTTGGAGTTTGCCACTGATAATTGGTAAGGGCCATATCTTCAATCAAATCCCTTGCTTGTTTAGGTGTTTTATTATTTATGGTACCTCCGCCATCTGCGTTGATGGACTGCTTACTTACATAATTCAATCCATTGTAGAAAGTTTGAATATATAGCCACAACGGAAGCCCATGATGAGGACACCTTCTCAATAAATCTTTGAATCTTTCCCAAGCATCATAAAGGGTCTCACCATCTAGCAGGAGAAAAGATGAAATATCATTCCTCAACTTGGTAGTCTTGGACGGTGGAAAATATTTCTCTAATAATTTTTTTGCCAATTGACCCCATGTGGTGAAAGTGTTTGGGGGGAAAGATTTTAGCCATTTCTTCAGTTGATCTCTAAGTGTGAATGGGAACAACCTCAACCTAATTGCATCTTCAGAGACATTCTGTATCTTGAATGTGTCACATATTTCTAGAAAAGTCTCAATATGTGCATTAGGATCTTCATCTGAGAACCCATCAAACTGACAAGTCTGCTGCACCATTTGAATTACATTTGTCTTTATCTTTATCTCAAATTTATTTATAGCAACTACCGGTCTATATATGCTTGAATCAGCCCCATTAAGAGTAGGCCTAGTAAATTCTTGCATTGTCCTAGGCTCATTTCCTGCCATTATTTCCAATTCTTCTTCTGAGCTGAGATCTTCAAAGTTTAGTTTCGTTTTTGCCAGAATAGCTTCCTCTTCTTCCTTTCGCTTTCTCCTCAACATTCTCTCTAGCTCTTGATCTAATTCAAGTAGTTAGGAAGAGCTAGCTCGGGTTATAAACGGGAAGAAGTACCTAGAATGACAATCAACAAGCAAGAATTAATGTTAAAACAAATAAACTAAATCAACAGTCTTGATTATATTACTAATATTGAAAACCATTGTCCCCAGCAATGGTACCAAAAACTTGATGACGTATCTATGCTATCGCAGTGTTACTGCAAGTGCATGGGTCGCTCAAGTAATAAAACAGTGAGTAAGATATCGTTCCACTGGGGACAAGGTCAAATATTAATGCAAATTTTAACTGTTATTTAGCGAATCTATAGTTGGTGTGATGATTAAAATAAAAGACAAATCACTCAATAAACTAAAGTGAAGAAAAATTGAATATTGTGCAACAAAAGTTGATGATGAAAATACTATCCAGATATTGAATCCCCCTAGCCATAAAAAGTATTTATGAATATCAGTTCAATTAAATCAAATAATAGAGCTAAATTGGCATTCCCCTAAATTAGATTAAAACCTCTCTCAAGTGAATTAATCCCTATTCACTAAATAGAATGCTAGGAATCTCTTATCAAGCATTATTAAATTAATCTTGCAATAAAAACAAGAAACTTTAAACCAAAGGGTCTTGTAAGTCTATCTCTAGCACTCCAATCAACTCTCAATCCTAATGAGCATTTTGCTCATATCAAGCTTTCTCAAGTCAATAATATGGAAATTGCAACCAATCAATAAGCATGCTATTATCAATTGAAAATAAGAAATTAAGAATCAAAAGGATAAAACAACTCAAATGATTTAATTTAATAAGAACTATTCAATCCATACAATAAAAAGCTAGGGTTCATCAATATCTAGATAAATAAAATGTTTAGCTCATGTTCATAACCAAAAAACCAAAATAGAGAAAATAAGTAAAAAAATTCAAACAATCCATGATGAACAATTTGTGCTTCTTCACTTCAATCCTCGGATCTTGGAATAAATCTCGCAGGAATTAGGTCTTTACCTTCACTCTTTGCTGCCAAAAACTCTCTTTTTCTTGGGAGGTCAACTCTAAAAATAAAACTCAATCCTTAATTTGCTCTTTAGCTCAGATTTTATAGCCTAGATATTTTTGCCTGACATGCCCATGGACACACCCGTGTCTGTGGTAGTGTCAACGGTGCTGTTTTGAACTTTAATGACATGGGCAGTGACACGCCCATGTCCTTGGGTGTGTTGTTGCTACTGCAATGTTGAGTTAGGGACATAGTCAAGGATATGCCTGTATCATTGAACATGTCACAGCTTCTGTAAGTCAAGAGTAATGGCACGTTCAGCGACACGCCCATGTCTCTGGGCATGTCAAAGCTTCTGTAAAGCAATTAAATGACACGACCACTGACACGCCTATGTCACTAGGTGTGTCACTTAAAGAATATGCCCAAAATAGCTTCTTCCCTTGTCTTTCATCAGTGATTCCGGCCTAAATAACCTTAAGGTCCCAACATGTCAAAAGTTCTTAGAATCAACCCTAATAAACACTTGAACAAAAAAATTAAACTCAATTTGATAATAAATATATTAAGAAATTGGGACAAATATATCATCAATTATACACTTATCATCAAGCTTGGACTTCTCTGCTCTAGTATCCACTTCATGTGCTAAGTAAGCTTCACATCCCTTCTGAATCATCCTCCTAGCTAAAATAGCTAAAATAAACATGGATGAGTGGTGTCCTTGCTCACTTGATACCACCATATCCTTCCTATAATGTGTTTTCAGAGTAATACATTTTTGCTGGCAATCTACCATTGCTCGATGTTTGGATAACCAATCTATGCCTAGGACAAAGTCATAATCCCTAAAGGACATCTCCATCAAATAACCAAGAAATTCCTCATCCTAAACCACAATTGAACTATCTCAATATACACTATTAATCATCACACTGTGCCCCAAAGGGTTAGCAACTAACACATGCTTAAGGACTCTGATTGCATATCACTCATAGGCAAGATTGATGAACTGATGAATGAATGTATCGACCAAGGGTCTATCAATGCATGAACTAAAATGCCAAGTAGAGAAAAATGTATTGTTATCACATCTAAAGAACTCGGTTGTCACTGCATCACATACACCCTCTATGATGACCCAACCTCCTCCTGTCTACTCCCAACGATGGATTCTCCCCTCTGATTGGACCCTGCTTTACCACCTCTACCACTACCTCTACCACCTCGACCACTCTGCCATTAGGTCTAGATACCATAGTATCTACCTGACTAGTCACTGGCGACTCTGGACAACCTCTGATAAAGTGGTCTCTAGAGCTGCACCTGTAACAAGCTGGTGCACTGGTCCTCCAACAAACACCTTAATGTGTCTTACCACACTTAACACAAGTAGGTTGAGTAGATCTCTATGATGTTGGGGTCAAGGCACTAGCTACTGAGGTTATAGGCCCCTGCCTCTATCTCTGCTACTGTGATGACTTGCCAAGCTGCTCTTGACCTCTACCAAATTTCTGTGAGAAACTCCCTCGACCTCTCTTCAAAGATGAAGACCCTGCCTCAGTTTGAGGTCTCCTATCTCTACTCTCCTCTGCCCTAACTGTAGTTACTAGCTCCTAGGCTTTCTCACATTCTGAGCAGCATATACCACATGGAGAAATTCTTGTACTGAACTATAGCCAACCAAAGAAATTCCTTCTCATATTTTGTAACCATCTTAGTACCTTACTTCAAATTTAAAAGTTCCTTCTTCTTTGCATCTCTATAGTCTTTGGGTGTATATTTCTTCCCAAACTCTCTCAAAAAGTCCCCATATGCTAGTGCTAGAGGTCGGTCTTGTCCATACAGAATAGTCTTCTACCAATCATATGCATCACCCTATAGAAAAGAAATGACATAATAGAATTTCTCCTCTGTAGTGGCCTTCGGTAGCACAAACACATGCTTAACCCTATCCAGCCACTACTCAGCCTCGATTAGATCAATAGTGCCAAAGAAGTTTGTAGCCCCATACTTCACCAGGTTGTTATATTTGTTGGTCTATTGTTACTACTGTACTGGGGTTTGTCAAAACAACTCTGCCATCTACTGCATCCAGATTAGCGGGACATCTTGAGCTGCTGGTCTGGTTGATATAGATGCCTCCCTAGCAAACTCAGTACTAGCTCCAGCTCTCCCCTTTCTTAAAGCAAAACTCTTGGCATTACCCTCTAGGGATATAGGCATTTGAGATGCCATCATAGCCTATATCTATTACAATAACAAATTTTGCCATATCAGAGACCAGTTTAAATGCCAATGTATATGCATGTATCAAACCTTAAAATCATATTTAAAATCCCCTTTATCTCTCTAAAACCCACCTAGTTCAAGAATCTCAAACATGGGCTCTAATACCAAAATAAATGTAATACCCTTATACCCTATATACACACAATACATACACCCCATATATGTAAAATATATATATACAAAATATAAGAACCTCAACATCTTTATCATTTGAAAATTTACAATAAATTTAAGAAAAATATTATATTCCTTAAAACATAGTTTAATAGAAAAATAAATATACTCCTTAGTGATTAATTATCAAAAATACAAATTTTAAAGAAAAATCTCTGGAAAATATTTGCCAAAGTTTTCTTTATGGATGTTTCCCAAATCTAATAACTCATCCTGCAAAAGATTTTACACTCCCAATATATATATAATCATCCATTTCTCCAAGAAATCCCAATAGCTCAAAATCATCCAACATTACACATTACATATATAAAGTATCACAAATACCTAAATTACTGCAACAAACTTTAAGTGTATAGCATTAATACATTTTAACATTCCATATAAACATATTAAAGTACAAAATAGAAGTATACATGATATGTTGGCTCTTCGATCTTATGGCAAAAGCAAACTTCTAGTATTACCCCAAGTCCTAAACCTAATATGGTCTAGCAGGACTCTCTCTATCAATCCTGTCATCTGCGCAATATACAAATTATGCTAACTAAATGTGTAGTGGTAAATACTTCGATAATAAAAGGAATTTGTAAAACAATGCAATATGCCCTTTAACAATTACAATGTAGCATGCAAAAGCATTTTTTCCCTATGCATTTTTTTTTATAACATTGTCATGTATCACAATAACATGCATTGGGCCCAAATGGCTTAATATAATATTTAGATTCTAGGTGTATCATTTTGTTTATTGACACCTAATGTCTAGCCTAAAGGCAACATTATCACAAGTGACGCCTAAAGTGTAGCTCGAAGGCAAATATCTTTAATAGAAATGCCTAGGCCGAAGGCAACGTTATCACAAGTGGTACCCAACGTCTAGCCTGAAGGCAAATATCATTAATAGCGACACCCAGCGTCTAGCTCGAAGGTAAATCACATCGTAGGCATACCATTTGCATATCACTAAACATAAAACTCTGGAACAGAATATTTTGTAAGGTAACAAGCATCATTTCACACTTTTACATAATATAGTCAATTATGCCATTCTTTATTTTTTTTGGCACTTTTACCATCATTTCACCATATTTCCATATAGTTTTATCATAAACATCATATCCCATGCCATTTACACAATGTGGCCAAAATATGATCTTAAAATGGTATAAAATACCTTTTCTCACAAGCACATTCAACACTGCCTCGCCATTTTAAAATGGCTTAACAATTACACATTATATAATTCACACCTTTAAACACATAACTAAGCCCTTTTCATGTGAATTCATGCATCAAAGTAGCATAGCATTGTGAGCAGGGATTTTCGCCCCCACTCCTGGTGGAATGGTTATTGCGACTTCGGCACTGTTAGGCTCAAGGCCTTAGAGAACAAGGGCCTAAACCCAGAAAAAATGGAGTCGACACCCAGACGGGATGAGAAAAAGAAAGGGTAGTTGACTCAATTCCTAAGGAATCCCCAATCCCCTATTGGGTTCGAAATGTTGGGTACGCATGAGGAATGTGAGAAATGGCCCAGCACCCCCATAATGCCCAGTTCATTGGAACCGGCCTCCATTTCAGATCTAAATATTATTAAATTCTTAAGTACTATAATATTATCCATACTACTTGCAATGAAAATAAAGAAATATTTATTAAAATCAAGAAAGTCAAACCCAACAAAAAATAAAAATACATTCCCTTACAATGTTCAATGTCCAAAATATAAGTAAATAAAAATAGGATACCCACCAATTGGTGGAAACATGTCCCTTACAATTGTCCCAAAGTCTTTAAATAAATCAAACTATAGAAAATAAAAAAAATTAAACAAATAAGGCATCCACGAATGAAAACATGCCTTTTACAAGTCTATTAAAAATAAAATCAATAAATACTTAATAATCATCCATGGTAAATCAAGCAATCAAACAAATAACCAATCATTGCATAAACAATTATAAATAGGGCTAAACTAATGAAGTTAAAGTTAACTATAAAATTATAATTTACAAATAGATCTTAATATTAACCCATTAATAGGGCGCAATGACGAGGGTCGCGCCTACAGCGGTCCTAATATGGTTTTATATTTATAGAATTAGGGTTATTCCTAAACTAGGGATTTAAGATAAAATAGGGTTTAATATGGAGCTAGGTTTAAAATATTGAATTAGGGTTTTCGATTCAAATTTATGTTTTATTGATCTCTTAATTGATTTCCAATATGAGTATATTGCTTACTATGAGAGATTCTATAAAATCCTATCCATAGTTTTATAATACAGTACCTGAAGTATTAAAGATGATCAATCAATCTGTTTAAAATTTATTAATATAGTGAACAAATTATTAGAACTTAATCAATGAACTGAATTAAATTAAACTGGTTAATAAAATCGTACCTTCATTGTTAACTCCGCCAATATTAATATGTTGAATCAAGCTTATTGTTTGTGCTACTTCCTGCCTTCTCGGTTGCTATCTGATTATGTTTTTCAATTCTACCTCTATTGGTTATTGTTGGTTTTCTTTTTATCCTTGTTGCTTCTTATTAATTCTTGCCGCTTGCTTTATTGAAAATGATCGCATTCTTCCAGTTTAATTATTAATCATTTTTTTCTGTGCTTTCATCCTATATTTATAGGCAAAGGCCATTTCATTAAAACCCTAATCATCTACTAATCTGAAGGCTATCTAAAGTCTGATACTAATTAGGAAGCTTTTAATCTATCCCGAAACTAATTAAAATCAAAGTTAGAAGACACATGGTGAATCAAGGCTTAAATTCGCCAAGGACAATGGTCCATGGCGAATTGAGGCTCCAATTCGCCATGGTTCCAAGGCCATGGTGAATTGGGAGTAAACCAGACTTGGTTAAACCTTTAGGGTTGGATTGAATTTGATTCAAGCTTTTAAAATTGGATTGGATTCTATTTGGTCCTTTAAAAATTAAATCAAACTTGGTAAGGGCTTTAAAAATTAAATCAACTTCATTTAGGCCTTTTAAAACTAGACCGACCTAATCCAAAGCTGTAAACTAGGTTTAAACTTTTAAAATCGGATAAAATTTAGCTTGGCCTTCTTTAATTGAGATCAGATTAGCTAGGGCAAGCACTAATGCCCACATGAAATATAGCATGATATTCTAATGCATTTTAATAAATAAATGCCAAAGTATGTATCAACCTTCAATCAAGACAATTTCCAAGCTAGGTTCACACATTTTTCTTCACTTTTCTAAAGCGTCCTTCACCACTTGGATTGGAAAAACCTAATCTACTTATCACCTAACAACATTTTGAATTTAAACACTTCATTAGTATCACATTTTTATACACTTTAACCAATTAAACTTAATTTATCACAATCCTAAAAATTTTAAATTTTTCCCTAATGTACTTTAATTTTAGAAGTCTATTCTAATCAATTCTGAATTGAGTTTTAAGCTCTTTTAAGTCTTTAAGATCATATTATAACACAATTTAAGCAATTAAATATAATTAATACCCATTGTTTTACTATTTTCCATCAAAACCCTAAATTCACCTCTTCTTCACTCAAACTTTAACCAAACCTAAACAAATATATCAACTAACCATAAAATCATTATCTATATATCAAAAGAATATCATTCAAACCCATTTAAATAATTATCCCAAATTCCTTCAAACTTTCAAATTACACATAATTATATATATTAAGAAAACTTCCTAAAACCAAAGAAATCTTACCTTTTACTTAAGCTTTTATCAAAATCTCCTTAATTCCTTTGAAAAACTTGAAGAAAATGATGGATTAAGAAGAAAAAATCCACCTTAGACACCCTTCACAATTCTGACAAGAATGGGAGGAGAAGAAGAAGAAGATAGGTCATATTGACTTTTTCTCCTTCCTAACCAATTATATACTTTAATATTATTAATTGATTAATTAATTAATTATTAAATTAGATATTTTTAATCTTCCAATTATATTTTATTTAATTTTGAATATACTTTACTTTTTTTAACTTTTTAACCTTTTAATATTTAACTTTTAACTTTTACTATTTACCTTTGATTTTCCATTTTCTAGCAATATTTATATGTTATGTATATTTTATTTATATTTCACATATATATTTATTATTTTCCTCCTTCTAACACCTTAATTAACTTTTCAAGTTATTTATTTTATTATATTTAGTAAAATTACATTCATTACAAGTCTAGTAAATACAATTAAGTAATTATTTTATTTCATTTGAAATAAATATATAAATATAAATAACCTAATCTAAGGGCTATATATATAAACATTACATATAATATAACATATAATATGTATATGTAGTGAATAGTGTATATATATATATAATTAACGATGTCATACTATATATGTAGTGTATAACATATATAATTTTACTACATAAAATATATAATTTATAGTATATATATATTATTATATATATATGTACTACATATATATAAACACTATAAATATTTAAATTTATTTTAATTTTTTTTATGTATTAAATACCATTCAATTTAAAACTACGTAATTTTGAGATAAAACTACATAATTTTACTTTATATCACATAACATAATATTTCATAGTTATATATATTAAACACCATTTAAGTTAAAGCTATGTAGTTTTGACCATAACTTCATAGTTTCAACTTGTATTATAAGATATATTTAATATTATATACATATAACCATAAAATCTAAACAAAACTTAAAATTCTCTTTTCATTTACACTTCATGCCACCTCTCTCAAACCTAAAGAAGACAACTGCTCTTCTCAAAATAAAAGAGAACCACATCTAACTCTCATCACCACTACCCGCCGCCTTTCACCACTGTCCTCTACCTCTCACCATTGCCATCATCTCTGTTTTGTTTTGCTTAAATTACCATGTGTAATAGAGTTTTTCATTATTTTGTTTTCAACAATTATGGACAATTTGTTGTTGATTATATTGTTATGTAAAAGCATGAAATGGTTGTGGACAAAGTAATGCAGCAGTTCCAAAATATACATCAGATATACCTATATTTTACTAACAATCAGCATAAGAAAACAATCAATACCATGAAATTTACTTAAACATTGTTACAAAAAAACCTATAATCTCCTCCAATTTTTTTAGAAAAAGGATGAAGGTATATAATTTAACATAAAAAAACCTTATGGTGACTGTTCCTTCTTTAGCATCTCTTTAACACTCTATAAGATACAATGCACTATACAAAATATCAGATAGACATAAATGAAACAATATGAAACAATGAAAGGAAGAGAAGAAGCAGAATAAGAAGAAGAAGAAAGTGGGAACAACCAAACCCGTTAGATATATTAGTGTATTTCTTGATTTTTGCATTATTATGGCTACTGAGTGAATGATAAGTACACATCTTGGAACTCCCAAAACTTCACCAACAAAATGCAATACTTGTATTCTTGTAACTAAAATCTATGCTGAGTGATTAGGAAATAAAAAAAAAATCCAAAGAATATGAATGATTGAAATAGATAAGAAGTTAATTTACATGTAATGATATTTAAGCATAGATTTGAAGTAATGAATTCTTCCAGCTCGAGCTAGATTAGACCATGAATGGAGAGATTTAGATATTTTATAAGATCAAAATTTTGACACGTTGCATAATGCATTCTGTTTGGCTAATAGAGATTGGGTGCACTAAGGATATTCATTCTGAATCACGTTGTTTTTTTTAATGGAGATCGAAAACAGTTTGAAAATAAATAGTACTCCCTCAGTTCCACTTCAAGTGTTGTTTAAGAAATAATTACACATAATAAAGTAATCATTAGTTATTATAAATTTTACAAAAAGATTTGAAATTTTATAATTAATACTACTTTGAATTTATAAAAGTGACAATTGAAATGAAAAAAAAAAGTTCTTACACGACACTCGAACTAGAATGGAGGAAGTAATATTTAATTATTTGTTTATATTATGAAGGGGAGGAGAAGGTAAAGAAGAGGGAAATTTTTCAATGCAAAGCCTGAATCATTTGATACAAGAATCATCACTCACATTAAATGTCTTTAATGCTTTATCTTTTTTTTTCTATGTATACTATAAAGTTTGAAATTGGAAAATGCTTTCAAATTTTCTTTGATTGATTTTTACTTCCATATTAACCTTAATTATGGTCTGACTACATTACATTTTTCATTGTAGTGGAGGTATTTGGAGATTTTTACTAAAATATGGAAGTCCCATATTTTACCAAATTATGGGACTTTCCCTCATATTTACTGAAACATGGGAGTCAAAGGCTCAAACCAAAACTCAAAATTTCGGTTTAAGCCTTTTTATTTTTTTAATAGAATATTTCAAAATCGAAAGTTATAGTTTTGATTTGATTTGTTTCAAACCAAAACTATAACATTCAGTTTGACACATAATTTTTTTTTAATTTTGTAAAACTAAAAGTAAGATTTTTTATTTCACTAAATGCATATTCCTATGCCATCTCCAACATGGGAATCCTCTTGAGCTAAGGAATATCCCGTCAGCTTTGATATTTAAAGTGCTGAGGGGAAGATCCTCAGCACTTGTTTTTTTTTTTTTTAAATTTTTTACTAACATTAAAGTTTTGATTTTTTGATTTTTTATATTTAATTATTCTTTCAAATATTTAATATGCAAGTAATGCCTACCTTCTTCTTTTATTAAATAACAAATTAATTTTTTCAAACTTTCAATATTTATTTTTTTATTTGAAAAATTAATATTTACATCTTTTTTCCTATATATAATATCTACCATCATCTTTTATTAAATAAAACCTATTATCTTCATTTCTAAATTTAAAACCAATAATCATTCTTTCAACTAAACATTTTCTCTCTTCTTCTTCTTCATCTAAACCTATCACTCTTATTTTCTTTCATTCTCTCTTCATCTAGCTCAACTTCAAACTCTCCTAATATTCATACAACTCTCTCAAATTCTCTCAATTTTCATATCACTCTCTCTAAATTTTTTTTCAAACTTTGTTTGAATTTCTTCTTAACTTGTGCAAGTAAATTAATCACCACCAACTTCATATGGTAAAAATACTTAAATATATTATAATTAATTTTCTTTCTTTCGATTATTATAATTATTTCATCTTTGTATTATATATTTTTTGCATAATTTTATATATTTGGAAGTACATAAAGTAAATATATTTTCAAACTCGGTATTTAATTTGCATATCATATTTTAATAATAATAATGCTATTAATTATTTTTGGAATAACGCTAATATTTTTATTTTTTGTTTTAAAATTATATGAAACATTAATAAGTGTAGATTATATAATAATTTTTTTGTAAGATTAATATGTGTTAAGTTGGATTGGTTTTTTTTTTTTTTAAATATATAACAACATTAAGCCTAAACTATGAGTTTCAATTTACATCAAACCGAAACTCATAGTTTCGATTTGAAAATGTATAAAAAATGTTTGACTAAAATGTTTTCCATATTTTATGCTCAAACCTAAACTATGAATTTTGGTTTAATGCAAACTGAAACTCATAGTTTTAGTTTGAAAATATTCCGAAAATGCTTGATTAATTTTATTTTCATATTTTAAGCTCCAACCGAAACTATGGGTTTTGGTTTGATGCAAACTAAAATCCATAGTTTTGATTTGACAATGTAACCAAAACTATTTATTTCAGTTTAATTTATTTCTTTTTATATATTTTAAAGCTAGATATGCAAACCAAAATAAGGAGTTTTAGTTTTTATTTTCAAAGTTTCAGTTTGCATCGAATCAAATTTTTTTATAAACCTAATTTTTTAATTTTTATAAAGAATTTTTGTTAAATTATATACAAAACCTGTAGACCCTTAATTTTTAATCCAGTCCAGTCTAAAGATTTTAAAACAATTCAAAATAATTTTTTTGTGGTGTATATTATTAATTTTAATATTTATTATTTATTTTAATTTATTTTAATTATTAATTATTAATTATTTTATTAATTATTTTAATTTTTAATTTATTATTTTATTTATTTCTAAAAAATAATAATATATAAATAAAAAATAAATAAAAATCTGCGACAGCAGAATCGGCGACGAATTGGCTTGGGCCAATTTGCCGCAGGTTTTACCATAGGCCAATTCGTCGCAAGTTTTGCTTGCGGCGAATTGGCTGCGGGCCAATTTTTGCCGCAAGCAAAACTTGCAGCCCGTGCCCAGCCAATAGCGCCCCGCAGCAAGCTTTTGCCAGCGCAGTCTAGCAACCAATAGCCCGACCTACGAGCATTTTTTTTAAAACCCTATTTTACTTAGTTTTTGATTTTATTTTTGAACCAGATTTTATTTTCTTAATTAATTAGTATTAAATTTTTATTTTTTCTTATAAATACCACATTAAAGACACACAGTTTAAAGGGACCGGACTTTTGGGATTGTGACTTTTGAAATTTTATTCAAGAACTATTCGAATTCTTTTTGGCAGTTTATTTACAATCTCAAGGTTGAAGGATCAAAGGCAGCAAACAACATACAATCCATCAAAGGCAGCACCCACTGTCTTTGTTATTGTTCAACCAGAATTCAAAATTATGGTGGAACCAACAATAGAGGTTTGAATTTCTATTTACTTGTTTATGTTTACAATATGCCTCATTACTCAATTTGATCGATTATTTAAACATACCATAGATGATATTTTTGTTAGGCACATTGATCAATTGTTCTACTTACCATCTAAACTCTATTTAAAACCCTAAAAAGTATTTTTTTAAAAAAAACTCTAATGCCTTGATACCCGTAAAACTAATTTTTGAAATATAAAACCCTAATTACACTTTTCTAAAACCATAAAACAATAATCTGTTTTCTTAAAACCCTAAACAAATATATTTTTCTTAGATTCACAGTAGCCTATTCTTTCCAAATACCTAACTTAAAATCCTATTTTCATGATCTTCAGTCTTATTTATTTAAACCTTAAATTTTAATATTATTTTCATACAACTTCCAAACCCTAAATCCAAAACATCCATTCTTTAGATTCAAACCCTAATTTATTTCAAACCTAATCTCTAATTCAAACATCCAGTAGCCATATTATTTCTTTTATATTAAATGTTTTTCAATTAATTAATCCATTATATACAAAACCCTAATTGTTAAACATAAAACCCAAAAAACCCTAATTGATGTATAAACCCTAAATTTATATACTTACTGTTTTATTTAAATTAGATGAATGTTTATTATATATTTTGATTGATGTTTGATGTCTTTGATGAATGATTTATTTATAATGAATGGTTGGTTATTTTTATTGATTTGCTTTGGTTTCAAAATATTGTAAGAGGTATGTTTCCATGTTTTGGGTACCTCATATCATGAACATCATATAATTTAGCTTATTTTAAAGTTTTGGATCAATGTAAAGGATACGTTTCAACCTTTCGGTAGGTGTCCTATTTAGTTTTATCTATTATATGATGTAAGGACATGTTTCATTTATTTATTTTATTTGGACATTGTTGTGGTTTTAATAAAGTATTTACTTATTCTTATGATCACATGTAGTATGGATAATATTGTTATATTTAAGAATTTTATAATATTAAGACCTGGAAAGGAGGCCAGTTCCAATGAACTGGGCATGTGCTAGGCCATTTCTCTCCTTTTCCACACGTACCCAACTTTCCAAACCTATTAGGGGGTTGGGAATTCCTTAGGAATTGAGTTATCCACCCCTTTCTTTTTCCCGGCCTATTCGGGTGGCAACTCCATTTTCACCGAACTTAGGCCCGTGTTCTCTAAGGCCCTGAGCCTAAACAGTGTTGAAGTCGCAATAATTATTCCACCGAGAGTGGGGTTGAAAATCCCCGCTCACAGTGGCGACTCCACTGGGGATAAGAGAAGTTCATTCCATTGATCTTTTTATTATTCTATTCTTTCTTATCATGGTATTATCCACTGCATCACTTAGTTTGCATCGTGTGCATGAGTTAGGACGCCCGTGTTATCCGTGTTACATTATGTAAGGGATACCATACTTTCACTCAAGGTATGGAGATCGAGCATGGCATAACAACTCATAGCCTTGTACCTTTTAGGTATATACTTACTATGGGAACCTAAGCCTTTCAACCCAAAGACTAAAACTCATGTAATTGGCCTAGTTACTTTACTTAGGTTTTTACCCCCAAATGCTTGTTGTTTGACTATGGTTAATTTATCTATCATGGCTCATTTGGTTTGTTCTTTTTCTAATATGACCTAAGTATATTGTAAGCTCAAAATAATATTTTTTAAAGTCCAAAAGACCAAATCTATTTTCAAAATTTTTTCAAGATGGTCTTTGGACATAAAACTTTTCTAAAAACCAATCAAAAATTCTTTTCTCATGACTCAAATATAAAGTAAAATATCCATTTTTCTAAAATTTTTTTACTATTTTTGCATTTCATCCAACCTTTTCTTTAAAAGAGCTTACAAATTATATAGGTCAATTATGGAATACCAAAAATCAATTGTAAGCCTAGTTTACACTAAGAATTATTAATCATAGGCTTATTTTTAACATGAATCATTAGTTACTTTTTTAAGTGAGAAATCTATTTATAATAAACTTCTTAATTTAGTTTTAATCTAATATAGCATAAAAGCTACTTTAGTTGGTTAAATGGATTAAAACCTAATTAATGGGAATTATAATGAACTAATTTCCAATTTTAAAAATATAACTATTGGTTGAAACGTCTGAGAAAATTATTCAAAAATAAGATACCCCATGTTGGTATTTTGTTAACCATACTACCTAGGAAAAGAGACTCGCTATTCATGTGTGGATGTTATAAGGTTGGAAGGAACGTCCTATTTATCCTTGTTTGTTGTTTGTGCACACAGGCATACATGCATACATACATTTGCATCACATATCATTAATCCTTTCTGGCTCACAGCCCTGGATTACAATAGTTCAAAAGCTTACGACAATTTGACCTACACCGGAGATGAAGAATCCAGCAGTAACCCAATTACTTTCTCACCAAAAGCAATGGAGCCCGAACAAATTCAAAGAATAGTGGACGACGCCCTCAATGCTAAAATGGAAGAACTAAAGGAGACCCTGACTGAGACCATGAACAACCAATTGGCTGTAATTTTAGAAAACAATGTCAAAGCATCCGCTAACACTAAGAAGCCAAAGGACAAAGGGAAGGCTAAGGTTGATGAAGTGGTTTTTTATGATGACAAGGTAGTTGTCGATGATGATGATGACTGGGCTCAATACTTCCAAGATCCTCAAGACAAGAAGAAGGAGTCGAAGGTTGTTGAAAGATCAACTGTAGAGAAAACTGAAACTTCAGATGTTGAAAAGATGATTGCTGACCTAGAAAAGAAGTTTGAAAAGAAGCTGAAAACTGAAGAAATGTCCAAGGTTGACAAATTGATTGAGCTAGATGAGGAAGTTCCATACAAGTTCAAGATGCCATCCATGGCAAAGTTTGATGGAACTGAAAATCCTCACTTCCATGTGAAGCAGTATATCACTACTATGCAGTTTGCCCGAACTACTAAGGCTCAAACCCTAAGATACTTTATGCTCTCATTGGATCCTATTATCCAAAATTGGTTTAATACCTTAGATGATGACACTCAAAAGAGTTGGGATATGTTAAACAAGGCCTTCATCCAACAATATGGATACAATGCTGAATTAGAAGTTACTCTAATGGAGGTGGAGTCCATTAGGCAAAGACCGAATGAGAACTTCGTGGACTATATAAAGAGATGGAGGAATAAGGCTGCATTGCTTAAGAGAAGTCCTGATGAATCCAATCAAATTAGAATGATTGTGAGAGGATTGTTATCTAACCTTCGCGAAAGGATGTCGCATACACTCATTCGGGATTTCAAAGACCTTTTGCAAGTTGGTCTACAAATTGAAGAGTGGGAAAGAGAGAAGAACCGCTTTTCAACAAGAAGGAACGAGAAAGAAAACTACCAGTCTGGTAACCAAAGTATGCAAAAGGCAGTTGATGTTAATGCTACTGGCCAAGGAGGAAGATGGCAGTTTTCTGAATTAGGGAAGCCGCTATCTTGGGTTCTCAATAAGTTACAAAAGAAGGGATTGTTACAACCCTTAAATCCTCTTCCTTTGCCTAACCCTCTCCCACCTAATTTTGACGTTAAGGCATTTTATCAATTTCATCAAATGCAAGGGCACGACATAGATAGACGTATGAGGTTGAGGCATGAGATCCAGAATTTGATTGATAGTGGAAAGTTGCCCGAGCCCAACAAACCAAGCACTAAAGACAATCCATTGCCAAGGTTCAATAGAGTACCACCACCGGCAATCTTTATGATTGGAGGAGGTTTACATGAAAGTTTTGTCATGTCTTCTTTCCAAGATGTGGGTGGAGACGCAACCAAAGAAGAAGTGGTGTTTAGTAAAATTGAAGAAGCTATGGTTAGTAAAGACATAGCAACCTGTGTTGTGAATGAGTTTTGGGATTGAAGCGATAGTGATGATGATCTTGTACCCAAGAAGGAGGAATGGACCTAGTCTGAGCCCGAAGAAGATGAAGTAATAAACACTAGATCCGGCAAGCCTTACGCAAGGCCACCACCTAAGGAAGGGAATCTAATAAAGAAAAGGAAGTTGAAGTAGGGAACAAAGAAGAAGAAGATGATACTGTGCTTAAGCAGTTAAAGAGAACCCAAGCAAGTGTCAGTTTTTGGGACTTATTGGCTACTTCTAAGAAGCATTGCTAAACTATGGCCAAGGCCTTGGCTAGCATGCCAATTTCCACCTCTATAACATCGGAGGAGCTGATTAACTTCATAAAAGTTGAAGGAGTAATGAAGTGTGAAGAGGTTCAAAAGAAGAGAGAAGTTGACATGGGAATAGTATCTTTATCAGATGCAGATTTACTAGAAGAGGGGAGAGATCACATTCGCCCTCTTTTTATCAAAGTAGAAGTCAAAGGAATAAGGACCCCATGTGTAATAGTTGATGATGGGTCCACGATAAATGTTTGCCCACTTAAAATTTTACCAAAGCTATCTATTTCAATAAGAGATCTAAGCCCAACTGAGGTAACCATTAGGCTTATGACAATACCAAGAGGCACGCTGAAGGGACATTCAAAGCCATTGTAAAGGTTGATCCAATTGAATTTATAGTAGAATTTTTGGTTTTAGACATACCTGGTACTTTTGCTCTACTTTTGGGACGACTATGGTTCCATCCTCTTGGTAGAGTTCCTTCCACCCTTCATCAAAAGATCAAGTTCCCTAACAAAGATGAGACAGTGGTCATTGAGGTCGAGGATAATGACGTTGTTAATGCTCTAATGATTGAGAGGCCTTTCAATGGTTTCCAAGTAGCGGCGATTTCTTATGATGAAGTAATGGACTTCAAGGTTTTGAACATGATGAAGAACATAAGCTATCTTCCTGGTGCTGGTCTTAGAAAGGGCAAGGCCTATGTGACAATACTTCCAGATTTCAAGACTCAAACTTTCAAGAAAGGGTTAGGGTATAAAGAAGCTAGCAAAGATGTTCATCCAAAGAAGAATGAGAAGATGAGCTTCCCACCACTTGAAGAGATCTTTGTCAAAGCTCCAGATATAGGACCACTCCAAGGAAAGCCTGAGCCAATCATGTTCATAGGAAAGTTAATCTCAGATTTTAAAATTTTTACTGACGTTGCCGAGTTAGTAGAACAAGTGAAGAAAGAGCTCATCCTGCCAGCCAACAAAGAGCCCAATTCGGAAGGGAAAAAGGAAGTTGTCCTGAAAGCCGAGAAGATTCCAGAGGAGATTGCTACCCTGGTTGAAGAAAAGTTTGAAGATGTCCTGCTTTATGATTTTGAGAACAATGACAATGACAATGACAATGATTTTGATTTTGATTTTGATTTTGATTTTGATTTTGATTTTGATTTTGATTTTGATTTTGATTTTGATTTTGATTTTGATTTTGATTTTGATTTTGATTTTGATTTTGATTTTGATTTTGATTTTGATTTTGATTTTGATTTTGATTTTGATTTTGATTTTGATTTTGATTTTGATTTTGATTTTGATTTATCTACTTTGTATGAGGATGATGATGTTTTCTTTTCCAAAATGAATGCAATAAAGTTTGATTTTGCTTACATGTGTGATGTTTCTCCTAATGGTTGCATACATTCAAATAGTGGTTACATGAGCATCTTTAATATTAAATTTGTCGATACATAATAATTAAATTTAGGAACAACCAAAAATCCTAAAAATATTAGCATATCATCCAACCTTACTCCTGATGAGAGAGAGAGAGAGAGAGAGATTTGAAAAAATATTTAAAAAATATGAAGAAGTGTTTGCTTGGTGTTATGAGGATATGCCTGGAATAGATCGAGACATAGCCGAACATCTGATTCCTACTTACACTCACATGAAACCTATCAAATAAAAGCTTAGGCGGTTAAGACCTGAATGGGTTGAATTGGTTAAATAAGAGGTCACTAAACAAATACAAGTAAAGTTCCTTAAAGTGATAGATTATCCAAATTGGCTAGCCAACATAGTACCCGTGCCAAAGAAAGATGGAAGAATTAGGGTCTGTGTGGACTATAGAGACTTAAACAAGGCTTCCCCTAAAGATGATTTTCCTTTACCCCATATAGATGTCCTCATTGATAGTGCAGGCTCTAGCATGCTATACTCATTTGTAGATGGATTTTTCGGATACAACCAAGTGTTAATGGCCCAAGAGGATAAAGCTAAAACTGCCTTCATTACTACATGGGGTATATTTTGTTATAGGGTGATGCCGTTCATATTAAAGAATGTTGGAGCAACCTACCAAAGGATGGCCACCACATTATTTCATGATATGATGCACAAAGAAGTCAAAGTATATGTTAATGATATGATGGTGAAGTCAGATACAAGGGAACAACACTTCCAAAACTTAGAATTATTCTTCGAAAAAGCAGTGAAGTATAAGCTAAGATTAAACCCAAAGAAGTGTGTGTTTGGGGTTACCTCAGGCAAATTGTTAGGACATGTGATTGGTCCAAATGGCATTGAGATTGACCCTGAGAAGTTCGGGGGTTCATTGGCAGATTGCAGCACATTAGCAGGATTATAGCAAAGCTTACTACAATCTGTGAACCTATCTTCAAATTGCTTAAAAAGAATCATCCAGTCATGTGGAACAAAGAGTGTTAAAAGGCCTTTGAGCACATAAAGGAGTATTTGCTAAATCCACCTATTTTGAAACCACCTAAACCCAATAAACCCTTGTTACAATACTTAGCAGTAGAAGAAGAGTCAATAGGAGCCATGCTAGCCCAAGCAGATGAGTCAGGGATTGAGCATATAGTCTACTATTTGAGTAGAAAGCTCCTACCATATGAAATTAAGTATAGTATCATTGAAAAGACATGTATAACTGTGGTTTGGTCTTCTAAGAAATTGCAGCATTATTTTCAATCTTATAGTGTGCAAGCAATTTTCAGGTTGGATCCGGTGAAGTACTTAAGAGAGACGGCCTCTTTGATCGGGAAGTATGGGAGATGGTTGGTAATATTGGAAGAATTTGAGATTGAGTATGTAACCAAGAAAATAATCAAAGGTAGAGCAGTGGCAGAATTCTTGGCCTAACAACCATTACCGGATAGTAAAGAGGTAGTCTTGGAATTTTCTGATGAACATTTAGAGGCCAAAGAAATACAAGGATGGAAAATGTATTATGACGGAGCAGTGAGTAGGAAAGAAGCAGGTTTGGGAGTCATACTAGAATCGTCCGAAGGGGAGTTTATCCCTTTAGCCAAGAAGTTGAAGTTCAGGGCGAGCCATAATATGGTGGTGTATGAAGCATGTATCTTTGGATTGGAAACCCTAATGATTATGAAGGTGGATAAGGTGCAAGTCTTTGGCGATTCACTGCTAGTAGTATCCCCAATTAAATGGAGAGTGGGAGTTAAAAGAAGAGAAACTAAAACCATACCACCATTACTTGACCATGATGAAGAAGAACTTTAAGGAGTGCAGGTTTATACACCTATCAAGAGAAGAAAACCAGATGGTTGATGCCTTAGCCATATTGACTTCGGTATGCGAAAATCTTGTCAATTTATTCCTTAAGCCTCTGATTTAGACAAGTTCATCAACTCCTTGCTATAAATATGAGATAATCATGGAAACTAATGCAGACCATGATGCGTGGTATGACACTATAAGATGGTTTTTGGAAGAGAAGGAATATCCATTGGGGGCAACAAAGAAAGAAAGAAGAGCCATAAGGCGGTGGTCTTTACAATACATCACCTTTCATGGAGAGCTGTATCGAAGATGGCCTGATGGGGTGCACTTGAGATGCTTGAGGAAGCCTGAAGTGGAGCATATCATGTCAGAAATACACACAGAAAGTTGTAGTCCACACATGAATGGTTTAGCCCTAGTTAAAAAGATAATTTGATAAGGTTACTACCGGTTAACCATGGAGAGAGAATATATTGAGTTTGTGAAGAAGTGCCAGCAATGTCGGATGTATGGTAATTTGAATCACATGCCTCCTGAAGAATTGCATTCTATGTCTTCACCCTGGCCCTTAGCAACTTGGGGGTTTGACATTATAGGAGAGATACATCCGACAGCCTCAAACGGTCACTGTTTTATTATAGTAGCGGTAGATTATTTTTCAAAATGGGTCGAAGCTAAATCTTTCAACAAATTGGGGGCAAGACAAATGGCTAGATTTATTGAAAAGAATCTTATCTGCAGGTATAGGGTCCCAAACAGTGTGATATCAGACAATGGGGTACAGTTTCAAGGTGCAGTTAAGGACTTATTCTCGAAAGACCGAATTCATCATCACCGATCCTCTCCTTATAGACCAAAGGCCAATGGTTCAGTGGAAGCAACCAATAAGACAATTAAGTAGATCTTGTCCAAGATGACCAAGACATACAGGGATTGGTCAGAGATACTTCCTTTTGCTTTGTGGGGATACAGAACAAGTGTGTGAACGCCGACTGGAATGACACCGTTCTCTTTGGTTTACGGGATGGAAGCAGTATTGCCAATTGAAATTGAGGTAAAGTCATTAAGAGTGGTCTTTGAAGCTGAACTGCCTGAGATGGAGTGGGTAGTAAGCAGATCTGCACAGTTAGCCTTACTAGAGGAGAGAAGGTTAAAAGCACTGTATCATCATCAACTGTATCAAAAAATATTTCATCCTCAGATGGGTGTCCATTTATTTATTTTGTTTAGACATTGTTGTGGTTTTAATAAAGTATTTACTTATTCTTATGATCGCATGTAGTATGGATAATATTGTTATATTTAAGAATTTTATAATATTAAGACCTGCAAAGGAGGCTAGTTCCAATGAACCAGGCGTTGTGGGGGTGTCGGGCCATTTCTCACCTTCCCCACATGTACCCAACTTTTCAAACCTATTAAGAGGTTGGAGATTCCTTAGGTATCGAGTCATCCACCTCTGTCTTTTTTCCGGCTTGTCCGGGTGGTGACTCCATTTTCTCTGGGCTTAGGCCCTTGTTCTCTAAGGCCGAGAGCCTAAACAGTGTCAAAGTCGCAAGAACCATTCCACCGGGAGTGGGGGTGAAAATTCCCGCTTACACAAACTAAATCATATTAATTGTAGAATTTTGATATTTTTGTAAGAGAGTAAGGGAAGAAGAGATATTTAAATTAATCCAATATTTATTTGTTATAGTTATATGTTTGTATTTTTTTAATTGTAGTTATATTTTTAAAATTTCTTTAAAGTGGCATATTGAAACATAAAGAATTTAATTATTTATTATTCAAATAAAGAAATTAAATAATTAAAATGTATGATATAATTGATTGTAATTGAAATAATTTATTAAATAGATGAATAGTATAAATTATAATAGATACTATATATGTAGCCAATGATAAATATAATTTTGTGAATTGCATTTTATAATTGCCATGATAATGTTATTGATTATTGCCTCCATCCTTGAATCCCAAAAAATTGGACAAAAGATGGTTTTTTAATTATATTTACTATTTTAGAAAATAAATGGATTATGGTAACCATTAATTTGTAAGCTATTTTGCATGGAATAATTTAAATTTAGTGGTTTATATATGGAGATATAGTAAATTTTTTTTAAAAATAATTTGAAGACAATTATATTTCTAAAATATTTGTTGATTTCTTTACTTAATGAGGTTTTAATTCTAATTAGTGATTTTAAGGTATATGATATCTCCTAATTTAATTTTTATCTATCTTCGAGATATTTCTAAATTAATCACTATTTAGTATTTTTTATGTAAAAATATATTATTAATTTTTTATATATTTTGTAGATAAATAAAATAGTAATAATTAAATAATTCTTATAATTATTAAAGTATTATCTTTTTATAGAAAAATTATGAGGATCATAACTCCTAAGCTCATTAGGTCAAGAGAATATTGTCACAGGGTAGATGAAATGATAAATAAATTATATGAACAAAGAGTGGATTATAATGACAAAAATAATAATGATTTGGTTCATCTAGTAAACCACATAATTAGGTTTAATGGAAAGCCATAAGAAATTATTTACGAAGGTGGTTTACTATTTGATTGAAAAAAAATATGAAGCGCTTAGGCATGTGATGTCCACCCCAATCGAACAAGGTATCCTCAATTTGATGCCAAAAATGAATCTTATAAAAAACTGGTCAAAGAATACATTAACGAGTATGCTACTTGTGTTGCTAAAAAGACTACGAGTCTTTCACTTAGGACGAGTCTTTCACTTAGGATGCTAATAAAAATTAATAGAAAATAAGAAATATTAGGAAATTATATGTTGTCTAAAGTGAGTTATATGCTACCAAAATTGCTTCATCATATATTAGTTAGCTTTATTCATGTTCATAGGATGGTTATCTAAATCCTTATATGTATATATGAACATATATCTATATGTTGTGTTTATGTGTGTTTCATTAAATTTGTACATAGATTGAGATTAATTTCATGGAAGATTTATGATTATTGACTTTAATGATGAGGAAAAAGTATGATTAGACTATATAATATAGTTTGTTAAAAAATTACTCGAATTATAATCCAACTAGTTAATAATAATGTAATACATAGTTTTTATAAATCATAAAATAAGTAGAGTACATTTTAACATTCATGTGTCTTCATCAGACATTTCATACTCAAATGCATAGCAATTATCGTTAAGGACATTAGTTGTCTATGCCATAGTGACTTATCTCTCAATTTAGCAGCTTGATCTTTAGCAAGTTTTAGCATAAAATATCTTGCCCTCTATAAATAAAATTCGATTATTTTCCAGTTTGATTCTACTCAATGCAACTTCATATGTATTAATATTTGTTTGAGGCATTAACAACAATCTTCACCTCATTATTATATCACCCAATTGTTATAGATCAACAACTAAAGCATCAACAACCTTTAGCCAAAAATGCCATTTACTATCTAGTCCTGCATTATAATCTTTTCTATCATTGTGTCTTTCTAACATATAATCATCATGAAAGCATGGGAGTATCCAAATTCCGTCTCCTCCTCCTTCCATCATTTTCCAAAAGCATTAGTGATTTAACATTATGGTGTTTATTTTATACTGATCACAAATAATTATGATCCTTATAATATAACTTTTAAGAATTAAAATAATTTTTTTAGAAAAATAATTATGATCCTTTTACTACTGTGTAGGTATGGCAGGTTCTCATTCACAATAGGATTACATTCATCTTAGCCCACATGATCCATTTGTCTGGTGCATGCAAAGTACTCATAAATTTGAGATGATAATGCATGGACGAGTATTAAAGAAAAAATTAGGCTTTTAACTTATATTTTATTTAACCATTTAATTACACACACTTATATCACAAATGTGCAAATTACTATTTTATATATTGACAACAAGATATTAGATTGTAGATGTGTCAGTTCAGTTATGCACATAAATGAATTAGACCAATGAATGGTTTTGTTGTTACAAGAAAGTGGATTTTATGGTGTAATGCGGATGGGATTCTTTCAAATTGACTAGCACTTATTACAACCTTAGTGAAGAGATAGAGACTATAGACATATACTTTTCACCTACTAGTAGGAGAGTGTACTATCATACTACAGGATGTGGTAGTGCAAACAGGATTACCAATCGAAGGTCGTGCACTTATTAACTCCATTGACGCCAGATGAGATGATATTCGTGAGAGACTTCTTAGGATAGTTCATGTAGCTAATGCAAGAACAAAGTCATAGATCAAGCTAACTTGGCTAAGAGATAATTTTGCAGACATCCCTGATGGTGTAGATGATTACATAATTGCATGTTATACTCATGCTCTTATCCTAGGCATTATAGGAGGGGACTTATTTAGTGACAAGAATATAGGCCTGGTTAATTTATCATTTTTTCACATTATCTAGAGGATTTTCAAATTGTTGGACAATATAGCTGGGGGCCTCCATGTTTGGCATTTTTACATAAAGAATTATGTTTGGCATTTAATTACATATTTATTTATTGTAATGTGATCTTCATATATATTCATTGCTTACTATGTTGTATTTTAATTTTTTTTATAGATTATTTGGGAGCAATACAATGTTGATATTCTCCAAATGCTTTCTCATTATTATCTACAAGGGCAACAAATTTGGTGAGCACTTATTCCACTCATTTGCATTCATATTGTGGAGTAGCACCAGCCCAAAAGAGTGATATGTCAATTTGAACTTAGTAACCTATCCCTCTCACAACAAGCCAAACTGATGATCTATATATCACATCATTGCGCATGAGCAAGGATTGGCCTATGTATCATCAAAGATGGATTGCGATATGGAATAACAAGAATACCCGTATCATTTTTGATGCACCATCAGATGATCACTTCACTATCATTCTTTGTATTAAAATAGTATAGGTGCATTACCCAACATTGGATTTCCCATACTAGTGGTGTTATTAGATCAATGGTAAATTTTCTTAACAATTAATATCTTTTTATTCTCATATTTGCATAATGTGTCATTAAATATACACTAAATTTAATTTTTCTAACACATTGTAGACTAATAGAATTGAACGTATAACATTAATTGATGTACCTAAAAATGTAACTCATATTTTGCATTTAATGATGGGAGCACTAAATTAGGGGCATCATTTGATCATTGATCAAGCACCTTATCTAGCACCATCACCATATTAGTCCCTCGAAGAACGTGAGAATGTTCAACCTGAAAATACAACCCATTGTCATCGGCAAAGAACCATAATTGATAGAGACAAGAGCGAATGTACCACCACATTCTCTGGAGAGCTCTTATATGCTACCACCACCTATTTCCTTACATCACTAATTTTCTAGCTGCCATAGAATTGATGGGACCTTCATTTTAAGCTCCTTTTGTATTGCAAAATGTAGATGTTGGAATGGCAAAAACTTAGGGATTTGTACAGTGGAGTTCATTACTAGGATGTTCATCCTCATACACTATACCTACTTCAAAGTTCTTTCCAGGCTCCACACAAGAACCATCATTAGTATTTTTATCCATGGAGAGGAGCCCCATATCATATGAGGTCTCAATCGCACTCCACATTTTTTTCATCGTAGTACACTTAAGGTCAGAAGATATATACACCAGCAGAGTTTATGGTGTCGACATTTTTGCAACATTCACAGCAACCATTCAGTTTCATATTACATTAGCACTCCACGTTTATTAAGCTTCTCCATAATAGATATGTTAGAGGTACTCCTCCTATTTCTCAATCTATTCCCTAAGAAGTGATTGATTTGGAGGACAATGAAGAACTCGAGCTTTTGTAACATCAGCTACTAGGTGCTGCATTTAGAGCAATACAACCACAGCATATATGATGGCCACCGTGAGGACGTGGAACTTAAATATTTGAACATAACAAAGTACTATGGGATTAATGTGTAATGAATTTGTATGAATGATAATATGTATACCACTTATTTTTTTATCTTAAATTAAACTTACATTATTATTTATAATTTGGATTATGATGCAAATATTTTTTTAAATAAAATCTATATATAAACTTTAATCATGCTTCTTACTAATCACTTATGTCAATATTTGAGAGATATTCATGTGAATTTGTAATATTATTAAAAATTATAGATCAATATTCATCACCATTATCATGGAACTGTTTAGCATGGGATCAAAAAAAATTATTGGTTAAGTTTGATCTTAATGCAGTTGTTCTCCTCATGAATATGATATGAGGCTATCCGCAACTCATTCATATTTGAATGTGGAAAAATTAACAAGAAGTGCATGAGGAACTTGTATGCAAACTTCATATGCTTCTTCCTAAAGTATTTGTCACTGTTGCAATCGAAAAGACCACTCATTTCTCAGCTGATTGTAAACAACTTTGGCATCGTGCATGTTGTGATCTAAAGGATGGGCAAATTCATCATCTAATCCCAATGACATCCAGTAAACCAAAAAATATCATTAAGAGTGTACCTCATTAACATGTTTCCTATTTAACAACAATTTTGCAAAATACATGAAGATGTTAAATATAGTACAGTGTTTTGAAAACAACTATAATAATTAATAACAACATACAAGGATATTTTTAATTAAAAACATTTAAGCAAGCAAACTGGCAAATCTTTTATAAAATCATTATCATTTGTGTTGCTATAATCGGATATGTCATCATCATATGTTTCACTAAATCCTATGGATGACTCCATACTGAGACATGTTGTATTTAGGTCATTTTTGGCATAGAATTTGTCTAATCGACATTGCAAGTAAGTGTTGTATCACTATCTACACTTCTTCAGTTGAACCCCTAGTTAAATTAGCAAAAATAGCCTTTGAAATTGTTAGATCATGGCATCTACAATAAACTTTCATGTCACATCTTACTTCCCATAATCTTCCCCGCTCCTGTTGAGTACTAATAACTACATTGTCAATTATCTCATGAAAGTATATGGTATGTTTACTAATGAAAATGTGATTTGCATGACCTTGGTCAAGGCAAGAATAGATAGGAGCAATTTTAAAAGGATGTTTATGCCCATACCAAATATTACCACTAGGATCTTCATAACTATTAACCATGTTACACATGTAGCTGAATCTACAAGTTGTGGCAGTCTTATGTATATATTTTTTAATATACTTCTTTGCCTTTTCATTACTTATCCCTAAACAATACGAATCAATATACATACAAAAAAATTTGATTACATATTTCAACTTAAAATATATTTATGAAATATTGTTATATGCTACAACCTTTAATATAATTTTTATAGAACAATACTTACTATTGTGTCCAATTTGATCACATTTTCTGTAGTACATATTTTTGGGTGTACTTGTAGCTATCGCAATGTTCTTAGCATATTAAGTGCGACGCTGATCAAATATGTCAACCAATTTAAAGAAAAGCATTTTGAATAGGGTAGTTATTGGCATCCCCCAATTTTTCAGGTACGGAGCATTCATTGATTCTGCCATATTCATTGTCACGTGCCCATACTAATGACAGTTGTTGTGGCATAAAGCCTACTTCTACTTAGAAATTATATTTATCCATGCATATGTTTCAAGATGTTTAGCCTTAATTTTATCCATATGCTTCTTAAACGTTCACACTTGATTTTCTCTGCCTATAACCAAACATCAACATTTACTTTAGAATGAATAATCATAACCAACAGTCAAATTTCATGGCGCATAATCAATTATGTTGTACCTATTTTTCTATTAAAATTTTCATAACATTGTTCTTGAATTTGGTGTTATACTTACTAGAAACATGACAAATGCAATATTGATGCATAAAGTGCCTCCACATTAGGTCATTCATAACATGTTTAATTCCAATATGCCTATCATATATAGCACAAATGTCTTGCCTTTTTGGACATATGTAGTGTCAGACGCATTACATGAAGAATTCTCAATTGTTCTTGCTCTTCTTCTCAATAATTGCATAAGCAACTGGAAATATACTTCCATCGCCATCGATGGATTGTGTTGTAAAAAGCACACATTTATATTTTCCATGTAAAAAAGTTCCTTCGACTACTAATATTGGAGTGCAAAGTGTAAATCCTTCGATACACAGCTTGAACGCCCAAAACATTTGCTCAAATTTCCTAACACCCAAAACAAATCTATTATTCTTCACAACTTCATGATCTTCAATTTCAAACCCGAATCCTTGATTATAACAAATTGTAACAGAAATCCATGCCCTTGGCAACTTGTACAACTCATCCCAATCCCCAAACCATAACACCCGAGATTTTAAATACAATGAAATAATTACTATGGAGGGTTAGTTAATATGTTGGAAAGGAAGGATACAAGGTATAAATATGATAAATATAAAAATATATATTGAATATATAATGTATACACAATATATATATATATGATATATATACATTCTGCACTAAAGGACAAAACGAGGTAAAAAGTCAAAAATAAAAAAGTTGGAAAGTAAAAGTAAATTAATTAATTAATTAAAATTAAAATTAAAATAATTATGGATGGAATATGTAAAATATTTAATATTTAATAATTATTATGTAACACCCTAATACCCTATATACATATAATACATACACTAGTAATACGTAAAATATGCATATACAGAACTAGAATGTCACAGTTCAATAAGTTCAATCTTACCAAAAATTTTCATAATTTAAATTATACCTTAATACATAAATAGAATTATTCATTAGTAATTTAAATTCTGAAAATACCAAATTTAATGAAAAATCTCTTGAAAAAATTTGTCATAGTTTTGTCTATAATACGAATATTTTTAAAAATAATAATTGTCACAACCTGGAAGAAAAGACACTCCCAAATATTTTCAACCATTTCATACTTTCAAAAAAACCCCTTCATTTCTCCAAATATTCAAACACACATATATACATATACATATCCTTGAATCCCAAAATCAAACCAAACTTTAATAATTTACATTAATTTCATATTTACAAACTTAATGTACATAATTAAAAAATAAGTTTCTAAAATAAAATCATTACATGCTTACAACTGGTCTCGGTCCGTGGCAGTAAAACAAAGCACAAAAGTAAGCAGAAATTTCTATTCCTACACAGGTCCCACATGGCTCTCTGTATACTTTAATATGAATAAGAATGTAAGAATGATGCAAAAGTACATTTCCTTTTAACTTTATAAAGTGGCGTGCACTATCATGTATTAATACAAACACTTATCAATTTTGATCCATCACATTACACAATCACATGCATTGGGCCCAAATGACCATATATAATATTCAAGTTTTAGAGATATTGCTTTGCAGCAATATTTGACACCCAGTATCTAGCTCGAAGGCAAATAATATTAACGTCTAGCGTCTGGCTCGAAGGCAAATAAATATGATGCCTAGCATCTAGCCCGAAGGTAATAATAATGAAGTCCAGCGTCTAGCCCAAAGGCAAATAATCTGTATACTATATAACACCAAATACGATACTCTAAAAATTGATATTACGTAAGGTTTCACACATAACATACATAATTTAACATTTTTCATATATTTTGGAAATTATGCCAATTTTCATTCTTTTTGTATTTTATCCATCTTTTCTCATTATTTCCACATATTTTCATCATTTTCATCAATTTACTTGCTACATCCTTAATATGGCCAAATTATGCCCATATTTGGCATAATTACACATATTTCACAAACACATTATTAAATGCTTTTAGTTATCTTAAAGTGGCTCACTCAATCATACATCATACATTTCATAACATAAACATATATCTATGCTCTTATCATGTGTATTCACACACCAAAGTGGCATAGCCATCACTTACACAAATAATGCAGCATGCCATTCAAGTGCATTTAAGCACATTTCAATAAAAGTATGTACTAACCTCTTAACACAAACACTTCCAAGCCAAAATGCTCACTTTCCCACCAATTCTTTTATGTGCCCTTCACTACTAAGTTGATGAAAATCCAATCTACTCAACATCTATACAAAATATGAATGTATTTCATACATTAAAATTACATTTTAAGGTGTTAAGGCTATAAAACATCAATTAAAACATAACCCTTCAATTTTACCTTTTCTTAGCCCTAATGCACTTTAACATTGAAACTATAATTCAACCAATTTCAAATTGAGTTTTAAGCTTAAATACATCTATAACATTATATTTTAACACACTTTAAGCAAAAAAAAAAAAAAAAAAAACTCAATTTAGAAATATTCCTTCCAAAACCCTAAAATGTGCCCTAACTCACTTCAACTTTGGAACTTCCTTCTAACAAACTCTAAATGGTAATCTAAGTTCATTTTGATCATTAAAGTCATATTAGGACATTATTTAATTGATAAAATCAAATAAACATGCATTCTTCCATAAAACCCTTTCCAAAACCCTAATTTACAAACTTCTTCTTCCAAACCCTAACCAAACCTAAACTTTTCTTTTATCTAACCTTAAAATCATTTCTTTTACATCAAACTAACTTCTTACAAACTAATTTGAACAATTAAAACAACCTCGATCAAAAGTCATAATTTTACATTTTCATAAATTTCAAAGAACCATAAAAATTCAAGTAAGAAACTTGCTTGTTAAAAAATCACCAAATATCACTTCAATCATTTAAAAAGCTTCAAAATCTTAGTGTTTAGATGAAGAGAAATCTTCCTTTGTCTAACAATGGTGGCTAGCCATGGAGGATAAGAAGAAAAAGAGTTTAACAATAAAACTTTTTTTCTTTAATTTCCCTAACCATATATATATTATTTTAATATTTTAATTATTTAATTTAATTATTTGAAAAATGTCAATTTTCATCTTCCACTCATAAATAATTTATTTTTGAAATTTTTTACCAATTTCACATTTCACTATTCATATATTGACTTTTAATATTTATCTTTGACTTTTATATGTTATTTATTTTCCACATATGTTTAACATATACAATCTATTCTTCTCACTTCTAAATCTTCATTTCTCTCTCAAATTATTCATTTTAGTTTAATTTTATTTTATTTTATTTTAGCAAATTTTACAGATGTTACATATTAATTATTTAATTATTTAATAATTATATATATGTATGTGGTTGGAAAGAAAGAAGGAGAAAGATGAAAATTACTTAAAATATCTTCTTATTCTCACCATCACCATGAACGAATTTAGAGAGAGAAAGGGACATATTTTCTTCATCCAAATTATCAAATTTCATGGGATTTTTCAAGGATTTAGGGTGCTTTTGAAGAATTGTTGTCCCAAGCTAGCAACCAAGAGGGGGTGTGAATTGGATAATATGAAGAATGATGGTAAATTGAAAATTTAAATTGCAAGAGATGAAGAGGATATAGATGGAGATAAAGAAGAGTTTGAGAAGAAAGAACACAAAGAGTTATAGTAGTTCAGATTTACCTCAATCCTACATCCACTTCCTTAAGAACTTGTTAAGATTCCACTAGTCTTGAGTTTTTACAAGCTTAACTCTAACTTGGTATTTTTTTCCTAGCTCACATCAAACTATTACAATGGTTTGAGATCAATCCTCACAACCCTTACAAGAGTTTTTCCAAGCTCACTCTCACAACCTAAGTGTTTCTAAGCTCACACTTAAACTTATGATTGTGTTTAATATTCACACCCAACACTCAATCAATTCAAAAGTAGTTTTGATGCAAGGAAATGAAATTTGCTTAGTTTTGGCAATTACAATCACAATGTTACATAAAAATGAAGTTTCTTGAGGTATTTATAGCCTTCAAGTCTTAAACTAGCCATTTGTGGTAGGAGCAAACATGTTTGATTCTTGTCTTCCATCAAATTATTGTCCAGAGCATTTTCATGGTCGGACTTTGTCCAATTCGGTCATACTTACCATAAGGCTGGTCGAAATAAGTAGAGTCCGGTCGTGCTTTTTGAGAATCTGACTAATGCTCCTTCAACAGTTAGTCCACGTATCATCCACTAACTAAGTGGAGGCATAACGGCTTCTGATTTGAAGAATATTTAAATAGTCCAGTCGAACTTACATCTGGTTCGGTCGCACTTTTTGTGGTATGTTCAATTTCTGGGCATACCCTTGGTCGTGAACTCTACTGGATGTTTTAGAAAATTTTTGCTTTACAAGTCTAGTCAAAATTCTCCATCGTCCGATCAGACTTCTCTGATACTCTGAGAATATGGGAGTACTTTGGATCATGAAACTTACTGTGAGAATTTCCACATTTCACACCTAATTGTGCTGTTGGACTTCTTGAGGGTCCGATCGAACTTCTATGGTACTCTGAGAAAATGAGATTACTTTTCACCGTGAACCTTTCTGTGTAAATTTTGCTCATGTTTGTATAAAAGGTTCAATCAGTCTTTGTGTGGTCCGATCATACTTTTTCAAGTTTTCTTCAAAGTTTATTTTCCTACAAAGTGTAACTTGATACAAGTGTTAGTGCCCTTCAATTTGATTGTCTAAGATAAAAAATAGAGTAAACATGCCAATGGTTTGGCTAACAATCTCCTCCTTCTTGACTTGGGCAATTAAATTGAATTAAGTAAAATTAAGTTGATTAAAGTGACTTGATCCCCCTTAATGAGTGCTTTTAGTCCAATTTGATTTGTTAATGCAATTTCAAATCAATTTCAACTAAACTTTTTACTTCTCCCCCTTTGACAAAGGCAAAAAATAATTGAGAAGGTATTCAATTCATTAAAATCAAACACATTTAAACTAGAAGCATTTAATTCATTCAAAGGCATTCACTTAAACAAAAACAACACACAATTACAAGCTTGGTTCATCATTAAAACATTTTGGTAGCCCCAAAGCTTCTTGAATTTGTTGAATGTCAAGATGAAGATGAGAGATTTAGTTAGTGAGGCTATCAATTCTTGTTCCTTGGGAGCTCATTTGACTATGAATTTCTTGGAGAAGTTGAAGGATAGAGGATTGAGGTCTTGTGGTTGGAGTTCTAGGAAATTCTATTTGAAATGTCTCTTTACCTTCTTCTACAGTCCTATATCTTTTTCTTTATTGAGCTCTAGCACCTAGTGATCCTAAAAGGTAGATGTATGTCCCATCATCATCCCTAATACATTTGGCATATTTGAGATAGCTTATGTTTATGGATTTTGCTGTGGGATCAAGAGGTTTGGAGAGAGTGGCTTTATTTATTGGTGTAAGTGCTCCAACTTATTTGTCTATTTGTGTTATTAGGGAGGAGAGAAGAATAAGTACAATTTTGGTTTTCCTAATGTGTATAAATGTGTCAATTAGGAATTTTCTAGTTTGAATTAGTTAACCTCTAAGAAGACAATAAAGGAAGAGATCTTTTTGTGTTACCTTTTCGTTGCTTTCTCTCCTAGCACTTATTGTATAGGTAATGATCCTATACAACATCCAATAGGTTAAAGTCCTAAGGTTCTTAGCATTGGATTGCTTGTGAAGTGAAGTTTCAATGAAATTTCTTTCTAAAATTCCAATTGAACTTTAGGAGTGAGGGGAGTGTTTGAGATGTGAGAGATACCTTCTAGCTGAAAATCCCAAATGGATGAAAAGTCCTCTAAGGTAAGACCATATTCTTGGTTGAAGAACCTAAAGAATATACCATAATAACCTAAGGGATTGGTGCTCTTCTTGCTAACAACCAAGGTTATGAGAAATTCCTTTGTCAAGGTCTCCCAACCAAGGTCATCGTGCTCTAAGAACACAATTTTCTCTAATCCTAAGGTTTGGAGACATCCTCTAACATCATTTTTAATTCCTAAAGATTCTAGAGTGAGGGTGGAGAAGAGACAGTTTGGTTCAACAGTTTTGTCTTTAAGGATTGCATACCTTTGTCTTTATTCATCATCTTTGAATCTTATCTTATGGCTTTTTCTTGGTGGTTCTTCTTATTGAGAAGAGTCAACAATTCCCTTCTCTTTTTCAGCTCTTGATGCTTTTATTTTGTGTTCTTTGGGAGCCATTGAGTTTGATTGAGAGAATATATGAAGGAAAGAAGAGAGTTTGTGTGTTTTGAGTGTTTAGGTGTTTAGAATTTGATAAAAACTTGCAAACACTAATATTGGGGGGGATCTTTATAGTGATTTGGTTGAAAACTAGCCATTTATAGCTGTTGGAGGAGTTATTTGCACATTTTGAATGAGTTCCAATGACTATAAATATTTTGAAATAGAACAAAAGTCCATTCAAACTACTTTGAGTCCAGTGGTGAATTTTAAAAAATCATAGAAAGTCTAGTCGGACTATATTAGGACCGCATGGAATTTCACTTCAAGGCATAACGGTCAAAAATATTTGAAATATCCCTGTCATACCACTAAGGATATGATCATACTTTTATGAAAAAAGTTGAGGTCTAGGATTTTCAAACAAGTACGGCCGGACTGTAAGGTGGTCCGATTGGGAAATGACAAAAAATGAAGACTTTTAGGGAAATTGTGTGTTTTGATTTGAGGCTTCAATGTATGATCAAAAATAGATATAAATTGGAGATTTAGATCATATAAAATAGGTTCCTCAAACGGTTCCAATTTTTATCCCTAAGTAATTTCAATTCCTACATTAAGGTGTTTCCATCTATCATCCTTAAATGTTACTTTATGAAGTTTAACATTTCTTCATTTAAGGGTTTTGTAAAGATATCAGCAAGTTGGTTTTGAGTTTCAATGAATTCTAAGACAACATTTTTGTTTTGAACATTGTCTCTTAAGAAATGATGTCTAATGTCTATATGTTTTAACCTAGAGTGTTGATTGGATTTTTAGATAGATTAATGGCACTAGTGTCATCACATTTAATAGGAATGTGATCAAATATTTTTCCATAGTCAAGAAATTATTGTTTCATCCAAAGAACTTGTGTGCAACAAAAACATGCAGCAACATATTTGGATTTCGAGCTAGATAAAGCAACCGACACTTGTTTCTTGCTATACCAAGAAACTAAGCATTCACCAAGAAAATGCCATGCTCCGGTAGTGCTTTTTCTATCTAAAAGGCTACCAGAAAAATCCACATCAGAAAAGCCTAATATGTCAAATGATATTTTTTTTAGGATATTATAGACCTAAACGCAATGTACCACTCAAGCATTTTAAAATTCTTTTAGTTGTATTTAAATGTGATTTCGTAGGACAAGATTGAAATATAGCACACAAACATACAATATATATTATATCCAATCTAGAATCGATTAAATAAAGTAGTAATCCGATAATACCTCGATATATCATCTCATCTACTACCTTACCACTTTCATCTTTGTCAAGTTTCAAGGATGTGCTCATAGGAATTTTACTTGATTTGCAACAATCCATTCCAAACTTCTTTAAGAGTTCCTTTATATACTTGGATTGGTTGATTTATAGTCCAAGGAAGAACTTGAGTTCACCCATCATGCTCATTTTAAATTCCCTAGTATATAAGAAGCAAATTTTTTGCACAAATTATAAATTTGAATAATCAAAATGTTATTCATTTTCCTCTTAACAAAGAGAGTTGTGTCAACCTTGCCTTTTGAAAATCCAAATATAATGTCACCAATATAAATTTGAACAATCAAAATGTTATTCATTTTCTTCTTAACAAAGAGAGTTGTGTCAACCTTGCCTTTTGAAAATCCATTTTTAAGTAAATATTGACTAAGTCTATAATACAAAACTCTTGGAGCTTGTTTCGACCCATATAGTGCTTTGGTAAGCTTAAAAACATGATTTGAAAATTTATAATCTTCAAAAATGGGAGGTTGTTCAGTATAAACTTCCTTATTTATAAACCCATTTAGAAATGCACTTTTGACATCCAGTGGGCATCCAAACACGCCCCTTATATTTTAATTAGGGTTAGCACATTTTAGGATATAAAAACCCTAGTTTTTCATATAAGATGACATATTTCTTTTTTATTAAAATTTGATAGCTCTCTTCCAAGTGAGGCTGTGTTCTCCATTGGTTACTTCAAGGATTGTTTCACTTATCAGTTTTGTTCTAACTTGTGGCGTGAATTCAATTCTCTTCCTTATACTCTTTGTTATTAGTTCCTTACTAAATTAGGGGTGAAGGGTACTTTCTCAATTGATTGAATTGGATTTGATGCTTGAATTGATTTGGAGGTCATCTAGATTTAGATTCTAGGGTGTTGCCACACCATTTGCTATCAGAGCTTAGGTTCCAAATCAATTGTGTCTATCTTTAAATTGCTATTATTTAGTGTCATTTAGTCAATTGCATAAAAAAATATATACAAAAATTAGGGTTCTTCATTGGAGGCCGAATCTGCCCAACCTAGATCTCTTTTGGGTTTGCTTCTTCCTTATGCAAACTAGGTGTTGTTCTAAATCTATTAAAGAGTGAATTCAAATATATATAAAAAATCATATGAATTCAAATTGCATCCTTTATTGCAAGTGTACTGATTTGCTTTAAATTGATTACAACCCAATTTAGTTGACTTTTTATAATTATAAATTGCTCAATTCTGGTTATAATAATATGTTTTAAGCATTATATGGTGAAATTCATAATAACTATTGGTGGGATTGATGTTGAGCTTATAAGTTAAGAATTTGGTCAATATTGCTAGAATCTTTGCAATTGGTGTTTAGTACATGCAACTAACTATCTTATTTACATATCTGACATCAATTTGGGGTTGATTAAGTGTGCTTAGGGTTCTGGTTCGAATTCCATTAGGGAAAATGAACTTCTTTCATTATTGTTCCTATTTTGTCTTATTTTTTTGTTGCACTCTTTGTTTCTTTTCTTTGTTTGTTGTCCTACTTGTTTCCATTACATTAGATTGAGTAATTTTGTTTCTATATTACTCAAATTACACAATATTGGATATGCACACATCACTCTTCATCTTTATGAGCACATATATATTATATCGCCTTCTTTCTTTTTCTTCCATTACTTTGCCTCTAGATTTGTAATATTCTCTTAGGATTCTTTGTTTTTGTTTATTAATGAATTTTTTGCTACTTTGTTACTTCTAATTTGGTTGGTTCAATTGATCCAAACAAGTAACCAAAAAGTGTGTCACATCCGTGATTTTGGAGATATAAAATTTTATATATACTCAATATATATATCTAGAGTATATATAACATATACATATGGTATATTAATTGTATATGTTGGATTAATATATTACATACTTAATATATTTAATACATATATAAGGTACATTTGATGTGTATATAAGATATACATTACTTGTGCATATATGTAATATCCTAATTTTTTTTTTAAAAGTTCTAATTTTTGGAAATTTAATAAAATAAATTATAATTTAAATGGATAAATTAAATTAATAATTTTAAATGAAAAATGAAGAAATTTTAAATGAAAAAGTGGAATATATATGTGATATATATGTAAAATATATACAACATATAAAAGTCAACATTTTTTAAAAGAAAAGTCAAAGTAAAAGAGTATTTTGGTAATTAAATCTTAGAAATTAAAATTAATAAAATAATTCAAAAATAAATAATTTTGGATGGAAGATAATATTTTGGGGTTTTAATTAAATAAATAAATAATTAATTAATTAATTAATTAAAAATATATTAAAATAATAATATATAAGGTTGAAAATGTGAGTGGGAGGAAAGAGAAAATCACTTTTTTTTTCATCTTCTTCTTCTTCTTTTCTTCAAGGCCGATTTTCATTGCTTCAAGTGAGGGATTTGCTTCTTTCAAACTCACTTAATTGAAATATTTACAAAGTTTCAAGTGGATTTTTAAGGTTTTCTTCTTTAATTAGTAAGTTTACTCACTTTTTTTTGGATTTTCATGAAAGTTTGAATATGTGTGTTTTGGGTTTTTTAAAGTTCTAAGATTTAATTATCTATTTGGATATTGATGAAGTTATTTTAAGTGATTAACAATGATTTTAAGGTTAGATTTAAGAAATGGTTGAATTTAAGTTGAGTTTGGCGAAGAGAGAGAATTTAGGGTTATGGAACATTTGAGTTTTTGAAATTATGAGTTTTAATTGTGAAAATTGGTTTCAAATGTGTTGTTTTGATGCATAAACAAGGATTTTAAAATCAAATGATGGATTTAGTTAAGTTTGGATAGAGTTTGAAGATGGTAGTATTGATTTAGGGTTTTGAAAAAGTGAATTTTCAAAGAATGATTAATTATTTGATTTTAATTCTTAAATCATGTTATTTAATGATATAAGTGGTGGAAATAAGATTGAAATGATAATTGGATTGAGTTGGAATGGAGATCCTTCAATGGTTAAGGTTATGCCATTTTAGGGTTTTGAACATAAGCATGTGGTTAATTAATGTAATTGGTTTAAACATGTTAAAATATGTTTGTAATGATATAAATAAACTCAAAACAATAATTTAATACGCTAATATGGATTTGCTAAGTTAAAGTAAGGAAAGACTTAATTTTTGAAATTTTGTAGGAGTGTTGTTAAATTAAGGTTTGAGATTGAGAATGCCTTAGAATGTGATATTAAATGATTCTTTATGATCACATTTTATATAGGCATTGAGGGAGGTTGATTTGCTTCATCCAAGTGGTGAAAGGCAAGTTGGAAGGATGGATTGGAGGTTGTTTTAAGCTTGCTTTGGGTTGCTAGTGGAGGTAAGTATAAACTTTGAATGACTGCATATATTTACATGACATTGAGACTTAGCACATTTAGTTGAGAAATGTGTTAAGTTACTTAATATACTGTTGATGAAAGTGAATTATGTTATGATATGCATAATGTGTATTATGTTGAAGTACCAAGGTAATGTGTTGAAAATGAAAAGAAATGTGGTATAATGTGATGAGATACGTGAAAAAAAATGTAATAAATTGATTTTGATATAAAAGAGAAAAATGAGAAAAGTGAGTAAAAGATGATATAATAAGGCAATGTGCCTAGTTTGATCATGAGAAAATGAGAAAAGTTTTGATAAAGGAATTATGAAAGAATTTGATAATAAGAAATATAAATAAATCGTGTGCCTAGTATGTTATTCAATTTTTAGAGTTCTGGGTTTGGCGGCATACCTACGAATTGCTGGGCAGGTGAAAAGACCAAGTCGTAAGCCGGGCCCAGCTGATAAATGTGATATTTTTGGGGTGAAAAGACTGGGTCGTAAGCTCAGATCTAGTTGGATTATCCATGGATATATTGTCTACGGGGCTAGACACATGGTGTGATTATGGACCAAAGCAGTAACTCTGAAATTTGAATAGCATATTAGATTCTTTTGGGCCCATGCTTGTCTTTGCTTTAATGTGAATTATGAATTGTGATACAAATTGAGCAATATAATGAGATATAATGTTATGAGTTGTGATATATATATATATATGTGTTGTGCATTGACATTATATTTGGACTATATTATTATCAAAGTTTGTACCATTAGGCTTCAGCTTAACGCGATTGTAATTCGTCGCACAGGTATCATGGACGTTTTGGTAGAGCCAGAGAGTTCTACTAGAATTGGTCGAGTCTAGGTTTGTATTTTTTTTTTAGCTTGAAGAGTTTTTCAATACATCAAGATCAGAGCCAGTTGCCAGCATGTAGATATTTGATATTACAGTATATTTTGATATTACAGTATATTTTGATATTATATATGTTATGATATGTTTTTGAAGTATATAATATAAATTGTATAGAATGATTTGAATAATTTATTTAAGATGGGATCTTATATGTGATGTTGATATATATACCTATATATAAGTATTTTGAGAAAATATGGAGAAATTGAGAAGTATTGGTGAAATGGTGAATTTATTTTATTTGGAGTGTTTTTTTTATGCAAGTTGTGTTTTATTGAATTTTCGGAACGTCCAAATTACAAACAAAACTCTAGCAAATTTTTTCCAGAGATTTTCATATAAAATGTTATTTCGGGTTACTATAGCTAGTAAAGAATATTTATATACTATTTTAATTTTATATATTTAGTATTTGAAATTTTAAAACAGAAATATGAAAATTTTTATTAAATCGGTTTGTAATATTTTTATACCATATATGCGTATTTTACATATGCTGAAAATATATATTGTACGTATATAGGATATAAGGGTGTTACATTTATTTTGGTATCAGAGCCTAGGTTTGAGGTTCTCGACCTAGGCGGATTGTTAGAGAGAAAATTAAGATTTAAAAAAAAATGATTTTCAATTATGATACATGCATTGGCACTAGCAATTTATTTGATCCATGATGTGACAATGTCCATTTGATATAACAGATATGAGTTGAGATGACGTCTGGGTTATATAGATCAGAGTGACACAATAAAAGCGTCATTCTGGAGCTTATGGATTAAGAATTTTTGAAACTTTTATTTGAAATTAAAATTCATAGTTGATTCAATTGATGAATAAGTGAAATTAAGAAAAATAATTTATGAAATGATTTAAGATATGAAATAAAAAGTTTGAGAAATGCGCATGATAGTTACAGAAAATTTTATAGGTGTACTGTAAAATGATATTGTTCGAATTTTTGAATAAATATAGGAATGTTGGATGAGTTTGAAAATTTAATGAAAAGTTTTTCTATATGTTAGAATATAATTTATAAAATTTCATAATTTTTAAAGATGAATTACTAATTAAGAAAGGTAGAAGAACACAGATTGTTGGAGGAGTTTCAGAAACTCAGAATCTGTAGAAATTGAGAAACATATTTAAAAACTATAGCAAAAATATGAAAATTTACACCCAATATCATATGTATTCCTGTAACATATGGTTAAAAATTCATGAATGTTTATTAAGGTATGATACTTGAGAAAAATGGACAACTGGGTGCTGCTAGAGAAATTATTAAAGAGACAGATTCTCTGATTTTAGAAGATTTAATTTTTAAATATATTAAATCAACTTTGAAAAATCTAAAACTTTAAATATAAGTCCATATATGTATCAAGTGCACATGGATAAAAGTTTACAAGCTTTTATAAAGAATTGGTAAGAAATATAAAAATTGAAAGTAAGAGTGACATGAAACTAAGGAAGTCAAACAATTTTGTGTACATGAGTAATAAATTAATTTCATGAGACAAATGAATAAGAACAATTATAAAAATTTATATGCATACGGGTAGAAGTATGAAGAAGGAATATGGAGTTTTAATAATTTAGAATAAAGAGTTCATGAAAAAAAATGAATGATACATGATTTAGAGTTTGAGTATGTAAAAGTAGGATATCTAATTGATGATGTTAATTAGTGTAAGGAAATGAATTAGTGTAAGGAAATGAATTAGTGTTATTTAAAAGTAAATATCATGATCTTAAGATTGGGAATGTGACATGGATGAGATTTGGTGAGGTTCATGTTGTTGGTTGCATTATACGAAATTTAAATTTTTGAAATGGGTTTCCATAATTATGAAAGTGATGTGTTTTAATGTTAGATTAATATAAAAATAATGTTTATAAAGTTAGCTCTTGAAAGTGAGATTAATAGAATGAAGTTTAAGTAAAGTAGTAAGTTGAAAATTTAGAGTTGTAAAGGAATTTCGATGAGGATTGTTTTGATATTGATAGTTTAATGTTTAATAAGCATGGGAGTAATTTTAAATGAGTAATATTATTTATAAAAGTACTAACTAAAGTGTAATGTGGTTGATAATATAGAAATTTGTTATGAAATAAAAGGGAAATGATTAAGCAAGTGAAAATGAGTTACTTTAGTTAATTGAATTGGAAATGATGAAAATGGATATGAAAGGTGTGATCAATGCATAAAAAAAAATGTGAGAGAGATGTCAAATTGGAAACGTGACTAAGATTTATGTGAAATGTTAGAAAAAAAATATAATAAGAAACTTATTTAAAAGATGGGCGATTAAATAAGAAAGATATTAATTATGTTGTGGTTAGAGTATATATATATGTTGAATTGATGAATAACCTAAGTAATGTCAAAAGAATGAAGAATGATAATGTTCTCTAAAAGGTGATAAATGTTAACATTGTACAGGTTGTATGTAAAAGAGGAATTGCGTACAATTGTATGATATGTGTGATGAGATTTTTCAATATAAACACAATTGTGATATATAAGAAAATGTGGAAAGTAAGTCACATTATGAATGTGACTTATAGATATGTATGTGAATGATTTAAAAATATGAAAAATATTTAAAATGTGAAATAATATGAATTTGTGAGATGAAGGTGATCATGATAAGGTTGGTCACCTGAAAATTGTGACAATGTGATGTAATATGAAAGTGATCAAGTATTGAGTTGATTACTTAAAGATGTGAAAAAGTATTATTAAAGTATTATGGTATATAATTACTTATTTAATTTAAGAAGGAGAAATTGGAAAAAAAAATTATTGAATAAGTTGAGATATAATTGGTAATTATTAGTAAATGGATTTTAAAATTAGAAAAGGAGTTTTTGTTAAAAAAAATTGTATAAAATTAGGATATAAATATATGAGTTGTTGATGATAATGTTAATGGATCATGTGTTTAAGCTAATAAAAGCAAGTGGATAAGGGTAACTTTTCTTAAAAAAGAATTGATACGCGCTAACTCTTCATGTAGTAAGAGTTTAAAGAACTAATATGTAATTTTGAAATGCCACGGGTCTGTGACTATTGAGACATGGGAGTAGTTTTGAGATAAGAGCTGTTTGAGAAAGAATTATAGTGAAAGCGGTATTTATTTGTAACCCACAGATGTGGGCTTAAGATGATACAGCTGTGAAATATATTTAGTGAAATTGATAGTTTTTGTTTCATGAGATACAAGCAAGATTTGTGGCTGGTATAGTTGGACTCATAACCTTATATAGAAATTTATTTATGACCATAGATAGTGTGGAAACAGAAGAGAATTATGAAAATATGATGAGCTATAAATGGTGTGTAAGGAAAGTGATTTTTGTAAATATGGTAACTATAAGAAATATGAGAAAATGATAAATGAAAGGAATTATGAAATGTGAATAAGAGTTATATTGAATGTGTTTAAAAGTGGTATAAAATGAATAAGCTGATGAAAATGACGTTTAAAGTGAATGAGACTAGGGGAAATGAATATTATATGTAATGATGAATTTAAAGAGAATTAAGTTTTGAGAATAAATTTGACCTAATAGAATTAGGTCATGAATTGAAAATAGATTGATAAATTTAAAATAGACTAAAGGTTGGTCAGAATAGAATAAGGCTATGATGGTCATATTGTGATAGTTAGATCAATTGATATGAAATGTAATAAGTTTACAAGTATTTATTGAAATTCAATGTATGTAGTTGTATTAGGAATATGCAAGCTATATGATAATGTGCATAATACAACGTTCCGATATGTATATGCATATGAAAGGAGCTAAGTTATATTAGTTTCAAATAATTATAAGGGAAAAATGTTAGTTATAGTATAATTGAAATGAATCTTAATAAGGAAATAAGATTTTGTTGTTGTATAATGGTGATATTAAATTAATATGTAGTAATTGTATAAAGAGTAGGATCAAAGTAAAGATGTGTAAAATTATTGTCTTAAGACTTATTAGTTGGAATTGAGAGTTGTTATCATTTGTGGTTTTTACAAATAACTATTTGTAAATATAAGCAAGGTGGTAATTAAACAGATATATAATTTTAAAAATGACTATGATGACAAAATAGTTAGTGTTAAGATATAAGTTATTAACATTTGAATTTAAGGTTATAAGAGTATATTTTTAAGATAATTAAGTGATCAAATATCTTGAGTGCAATAAGTGTGTGGTGTATATATATTAAAGAGATAAACTAATTTTGTCTAATGACAATTTGATTAATAATATGATAATTTATTGTGACTGTTTGAGTAAATAGATATTATAATGATGAGTTATGGAATGGTAAAAAGGTAATTGAGAATGAACTTAAGGGGGAGAATAGAAATTATGTAATTTGATGAAATAATGATTTGGATGATTTATTACCGTATTGGATAATTTCGAGGACGAAATTATTTAAGGGGGAGAAAATTATCACATCCGTGATTTTGGAGATATAAAATTTTATATATACTCAATATATATATCTAGAGTATATATATCATATACATATGGTATATTAATTGTATATGTTGGATTAATACATTACATACTTAATATATTTAATACACATATAAGGTACATTTGATGTGTATATAAGATACACATTACTTGTGCATATGTGTAATATCCTAAATTTTTTTTAAAAGTTCTAATTTTGAAAAATTTAATAAAATAAATTATAATTCAAATTGATAAATTAAATTAATGGTTTTAAATAAAAAATAAAGAAATTTTAAATGAAAAATTGGAATATATATGTGATATATATGTAAAATATATACAGCATATAAAAGTCAACACTTTTTAAAAGAAAAGTCAAAGTAAAAGAGTATTTTGGTAATTAAATCTTAGAAATTTAAAATTAATAAGATAATTCAAAAATAAATAATTTTGGATGGAAGATAATATTTTGGGGTTTTAAATAAATAAATAAATAAATAAAAATATATTAAAATAATAATATATAACGTTGAAAATGTGAGTGGGAGGAAAGAGAAAGTCACTTTTTTTTTTCATCTTCTTCTTCTTCTTTTCTTCAAGGCCGATTTTCATGGCTTCAAGAGAGGGATTTTCTTTTTCCAAACTCATTTAATTGAAATATTTACAAAGTTTCAAGTGGATTTTTAAAGTTTTCTTCTTTAATTAGTAAGTTTACTCACTTTTTCTTTAGATTTCCATGAAAGTTTGAATATGTGTGTTTTGGGTTTTTGAAGTTCTAAGATTTAATTATCTATTTGGATATGGATGAAGTTATTTTAAGTAATTAACATTGATTTTAAAGTTAGATTTAAGAAATGGTTGAATTTAAGTTGAGTTTGGTGAAGAGAGAGAATTTAGGGTTATGGAACATTTGAGTTTTTGAAATCATGAGTTTTAATTGTGCAAATTAGTTTCAAAGGTGTTGTTTTGATGCATAAACAAGGATTTTAAAATCAAATAATGGATTTAGTTAAGTTTGGATAGAGTTTGAAGATGGTAGTATTGATTTAAGGTTTTGAAAAAGTGAATTTTCAAAGAATAATTAATTGTTTGATTTTAATACTTAAATTATGTTATTTAATGATATAAGTGGTGGAAATAAGATTGAAATGATAATTGGATTGAGTTGGAATGGAGATCCTTCAATGGTGAAGGTTATGCCATTTTAGGGTTTTGAACATAAACATGTGGTTAATTAATGTAATTGGTTTAAACATGTTAAAATATGTTTGTAATGATATAAATAAACTCAAAACAATAATTTAATGGGTTAATATGGATTTGCTAAGTTAAAGTAAGGAAAGACTTAATTTTTGAAAATTTGTAGGAGTGTTGTTAAATTAAGATTTGAGGTTGAGAATGCCTTAAAATGTGATATTAAATGATTCTTTATGATCACATTTTATATATGAAGCACCCCTTCCCGACCTACGTGTGTAAGCTGAGTAGAGGCGCCACACTATCCTAATGTTGCTACCAATTTAACTTAGTCAAATTTTTGTTCCGATTTTTACAGAAATTTTGCCATAGTTTCGCCTAAAAATTCAATCCCAAGTGTCGACAAAACTGATTTTTTTCTGATTTTTGAAAACATTTTTACACAAACCAATGCAAACAAAATCATTCTCAGTACACTTTCAATAAATCCCCCTTATAACCTCAACTACAACCTGCAAAAAGGATTTACACTTCTTGTACAAAATAAAGTAAATGTTTATTATGAAATACAGTAGATAAAATATTTGTTCACTATGCAACGGAAAGTAACAATATTTACAAATTCATATACATCAAAACTCAAGTTTTACAACACATAAAATTTATACATGTTTGGCAGTCAGTCTTCGATCTTAAAGCCCACTATTCACTCTTCAAAATCTAGGCTCGACTCGGCCTAGAGGAACTCTCTGGTTCTTCCCTGTCACCTGTGCGAAGAATCACATTCGCGCTAAGCCAACGGCTTAGTGATACAAACTACAGTGCTATGATGCTTTAATGCCATGCTAATGTCACACAATCAAGATTCAAGATCAATTCAAGAGAATATTATATTTCACAATCTTACATTATTTAATAATTAATCAAAACATTCATGATTCACATTGAAAACAAAGACAAGCATGGGCCCACAAGACACTAATATGTTATTCAAAGTTCAGAGTTACTGCTTTGGTCTATAATCACAATCATTAAGCCCGTAGGCGATATATATATCTCTATCCATGGATAGGGTAACAGACCCAGTCTCTTGGACCTCAACTCGGCTAAACTCGAGGAAATCCTCAACCCGGCAAGACTGTTACCTGTAACAGACCCAGTCTCTTGGACCTCAACCCGGATAAACCAAGGAGATCCTCAACCCGGCAAGACTGTCACTATAATTCACATTTCACATTTATCAACTGGAATCGGCTTACGACCCGGTATTTTCACCTATCCAGTACTTTATAGGCATGCCACCAAACCCAGAACTCTGAAGGTTGAATAAAAAATTAAACGCAAAATTCTTTTCATTTATATCTTTATACATTTCTTTCTCAATTCATTTCATTCTCATAAGCAAATTAGGCAACCATGCCTCAATCATCTCATTTGCATCATCACATCTTGCACATTTCACATTTCGTTATATTTCAAATCACATTAATCAATTCATTTTTCAAATGGATATAATAAATGGCATTAACACATATTTTACATGCTCATCACAACATTCACATTATACCAAACATAACATTATTAATATACATCCACAATGCATTAGATTCCTTATCACATTTATAATCAAATATGTCTCAAGTCTCAATATCATATGAATGTATACAATAATGTAGTTTGTACTTACCTTAAAACCAACTCACACCAATCTATACACTTACTCTTCCAAGAATCCTCAACACTTAGGTTAGGGCAATTCAACCTCTTCACAACCTAATCCAAAAGGAATATTAGCAAAATGACCATATGAATAGTAAATTCTAGTTTTAGACTCCACTTTATCCTTATTTTGAAAAATTGTATAAAATAATCTACTTGACTAAAAACTCTAAAATTTTTACAAAACTAAATTTTACATCTTAAAATCATTCCTTTAAAATTTCAGATCAAACTGAACACAAAATCTTGGTCAAATAGTTCACCCAACCAGACTGCTCCAATTGCCCTGCATCCTGGCAGCAGTTCTGAACTTTGTGAATTCCATGAAATAAATTCAATCAACGTGGTTCCAAATTATTTTTCTCAAATACTAGACTCACTAAGCAACAACATATCCAAAATTAAATTGGATTTTATTTTTCTACATTTTATTAAAAATCCCGAAAGATAGCTGTCTCAGTTAAGGTACCTGCTGGAACAGGTCTAATAAAAATAATCTTTCCAAAGTCATAACCATTCCAAAATCGAATCAACATATTTTTCAGTCATTCTAGACTCATAGAGGCACAACATATCAAAAATTCACTTCAAGAAAATTTTTCTACATTTAATTAAAAATCATAAAAGTCACAGCCTTTACTAATTGTAAAACAGAAAAAATTTCACTAAACACAACTCTTACTCTTCCATCACCAACAACAACCTAACTTCTTATCTTTAATTCCATTTCCATCACATACAAACACACCACAAGAAATCCTAACCATATTATCAACAACACTTCATCAAACTCAAAAATAACTTCAAAAACAACAAGAGCAATCAAGAGAGAACTTACCAAAATAATGAAATTTTTTGAAATTCCAACTTGTTTATTTGAAATCTCCTTTGAATTTGATCTTAGAAAATCAAACTCTATCTTGCTCTCTTAACTTTGGAGTACCCGGCCAAGAAAAGAAAAAGAAGAAAAATGAAAAGGAAATTAAAGACAAAGTCAAAGTTCTCATCTCTTTAAACCTCCACCAAGCAATCTAAAAAGAAAATTACTAAAATACCCTCTTCTATATATCTTAACTCCCTTTTACTTATTTGTCCTTTTTAGTAATTTCATAAATAACCAAAATAAATATCTTCTTCCTTTGACCATCCATTTGACTTGTATATATGTTATATATATATATCCATATATACAACATATACACTCCTTTTTAAATTATTTTCTCTTTCCAATAACATATACATTTTAATTCAAATAAAACAACAATTATACTAAAACTTATAGGGCACATTTTGGGATATTACAATTCTCCCCCTATAAAAAGAAATTTCATCCTCGAAATTACCTGATATTATGTCTGAAACAGTTGAGGATACTGATCTTGCATTGCTTGCTCGCTCTCCCAAGTTGCCTCTTCTCTCCCATGATTCTTCCATAGAACTTTCACCAATGGCACTTTCTTATTTCTCAATTCTTTCACTTCATGTGCCAAAATAGCAACTGGTTTTTCTTCAAATGTCAGATCCGAACTCACTTCAATGGATTCAATTGGCAAGATATGAGATGGATCCGATCTATACCTCCGCAACATAGAAACATGGAATACATTATGGATTCTATCCAACTCAGGTGGCAAAGCAAGACGATAAGCAACTGGCCCAACTCTTTCTAGAATTTCATATGGTCTAATAAAACGAGGACTCAGCTTCCCTCTACGACCAAATCTCAATATCTTTTTCCAAGGAGACACTTTCAAAAATACTTTATCTCCATCATCAAATTCTATGTCTCTTCTCTTCAAATCTGAATAAGATTTCTGTCGATCTGAAGCTGTCTTTAACCGATCCCGAATTATCTTCACTTTCTCTTCAGTTTCTTTAACCAAATCAGGACCAATTAATTTTTCCTCTCCAATTTCATTCCAACATAGAGGCATTCTACATCTTCTTCCATACAATGCCTCAAATGGTGCCATGCCAATACTGGTTTGATGACTGTTGTTGTAAGCAAATTCTACAAGTGGCAAAAATCTGACCCAACTTCCAGAGAAATCAATGACACAGCTTCTCAACATATCCTCAATAATCTGTATCACTCTCTCTGACTGCCCATCTGTCTGCGGATGAAAAGCAGTGCTAAAGTGCAATCGAGAACCCAAAGCACCATGTAAACTCTTCCAAAATCTTGAAGTAAATCTAGGATCTCGATCAGACACTAAAGAAATTGGAACTCCATGCAACTTCACTATCTCACTAATATACAGCTTAGCCAACTTCTCAAGTGAATAGTCCATCCGAACCGGAAGAAAATGAGCTGTCTTTGTCAACCTATCAACAATCACCCAAATAGCATCATGCTTCCTCTGTGTCAAAGGTAAACTAGACACAAAATCCATTGTCACTCTCTCCCATTTCCATTCAGGCACTGATAAAGGTTGAAGCAACCCTGTTGGAACTTGATGCTCAGCTTTCACCCTCTGACAAGTGAGACACTTGGATACAAACTCCGCTATGTCTCTTTTCATACCTGACCACCAATAATGCTGTTTCAAATCATGGTACATCTTTGTATTTCCCAGATGTATAGCAAAAACCGACTGATGTGCTTTTTCTAAAATAATCTTTCTCAATTTAGCATCATCAGGAACACACAATCTATCCTTAAACCAAAGGCTACCATCACTTCTCACATAGAAATCTCAGCTCTCCCCGTTTTGGCAATCTGAAACAATCTTCTGAATTTTTTCATCTGTCAATTGAGCCTCCTTAATCTAATCCAACAATACTGGTCTCAATTGCAATTGAGCCAACAATGCACCATCATCACATGCTTCAAAACTAGCATGTAATGCTCTCAACTCAACAAGCAACGAGAGAGAATAAACAGCCAAACCTGTCAGAGACTTCCGACTCAAGGCATCAGCAACTACATTCGCCTTACCAGGATGGTAATAAATCAAACAATCGTAGTCTTTAATCAGTTCTAACCATCGCCTTTGCCGAAGATTCAGCTCCTTCTGAACACCCAAATATTTCAAACTTTTGTGATCCGTATAAATAAAACATTTCTCTCCATACAAGTAGTGTCGCCAAATCTTCAAAGCAAATACTATAGCTGCCAATTCCAGATCATGTGTTGGATAATTGAGCTCATGCGACTTCAAATGCCGAGAAGCATAAGCTACAACTTTACCCTCTTGCATCAAGACACATCCTAAACCATTATGTGAAGCATCACTATAAATTACATAAGGTTTATCTTCCACGGGTAAAGTAAGAACAGGTGCTTGAGTCAACATTTCTTTCAACTGATCAAAACTAGCTTGACATTGATCTGTCCACACAAATCTAATTCCCTTTCGAAGCAATCTGGTGAGTGGAGTAGCTATTGAAGAAAAACCTTTCACAAACCTTTGATAATAGCCTGCCAAACCCAGAAAACTTCTAACTTCAGTCACTGACTTTGGTGGACTCCAATTCAAAATGGCCTCGACTTTACTCGGATCAACTCTTATACCATCTGCTGAAACTATATGACCGAGAAAAGTTACTTGGTCAAGCCAAAACTCACACTTTGACAGCTTAGCATACAACTGCTTCTCTCTCAAGATCTGTAATACCATTCGCAGATGCTTGTCATGCTGCTCCTCATTACGCGAATACACCAAAATATCATCGATGAAAACCACCACAAACTGATCCAGATAGGGCCTAAACACCCTATTCATTAAATCCATGAAAGCTGCAGGTGCATTCGTCAACCCAAAAGGCATCACTAAAAACTCATAATACCCATACCTGGTGCGGAAAGCTGTCTTAGAAACATCTTCAGCTTTAACCCTCAACTGATGGTACCCGGATCTCAAATCAATCTTGGAAAACACTGCTGCTCCCTTTAATTGATCAAAGAGATCATCAATCCTAGGCAAAGGATATTTATTCTTAATAGTCACTTTGTTCAATTGCCTATAATCGATGCACAATCTCAAAGTACCATCCTTTTTCTTCACAAACAACACAGGAGCTCCCCACGGAGAAATACTAGGGCGAATAAACCCTTTATCCAACAACTCCTACAACTGCACCTTCAACTCTCTCAATTCAGTAGGTGCCATTCGATATGGAGTGATGGAGATGGGAGAAGTACTAGGCAACAAATCGATACCAAACTCAACCTCTCTCTCAGGGGGGTAACCCTGGCAACTCCTCAGGAAACACATCTGGAAAATCTACAACTATGGTTATATTATTAAGTTGAGAACCCGCTACTCTAGTATCCACCACATGAGCAAGATAAGCATCACACCCTTTTCTAATCAACTTTCTAGCTGTTACAGCTGATACAAACAAGGATGCAAGTTGTCTCTGCTCACTAGATACCATCACACTCCTACCATCACTGGTTCTCAAGGTAACACACTTCTTTTTACAGTCTACCACAGCTCCATGCTTAGACAGCCAATCCATGCCTAAAATCAAATAGTATTCTTTAAAAGGCATTTCAATTAGATCACCAAGAAACTTCTCACCTTGCACCCCAACTGCACTCTCACGGTGCACCTTACTAACAACCACACTATGTCCTAAAGGATTTGTCACTAAGACATCAAACCTAAGGACTCAGAATGCAATTCAGACACAGGCAAGATAGATGCACTAATATATGAATGAGTAGATCCTGGATCAATCAAAGCAAGTACTGAAATGTCAAATAAAGAAAATGTACCCGCTATAACTGCTGAAGCATCTGGCTGCCTCTGCATCACATACACCCTCTGAGAAGATCCGGCTTCATCTGGCCTACTGCCTCCGGATGATGATCCTCCTCTCTAACTATACCCAGATCGACCACCCTTACTGAAACCTTTGCCTCCTCGACCACCTCTGCTGACACTGGGTCGAGAGGCTGCAAACTCAGCCTGCCTATGCTCCTGCATCTCAGGACACTCCCTAATAAAATGATCAGGCGATCCACATCGAAAACACACAGTTGATCCACTATATTTCCAACAAACACCCCCATGTCTTCCACCACACTGAATACATATAGGGGGAATGGATCTCTGGACCATCGAAGTTGGAGCACTAGATATAGAAGGTGTAGGTCTCGATCTCTGTCTCTAATACTGCACTGACCTACCCGGCTGTCTCTGACTTCTACTGATTCTCGGAACAAAACTTCCTCTCCCCCTCTTCACAGATGAAGACACTGCCTCAAACTGGGGTCTCCTAACCCTGCTCTCCTCCTCAGAAGCAGCTGCTGCAATGTTCTGCGCTCTCTCAACGCTCCTAGCTGCTGCAACAAGCTGAGAGAAATCCTGGTACTGAGAACCAGCCACGATGCACATAATAGAGGGCCTCAATCCCTCCTCAAAACTACTGCACCTATCTATTTCATTAGAAATAATTCCCCAGGCATAACGACTCAACCGGATGTATTCAATCTCATATTCCATCACCGTCCGGTTGTCTTGCCTCAAACTCAGGAATTCCATCTTCTTTAAATCTTTATACTCCCTCGGAGTATATTTCTGTTCGAACTCCCTCAGAAAATACCTATAAGATAGTGTAGGTGGATCATCCATAGCATGAGGGACAGTCTTCCACCAATCATAGGCATCTTTCTGAAGGAGGGATCTGGCATAGTCAAACTTCTCATCCGAAGTGGCTTGCAACTGAATGAATATTCTCTGTACCTTATCTAACCATTGCTCAGCCACTGCAGGGTCGGTAGTACGTAAGAAATCTTCAGCCCCATATTTTCCAACCTTGTCATAATGTCTTACCGGCATCTGAGGTTGTGGTGGTGGTTGCACTGGAACTTGTGTAAATAGTTCTACCACATGCCTCAACCAACCCGGCGGACCCTCCTCTGCAGCTGGTCTCTCTGGCACAGAAATAGGTGCCTCACTAACTCTGTCAACTCTAGCTCCATCTCTACTCTCTCCTGGAGCTACACTCTCAGCGCTTCCTTCTATAGTCTGACGTGAATGGGACTCCATTACTACCTATATCTGCAAACACAGCAGAATATTCCTCATTAAAGATCAAAGACTGCCATACCAAAACATGTATTTTATTCAAAAACCAACTTTTAAAATCAAAATATTCTTTTTCTTACAATTCACCTAGGTTGAGAATCTTAAACCTAGGCTCTGATACCAAAAATTGTAGCACCCCTTCCCGACCTACGTGTGTAAGGTGAGTAGAGGCGCCACACTATCCTAATGTTGCTACCACTTTTACTTAATCAAATTTTTGTTCCGATTTTTACAGAAATTTTGCCATAGTTTCGCCTAAAAATTCAATCCCAAGTGTCGACAAAACTGATTTTTTTCTGATTTTTGAAAACATTTTTACACAAACCAATGCAAACAAAATCATTCTCAGTACACTTTCAATAAATCCCCCTTATAACCTCAACTACAACATGCAAAAAGAATTTACACTTCTAGTACAAAATAAAGTAAATGTTTATTATGAAATACAGTAGATAAAATATTTGTTCACTATGCAACGGAAAGTAACAATATTTACAAATTCATATACATCAAAACTCAAGTTTTACAACACATAAAATTTATACATGTTTGGCAGTCAGTCTTCGATCTTAAAGCCCACTATTCACTCTTCAAAATCTAGGCTCGACTCGGCCTAGAGGAACTCTCTGGTTCTTCCCTGTCACCTGTGCGAAGAATCACATTCGCGCTAAGCCAACGGCTTAGTGATACAAACTACAGTGCTATGATGCTTTAATGCCATGCTAATGTCACACAATCAAGATTCAAGATCAATTCAAGAGAATATTATATTTCACAATCTTACATTATTTAATAATTAATCAAAACATTCATGATTCACATTGAAAACAAAGACAAGCATGGGCCCACAAGACACTAATATGTTATTCAAAGTTCAGAGTTACTGCTTTGGTCTATAATCACAATCATTAAGCCCGTAGGCGATATATATATCTCTATCCATGGATAGGGTAACAGACCCAGTCTCTTGGACCTCAACTCGGCTAAACTCGAGGAAATCCTCAACCCGGCAAGACTGTTACCTGTAACAGACCCAGTCTCTTGGACCTCAACCCGGATAAACCAAGGAGATCCTCAACCCGGCAAGACTGTTACTATAATTCACATTTCACATTTATCAACTGGAATCGGCTTACGACCCGGTCTTTTCACCTATCCAGTACTTTATAGGCATGCCACCAAACCCAGAACTCTGAAGGTTGAATAACAAATTAAACACAAAATTCTTTTCATTTATATCTTTATACATTTCTTTCTCAATTCATTTCATTCTCATAAGCAAATTAGGCAACCATGCCTCAATAATGTCATTTGCATCATCACATCTTGCACATTTCACATTTCGTTATATTTCAAATCACATTAATCAATTCATTATTCAAATGGATATAATCAATGGCATTAACACATATTTTACATGCTCATCACAACATTCACATTATACCAAACATAACATTATTAATATACATCCACAATGCATTAGATTCCTTATCACATTTATAATCAAATATGTCTCAAGTCTCAATATCATATGAATGTATACAATAATGTAGTTTGTACTTACCTTAAAACCAACTCACACCAATCTATACACTTACTCTTCCAAGAATCCTCAACACTTAGGTTAGGGCAATTCAACCTCTTCACAACCTAATCCAAAAGGAATATTAGCAAAATGACCATATGAATAGTAAATTCTAGTTTTAGACTCCACTTTATCCTTATTTTGAAAAATTGTATAAAATAATCTACTTGACTAAAAACTCTAAAATTTTTACAAAACTAAATTTTACATCTTAAAATCATTCCTTTAAAATTTCAGATCAAACTGAACACAAAAGCTTGGTCAAATAGTTCACCCAACCAGACTGCTCCAATTGCCCTGCATCCTGGCAGCAGTTCTGAACTTTGTGAATTCCATGAATTAAATTCTATCAACGTGATTCCAAATTATTTTTATCAAATACTAGACTCACTAAGAAACAACATATCCAAAATTCAATTGGATTTTATTTTTCTACATTTTATTAAAAATCCCGAAAGATAGCTGTCTCAGTTAAGGTACCTGCTGGCACAGGTCTAATAAAAATAATCTTTCCAAAGTCATAACCATTCCAAAATCGAATCAACATATTTTTCAGTCATTCTAGACTCATAGAGGCACAATATATCAAAAATTCACTTCAAGAAAAGTTTTCTATATTTAATTAAAAATCATAAAAGTCACAGCCTTTACTAATTGTAAAACAGAAAAAATTTCTCTAAACACAACTCTTACTCTTCCATCACCAACACCAACCTAACTTCTTATCTTTAATTCCATTTCCATCACATACAAACACACCACAAGCAATCCTAACCATATTATCAACAACACTTCATCAAACTCAAAAATAACTTCAAAAACAACAAGAGCAATCAAGAGAGAACTTACCAAAATAATGAAATTTCTTGAAATTCCAACTTGTTTATTTGAAATCTCCTTTGAATTTGATCTTAGAAAATCAAACTCTATCTTGCTCTCTTAACTTTGGAGTACCCGGCCAAGAAAAGAAAAAGAAGAAAAATGAAAAGGAAATTAAAGACAAAGTCAAAGTTCTCATCTCTTTAAACCTCCACCAAGCAATCTAAAAAGAAAATTACTAAAATACCCTCTTCTATATATCTTAACTCCCTTTTACTTATTTGTCCTTTTTAGTAATTTCATAAATAACCAAAATAAATATCTTCTTCCTTTGACCATCCATTTGACTTGTATATATGTTATATATATATCCATATATACAACATATACACTCCTTTTTAAATTATTTTCTCTTTCCAATAACATATACATTTTAATTCAAATAAAACAACAATTATACTAAAACTTCTAGGGCACATTTTGGGATATTACAATATAGGCATTGAGGGAGGTTGATTTGCTTCATCCAAGTGGTGAAAGGCAAGTTGGAAGGATGGATTGGAGGTTGTTTTAAGCTTGCTTTGGGTTGCTAGTGGAGGTAAGTATAAACTTTGAATGACTGCATATATTTACATGACATTGAGACTTAACACATTTAGTTGAGAAATGTGTTAAGTTACTTAATATACTGTTGATGAAAGTGAATTATGTTATGATATGCATAATGTGTATTATGTTGAAGTACCAAGGTAATGTGTTGAAAATGAAAAGAAATGTGGTATAATGTGATGAGATACATGAAAACAAAATGTAATAAATTGATTTTGATATAAAAGAGAAAAATGAGAAAAGTGAGTAAAAGATGATATAATAAGGCAATGTGCCTAGTTTGATCATGAGAAAAGTTTTGATAAAGGAATTATGAAAGAATTTGATAATGAGAAATATAAATAAATTGTGTGCCTAGTATGTTATTTAATTTTCAGAGTTTTGGGTTTGGCGTCATGCCTATAAATTGCTGGGCAAGTCAAAAGACCGAGTCGTAAGCCTCAAAAATAAATTCTTGAAGCTAGACTGAGTAGTTGGATTATCCATGGATATGTTGCCTACGAGGCTAGACACATGGTGTCATTATGGACCAAAGCAGTAACTCTGAAATTTGAATAGCATATTAGATCCTTTTGGGCCCATGCTTGTCTTTACTTTAATGTGAATTATGAATTGTGATATAATTGAGCAATATAATGAGATATAATGTTATGAGTTGTGATATATATATATATATGTGTGTGTTGTGCATTGACATTACATTTGGACTATATTATTATCAAAGTTTGTACCACTAGGCTTCAGCTTAGCTCGATTATAATTCGTCATGCAGGTGTCATGGACGTTTTGGTAGAGCCGGAGAGTTCTACTAGACCTGATCGGGTCTAGGTTTGTATTTTATTTTTAGCTTGAAGAGTTTTTCAATACATCAAGATCAGAGCCAGTTGCCAGCATGTAGATATTTGATATTACAGTATATTTTGTTATTATATATGTTATGATATGTTTTTGAAGTATATAATGTAAATTGTAAAGAATTATTTGAATAATTTGTTTAAGATGGGATCTTATATGTGATGTTGATATATATACCTATATATAAGTATTTTGAGAAAATATGGAGAAATTGAGAAGTATTGGTGAAATGGTGAATTGATTTTATTTGGAGTGTTTGTTTTATGTAGGTTGTGTTTTGTTGAATTTTGGGAACGTCCAAATTACAGACAAAACTCTAACAATTTTTTTCCAGAGATTTTCATATAAAATGTTATTTCGGGTTACTATATCTAGTAAAAAATATTTATATACTATTTAATTTTATATATTTAGTATTTGAAATTTTAAAACAGAAATGTAAAAATTTTTATTAAATCAGTTTGTGATATTTTTATACCATATATGCGTATTTTACATATGCTGAAAATATGTATTGTACGTATATAGGGTATAAGGGTGTTACAAAGTGAGCACACAAGAGGGATAAAAGGCAAGAGAGAGCGAGCATATAGGAGGGTAAAGCCTGATTTAGAGTGAAACATGAATGGAGTGATATATTATTGAGTGTAAAGATGTGAGGGAGTGTGTGAGGACTTTCCTAACATTTTTCTTACAGGTTTTACATTATGTCTAAAGAGGCAAACAAAGGTGGTGAAATGGGCATGAAAGATGTAGTTTTCACATTGAAAGTTATGCAGAAGCGGTTTGAAAAGTTTGGAATAGATATGATGAATTTGAGGGATGAAATTGAGGTGGTTAAGCAATCCCAACAATCAGGAACTACATCTAATAGGCGAAGTAAAACTAAGCAACATACATATGATGATGAAGATACGGAGTTCCATGATGAATTTGATGAAGATGAAGATGGCATTTAATCTTTAAGGTTTAGGCCAAGAAGAGATGGAAGGCTAGGAAGAGATAGGAGGCCAGAAAAGAGAAATAATAACATAAATGCCATAAAAATGAAGATTCCAACATTTATAGGAAAGAATGATGCTGGAACATACCTAGAGTGGAAAAGAAAAGTGGAGCTTATCTTTGATTGTCATAACTACTCAGAGCAAAAGAAGGTGAAGTTAGCAACAGTTGAGTTCACTAATTATGCATCAATATGGTGGGAGCAATTGAAACTTACTAGGAGAAGGAATGGAGAGAGGCCTATTGAGACTTAGGAGGAAATGAAGGTTGTTATGAGGAGGAGATTTGTGCCATCCTATTACTATCATGAGCTACACCAGAAATTGCAGAGACTTATACAATAGTCTATGTTGGTAGAAGATTACATATGGAGATGGAGATGATAATGATTCGAGAAAACATTGAAGAGGATAGAGAAGCTACCATGGCTTAATTTTTGGGAGGTTTAAATAGAGATATTTCAAATATAGTGGAGTTGCATCACCATATAGAGCTTGAGGAGATGGTGAATATGGCTACAAAGTTGGAAAAATAACTCAAACAAAAGGGAGCTAGCAAACTTGCCTATTCAGGTCCCACCTCCAATTGGGGTTCAAAGTAGCCTAAAAAGAAAGAAAACGCTAAAGACAAGGTAAAAGAAGATAAGAATAAAGTTGAGCAAAAAGGTACTACTAAAACTCAATCAACTTCTTCTAATTCTGAAAAGCATAAAAACATCAAATGTTTTAGATGTCTTGGCCATAGACATATTGCATCTCAATGTCCAAATAAGAAAGTAATGATGTTAAGGGATGATAGTGTAATTGAATCTGAAAGTGATGATGATTCAAATTCAATGCTTTCTTTGGAGGATTGTAGTGATGTAGAGGCTAAACATGCTTTGATGGGTGAATTGCTTGTTGTTAGAAGTGTTTTGAGTGCTAAAGTGAAGGAGGAGGGAATTAAGCAAAGAGAGAATATTTTTCACTCTAGATGCATGATTAATGGTAAGATTTGTAGTCTCATTACTGATGGGGGGTAGTTGAACTAATGTGGCTAGCACTATTTTGGTAGAGAAATTAGGGTTGGACTGTTTAAAACACCCTAGGCCATATAGATTAAAATGGATCAATGATTATGGAGAAATAAGAGTGAATAAACAAGTGCTTATTTCTTTCTCTATTGGAAAATATTCTGACCATGTGCTTTGTGATATAGTACCTATGCATGTAGGCCATTTACTTCTTGGGAGGCCATGGCAATATGATAGAAAGGGGATGCATGATGGATATAAAAATAGATATTCATTCATGATGGGGGATCAATGTATTATATTGGCTCCTATGACTCCTAGTTAGGTCTATGAAGACCAAATAAAGCTATCAAGAAGTATGAAAGATGAGATGCGGAGGGAAGAATAAAAGGTTAAAAGGAAAGAGAAAGATCAAAATAAGAGATATGAAGCTGAGACAAAAGAGAAAAGAGAGAAAGAAAAGAGTGAGGCTGAGAGAGAGAAAAAAATAATGGGAAAGGAGGCTACAAAAGAAAAAACAATTGATGAGCCTAAATGAGAATGACAAAATAAAAAGAAATAATTTCTATGCAAAGGAAAAAGATGTGAGAATTACTTATAAGAGTTAAAAGTTTCTGATTATACTTAGCTATAAAGAGACATACTTTTGTGAAGATGACCTTGATCCTTCTATGCCAAGTATTATTATTTCTTTATTGCAGGAATACGAGGATGTTTTTCCTGAAGAGTTGCCTTAAGGATACCACCCATAAGAGGCATTGAACATCAAATTAATTTTGTTTTCGGAGCATACATTCCTAATTGCCCAGCCTATAGAAGCAACCCTGAGGAGACAAAGAAACTTCAAAGGCAAGTGAAAGAGTTGCTAGCAAAAGGGTATATCCGTGAGAGTTTGAGTCCTTGTGTTGTGCCTGTACTTTTGGTACCTAAGAAGGATAGGAGTTGGCATATGTGTGTGGATTGCAGAGCTGTGAATCATATAATAGTTAAGTATCGCTATCATATACCTAGATTAGATGGTATGTTGGATGAATTGCATGGTGCTTGTTTGTTTACAAAAATTGATTTAATGAGTGGGTATCACCAAATTAGAATGCAAATTGGTGATAAGTGGAAAACTACTTTTAAAACTAAACATGGTTTGTATGAGTGGCTTGTTATGCCATTTGGTATAATTAATACTCCTAGCACATTCATGAAGTTAATGAATCATGTTTTGCGTGAGTTTATTGGCAAATTTGTTTGTTGTTTACTTTGATGACATATTAATTTATAGTAAAATATAGATGAGCATATATGTCATCTTAGGGTTGTTTTAGATGCACTTAGGAAAGAAAAGTTGTATGCTAAGCTTAAAAAGTGCACATTTTTCTTGGATAGAGTTATATTCTTAGGGTATGTTGTTAGTTCTAAAGGAATTGAAGTTGATGAGGATAAAATAAAGGCAATTAAGGATTGGCTGACCCCTAGGAATGTGAGTGAGGTAAGAAGCTTTCAAGGACTTGCTAGTTTTTATAGGAGGTTTGTAAGAGACTTTAGCTCCATAGCTGCTCCTTTAACTAAAATCATTAAAAAGGATGTTGGGTTCAAGTGGGTGAGGCACAGGAACATGCCTTTACCGTGTTGAAAGATAAACTTTATTCTGCACCTATTTTGAGTTTACTTAATTTCAATTCTACTTTTGAAATTGAATGTGATGCTTCCGGGATAGGTATTGATGCTGTTTTGGTGCAGGGTAGGCGACCCATTGCTTACTTCAGTGAGAAATTGAATGGTGGGCAACTCAATTATTCTACTTATAACAATGAGTTGGATGCATTAGTGAGAGCATTAGAAACTTGGCAACATTATCTGTGGCCTAAATAGTTTGTGATCCACATTGACCATGAACCCTTAAAGCATATCCAAGGTCAAGGTAAATTAAGTAAATGCCATGTTCAGTGATTGAAGTTTATTGAAACGTTTCCTTATATGATTCAGTATAAGCAAGGTAAGGAAAATATTGTTGCTGATGCGTTGTCTAGAAGATAAACTCTTATTAGTACTTTGAGCTCTAAATTGATGGGATGTGAATATATAAGAGAATTGTATACTTCTGATTCTGATTTTGGAAATTTTTATAATGCATGCAAACAATATGCTTTTCAAAAGTTTTATCGGCATGATGGATACTTTTTTTAGAGAAAATAAGCTTTGTGTGCCAAATTGTTCCATGCATGAAGTGCTTGTGCATGAAGCCCATAATGGAGGTTTAATGGGCCATTTTGGCATTGCTAAAACACTTGACATATTAAATAAGCATTTCTATTGGCATAAAATGAAAAAGATGGAGACAGAATTTGCTCTAGATGTGTGGCGTGTAAACAAGCCAAATATAGGACTCAACCATATGGGTTATATACTCCATTACCCGTCCCTAGACAACCTTGGGTTGATATACCTATGGAATTTATGTTGGGACTGCCTAGGAAAAAAGGGATAAAGATAGCATATTTGTTGTAGTTGATAGGTTTAGTAAAATGTCACATTTTATTGCATGTTATAAAACCAATGATGCTACTCATATTGCCGATTTGTTCTTTAAGAATGTAGTACGTATGCATGGTATCCCTAGGACAATTATTTTTGATAGAGATACTAAGTTCTTAAGTCACTTTTGGCATGTTCTATTGGGTAAATTGGGGACTAAGTTAATTTTTTTTCTACTTTTTGTCATCCTCAAACAGATGGTCAAACTGAAGTGGTCAATAGAACTTTAGGATCTTTATTGCGTGCTGTGAGAGCATTCATTCTTCTATAGGTTATTCTCCATTTGAAGTTGTATATGGTTTTAACCCACTGACTCCTTTAGATTTGTTACCTTTACCCTTGAATGATATTACTAACTTAGATGGATAGAAAAAGGCAGAATTGGTTAAGTTCATACATGAGAAGACTAAGCAACACATTGAGATGAAGAACAAGAGCTATGCACAAAAAGCTAACCAAGGGTACATGATGGTGAAATTCGAGCCTAGAGATTGGGTTTGGGTACATTTTAGGAAGGAGAGATTTCCTAACTAAAGGAAATCTAAATTAGATCCTAGAGGCACTGGACCTTTCCAAGTGTTAGAAAGGATCAATGATAATGCCTATAGAGTGGATTTGCCTAGTGAGTATGGTGTTTCAGCTACTTTTAATGTTGCTAACCTTTCTCCTTTTGATAATGTAAGTGGTGATTTGAGGATGAATCCATTTGAGCAGAGAGGGATTGATACAAACCAAGGAAATGGAGGTGATCTCACATGCATAGGGGAAGGAAAGCTAGTAATGCCACCTGGTCCTATCACAAGATCAAGGGCAATTAAGCTTAAGTCAACCTTGCAATCTTATGTTCAAAGCTTGATTACAACAGAGATCAAGGAAGAAGCATGGATCCGGCTTGATGAGGTGAAATCGAATGAAGGTCTAAGGTTGATTACCTTAGTTTGGGTGTGTGAAGATAATCACAAAGAGTAGCCCAATGTACTAAGCAAGGAAAAACTATCATAAAGAAGAGGGGTATTTCATCTTATTTATCCAGCCATATGGGCTTGGTTTAGTATAGTTAACTAGTTTAACTAGGCCCAATAAAGCTAATTCAAATACAACTTATTGCACTAAAGATAGGGGCCTTGTTTGGTTAACTTTAAATTAAATCATTATTTTACTTTAAATAATAGTGGGCATCCAGACATACCCCTTATATTTTAATTAGAGTTAGCATATTTTAGGATATAAAAACCCTACTTTTGCATGTAAAATGGCATATTTCTTTTTGATTAAAATTTGAAAGTTCTCTTCTAAGTGAGGTTGTGTTCTCAATTGGTTACTTCAAGGATTGTTTTACTTATCAGGTTTATTCTAACTTGTGACGTGAGTTCAATTCTCTTCCTTATACTCTTTGTTACTAGTTCCTTACTGTATTAGGGGTGAAGGGGTTACTTTCTCAATTAATTGAATTGGGTTTGATGCTTGAATTGATTTGGAGGTCGTCTAGACTTAGATTCTAGGGGGTTGCCACATCAACCCCCAAAAGAGCATTCTCGGCCTCCTCATTGGCGGGCCGGGACCTGGTGCTCGGGCGAAGCCTCATAGATATATAGGTGCTTCAATAAAAGGCCTTCAATAAATAAACCTTCTCAGGTGCTTTTTTATTTAAAAAACCATCAGGTTGTGTAACATAAATTTCTTCTTCAAGCACTCCATTTAAAAAAGCTTATTTAACATCTAGGTGAAATACTTCCTAATTAAGTTGAGTAGAGAGTGCAAGAAGAATTCTGATGGTGTCAAACCTTACTACAGGTGAAAATTTTTCTAAAAAATCAATGCCAACCTGCTGAGTATAACCTTTCACAACTAGCCTTTCTTTGTGTTTGTTAATAGTTCCATCAACATTGAGTTTTAACTTAAACACCCATTTCACACCAATCATATGTTTGTCAATGGGTTTATTAACAAGCAGCCAAGTTTCATTTTTCTCTATCATCTTGAGCTCCTCCTCCATTCTTGCTTTCCATTCAGGAGCATTTAATGCTTCATCAATGTTTTAGGCTCTCACAAGGCTAAGTTGCATTTGCTATAAATGTCTTCGAGTGTTCTTGTACCTCTAACAGCATAATCTTCATCATTTGAGTCTTCTTCTGAATTTGTGAATTGATCCCTTCTTTTTTTTGCCTTTTCTTTCATGAAAACTCTTCTTTTTATTACTCTCAAATTGGGAAGTGGATTTCTGAGATGTAATAAGAGCTTTCTCAACTATTTTTTCTTCCTCTCTAAATGCCTTCCTTTGCTCAACTGCTTGAAGAGCATATATAAGCTTAGTTAGTGTGAGTTATGATATATCCTAGGTGTCTTCAAGAGAAGAGATTTTTTACTTAAATCTCTCTGGAAGAGTCACCATTACTTTCTCCACAATCCTCTTCTCAGGTAAATCTTCACCCAACAATCTAATTTGATTAACAACCTTCATGACTCTGTCAATATATTCTTTCACTTTCTCAGTCTCCTTCATCCTTAAGAGCTCAAATTCTTTTCTCAAATTGAATATCTACATCTGTTTTGTCTTGTCACTTCCTTGGAACTCAGTTTTCAACTTGTCCCAAACTTGTTTGGCAGATTCACAAGCCATGATTCCTGTTAAAATGGTTTCATCTGCAGCAACATGAAGCGTACTAAGAGCTTTAAACTTCCAAGAGATTCTTTCTTCATAAATTCTCAACTGATTTAAGGTTTGGTTGTCAGGCAAACTGGTCTCCACCTCTGTTTCCATAGCTTCCCATAGTAGCAAACCCTTAAGGTATGCTTGCATTTTGACTGACCAAATATGATAGTTTTCACATGTGAAAATGGGGGAGATATAGGCAATATACTGTTGCTAGTTGCCATCACAAATTTCATAAAAAAGGCTAAATTAACAGCACTTTGTATCATAGCTTCTTGCTGCTACTGTCAACAAAAGGCAAGACTCCTTATTGGCCCCTTTTTGTAGAGTGTGGATATATTATTTATTAACCTTCAACATTAATATGGATAAGGAATTCTTCTAAAGAATTCAAATAGCTTTAATAAACCCCAATTCCTCTAAACAGATTCAATTAGAGAAATTCTTCTTTTTTATAAATTTGTTAGCCTGCATGCCACTGATTCTTGGTTCTAGAAGTGTAATCCATTGAATATTATTAATCTTAACTAGGCTCCTAAAAGCAATTTGCAAATCCACTATAACAATTCCATGTACATAGATATAACTCCATAAAAGATTTAAGAGAAGTCTTAATAAACAAATTTGATCAAAGTTCTCATTTTCCTCTAACATCAATCTCCATTCTCAAAGAAAAAGGTCTATGTTTATTGTCAATTATAATAAGTTCATCTATCCCATCCTCTGGTTCAATTGTATTACAATTTGGTTAGTCATGGGTGCCATTTTGTTTGGATGGTTTGTTAACATCCATCCTATGTTTAACCACCCCAGGATCATAGTCAACATACAAAGAACATTCGATTTGTTTTTGGCAGTCTTGCAGGTTAATTGTCATATGGATAGATGAGTCCAAAATAAATATGTTTATGGCTTTTGAAAAGATGCTTCTGGGATAAGTTGATCCTAAGGCAAGGCTACATCTTGTCTTGCTTTCTTGTTGAGTCCACATGTAAGGGGACTTGGTTATAGCTGCATTTTCTTTGTCCCCATTGGATGATCCAAAAATAAAAATAGGTATATATTCTATTTCTTTTTCTTTTTGACATCATTTTGTTGATGGACAATTAGAATTTTCTTGGTACTTACATATTAATATTAATCTATATTATTTTTAATCGGATTAACATTATCATGTTTTATTAAAAGTCAATTTTAAAGAATTTTTAGCCATTTTAAGGCTTTAATGTCACACTCCATTCTCCTAAATCTAAGGGTGGACTTGACTTGTAATCTGATCATGACTTTTCTAATTATTTAAGAAAATCATAATATACACTTCCTAATAATAATATTTCATAAATCCAAATACTTAGTATTCTTCACATACACATATCTATATCATAATCTAGCAAATATCGATATCTTAAAATACATTTTTATTATTGTTCGACACAATAATATAAATATTTCTTAAATAAAATCAAATGACAAATACTAATATATTAGTCCAACCTCTTTTACATGTAAATGACAACAAAAGAAGAGGAAACTTATGCTCCAAGAGTATCTAAAAATATTAATATATTAAGAGGTGAGTCCAACTGCTCAGTGAGAAGATAATTATATAATAAAGGAGGAACAAATATGGCTTTTCACATATGCTTAATAATATAAGATTCATACAACTGTATAAATATCATTTTTTTTATCATGATGTTACTAAATAATTTCATAATATTCTTCATAAAAATTAAACATATACTTTCATACAGTCACAATATATAGTCCATAGTTTATGTAATATCTTAGGCACAAATAAACATATATTTACTGCAACCTAAGGGCAAATCCTAACATATTGGATGCAATGATAATGGTAACAATCAAAAAGTAAATAATTATGGTCATACACATGTGCAGAGTTGGCCCAAAAGCTAGATATATACCAAGCACTGTTCCAAAAATAATATCATATTTATAATCCGTTAATTCATCTAACACCTCGTCATCACAGATGTCTCTATTAGAAAATAGATAATGAGTGTATCCAGAATATTTATTCAGCTGTATCCATAGATAATCATCACTTCTATAATTCAAACAACATATCAATATTTGTTCTCATTTTAAATATATTCTTAAATAATATTTGATCTTTCTAAATTCCTTTATAAAAATTACTTTCATCATAAAATAATTTTAGCAAATCACACACACACACACATATATATATATAATTTAATAAAATAGATATGTTATATAATTATCCACTCACCTTAATTAATAATTCAATTTATTTAATTAACTGAATTACCTCGATGTTCTACAATTGCAGTTGAATCTATACCTAAAGTAATATAAAAATAATAATTTATTGAAGTATAATCCATGATTATCAACTACTATGAGGCGAATGATATGAAAAAAAAATGAAGATGATTCCTAAAATTCTAATAAATTTTATGTAATATCCCAAACTATACCCTAAAAGTTTTGGAATGATTATCGTTGAAATTGGATTTAATGATTTTAAAGTGTGTATAAAGAATTAAGAGGAGAGAGAAGTATGTATATGTTGTATATATAGAGATATATACAACATATGCAAGCCAACTAATTAGTTGGTCAAATGAGATTTATTGATTATATAAATGGAAATTAAATTAAGTGGATGATGATATTTAATATTTTATTATTATAGTTGCTTGGTGGATATTAAAAGAGGACTTTAGTGGTTAAGAGACAGGTGTGTGGGTTGACTTATCATCATCTTCTTCCTCTTTCTTGTGTTTAGCTGGCCACCACCATAAACAAGAGGGAGAGAGAGAGATTTTGTTCTTCTTAACTCAAGATTTGAAGGTGTTTCAAGAGATCAATTTGGAGTTTGAAGGGTTTTCATCACTTTTGGTAAGTTTCTAACTTGTTTCTTTGGTTTTCTTTTGAGTTTGTGAATTGAGCTTGGTGAATGGTTGTTGTTGATGTGTGTATGGTTGATTTTGATGTGTTTGAGATTGTCTTGTCTATTTGATTTTGATTTTGGGGTTGGTTTGGAGGAAATGTTAAGTTCGGTGAAAGAAGCACGAGTTGTGGATTGTGTATGGATTGAGTTGTGATGATGGTTATGATTGTGGTTTGTGTTTTGATGTATGTATTGAGTTGTTTTGGTGTTTATGCAAGTTTAGTATGGTTTATTGATGGTTTTGAGTAAGATTACTTGGAGTGTAAAAGGGTAAAGTATGATGTTTGTTGGATGTGGTGTTGGTGTCGGAATCAAGATTTTTGGCCTGACACGCCCATGAGCACGACCAAGTCTTTGGGCATGTCAATGGTTCTATTTTTTGGATGGGTGACACGACCAGTGACATGTCCATGAGCGTGTCACAGCTTCTGTGTTGGAGTAGTATTGACACAGCCAGTGACATGCCCATGTCACTGAGCATGTCATAGCTACTGTGATGCTGGTGGATTGACACGACCATGTCACTGAGCGTGTCATAGCCACTGTGTTGGGGGAGGATTGACACGTGCAGTGACATGTCCATGTCACTGAGCATGTTAAAGCTTCTATAATGTGGAATGATCAGGGACACGCCCGTGTTGTTGAGCGTGTCGTGTAGAGTTTGCCCTAGTTGGTTCTTATTTTATTATCTTATGTGTATCTCTAAGCGAGTTTGTATAATCACTTTTGGATTAGGTTTTGAAGAGATTGAGTTGCCCTAATCCAAGTGTTGAATGATTCTTGGAAGAGGAAGTGGTTAGATTGGTGTGAGTTGCTCTTGAGGTAAGTACAAACTTTACATGGTTGCATACATTTACATTACTTTGGGACTTAACACATTTGGTTGTAAATGTGTTAAGTAATCTATTACATTGTTGATACAATTGATTAATGCTAGATTTGCATAATGTGAAAGATAAAATGATCATTCAAAATGTATGTACAATGCAATTGGTTATGTATACCCTAATGATGAGATGTGAAGCCATTGTTGTTGGCTATAATGATGGAAATGAAATAATTGGGGCATGGTTGCCTAGATGATTATGAGAAAATGAGAATGGAATTGATAATGAAATAATAAAAGAATTATGTGCCTAGTATGTTATTCAATTTTCAGAGATTTGTTATTGGTGGCATGCCTAAAAGTAACAATCCTTTGAAGTTGGGTTGGGCTTGGTCCTTGAAGCCAAGTTGGGTTGATGCTTAGCTCCCCTTAAAGCTTGGTTGGGCCTAGTCCTTAAAGCCTAGTTGGGATGTTACATATGAGATGTTTCTCATTGTGATAATGATATGCCTACGGGCTTGATAAATGTGATTATAGAACCAAAATAGTAACTCTGAAATTTGAATGGCATATTAGTTTCTTTTGGGCCCATGTTTGTCTTTGCTTTAAATGTGAATCCTGAATAATGGAATAATTAAATAATATAATGAAATGTAATGTTATTGTGAGCGGGGATTTTTGCCCCCACTCCCAGTGGAATGGTTCTTGTGACTTCGGCACTGTTTAGGCTCGGGACCTTAGAGAACACGGACCTAAGTCCGGAGAAAATGGAGTCACCACCCTGACGGGCTGGAAAAAAGAAAGGGGTGGATGCCCACAACGCCCAGTTCATTGGAACCGGCCTCCTTTACAGGTCTTAATATTATAACATTCTTAAATAAAACAACATTATCCATATTACACACAATAATTAAAAAAAAAGCATCAATATATTAAAAGTCAAAACGATGTCCAAGTAAAACAATTCAACATACATCCTTTTCAAACTATGTCTCTTCTTTATGACCTTGCCAATAATCAATTCAACATACTTCCATTAGCTCGAAGGCTTTGTATGACTAAACACTTTTTTCCTTTCCTTTTTTTTTTTGAATTTTGATTTTGAAATCAAATGTTGGCTTTGCCAAATTAATGTCAATGTACCTCAGGACTTGATTTTTCCAAATTAATATATCTATAACATGACAACCCTAGTTACCGTACTAAACTCAGGAATCAACTCTATTTAAGCAAGAATTGTTGCACTTCAGATAGGCACATACACATTACTTGGCCAAAGGTCTCATTTGAGTTTAAATATTGTCTATCTCATATGCATGCTTATCCAAACTATCTCCACTAATAGACTCTACCTACCAAGAGAGATCAACAGGTCTTTGATAAGCTTGAAATGGGGTCTATGAGGGACATAGGTTAAATGAAGGCCATTTTGAGATAGGAGCTGATGTGACACAATGGACAAACCCTCACACTATAAATTTATTATCTGAATCTTAGACAGCTGGGAGCGATCTTGCTAGTCTCTAAATTCTTTATGTCTTCTTGGCATTAATCTGGATCTTGATAAGGACAGTCTTTGCCCTTGCAAAAAGTTTAAGATCCAAATTCATTTATTTCCTTCTTTTCCCTTTTCTTTCCTCTTTATTTTTCTTACTCTTCCCTTTTCTTTCTCTTCCTTACTCTTCCCTTTCTTTTATCATTTTGTCCTTCTTTCTTGTAGGACTATCAGGTACAGAACTTTCAAGAACTGGATGGTCTTTCTCCTTTTCCTTTGATTTTGATCAAATCTTTAGTTGGGTTGGACCAATTCAAGTCAATCCATCCTTATAAACCAAATGGAAGCCTTTTGTTGTCTTGGGTAAAAGAGAACTCAGTTGTCTTTTTGAACCACCTTTTTAGGTTTTCTTTTCTTTTTTCTTTTCTTTTCTTTTCTTTTCTTTTCTTTTCTTTTTCTCTTTTTTCCTTTTCTTTTTCTTCTCTTTTTTTTCTTTTTTCTTTTGTTTATTTCTTTCTTTCCTTTTTTGGTTCTAGGTCAAACAGAGTTGTCTTATTTGTACCAACTTGGGCTTCCAATAATGGATGAGTGGATAAATCTTCTTTAACAGGGATAAATCATTTGTTACTCTGTCTTGATATATTGGAGATATTAAGAGAACTTCAACTACCCTTATGTTCTTGAAAAATTCAACTATACTTATGGTCTTAAAAACATCAACTACCCTTATGGTCTTGACTAATAATTGTTTTCTTTGATCTTCTTGCCTATTCATCTTAGTGATCATAAGACTTGTCAAAAGTATCACAACAGCTCAGGGTAGGTTATTGGGGTTTTTAAGCCAATGAAAAGAAAACTAAAATTTTATGAAGGCTCAAAGGGAAAATTAGGGATTGATATCTAATTGGGTAGATACTAGTTGTTGGCTAACCAAACAATGCCTAGATCATCTCTCCCTTAAATAAGTAGAGTTCAATTTTGCCTCGAAAGTCTGTCAAAGAATGTTTTAAGACTGACTAGGACCTAGACAAAGATAATTATGCAGGAGCCCTCTCTAAGTAAGCATACACAACTCGATTCTATAGAGCAATTCCCTTACCTAGTAAAGTCATTCAAGTCATGATGCATACATATATTAATTCATGAATTATCAAGCTAGATTCCTCATTGGTTGAACACCAAAATGAACAAAGACCAACAAAAATTTTGATGAAAGTAATTTATTCAAACAAATTTAAATTTGAAAAACACGATAGTTCCAATTAAATATTAAAGAAAGTAAAATTAAAAAGCAGCATTCAGGCTAAGGAAAGTTTGTTGAGTTTAAGCCTCTTTTCCTTTCACATCTTCAATATTTCCATCTTGAAAGGATGATAAAACAAAATCTTCTTCCAATCCTTTTCCCACCATGAAGGTTGCTGGTAGAGGTACTCTGTTGAACCTTGGAAATGGATTACCTTTGGTATTTGGCTTGTCCGGCTCAGGTAACTTGCCATTATTAATCAAATTCTGGATCTCATGCCTCAATTTCATGCAATTGTCTGTTTCGTGTCCAGGCCTTTGATGGAATTGGCAAAATGCATTAGTATCAAAGTTAGGTGGAAGAGGATTAGGCAAAGGACGAAGAATTAAAGGTTGTAACAATCCCTTCTTTTGTAGCTTATTGAGAACCCAAGACAGTGGCTTCCCTAATTCTGAAAGCTGCCTCATTCCTCCTTGACTAGTGGCATCAACTTCTTTTTGTGTGCTTTGATTGCCCGACTGGTAGTTCCCTTTCTCATTCCTTTTTATTGAAAAGCGATTCTTCTCCCTTTCCCACTCTTCAATTTGTAGACCAGCTTGGAGAAGATCTTTGAAGTCCCTTATAAGGGTGTGAGACATCCTTTCATGGAGATTGGGCAGGACGCCTCTCACGATCATCCTTATTTGATCAGATTCATCGGGCCTTTTCTTGAGCAAAGCGGCCTTGTTTCTCCATCTCTTCACATAGTCCATAAAATTCTCATTTGGCCTTTGCCTAATGGACTCAACTTCCATTAAGATAACTTCCATTTCAACATTGTATCCACATTGTTGGATGAAGGCCTTGTATAGCAAGTCTCAACTATTTTGTGTTCCTTCATCTAAGGTATTGAACCAATTTTGGACAACAGGGTCCAATGAGAGCATAAAGTACCTTAGAGTTTGAGCCTTAGTAGCTCGGGCAGACTGCATAGCAGTGATATACTACTTCATATGGAGATGAGGATTTCTGGTTCCATCAAACTTTGTGAATGATGGCATCTTGAACTTGTATGGAACTTCTTCATCTAGCTCAAATAATTTGTCAATCTCGGACATCTCTTCGGTTTTTAGTTTCTTCTCAAATTTCTTTTCTAAATCAGCAATCATCTTTTCAACATCGGATGTCTCGGTCTTTTTAATAGTTGATCTTTCAACAATCTTCGGTTCTTTCTTCTTGTCTTGAGGATCTTTATAGTATTGAGCCCAATCATCATCATCAATGATCACCTTATCATCATCAAAAACTACTTCACCAACTTTAGTGTTCCCTTTGTCCGTTGGCTTCTTAGTGCTAGCAGATGCTTCAACATTGTTTTCTAAGATTGCAGTCAATTGGTTCTTCATGGTCTCAGCTAGGGCCTCTTTTATTTCTTCCATCTTGGCGTTGAGGGCATCATCCACCATTCTTTGAATTTGTTCGGGATCCATTGTTTTTGGTGAGCAAGTGATTGAGTCGTTGCTAGATACTTCGTCTCCGGCGTAGGTCAGATTGTTGTAGGCTTTTGAACTTTCATAATCCGGGGCTGTGAGACAGAGAGGATCAATGATATGAGATGCAAATGTATGTATGTATGCACAAACAATCAACAAAAAAAGATAATTAGGACGTTCCTTCCAACCTTATAACATCCACACACGAATGATGAGTCTCTTTTCCTAGGTATATGGTTAACAAAATACCAACATGGGGTATCTTATTTTCGAATAATTCCCTTGGACGTTTCAACCAATAGTTACATTTTCGAAAATGGAAATCGATCCATGATAATTCCCATTAATTAGGTTTTAATCCATTCAACCAACTATAATAGCTTTTATGCTATATTGGATTAAAAAGAAATTAAGAGGTTTATTATAAATAGATTTCTCACTTGAAAAAGGTAACTAATGATTCATGCCAAAAACAAGCCCATGGTTAATTTATTCTTAGTATACACTAGGCTCACAATTGATTTTTGGTATTTCATAATTGGCCTAAATATTTTTGCAAGCTCTTTGTAAGAAAAGGTTAGATAAAAACAATTTTATTTCTAAGCCCATTGTAAAAAGATCTTAGAAAAAATGGATTTTGGGCTTAGTATTTGGGTTATGAGCAAAATAATTCTTGATTTGTTTTTAGAAAAGTCTTATGTCCAAAGATCATCTTGAAAAATTTTGAAAATAGCTTTGGTCTTTTGGATTTTAAAGAAAAATTTATTTTGAGCTTACAATGTACTTAGGTCATATTAGAAAAAGAACAAACCAAATAAGCCATGATTTAAGCCAAGATAAATGAACCATAGTCAAACAACATGCATTTGGGGGTAAAACCTAAGGAAAGTAACTAGGCCAATTACATGAGCTTTAGTCTTTGGGTAAAAAGGCTTAGGTTCCCATAGCAAGTATATACCAAATGGTACGAGGCTATGAGTGGTTATGCCATGCTCGATCTCCATACCTTGAGTGAAAGTATGGTATCCCTTACATAACATAACACGGGTAACACGGGCGTCCTAACTCACGCACACAATGCAATCTAAGATGATGCAATGGATAATATCATTATAAGAAAGAATAGAATAATAAAAAGACCAATGGAATCAACTTCTCTTATCCCCAGTGGAGTCGCCACTGTGAGCGAGGATTTTTGCTCCCACTCCCGGTGGAATGGTTCTTGCGACTTCGGCACTGTTTAGGCTCGGAGCCTTAGAGAACACGGACCTAAGTCCAGAGAAAATGGAGTCGCCACCCGGACGGGCCGAGAAAAAGTAAGGGGTGGATGACTCGATTCCTAAGGAATCCCTAACCCCCTAATGGGTTCAAAAAGATGGGTACGTGTGGGGAAGGTGAGAAATGGCCCAGTACCCCCACAATGCCCGGTTCATTGGAACCAGCCTCCTTTACAGGTCTTAATATTATAACATTCTTAAATATAACAATATTATCCATATTACACACAATAATTAAAAGAAAGCATCAATATATTAAAAGTCAAAACGATGTCCAAGTAAAACAAATAAATGGACACCCATCCGAAGATGGAAACATGTCCTTACATCACATGCCTAAATAAGACACTGACCGAAAGGTAGACACATGCCTTTTACATTGGTTCTAAAATAGAAAAGCAAATTAAATTACATGATATTTAACTAATGAGGTACCCACCAAGTGGAAACATACCTCTTACAACATTTAGAAACCTAAATAAATTGATAAAAGTAAATAATCATTCATCATAAATAAATCATTCATCAAATATATTAAATATCAATAGAAAGTAAACATCCATCCATGATAAATTAAATAAACCAAGCATTAAAATTAAATAAATTAAAGCATGTAAAATAAATCAAAGCATAATCAAATATGGAATTGAATAAGGCAAATAAAAATCCAAATTATAGCTACTGTTCCATTTTGGGTCCTTTATTTCATGTGTTTAGGGTTTTGAAAGCTACTGTGATTTTAATGGGATTAAAATGGAGCAAAAGTTTTATGATTTAAAAAGTTGGTAAAATTCTTTGATTAACCAAATTAGGATTTGAGATGTATAATCATGAAATTAGTTATTGGACACTTTAAAACACTTTGACTTATGATTTTCGGTTATTGCATTGTGTTTTTAAGCTACTGTGTAAAGTTGTAAAATTTGTATTTGTATGATTTTTAAAGTTTTAAAGGATTAGGGTTTTTAAAAAAATTAAGGTTTAAGGTTTTAAGGAGGTTAGGGTTCACTATTTTAGGTTTTGGAGTTGAATTAGGCTTTTAGAATTTTTGGATTAGGGTTTCAGGTAATGAGTTAAATTTTAGGATTTGAAAATCAATTTGATAATTTTATGAAGTTTATGAAATTAAACCAAACGAATTATAGTTTTTATAAATAGAAAAGATGTTTTTAGGACTTTTTGAAAAGAAACAGAACATAATTTAAGGGTTTTGATAATTTGGAAAGTAAATTAGAGTTTTGGGGTTTTGAAGAAATAAAACTAATAGCTTTAAATTTTTGGAAAATACAGTCACGATTTAAGATTTTTAAACTTTGAACAAAAGGGATTAGGTTCTGGGATTTTTGAATTAAAAGAACACAACTTCATGAATTAAGCTACTGTGAAGAAAAAAAATAACAAAAAGAATTTAATACATACCTCTTTTGATGGTTTCTCCAAATATCATTTTTCTTGGATGAACAAAAACAAAAGCAAGCTTTGTTGCCTTTGAATTCTTGAATTCCCTTCACTGCTTCTCTCCAAAAAGTCCCCTTTAATTCACTGCCAGAAGGCATTTTTCAAGTTTCCAAGTTTTCCTTTTTAATTTCGGTTTCCAATTCAAAATCCGATCCAATTTCTCTACCCATTTTTTGTGTTGCTTAGTCCATATTTATAGAAGAATTCTATGGGCAATTCTAATTATTCACGGTATTTAATCCTAATTAGAAAAAGGAAATCAATTAGGTTTCGAAAAATTTGCGTCGAAAAAATTTTGCTGGCGAAAAAAAACTGCTGCGGAAAAACTGCGCTGGCGAAAAAGCTGCTGCAGCGCAGGCGGAACGGGCCCATAGGCTATTTCACCCGCAGAAAAATTCTGCGGGCGAAATGCCCACGGGCCCGCGCTGACTTTCGGCGATGATTTTTTAGTCGCCGATTTTTTTGTTATTTTTTATTATTTTTAAATTTTTATTCATTTCACCATTTTTTACTAAAATAAATATTAAAATTAATCAAGATACCATAAAAATTATTTTGGACTAACTAAAATATGTTGAAAAATACAAAAATTATTTTGGACTAATTAAAATATATTGGACTGGACTAGGTAAAAAATTAAGGGTCTACAGTTATGAAATATGCTATCCTTGTGCATTGATTATAATTCTTGAAAGTTTGACATTGGCATTACATTGAATCATATTGTTATCATGGTTAGTACCACTAAGTCATTGGCTTAGCGCGATTGTGATTTATCAAATCAAAACACATTTTGTCGATTATGTGTTAGCTAATATATAGCTAACATCACCGGATTAGCAAATAAAATACCAAATCAAAAATTATGAAGAGAGAATTACAAAAAAAAAACACGAATTGCAAAAAAAAAGGTCAAAAAATGATCAAAAAATTACGTCGGTGAGAGCTCCAATCTCTGATTCTGATGCGCACACGCCGCTTGCCGGTAACGGTTCATGACATTTTGAATGACATTGAAAAGCTTGTCGAATTGCCTTCTACGATGGCCAGCGCTAGGGGTAGACACGGATAAAATTTAATCTAGTTTGAATAATTTTCTAAACCGACCGAACTCGAATATTAAGAAAATATGTATTTTTTTATCAACCTGCGTAATTTCGAGTTTGGTCGGGTAAAACTAATTTAATTCTGGTTGAGCCTATCAAATGGGCCTTAATGTTGGACCTAACCGTTTAGTCATCAGACAACAGATTTTTACGCATATTTGAAATAAATTATTTTTAAAATGTCTTCATTATTGAAAGACTAATTTAAGTAATAATTTTTGAATATTATTTTTCACAAGTCATTCCAGAAATAATTCATGTCAAAGAAAAATCAATCAAATAATCAATAGTTTCAAAGGTTGTTGATGATGCAGATTTCACATCTAAAAGTAAAATTCAAAAAATTCTAAATCTATAATATTCCAACATCCTATTTAGTTCATAATTTAGTCCATAACAGGTAATTGCAGTTCAATCCATAATTTAGTCCATAATTGATAAAAAAAAGTCCAGTCCATAATTAGTAATTAGCTATCAATACAAAATATTACCAAAAATCATTAGTTACAAAAAAAAAAAAGAAATAAGCAAAAATAATAGAGATTAAAGCCATCAGGAGAAAATAGGAGAAAAACACACTCAACAATCAAAAGTCTTTTGACATATGTAAAAATAGTTATAAAACATTACATAAATTTTGATACAAAATTACATATAAATAAATAAATAAGATATAAATCATGCAATAAAACATTCAATATATTAATCACAACCACTGAACAATACAATTATATAAAGAGTTCAATATCATTTTAAAAACAAACAAATTAGAGCATTAGACAAAAATAAAACACATTCAAAAAAATAATAAATAAGTTAAAGTACTTAATAATGCATTAAAATTAGAATTGTGATTCATCACATCATTTTAAAAAATATACAAATACTCAAATCATTTAACTAGACAAACAACCTAACTTCATAGAGGTATTGGTTAATAAAGCAATTCTTTCCTTTTCATTATCATTCATTCTCTCCTTCCTCATTTAAACCAACTAACAACTAGCACCAAACCTACTTTGTTACCATCAATATCTACGCAGCTTCGTAAATATGGCCTTGCACTTTAAGAAAACAAATATAAAAAATAAATTCTATTTGTAATGATTTCATCTTTGATCAAAGTCATTTACAATAATATATAGGATAAATAATTATAAAGTCCCTGAGATTTTACATATTATACTAGTCAGTCATTGCATTTTTAACATCTAATTTTTACATTCTTGTATTTTTAAAAATTAAAATGCTTAGTCCTTTATCAATATTTTCATCATAAAATCATTAGTCAACTACTTTGATATTATAAAATAACTTTTTGTACTTCTTATATATATATATATTTATCTTTGATATTTATTAAGTTTATTTCATGTTTAATTTTATTTTATTTATAGATTGTCTGCAAAATAATAAAAGACATTATTCGTATTATTTGAAATTATTTTTTAGTAATATTTATAAAATTAAAATAAAAGATATATATGTTTTGTCTGCAAAATAATAAAAGATATTATTCGTATTATTTAAAATTATTTTTTAATAATATTTATAAAATTAAAATAAATTATGTGCAAAAAATATAAATAAAATTAAAAATAAACATGACTTAACAAATAACAAAGAAAAATATATATAAAGGAAGAACAAAGAAATTATTTTATAATATCAAAGTAGTTGACTAATATTTTTAGGATCAAAATATTAACAGAAGGACTAAACAGTTTAATTTTTGAAAACAGAGGGATGCAAATATTAGATGCTAAAAATACAGGGACTGATTAGTATAATATGTAAAATTTCAGGGACTTTATAATTATTTAGCCTAATATATACAATAGGTGATGTTAGCTAGGCAGTTTCTGGGTTGTTTTAAGGCAATATCTTTTTTTTTCCATTTCTGCTATATACTTCAAAACTACTTCTACATTTAATCATAGTTACAAGTATAAGTAGAGAGAAACAATTTAATATACAATTACATGCAAAAAGCTTAAGAGCTAGAATGAAATGATTACAGTAAGCGTGTGACTATGGGTGATAGAGGTGTAGGAAAGACTTCATGCTCATTTCCTACATGCAATGGCAAATCTAACAGATTCTACAGATCTATAACACCCCTATCAATTTATATTTTACTACATAAAAAAAATAAACAGTTTTAAAACAAAAATTCAAATCAAACATTTAAAATCATAAAATCTACAACAAAACTTCAAAGCAAAATAAAAAATATGTATAACAATACTATATAACCCAGATCTAAAAATAAAATGAAAAAATAAACTAAAAAAGCATAAAAATAAAATAAAACCTCAACTCTAAAATTTGAATCAATAAAAAAAAGTTTCTTTCATAACAATCTATAAAATATTTTACAAAACCTTCAAAACACAAACATCAAACTAGTTATACACAACTAGATCTACCAAAACCCTATCAAAATTCAAAATTTTTGAGAAACCATAAAACACAGACCTTTAACCAACACTTAAATCAAATATTATACATATTTATAACAAATCATAAATTAAAATACCCAGATTTATAACTAAATACGAAAGAAAAAGTAAACAAAACAACAAAAAAAAATAATAAAGCACAAACTGTGAAGTATAGAATGGGTGAAAAAATAAAATATTTATAACATCAAACAAAACACATTTTGTAACATAACATCTTAACAAAAACTTTTCATCAAACAACAAATACAAAGTAAACAATCAAACATATCAAAGATTAGAAATAAAACAAATAAATATCATTAAGAAATACTCACAGAGGATAGAAGGCAAAGAGATTGGGAGTGATCGTAGAAGTGAAAGAGCTAGAACCAAGTAATCAGAGAAGGGTAAAAAGTATCAAGATTCAAGTCTTTGGACATTGCGTGGAAGGGTCTAGAGAGTAACATGTGAGAAAGAGGGGAGAGAATGTTGAAGAGTCTCTGGAGACAGTAGAGAGAATTTTGAAAAGTGAAATGAAGTTGGGAGTGTGTGGCTGTGTGCGGCTAGGGTTGTGTGAATGTTTAGAGATTGAGATGTTTATATATAATATTATAATCTATGTATATAAGTATCGTGGGTGTCGGTCAGTTTCGGGTATAATCGAAATAAAAAAGCCCAAATCAACCTCACACCCGAAATAGAGTACCGAACCGGCCGAACCCACAATAAAACATACGGGTCAATCAATTTTGGTTAGGTGCTTTTATTCTACACACCCCTAGCCAGCACATGTCAATCGACAGTGACTGAAAAATAATGAACAGAGCTAAAAACGTCGGACTATTTCTAAAATTCTCTCCCTTCTCTTTTCTATTTAAATTTCCTTACTCTCTCTCTCTCTATTTTCTTCATTCTATTATTTATTTCCTCTTTAATTAACTAATTTATCTATTATTAATAATAATACACCACACCTATTCTAATATTTAATAAATATTACATTCAAACTATTTCAAACAATATTAGTTGGTTAGGTGAATTACACATTATTAATCTAACTTTAACTATTTTATTTTTTTTTTGTTTAATTTTTTTGTCTCCCCCTATAATTAATTATTTTACCCACTACACCTAATTATTCCTACTTTAATTATTTATTCTAACTTTAAACATTTTAAATTTTTATCTGTTTAATCTTTGTCTCCCACTAACATTAATAATATTAACTTTAATAATTATATTTTTTAATAATTCTTGCACCAATAATTTATTTAATGATTTTAACTATATTATTTTATTATTATTATTATTATTATTATTATTATTATTATTATTATTATTATTATTATTATTATTATTATTTTACAAGGTTTTACATTCTCCACCCCCTTAAAGAAAATTCATCCTCAAATTTTTACTGGTTATAAGATGAAAATAATTGAGAATACTAACCAAGCATATCATGCTCTCTTTTCCAAGTGACTTCTTTCAGTGAATGATTATTCCATAAGACCGTCACTAAAGGAATAACCTTATTTCTTAAATTTTTTTCTTCTCGAGCTAAAATTATAACTGGTTCTTCCCCATAAGTTAAATCTTCTATGTTGTTCCAAGATGGCAACCGGGTAGGGGGGGAGGGTGGATTGGTTGTCTTGACAAAGTGATGGTAAATTGAAATTTTAAAATTAAACAAAGGCAAGGGAGGAGTATGGCAGAGAAGAATGAACATAAGGAGTTTATAGTGGTTCAGATTACCTCAATCCAACATCCACTTCCTTAAAAACTTGTTAAGGTTCCACTAATCTTAAGGTTTTATAAGCTCAACTCTAACTTGGTATTTTCACAAGCTCACACTGAACTTTTATAAGGTTTGAGAATTTTCTAATAACCCAACAAGAGTTTTTCTAGGCTCACTCTAAAGCCTAAGTATTTCAAAGCTCACACTAAAACTTACAATGGTGTTTAATGCTCACACTCAACACTCAAAATAATACAAATAGAAATTTAATGCAAAGAAATGAAAATTGTTTTACTTGGCTATTACAACCACAATTCCTCTTAAAAATGAAGTTTCATGGGGTATTTATAGACTTCAAACCTTCAACTAGCCATTTGAGGTGGGTGTCTACTTGTTTGATTCTTATTTTTCACTTTGCTTATTGGCTAGAGTAAATTCATGGTTAGAATAGCAAAGGTCCGATCATACTTCACTAAGGCCGATCGGACTACATGAGGTCTGGTAGTAATTGTTGTCCCAAGATGGCAACCAAGAGGGGGGGTGAATTGGTTTCCTCAAGAAGTAATGACAATTTAAAAAACTCAACAAGCAAGAAATGCGGAATAGAGAGTTGGTTGAGTAATGGAGGAAAGAAAGAACACACAAGATTTATAGTGGTTCGGATTTACTTCAATCCTACATCCACTTCCTTAACAACTTGTTAAGGTTCCACTAGTCTTTGAAGTTTTTACAAGCTCACTTCCAACTTTACAAGTGTTTTTCTTAGGCTCACACTTACAACCCAAACAAGAGTTTTACAAGGCTTACTCTCTCAACCTAACAAGAGTTTTACAAGGCTTACTCTCACAACCCAAGTGTTTCCCAAGCTTACACTCAAACTTATACAATGGTGTTTTCAATGCTAACACCTAACATTCATTACAATTCAAATGCAAGTTTAAGTAAAAGAAAATTTGTTGCTTGGCTAATGAAAATCTTTTCTCAATGTTGTCTCTCTTTTTTTGTTTTCTCATAAAAACATTGTATTTATAGCCAATGTGGTCTTACTAGCCGTTATTGATGTTGAGAATAAAGTCTTGGCAACTTAGACCTTCTTTACTTAAACTGTCCGAAGCTCTTCGCGGTCGCCCTTCATACCAGGATGGTCGCGCTCATGCTTCATGCGGTCGTCCTTTTAAAAGGGGCGGTCACTACTTTTGAAAAAGCTTCAACGGTCGAATTTTAGTGCTCTGCAGCTGGAATCTTGCCCATGATGTGTTTGTCAGACCGTTTCTTGCCCATGCTGTGTTTGTCGGGACGATCGCGCCAAGCAAAGGTGCGGTCGCCCTTTTTGAATATTGAAGTGGGTTTACAACGGTCATGTCACGTGTCATTCTCTGACAGGGCAAAAGAGATGTCCGCCATAATTTGAATCTCGCGGTCGCCCTTGGTAGCATTTCGCGGTCGAACTCATATTCTCGCGTCGACCTTTTGGACGCGCCTGAGGACACGAACACTACTGTCTCTTTGAGCAATTTCTTCTTGAATTGTTGGGCGGTCGCGACTCTGAATGGGCGGTCGCTAAAGTGGTAAGCAAGGTCGAGTCATTCACCGTTCTTGTCACCGCGAACCTTACTGTGATTGTAATGATTTAAGTTCCTTGAGTAGCGGTCGTGCAAGTATTTGGACGGTCGCTATTATGTAGGAGCGGTCGCTACTGAGGTCGAACTTCTGACCGCGAAACCTACTGTGACAAGGTTTTATTCTGTAATTGCATGGAGCGGTCGTATTCAGGTGAGGTGCGACCGCTAGAATTGTTCTGTTCACCATTAATTGAAGCAACCTAATCCTGCAACAAGATTTCTTAAACACAAGTTAAATAGATCATCCATTTGAGTTGTCAAGGATCAAAATTAAGATCATTTGTCTAACAGTAATTTTTGAAATTCTTGTAAATGCTCCTCCAACAGTTGGTCCAAGTGGCATCCACTAATTGAGTAGAGGTGTAACAGCTTTAGATTTAAAGGATTCTCAAAAGGTCTGGCTGGGACTGCATCTAGTCTAATTAGACTTTTAATGGTCTGCTCAAATTTTGGGAGTACTCTTGGCCGTGAACCTTACTGGTCATTTGTAAATAATTTTTTGCTACCATGGTCCGGGTTGGAATGTCCTGCAGTTTGGTTAGACTTTTCATGATACTCTGAGAAAATGGGAGTACCCTTGGCCATGAACCTTACTGGATGAATTTACCAAGTTCTCCTCCAAAGGTGCGACTGGACTTCGGCATGGTCCAAGCTGACTTCAAGTGGTACTGTGGTATTTTGGGAGTACTCCTCATCATGAATCTTTCTGTGTGATTTTAACTTGTGGCTTCATCAAAGGTCCAGTCGGGCTACATGGTGGTCCGATTGGACTTTTCTTAAGTTCTTTAAAAAAATGTCCTCCTGCAAAATATATCTTGATACAAATGTTAGTCTTATTCAATTTAATTACCTAAGATAAAAAATAGACTAGTTTAGCTAACAATCTCCCCCTTTTGTCTTTGGCAATTAAATTGAATTGATTTGAAAGTTAAAGAGTTTTTATGACTTTAAGAATGTGATAAAATATTTTAGTTTATTTTATGCTCCCTCTTAATGTATGAGTCTATTTAATTTGTTTATTAATTATTTATCAGTTCAAAATATATCTCCCCCTTTGATAAAGGCAAAAGAAATAGACAAAAAAGAAGGAAATGCATTAATAAAATAGACATAAAACATATTGAGAAAAAGTGTATGATCTTGTTACATAGAATGCCACAGATATTGTGAGCAGAGATTTTCATCCCCACTCTCGGTAGAATGGTTCTTGCGACTACAGTATTGTTAGGCTTGGGCTTAGAGAACACGAGCCTATGCCCGGAGAAATGGAGTCACCACCCGGAGACCGAGAAAGAAATAGAAAGGGGCGGATAACTATATTCCTAAGGAATTCCCAACCTGTACTTGGGTTCAAAAAGTTGGGTATATATGGGGAAGGTGAGAATAACCCAACACCCCTATAAGCGCCTGGTTCATTGGAACCGACCTCCTTTTTAGGTCTAAATATTATAGGATTCTTAAATTATTATAGTTTTATTCATATTGCATACAACTGGGAAAAATAAATAATCATATTATAAATCAAAGAATAATAAACATATAAAAATGGGCACCCATCTAGAGATATAATGTAATGGTCAAGATTTTAAACATGAAACTTTTTAACTAATATTGATAATTGATAATGCATAGTGATAAAAGTAATGTGGATAAATGCTATAAGTAGAGTATAGTGAATAATATATCTCAAAATTTACTGAAGTAATTATTTTTATGATTTTACGGGACTAAAACTCGATTTAGAATCAATGGTTAAGAATGATGGTACACCATAGCTAAAATGAGATTGGCCACACTAGATTAAGCCATATTTATATATGTGTGTGTGTGTGGACATGTGTGTGAGTAGAGTCTTCTTCTCCTTTCTCCCATCTTCCACGCCAAACACCATCACCTCCACCATCTTTCTTATTTTCTTCATCTTCCTTTCTTCAAATCAAATAAAATTGAGAGTGGATTACATAAAATTATAAATTTTTAAAAGAATAAGCTAGAAAAGGTGAGATTATTAGCAAGTGATCAAAGAAAACGAGGGAAAAGAGAGAAGAAGAGAGAAATTGAAAGAGGTATGCGCATATGTATTTTTAATTTGCAAATATTTGAATTTCTATGAATTTAATGTTTGAATTGGTTGATTGAGTCATCTATAATGAAGTGTTACTTAAAAGTATTGGTTAAATGGATTGATGAGTGAAAAATGAATTTAAAGGAACTTATAAGTGATGAGTATGATTTTTAATTTAGTTTTTATAAGAAATGAGTGGCTTGATGTTGTTTTTAGCTATAAGTGATGGTTAAATATTGATTAATTGATGTTTGAGTAGAGTATTTGATATAGACTCTTTTTATGTTAAAAAATTAGTTTTTGACTCATTTTTTTCATAGATCTCGAATATGTTTATGTTTATATGGTTGAGTGTGTAAAAATATGTAATTTTTGCCAGTGACATGGCCAAGTCAGTGGGTGTGTCTAGTGACACGAGCAGTGACATAGCCAAGTCAGTGAGTGTGTCACATGTTGTCAAAAATTTTTATTTTCTTTGATGAGAGACACGGCCAGTGACATGGCCAAGTCAGTGGGTGTGTCTAGTGACACGGGCAGTGATACGACCAAGTCAGTGGGTGTGTCACATGCTTTCAAAAACTTCTATTTTCTTTGATGAGAGACACGGCCAAGTCAGTAGGTGTGTCTAGTGACATGGGTAGTGACATGGCTAAGACAGTAGGTATGTCACATGCTGTCAAAAATTTTTATTTTCTTTAGTGAGAGGCACGGTCAGTGATATGGCCAAGTCAGTGGGCGTATCTAGTGACACGGGTAGTGACACGACCAAGTTAGGGGGTGTGCCACATGCTGTCAAAATTTTCCATTTTTTATTGATGAGAGGCATGGCCAAGTCATTGAACATAACTTGGCCATGTTCAATACCCTTCCCCCCAAATTGGCTTCAACAAGTGAATTAAAGCTTCATTTTGCACATGTTCATGCTTCAAACTAAATTATAAAACTTCAAGTAAACTTAAAAACACATTTTTTTTAAACTTCAAGAAATGCAAATAATAATATAAGTCAATTACTTGAAATTGACTTACTGTGTTACAGTGTGAAAGTGATTGGTAATATATATATTAATATTTACAAGTGAAAGTTCTAATACACGGAATAGAAATGTTATGCTCAATTTATTGAATTAATTAATAACTTTATAAGTGTGATAATAGTTGAAAGTGTATATAACGGTATAAGATACAAAGTGCCTCAAAATATAATACTAAATTTAAGTGCTGAAAATTATAGATTGAATGAAATTATACTATATGTGAAATTGAAAAGACTTATTGAAAAACAAAATAAGTGTATTGTGAGAAATGTTATCAAATGAGAAAGCAAGTCTTAAATAAAATAATTCATAAAGAGAAAAGTTGCAATACCGAAAGTATAGTATAACATGATGATTTTTATAAAGTTAAAGTTATTATTTTGTGTAATCAAAATATTATGTTGGTTTGTAATTGAAAATAGTTAATATATTAAAATATTTCATAAAATTAAGTGTTATTACTATATTACCATAAGTATTTTTCTTTAATATTAAGTGATAAAATATGTTTATACAAGCACCACTAAGCTTTGCTTAGTGTGGTAGAATTATTTTTTGACACGCAGGTATCAGGTCATCGAAGCAAGTTAAGAAGTTGAATTAAGGATCTCAGGAAATTATCTATAGTACATATAGAGATCTTTTGTATATTGTACTTTAAAGTTATGAAATGTATGTATGCGATTTATTTTGGCTATTTGAGAGATTGTACAAATTTGTAAACATGAAAGGAATATATGTATTTAGAGGATGAAGTTTGAGATTCTAGTGAATGATTATCAAATAAAGGAATGTATTATATATTCATTTGATTTGACAAACTTATTATAGTTATCTGGATTATAATGAGCATTTGGATTATTGGAGATTATTCTAAATGACGGACTTATAAATATTGTAATATATAGGTTGTATTATTATTTAAAAATTTTTGTTAGTTGGAAGAGAACTTTGCAAATGAATTGATTTGAGTACTGATAGTATATCGAGTAACATTGCCTGATAGTTCTAATAAGAATTGTCAGGGAATGTTACATGGAACATGCCCTTACAATGTCATAATATTCATACAATTAAATAGAATAGGACACCCACTATTTTAGTGGAAATATGCCCTTTGTAATGATCCAAAATCCTTAAAATAAATTTAAGTTACATAATCAAAATAAGACACCCACCAAGTGGAAACATGCCTTTTATATCTTTTAAAAATACAACCAATAAATAAATATTAACATAGTTCAGTCATTCATAATAAAATATGTAATCCAAACATATAGTTCATTATAAAAATTGCAATCCACAATTGTACCTTAATATTAATCCCCAAATGAATTATAGTTTGCAATACATATGATGGTCCCACTTGAGGGGATCAGGGGCAGCGCCTCCGAAAGGTAAACGATTTAAAAAATATATTTTGTTGTGGAATTAGGGTTTTTTTTAATACAAATTAAGGTTTTGAGAAATAAATATGCAACGTGTGGACAAGTCTAATGAATTAGGGTTTTGAATCAGGGTTTATAGAATTTGGAATTAGGGTTTTAGGTTTGAGAATGTTCAGTTAGGGTTTTAAAATATGTAAACTTATGATTTTAACATGCAATTTAATGGTAAAGACATGAAAAATTAGGATTTTAAATAAGCTTAAATTCTAATTGCTTACTGTGAAAAATAGAGCCTAACTCTCAAATTAATAATGCCACAGTAATTAAAATATTAAAAGTCAGCGAATGAATTTAATATAGTAATTGAAATATCAAGAATCAATTCGTGAATTCAAATTAATTAATGATGTACCTCAGTTTGTTAACTCCACCAATCTCAATATGTTGGACCAAACTTTTGTATACTAATGCCTAGACCAACTTTGATATTAGTTGAGCAAAGCAATCTGGAGCCGATTGCTACTGCCTCCATTGGTTGTTGTGTCTTTTTGTTTTTGTGTGTTTTTTTTCTTTTGATATTGGCGACTCTTAATCACTCCAGCTTCTCTCTCTGTTTATCTTTGTTTCTTAATTGCTGTCCTCTTTTTTCTCCTTTAATATGTGTATTTATAAGCCAATCTTTAGGGTTAAAGCTGAATTAATTTTTTAAAACTCTCCCTACATATTCGAGGGTAATTAGAGTTTAAGCCAAACTCAAACTGAATTTTGCTCGGATTAGGTGCCAAAACAAGACTCATATTGAATTGAACCTCTGTCAGTTTGATATAAACCGAAGCTTATATCAAATTGAACTGTGGTCAATTTGATATGAGTACGTGCTCATATCTAATTGGGTATCCCAATTCGATATGGGCCTAACCCATGTCGAATTGGCATGCCCAATTTGATATGGCACAACCCATATCAAACCAAGTGGTCCATTTAGGGTTTTAGGAGTTTAACCGACTTACTTTGGGCCTTTAAAAATTGGACTAGCTTAATTTAGGGCTTCAAATTAGATTTGAACTTTTTAAAGTCAGACAAAATATAACTTGGCCACTTTTAATTGGGATCGGTCTCGCTTAGGGCCAAAATTAAGGGTCTACAGATATGTTTGAGATCATACAAAAGAAAAACAATTACAAAGCAAAGAAATTATTTTTAATCTTCATCATTGTCTCCTTCATCTCTTTCCTCTTCACATTCTTCTTCTTCTCCACTCTCTTCAAGATGAGTTCTAACCTCTTCACCTTCACCCTCATGAGGAAATGAACCATTGATAGATGGAGAGAGACTAGGTTCTTTCTCATTAACAATAATATATTGAGATGGTCCCAATTCACCTTGGATTTATTGAATGTCAATGTGAAGATAGATACTTGAGAGGTTACTCTATCAATTTTAGTCCCTTGGGAGCTAACTTGACCATGAATGTCTTGAAGAAGTTCGAGAATTGAGGCTTGAGGTCTAGTGGATGGAGTTCTAGGAAATTCCATTTAAAAAGTTTCATCACCTTCCTTCACAATCCTATGTCTTTTTCTTTGTTGAGACCTAGCCCCATGTGGTCCTAGAAGGTAAATATAAGTCCCATCCTCATCTCTAATGCATTTGGCTTGTTTGAGATAGCCAATGTTTATGGATTTTGTTGTGGGATCAAGAGGGTTAGAGAGTGTGGCTTTATTTGTTGGTATTAGTACACCAACATATTTGGCAATTGGAGTGATTTGTGAGGAGAGGAGAATGAATCCAGCCTTGGTTTTTCTAATTTGAAGAAAAGTATCAATTATGAATTTTTCAGTTTGGATGGGTTGAACTCTAAGAAGATAGTAAAGGAAGAGATCTTTTTGTGTTACTTTTTCATTTTTTTATCCTCTAGCACTAATTTTGTAGGTGATTATCCTATGCAACATCCAATAGGCCAAGGTTTTAAGGTTCTTGACATTAGATTATTTATGAATGGTTGTTTTAATTGAGATTTTTGTCTAAAATTCTATTTGAACATTGCTGGTCGAAATCTCATTGGAGATGTGTGAAATTCCTTCCAATTGAAAACCCCATATAGATGAAAAATCTTCTAAAGTAAGTCCATATTCTTGATTAAAGAACCTAAAGGAGATACCATAGTAACCTAAGCGATTAGTGTTCTTTTTTCTAACAACCAAGGTTGTGAGGAATTCCTTTGTCAAGGATTCCGAACCAAGATCATCATGCTTAAGAAACATGAATTTTTCCTAACTTAGAGTTTAAAGACAACCTTTAACATCATTTTCAATCCCTAAGGACTCAAGGTTCAAGGTAGAAAAGATACAGTTTAGTTCAATAATTTTTTCTTTAAGAACGGCATACCTTTGTCTCTCATCATCATCCTTGAACCATATCTTATAGATCCTTATTGGTACTTCTTCTTGTTGGGAAGAGGTAGTATTTCCTTTCCTGTCTCAATTCTAGAAGCTTTTCTTTTGTGTTCTTTAGGTGCCATTTGAAGAGCGATCAAAAGAGAAATGAAGAAAACTTGAGAGATTTGAGTATTTTGGTAATATTAGTGTTTATAGTTTGAGAGAAAGTTTTAAAATCTAATATTGGGGAGATATTTATAGTGTTTTGGTTGAAAACTAGACATTTATAGCTATTGTAGAGGTGATTTGCATGTTTTGAATGAGTTTTAATGGCTAGAAAATTTTAAATCCAGAGACAAAGTCTGGTCAAACTCTTCTGAGTCCAGTGATGAAATTCAAAAAATCATATAAAGTTTGGTCAGACTGGAGTAAATCCAAACGAGATTTTAATTTTGAGCACATTGGTAAAATTTTTTTGAATTATGCCAGTCGGACCATTGAAGGTATGACCTTACTTTCATGAAAAATTATAGGTCAAAGATTTTCAAATAAGTACGGTCAAACTAATGGATGGTCCGATCAGGAAATTCTATAAGTTAAGAAATTTGAGAGAAATTTATGTATTGAATTTTGGATCTCTAATGTATGATAAAAAAATTTGTATGAATGAAGAATTTGGTTGTGTAAAATGTATATTTTCAAAAAATTCTAATACAATTATTGAAATATTTTTAATTCAAGGTGTTTCCATCTATCATTCCTATATGATATTTTATAAAATTTAATCTTTCTTCATTTAAGGGTTTTGTAAAGATATCAACAAGTTGATTTTTAGTATCAATGAATTCTAGAACAATATTTTGGTTTTGAACATTGTCTCTTGACAAGTGGTGTCTAACATCTATATGTTTTGGCCTAGAATGTTGGATTGGATTTTTGGAAAGGTCAATGGCACTAGCATTATCACATTTAATGGAAATGTGATAAAGTCTTTTACCATATTCAAGTAATTGTTGCTTCATCCATTACACTTATGTACAAAAAAAACAAGCAGCAACATATTCAGATTCCGTGGTGGAAAGAGCAACCGATAATTACTTCTTGCTAAACTAAGAAACTAGGAAACCACTAAAAAAATAGCATGCACCAATCGTGCTTTTCCTATCAATAGGCTACCGGCATAATCCGCATCCAAAAAACCTAAAATGCCAAATGATTTATTTCTATGATACCAAAGTCCTAAATGCAATGTTCCACTCAAATATTTTAAAATCCTTTTAGTGGCATTCAAATGTGATTCTTTACGGCATGATTGAAATCTAGAACATAAGCAAACACTATACATTATATTGGGTCTAGAAGCGGTTAAGTAAAGAAGTGATCTGATAATACCTCGATATTTCTTCTCATCAACTTTCTTACCATTTCATCTTTATCCAAATCAAGGATGTACTCATTGGAGTCTTGCTTGCTTTGCAATTATCTATGCCAAACTTGAGAATTTCCTTTGTAGATTTGGATTGGTTTATGAAGATAAAATCATTGCATTGCTTTACTTGTAGACCAAGGAAGAACTTAACACCCATCATGCTCATTTCAAATTCCCTAGTCATATAAGAGGCAAACTCTTGGAGCAAATATTCATTAGTAACACCAAATAAAATGTCATCAATATAGATTTGCACAATCAAAATGTTATGTAGTTTATTTTTAACAAAAAGTGTAGTATCCACTTTGTCTTTTGTAAAACCATTTTCCAATAAATAAGCACTAAGTCTATCATACCAAGCTCTTGGAGCTTGTTTCAATCCATATTGTGCCATGGTTAATTTAAAGACATAATTTGGGAATTTATAATTTTCAAAACCAGAGGGTTGTTCAACATATACTTCTTCATTAATAAAGCCATTCAAAAAATACACTTTTGACATCCATTTGAAAAAGTTTAAAATTCATGTGGCATACAAATGTAAGTAAAATTCTAATGGCTTCTAATCTAGCAATGAGAGAAAATATCTCATCATAGTCAATGCCTTCCTCTTGGTTATAGCCTTTTGCTACCAATCTAGCTTTATTTCTAGTGATGAGACCATCTTCATCAAGTTTATTCCTATATACCCATTTGCAACCAATAATTGCATGGTCTTTGGGTCTAGGAACAAGCTCTCACACTTTGTTTCTCTCAAATTGGTTGAGTTCATTTTGCATGGTAATCACCCAACATTCATCATTAAGAGCCTCTTGAATAGTCATTGGCTCAATTTAAGAAACAAAGGTAGTATTAGAGTCCAAATATTTAAATTTTGATCTAGTAGTTACTCCCTTTGAAGTATCACCAATGATGAGTTTCTCTTAGATGATCCTTTTGATAATGCCAATCTTTAGGTGACTCATAAGTTTCTTCTTATTCCAAAATTAGTTCATCATTGTCTTCTTTTGGAACATTATTTATTTCAAGCTGTTCAAATGTACCTATAAAGTTATTAAGAATACTACATTTCCCATGATCAAGCTTGGATGTGTAGACCCTTAATTTTGACCCTAAAGAAGTCTGATTAAATGAGGCCAAAGCAAGATATGGTCCAATTTTAAAGAGCTTAAATCTAGTTTAAAAGATTGAATCAGATCGGTCCAATCATAAAGGCTTAACATAGCAATTCACATAGAACTAAAAAAACACAAGATCAATGTAGCAACCAAGGAAGGCAGTAGAATTGCCTTCAGATTGCTTCACTCAACAAAAAATTAGAGTGGACTCAGGCAGTGGCATAAGCAAGCTTGGTTCAATTTATCAACCTTGGTAGAGCCTATGACATAGGTTTAGTTTTATAAACTTAATTTACTTAAAATATCCAGTAGTTGTGTTTGTCCTTTAAAGTATCCTTAAATGGTTTAAAGGTTATGGAGTTAATTTTATCTAGCAACAATGAAATAATTTTAGTCTTGACTTTGTATAAACCCTAATATTATATTTCATCCAAGACATTTTGATCTAAAACCCTAATTCATTAGACTTGTCCATATGTTGCATGTTTTGATCCCAAAACCCTAAATTGTAATCTAACCCTAGTTTGCATGTTTAATTTCAAAATCCTAGTTTACTCGTTTAATACCTAATTTAAAATTAAATCCTAATTTAATCTTGGTTTATTATTATATACTTGATGATGAATCATATGTTTAGATTACTTGTTGATGATTGATTTATTTTATGATGATTGAGTTATGTTTATGAACTTGTTATTTGTGATTTTAAGTATTTGTAAAAGGAATATTTCCACTTTATGGGTGTCTCATTTATTTTAATTAATTATTTTAAAGATTTTGAGATAATTGTAAATGACATGTTTCCACTTTTTGGTGGGTGTCCTATATTATTTATTTGTATGAATATTTGAGAATTGTAAGGGTATGTTTCCATCTAAGGATGGGTACCCATTTTATTTGATTTATTTTAATAATATGATAAATTTTTATATTATTTCATCGCACGTAATATGGTTAATATCATAACTATCAAAAAATTAATAATATTTAGACCTGAAAAGGAGGCCAGTTCCAATGAACCGGGAACTATAGGGGTGCTGGGTCATTCTCACATTCCCCATGCATACTCAACTTTTCAAACCCAATAAGGGGTTAGAGATTCTCTAGGAATTGAGTTATCCACCCCTTTCTTTTCTTTCTTGGACCATCAGGGTGGCGATTCCATTTCTATGGGTTAAGACCCGTGTTCTCTAAGGCCCAAAGCCTAACAGTGCAGAAGTCGCAAGAACCATTCCACCGGGAGTAGGGACAAAAATCTTCACTCATAGGGGCGACTCCATTAGGGATAAGAGAAATTGATTCTATTGGTCTTTATATTATTTTATTCTTTATTATTATGATATTATTCTTTGCATCATTTAGATTGCATTGTGTGTGTGAGTTAAGATGCCTTGTGGAACCCATGTTATGTATATGTAAGTGATGCCATACTTTCATTCAAGGTACGGAGATTGAGTATTACATAACTACTCATAGCCTCGTACCTTTTGGTATATATTTGCTATGAAAGCTTAAGCTTTTCACCCTAAAGACTAAAGCCCATGTAGTTGGTGTAGTTATTTTTCTTATGTTTGCCATAATTGCTTGTAATTTGACTATGATTAATATATTTTGGCCCAAGTTATGGCCCATTTTATTTATCTTTTTCTAATATGATCTAATTATGATGTAAGCTCAAAATTAAATTATTCTATTAAAAGCCCAAAAGACCAAATTATTTTCAAACTCTTTAGGTGTGGAAACCTTTTTAGATTCCTTTTTCACATCATGGCCTAAGATTCATTTTTCAATAAAACTTGTTGAAACACTTTTTAGGATAGGTTCTAAATTGTTTAAATGGGCTTACAAATAGTTAGGTTAATTATATAATATTAAAATCAATTGTGGGCCTAATTTATATCAAGGTTTGTGAATTATAAATTTGTTTATGGCATGAATCATCAGTTGCTTTTCCATCTTAGAAATCTACTTATGATAAACCCTTTAATTTAGTTTTAATCCACAATATAACATAAAAGCTATTTCCCAGTTGACCCAATTGATTAAGGCTCAATTAGTAGGAGTTATCATAGACTGAGTTTTTATTTGAAAAAACAACTATTGGTTAATCCATCTGAGTGGGTATTTTGAAAATAAAACATCCCATGTTGATGTTATGTTGACCATAAACCTAGGAAAAGAAACTCGCCGCTCTTGTGTGAAAGATATAAGGTTGGGAGGTGACACCCTAGATTTATTTGTTTGCTTGTTTCCTATACATGCATACATGCGTTGCATTAAATCACATTAGCCTTTTCTAGCTCACAGACCTGGAGTTCAGCAGTTCAAGGGCTTACTGCAATCCTACCTATAATGGTAACTCAAAATCCACTGAAGGGTCAATCAATTTTGTATTGAAACCATTGGATCATGATCAAGTTCAGAACCTGGTGAATGAGGCTATTGCATCTAAGATGGAAGAACTGAAGGAGACCGCTGAGGTAGTGAGAAGTCAATTAACTACACTATTGGAAATAAATGTTGAAATATTTGCTATCACTAAGAAGCAGAAAGAAAAAGGAAAGGCTAAGGTAGGAGAGGTAGCCTTTGATGATGAGAAGGGGAAAATGATGATTATGACTAGTGTAGCACCCCTTCCCGACATACGTGTGTAAGCTGAGTAGAGGCGCCACACTATCCTAATGTTGCTACCACTTTTACTTAGTCAAATTTTTGTTCCGATTTTTACAGAAATTTTGCCATAGTTTCACCTAAAAATTCAATCCCAAGTGTCGACAAAACTGGTTTTTTTTTTCTGATTTTTGAAAACATTTTTACACAAACCAATGCAAACAAAATCATTCTCAGTACACTTCCAATAAATACCCCTTATAACCTCAACTACAACCTGCAAAAAGGATTTACACTTCTAGTACAAAATAAAGTAAAGGTTTATTATGAAATACAGTAGATAAAATATTTGTTCACTATGCAACGGAAAGTAACAATATTTACAAATTCATATACATCAAAACTCAAGTTTTACAACACATAAAATTTATACATGTTTGGCAGTCAGTCTTCGATCTTAAAGCCCACCATTCACTCTTCAAAATCTAGGCTCGACTTGGCCTAGAGGAACTCTCTGGTTCTTCCCTGTCGCCTGCGCGAAGAATCACATTCGCGCTAAGCCAACGGCTTAGTGGTACAAACTACAGTATGATGCTTTAATGCCATGCTAATGTCACACAATCAAGATTCAAGATCAATTCAAGAGAATATTATATTTCACAATCTTACATTATTTAATAATTAATCAAAACATTCATGATACACATTGAAAACAAAGACAAGCATGAGCCCACAAGACACTAATATGTTATTCAAAGTTCAGAGTTACTGCTTTGGTCTATAATCACAATCATTAAGCCCGTAGGCGATATATATATCTCTATCCATGGATAGGGTAACAGACCCAGTCTCTTGGACCTCAACTCGGCTAAACTCGAGGAAATCCTCAACTCGACAAGACTGTTACCTGTAACAGACCCAGTCTCTTGGACCTCAACCCGGATAAACCAAGGAGATCCTCAACCCGGCAAGACTGTTACAATAATTCACATTTCACATTTATCAACTGGAATCGGCTTACGACCCGGTCTTTTCACCTATCCAGTACTTTATAGGCATGCCACCAAACCCAGAACTCTGAAGGTTGAATAACAAATTAAACACAATTTTTTTTTCATTATATCTTTATATATTTCTTTCTCAATTCATTTCATTCTCATAAGCAAATTAGGCAACCATGCCTCAATCATCTCATTTGCATCATCACATCTTGCACATTTCACATTTCGTTATATTTCAAATCACATTAATCAATTCATTATTCAAATGGATATAATCAATGGCATTAACACATATTTTACATGCTCATCACAACATTCACATTATACCAAACATAACATTATTAATATACATCCACAATGCATTAGATTCCTTATCACATTTATAATCAAATATGTCTCAAGTCTCAATATCATATGAATGTATGCAATAATGTAGTTTGTACTTACCTTAAAACCAACTCACACCAATATATACACTTACTCTTCCAAGAATCCTCAACACTTAGGTTAGGGCAACTCAACCTCTTCACAACCTAATCCAAAAGGAATATTAGCAAAATGACCATATGAATAGTAAATTCTGGTTTTAGACTCCACTTTATCCTTATTTTGAAAAATTGTATAAAATAATCTACTTGACTAAAAACTCTAAAATTTTTACAGAACTAAATTTTACATCTTAAAATCATTCCTTTAAAATTTCAGATCAAACTGAACACAAAATCTTGGTCAAATAGTTCACCCAACCAGACTGCTCCAATTGCCCTGCATCCTGGCAGCAGTTCTGAACTTTGTGAATTCCATGAATTAAATTCAATCAACGTGGTTCAAAATTATTTTTCTCAAATACTAGACTCACTAAGCAACAACATATCCAAAATTCAATTGGATTTTATTTTTCTACATTTTATTAAAAATCCCGAAAGATAGCTGTCTCAGTTAAGGTACCTGCTGGAACAGGTCTAATAAAAATAATCTTTCCAAAGTCATAACCATTCCAAAATCGAATCAACATATTTTTCAGTCATTCTAGACTCATAGAGGCACAACATATCAAAAATTCACTTCAAGAAAATTTTTCTATATTTAATTAAAAATCATAAAAGTCACAGCCTTTACTAATTGTAAAACAGAAAAAATTTCACTAAACACAACTCTTACTCTTCCATCACCAACACCAACCTAACTTCTTATCTTTAATTCCATTTCCATCACATACAAACACACCACAAGCAATCCTAACCATATTATCAACAACACTTCATCAAACTCAAAAATAACTTCAAAAACAACAAGAGCAATCAAGAGAGAACTTACCAAAATAATGAAATTTCTTGAAATTCTAACTTGTTTATTTGAAATCTCCTTTGAATTTGATCTTAGAAAATCAAACTCTATCTTGCTCTCTTAACTTTAGAGTACCCGGACAAGAAAAGAAAAAGAAGAAAAATGAAAAGGAAATTAAAGACAAAGTCAAAGTTCTCATCTCTTTAAACCTCCACCAAGCAATCTAAAAAGAAAATTACTAAAATACCCTCTTCTATATATCTTAACTCTCTTTTACTTATTTGTCCTTTTTAGTAATTTCATAAATAACCAAAATAAATATCTTCTTCCTTTGACCATCCATTTGACTTGTATATATGTTATATATATCCATATATACAACATATACACTCCTTTTTAAATTATTTTCTCTTTCCAATAACATATACATTTTAATTCAAATAAAACAACAATTATACTAAAACTTCTAGGGCACATTTTGAGATATTACAACTAGGACCAATACTTCCAAGATCAACAAAAAGAAAAGAAAGAAAAGAAGACTAAAGGAAAGAAAGCTGAATCCGCCAATGTTGAGAAGATGATTGCTAATTTGGAAAAGAAGTTTGAAAAGAAACTGAAAACTAAAGAGGTGTTGGAGGTGGGCAAACTATTTGAAGATGATGAAGTAGTTCCTTACAAATTCAAAATGCATGCTTCAGCTAAGTACAATGACACAAGAAATCTCCACTTGTATATTAAGTAGTACATCACTGCCATGCAGTCTGCTAGACCTATTAAGGCTCAAATTCTGAGGTATTTCATGCTTTCCCTTGATCCTCTAGTACAAAACTGGTTTAATACCTTAGAAGAAAACACCCAAAAAGATTAGGATTTACTGTACAAGGCCTTCATTTAGCAATATGGGTATAATGTTGAGTTGGAAGTAACCTTGATGGAGGTCGAGACTATCATACAGAAGTAGAATGAGAATTTTGTTGATTATGTAAAGAGAAGGAGAAATAAGGTTGCACTTCTCAAAAGAAGGCCCGATGAGTCTGACTAGATCAAAATGATAGTAAGAGGTGTCCTGCCCAATCTTCGTGAGAGGCTGTCTCATACCCTTATAAGGGATTTCAAAGATCTTCTCCAATCTGGCTTGTAAATAGAAGAGTTGGAAAAGGAGAAGAACCATTTTGCTAGAAGAAGGAATGAGAAGGGAAGTTATCAATATGATGGCCATAATACACAAAAAGCAGTGGATGTAAATACATCTATTGGCTAAGGAAATAGGAGGCAATTTTCAGGTATGGGGAGACCTTTATCCTAGATTTTTAATAAGCTATAGAAGTAAGGGCTATTATAGCCACTAGCTCTTCGACCATTGCCAAATCTGCTGCCACCAAACTTTGATGCCACGGCCTTCTATCAATTCCATCAGACACAAGGGTATGAAATAGATAATTTCATGCAATTAAGACATAAGATCAAAAACCTGATTAACAATGGGAAGTTGCCTAAGCCCAACAAACCTAGCACGAAAGGCAATCCTTTGCCTAAGTTCTACAGAGTACCTCCCCCAGCAACCTTCATGATAGGGGGAGGATTGAAGGAAGATTTTGTCTTATCCTCCCTTTAAGATGAGAGTGTAGAAGATGTGAAAAGAGAAGAGACTGAACACAACAAACCTCCATTAGCTTGAGTGTTACTCATTTTATTTAATTGGAACAGTTATGTTTTTCAAATTAAGATTGTTTGAATAAATTACTTTTGTTGCATTTATAATTTGTTAGTTTTTAATATTCTGGTGCTCAACCAATGATGAATCTAGCTTGATATTCATAAATTAGCATGTATATACATCATGATTTGAATGACTTTACTAGGTGAGGGAATTATTCTATAGCATTGAGTTGTGTATGCTTACTTAGAGAGGGCTTCTACATAATTAAGAGTGTCTAGGTTCTAGTCGATCTTAGAACATGCTTTGATGAACTTTTGATGTGAAATTGAGCTATACTTATTTAAGAGAGAGATGATCTAGGCATTGTTTGAAAAGCTAACAACTAGTATCCACCCAATTAAAGTCAATCTCTAGTTTAACCTTTTGAGCCTTTATCATATTTTAGCTTACTCTTTATTGGCTTGTAAGCCTTGATAAACTACCCTTAGCTATTGTGGCATTTATGACAAGTCTGATGATCATGGAGCTTGTCACATCCCAAAATTTAGGTAGTCGAGTATTAGGCAAGAAGGATATAAATAAGTGGTCAAATAGAGGCTCGAGATAGTCAAAAACAAAATCGGTGTGCAAAGGAGGCCCGTGAAGTCGACGGGACCTAAAGGTAATTTTTTCGAAAGGCCGAGGACCTAAGAGTAATTTTCCAAAAAGTTGTACTGGAGGTTCTTAATAGTGCATATAACAGATTCCAAAAATGGAGTGTAGAGAAAAATTGGATCGCAACGACGTGTAACGGTCTTTCCAGGAAATGTCCCGTTAAAGAAAAACGAAGACATGTCGACTAGGGGCATTTTGGTCATTATTAATTAAAGTTATATATGAATTTAAAGTAGAAAATAAACATAAGAATAAGTAGAGAACGTCGAGAGGTTGAATATAAAACGATCGTCAGTAGAAACGGAGCCCGGGCAAAACCCGAGCAAAGAAAGGACCTAAAGGAAATTTTGTAAAAAGTCAAGGGCTTATTGGTAATTTTTCAAAATGGCTTGGAAACCTAAAATAGACCTTATAAATAGAAAGTAGAGGTCGAGAGGATAAAAACTATATGTAGTTTGACTCGTGGAACTGTACGGTTTAAAAGATATGATCGATTAATAGCCGGAACGTAAAGTGGGCCCGGTTTCGTGTCGGGACCGTATGGGTAACACAGGACAACTTTAGGGTATCCAATAGGAAGAGGAACAAGTGGGAAGAAGTAATGGGAAAGAAAACTATAAAAATCTCTTGTTGGCCAATCAAAAGTAACCATTTAGCATGAGTATTAAATGAAGAAAGAGAAAGGTGGACAAGTGGTCTTAAAGGATTTAGCCAACACATAAGGTGATCATTATTTCCCTTATATATATATATATATATAGATCATGAAATGAAGAACAAATTCTCTCTTTTCCACTTACAAATTTCGGCCACAATAGGAAATACCAAAGGACTTCCAAGTTTTTCCAAGTTTGATTTTTCAAGGTAAGTTTTAAGGTTTTCAAGTATGTAGACTTTAATTTTAGTATCAATTTTGGGTATTTATATATTTATTGGGAGATTGGAGATTAGAGTCGTTATGTGGAATTGGAAAAATTTTAAGTAAGTGATGAGATTAATTGATTAAATGGAAGAATCAAGATGTATAAAGTTTAATAAGGTTGGATTAGGGTTTCGGTTGAAAAGAAATGGAGAATAACTAATTATTTTAAATTTCTAAGGTTTATATTTAAGGTTGTGTTCTTGAATATCTTGAATTAAAAACAAAGATTAAGGAAGTAGAAGAAGGAAAAGCAAAAGGGAATTAAAAGAGCAAGGTTTGGTACTTTAACCATTGAACTCCTTTTGAAATTTTTCTGTTTTACAATTAGTAAAATGTTGTGACTTCTATGATTTTTAGTTAAATATAGAAAAATTATCTTGAGTTGAAATTTGGATATGTTGTTTTTTAATAAGTCTAGTATTTGAGAAAAATAATTTGGAACCACATTGATTGAATTTAATTTACGGAATTTATAAAATTCAGAACTGCTGCCAGGATGCAGGGCAACTGGAGCAGTCTGGTTGGGTGAACTACTTGACCAAGATTTTGTGTCCAGTTTGATCTGAAATTTTAAAGGAATGATTTTAAGATGTAAAACTAAATTCTGTAAAAATTTTAGAGTTTTTAGCCAAGTGGATTATTTTATACAAATTTTCTAAAACAAGGATCAAGTTGGGTCAAGAACCAGAGTTTATTGTTCATATGGTAATTTTTCATTATTAACTTGGTCAAAAACTTGGTGTGGGTGTTTATTATTTTATTTTTGGCATTGAGTTTAATTATGATATGAAGAATAAATTAAGATGGAAAATATATGAATACATATGATACATATGTGAGTATATGTGATATTTGTGTAAATATATATTGTATATACATGGAGAATATGTGGTATATATATACGAAGTGAATGGGTATATATGAAATGTTATTTATGCTCTACTCGGTAAATGGGTAAAACCAGTCTGGAATGGGGGTTTGGCATGCCATCCTACCGACAGTACTGTCTTAACGGCTTCGGTCGGGATATTACTTACGCGCACGCGGTTATATCTTGTGAGGTCAAGATCATGGCAACTAGTCGTGTGAGACCAAGACCACGCAGTTATATCGTATGAGGTCAAGATCATGGCAACTAGTCATGTGAGACCAAGACCACGCAATTATCTTGTATATTCCATATCGTGTGAGACCAAGACCATGGCGATTAGTCATGTGAGGTCAAGACCACGCGTAACTCTATACGAGGCCTCATTTCAAGATTGGTGTATTCATAATTACCTAGTGGAGCAGATTAACTCGTACTTATAATAAAGTTATATTACATGTTGTTTACTTACAGAAGGTGAATCTTAACTTCATTAGAAAATATAAATATGATGATTTTATGAAAATAGTTTAATTATACAGTATTCTACTTTTATATGTGTTTCAACAACCTTCCTTGCACTATTTATATTCGACAATGGTTAAAGTACCCACTGGGCAATAAGTTGCTCAGCGAGTTATATGTCTAACTCGCAGGCAGTGGATAGAAGATCAGCATTTCTGCAGTGGCTCGCACCAGCTCGACGGCGATTAGGATAGGACTTTTGACATAAAATAGTAGTATGGCATGTACGTTATATCTATTGTAAAGGTTTGTTAACATATTAAGTATTATGGTGTATGTAACAAGAGAAAAAACAGTGGTATGGTAATGAAACTTAGCGAATGATATGTAATCTTGAGAAACGATGTAGAAGTGTGAACTTTTCTTGCAGGATTGTAGTTGACGTTATAAGGATGGATTATTGGGAGTGTGCTTGAGTTGAATTGTGAAACAAAATGTTTTTCAAAAATAAGAAAAATCAGTTTTGTCGACACTTGGGACCTCCATTTTTAGGGGAGGTTATGGCAAATTTTTTTTTTTAAAATCTATACTTAAAATTGGCTAAGTAAAATATTAAGACACAATCACCATGAGATAACAGTCCATCTTGGTCTATAAACGTAGGCTAAGATGGGGTGTTACAGAGCTACCAAGAAGCAAAAAAAGATCAAAGAAAAGAATGTTTAGTCAAGACCATAAGGATAGTTGAAGTTTACATGAAATAGACCTAATATCTTAGATCTATTGAATCATTAAGATGGGATTTAGGCAACAAACATATCTATCCTCATTGAAGTAGACTCATGCTATTCTATCAGTTAAAAGCATAAGTTAGTACAAACAAGATGACTTTCTTAGAGCTAGGAAAAAAAAACAACAAACAAATAAAAAATAAAAAAATCAAACAAAAATAAAAGCAAAAAAATGAAGAGAAGAGAAGAGAATAAAAAAAAGAGAAAAAAGAATAAAGAAAGAAAAGAAAGAAGAAAAAGGGTTTTGAGTTCTTAAGAAAAGGAACAAGTTTGTCCAGATCATAGCCAGATTTCTGCCAAGAATATGGAAGAACATTTAAACTTTATCTTTTCATGAAACAAGATAACAAGATGCCTAAAAGGTAGAAACAATGTCTAGAGTTTAATGTTTCCAGCTCTCTACGATTTCAGCAAGAAGTTTGCAGTGTGAAGGTTTGTCTATAGTGTCACATCAACTCCAAGGTAAAACTAGCCTTCACTTGAGCCATATCCCTTATAACCACATTTCAAGCCCATTAAAGGCTTGTTGATCTCTTTTTGGTAGATAGAGTCTATTAGTGGAGATTGTTTGAATAAACATGCATATGAGATAGACGTTATTTAAACTCAATGATACTTTTGGCCTAATAATGTGTATGTGCCTATCTGAAGTGCAATAGTTCTTATTGAAATATAATTAATTCCCAAGTTTAGTATGGTAACTAGTGCTATGATGTTACAGATGTATTAATTTGAACGACCAAGCTCTGAGATATATTGACTCTGATTTGACAAAGCAAACATTTAATTTCAAAATTAAAATTAAATTTCAAAATAAAGCAAAAATAGTGTTTTCTTATTAAATGAGCCTTCAATCTTGGGGAGGTACATTGTACTGCCGAATCTTAAAGGACATATTGGGTAAAAGTGGGTTAATGAAGAAATTTTTCACAAGGTTATGAAGAGGCTATCGACTCATGTGCTGAATTATGGCTTGAAATAGATGTCTCATATATCTCTAACTATCCTGCTTAAGGTCCTACTACTCCTAGTTTCTATACCTTGAAGATGAAGCTATGGATGTGACATCTCTTAATGATCCAATGCAAACAATGGGAGTAAATTTCTTCAAATCCTACACGAATATCCTGAAGGTAACAATGGGAGTGCCTCGGTTTATCATCTTGGTCTGTGAGTCAATAAGACCATTGTAAGTATTACCCATGTATATCATGCATACAATTTGTAGACCTTTGATTTTGGCCCTAATGTCAGCGGAGATTTTTGCTCTCACTCCCGGCGGAATGATTCTTGCGACTTCGGCACTGTTTAGGCTCAAGACCTTAGAGAACACGGGCCTAAGCCCGAAGAAAATGGAGTTGCCACTCGGATGGGCAAGGAAAAAGAAAGGAGTGGATGACTCGATTCCTAAGGAATCCCCTCGAAAAGTTGGGTACATGTGGGGAAGGTGAGTAATGGCCCAACACCCCCACAATGCCCGATTCATTTGAACCGGCCTCCTTTGTAGATCTTAATATTATAAAATTCTTAAATATAATAATATTATCCATATTACATTCAACAATTGAAATAAAGCATCATTATATTAAAATCAAAGCAATGTCCAAACAAAACAAATAAATGGACACCCATCCGAGGATGGAAACATATCCTTACATCATCCATGTCTAAAACTAAATAGGACACCCATAGAAAGATGGAAATGTATCCTTTACATTGGTCCAAAAAATAAAAGCAATTTAAATTATATGATGCTTAATACATGAGATACCCAACATATGGAAATATACCTCTTACAAAAGTTTTAAAATCAAAACAAATCAATAAAAGTAAACATACATTCATGATAAACAAATCAAATATCAAAATTATATAAATCAATCATCAAAACATATAATAAACTACATAATCTAATTTAAAATTAAATAAAATAATAAATATATAAATTTAGGGTTTACATATTAAAATAAGGTTTTAGACTTTTAATTACTAAATTAGGGCTTTGGAAAAAAGAAAGTTAAGTACACAGACTCATAATGCATAAATAAAATATTAACCCCTTTGATGAGCCCATACGGCGGTCACGCTAGTCGGTTAGCAGGTGGGGTCAAGGGTTTTAAATAAAGTTTGGATGGTAAGTAGAACAATTGATCATCTATTGCACGTTTAAAAAACTAATCCAATTTGAATGATGAAGCTACTGTAAAGATAAGCAAAGAAATAGAGATTCAAATCTCCGTTGTTGGTTTCACCATAATTTTTAAATTTTGGTTGAACAATAATAAAGACAGTGTATGTAATATCCCAAAGTATACCCTAAAAGTTTTGGAATATTTATTGTTGTATTTGGATTAAATGTTATAAGTGTATATGTTTAAGTGGAAAGAAAAAAGAGGTAAAGAGAAGAGTGTATATGTTGTATATATATAGAGATATATACAACATATACAAGTCAAAGAAATGGAAGGTCAAAAGAAGATTTAATTATTTTTAAATTAAATTAATTGAAATGGAAATTAGTAAGTGGAGGAAGATATTTATGAATATTTTATTATTTAATTTGCTTGGTTGAGATTTAAAGAGATGATTGAGTGGTTAAGAGAGAGTTGACTTGTGTTCTATTCATCTTCTTCTTCTTCTTTTCTTTTCTCTTTAGCCGGCTAACTCCATAGCAAGAGAGAAAGTGAGATTTTGTCTTTCCAAACTCAAGATTTGAAGGTGTTTCAAGTGATCAAGTTGGAATTCTAAAGATTTTTATCACTTTTGGTAAGTTTTCCACTTGATTCCCTTGTTTTCTTTTAAGCTTGTGTTTTGAGTTTGGTGTTTGATTGTTGATAGTATGTGTATATTTGATTATGGTGTATTTGAGGGTGTGTGATCTTCTTGGTGTTGATTTTGGAGTTTGATTGAAGAGATAGAGTTAAGTTTGGTGTTGGAAGAGCAAGTGCTGTGTTTGAGTTGTGTGTATGTGATGGTTGTGAATTGGTGTTTGATGTATCTATTGAGTTGTTTTGGTGTTTTGGCAAGTTATTATGGTTTATGGGTGTGTTTAGTTAAGTTTGTTTGAAGTGGAAAATGGTGGAATTAAGAGGTTTGTTGGATGTGATGTTTTTGTTGCCGGAATTAGGATTTTTGGCCTGACACACCCATGAGCACAGCCAAGTCTTTGGGCGTGTCAATGGTTCTGTTTTCTGGATGGGTGACATGACCAGTGACATGCCCATGTCACTGAGCGTGTCAAAGCTTCTGTGTTGTGGATTTAGGGCACATTTAGGGACACGCCCGTGTTGTTGACCGTGTCATGTGTAGAGTTTGCCCTAGTTGGTTCTTAGCCTTATTATCTCGTGTGTATCTTTAAGTGAGTGTGTATTATTCCTTTTGGATTAGGTTTTTAAAGAGATTGAGTTGCCCTAATCAAAGTGTTGAAGAATTCTTGGAAGAGGAGTTTGGTGTTGTGTGAGTTGCTCTTGAGGTAAGTACAAACCCTACATTATTGCATACAATTACATGACTTTGGGACTTAACACATTTGGTTGTAAATGTGTTAAGTAATTTATTACATTGTTAATACATTTGATTAATGTTATGATTTGCATAATGTGAAAGATATGATGATCATTCAAAATGTATGTCCAATGCAATTGGTTATGTATACTCTAATGATGAGATGTGAAGCCATTGTTGTTGGCTATAATGATACAAAATGAAATAATTAGGGCGTGGTTGCCTAGTTTTATTATGAGAAATGAAATGAGAAATGAATTTTGACAGAAATTGATAATGAGATAAATGAATTAATTGTGTGTCTAATATATTATTTCATTTTCAGAGTTCTGGGTTTGGCGGCATGCCTATGATTCGCTGGGCAGGTGAAAAGACCGGGTCGTAAGCCTAGCCCAGTTGAAAAATGTAAAATATGATTTTTTGGGGTTAAAAGACCGGGTAGTAAGCCTCAAAAACTGTAACAGTCTAGCCGGGTTGAGGACCAAGAGACTGGGGCCCTAGCGTCTAGCCAGGTTGAGGTCCAAGAGACTGGGTCTGTTACACTATCCATGGATATATATATATATATATATCGCCTACGGCTTGATGAATGTGATTATGGACCAAAGCAGTAACTCTGAACTTTGAATAGCATATTAAATTCTTTTGGGTCCATGCTTGTCTTTGTTTCAATGTGAATCATAAATGGTGAAACAATTGAATAAGATAATGAAATGTAATGTTATGAAATACAACATTTCTGAATATTGTCTCTATTGCTTGAAAGTATGACATTGACATTTGCATTAAAGCATATTGTTATTTTGGTTTGTACCACTAAGCCTATGACTTAGCGTGATTGTGGTTCATCGCGCGGGTGACAGGGTAAAACTGGAGAGTTCAGCTAGACCGAGTCGAGTCTAGACTTTGAAGTGTTTATTGTGGGCTTAAAGATCAGAGATGAACTGCCAAACATGTATAAACTTTATGTTTTGTAAACATTGATTTTGATGTATTTATATATGTAAATACTGCTACATTTTCCACTGCATAATGAATAAATGTTTTACCTGTTATGTTCCATAATATATATATATATATATAAATATATATATGAAATGTTTTAAGTTTTCTCATATTAATGCAGAATAGAAAAATTGGGTTGTCTAATATAAACCGTAAAACTCCTATATATGATATACGTATATTACAGATGTGGTTGTATGTAGTGTGCGTATATGGGATATAGGGGTATTACAACTGTTTTGGTATCAGAACCTAGGTTTGAGATTCTCAACCTAGGTGAATTGTAAGAAAAAGAAAATCTTGATTTTAAAATATGGCTTTTAAATAAGATACGTGCTTCGGCATTGGCAGTCTCTAATCTTTGATGAGGTATATCTTGGTGTGTTTGCAGATATAGGTAGTGATGGTCTTAGTCATGTCAGTCCATAGAAGGTAGTGCTGAGAGTGTAGCTCCTGAAGAGGGTAGAGATGGAGCTAGGGATGAGAGAGCTGGAGAGGCACCTGCTCCTGTGCGAGAGAGATCAGCTACTGATGAGGTTCCGCCGGTTTGGTTACGACATGTGGTAGAATTGTTGAGGCAAGCTCCAGTGCAGCCGCCACCGCCACCACAGCCGCAAGTGCCGGTGAGGCAGTATGATAAATTGAGAACGTTTGGGGCTAAGGATTTCTTTGGTACTACAGATCCTGCAGTAGCTGAGCAGTGGTTGGATAGAGTTCAGAGAGTATTCATCTAGTTGCAAGCCACTCCTGAAGAGAAGTTTGATTATGCTAGATCCCTTATGCAGAAAGATGCTTATGATTGGTGGAAGACAGTTCTACATGCCATGGATGATCCACCAACTTTGTCTTATGGTGATTTTCTGTGGGAGTTTGAGCAGAAATATACTCCGAGGGAGTATAAGGATGCTAAGAAGATGGAATTCCTAAATTTGAGACAGGAGAACCGGACAGTGACAGAGTATGAGATTGAGTATATCCTGTTGAGTCACTATACCGGTGGGATTATTTCAGATGAGATTGATCGGTGTAGGAGATTTGAGTAGGGATTGAGGCCCTCTATTATGTGTATTGTTGCTGGTTCTCGGTACCAAGATTTTTCTCAATTGGTTATCGCAGCTAGAAGTGTTGAGAGAGCACAAGGTATTGCAGCAGCTGCTACTGAGGAGGAGGCTAGAGTTAGGAGACCTCAGTTTGAGGCAGGGTCTTCATCTATGAAGAAAGGCTGAGGAAGTTTTATTCCGAGAGTCAGTAGGAGCCTGAGGCAGTCAGGTAGGTCAGTTTAATATCAGAGGCAGAGATCAAGACCTACAGTTTCTGTAGCTAGTGCTCCGACTCCAGTGGTTCAGAGATCTACTCCACTTACATGTGTCCATTGTGGTAGGATACATGGGGGTGTGTGTTGGAAGATTGGTGGATTAGCTATGTGTTTCAGATGTGGATAGCCTGACCATTTCATCAGAGATTATCCTGAGATACAGGAGCATAGGCATGCAGATTCTGCAATTTCTCGACCTAGTGTGAGAGGAGGTCGAAGTGGCAGTGGTATTAGTAGAGGTGGTCGACCTGGGATCAGTCAGAGAGGAGGCTCTACATCCAGAGGTAGTAGGCCAGATGAGGCTGGGTCTTTTCAGCGAGTGTATGTGATGCAGAGGCAGTCGGATGCTTCAGCAGTTATTGCAGGTACATTTTCTTTATTTGGCATTTCAGTTCTTGCTTTGATTGATCCAGGATCTACTCATTCATACATAAGTGCATCTATCTTGCATGTGTCTGAATTGCATTCTGAGTCCTTAGGATTTGATGTCTTGGTGACAAATCCTTTAGGACATAGTGTTGTGGTGAGTAAGGTGCATCATGATAGTTCAGTTGTGGTGCAAGGTGAGGAGTTTTTGGGTGATTTGATTGAAATGCCTTTTAAGGAATATGATTTGATCTTAGGCATGGATTGGTTGTCTAAGCATGGAGCTGTGGTAGACTGTCAAAAAAAATGTGTGTTACCCTGAGAACCAGTGATGGTAGAAGTGTGATGGTGTCTAGTGAGCAGAGACAACTTGCATCCTTGTTTGTTTCAGCTGTTGCAGCTAGGAAGTTGATTAGAAAAGGGTGTGATGCTTATCTTGCTCATGTTGTGGATACCAGAGTAGTGGGTTCTCAACTTGATAGTATACCCATAGTTGCTGAATTCTCAGATGTGTTTCCTGAGGAGTTGCCAGGGTTACCCCCTGAGAGAGAGGTTGAGTTTGGTATTGATTTGTTGCCTGGTACCACTACCACTCCCATCTCTATTACTCCATATCGAATGACACCTGCTGAATTGAGAGAGTTGAAGATGCAGTTGCAGGAGTTGTTAGATAAAGGGTTTGTTCGCCCTAGTATTTCTCCGTGGGGAGCTCCTATTTTATTTGTAAAAAAGAAGGATGGTACTTTGAGATTGTGCATCGATTATAGACAGTTGAATAAAGTGACTATCAAGAATAAGTATCCTTTGCCTAGAATAGATGATCTCTTTGATCAATTGAAGGGAGCAGCAGTTTTCTCCAAGATTGATCTGAGATCAGGGTACCATTAATTGAGGGTTAAAGTTGAAGATGTTCCTAAAACAGCTTTCACACAAGGTATGGGCATTATGAGTTCTTGGTGATGCCTTTTGGGTTAACGAATGCACCTGCAGCTTTTATGGATTTGATGAATAGGGTGTTTAGACCCTATCTGGATCAGTTTGTGGTGGTTTTTATTGATGATATTTTGGTGTATTCGCATAATAAGGAGGAGCATGACGAGCATTTGCAGATTGTATTGCAGACCTTGCTAAGTTGTCGAAATGTGAGTTTTGGCTTGATCAAGTGACTTTTCTCGGTCATATAGTTTCAGCAGATGGTATAAGAGTTGATCCGAGTAAAGTTAAAGCTATTTTGGATTGGAGTCCACCAAAGTCTGTGACTGAAGTTAGAAGTTTTCTGGGTTTGGCAGGTTATTATTGACGGTTTGTGAAGGGTTTTTCTTTGATAGCTACTCCACTCACCAGATTACATCGAAAGGGAGTTAGATTTGTGTGGACAGATTAGTTTCAAGCTAGTTTGGAGCAGTTGAAGGAGATGTTGACTCAAGCTCCTATTCTTACCTTTCTTGTGGAAGATAAACCATATGTGATTTACAGTGATGCTTCACATAATGGTTTAGGTTGTGCTTTGATGCAGGAGGGTAGAGTTATAGCTTATGCTTCTCGGCAGTTAAAGCAACATGAGTTTAATTACCCGACGCATGATTTGGAATTGGCAGCAATAGTTTTTGATTTGAAGATTTAGCAATACTACTTGTATGGGGAGAAGTGTTTCATTTATGCAGATCATAAGAGTTTGAAATATTTGGGTGTTCAGAGAGAGTTGAATCTTCGACAAAGATGGTGGTTGGAGTTGATTAAAGACTATGACTGTATGATTGATTATCATCCTGGTAAGGCAAATGTTGTTGCAGATGCCTTGAGTTGAAAGTCTTTAGCAGGTTTGACTGTTTATTCGCTCTTGTTGCTTGTTGAGTTGAGAGCGTTGCATGCTAGTTTTGAATTATGTGATGATGGTGCTTTGCTGGCTCAGTTGCAGTTGAGACCGATGTTGTTGGATCAGATTAAAGAGGCTCAGTTGGCTGATGAGAAAATTTAGAAGATTGTTTCGGGTTGCCAGAAAGGAGAGAGCCGAGATTTTCTTATGAGAGATGATGGCAGTCTTTGGTGCAAAGATAGATTGTGTGTTCCTGATGATGCTAGTTTGAGAAAGATTATTTTAGAGGAAGCACATCAGTCAATTTTTGCTATGCACCCTGGGAGTACTAAGATGTATCATGATTTGAAACAAAACTATTGGTGGTCAGGTATGAAGAGAGATATAGCGGAGTTTGTATCCAAGTGTCTCACTTGTCAGAAGGTAAAAGCTGAGCATCAAGTTCCAACAGGGTTGCTCCAACCTTTATCAGTGATTGAATGGAAATAGGAGTGAGTGACAATGGATTTTGTGTCTGGTTTGCCATTGACTCAGAAGAAGCAAGATGCCATCTGGGTGATTGTTGATCCGTTGACAAAGACAGCTCATTTTCTTCCAGTTAGAATAGACTATTCTCTAGAGAAGTTGGCTGAGCTGTATATCAGTGAGATAGTGAAGTTGCATGGAGTTCCAATTTCTTTGGTGTCTGATCGAGATCCTCAGTTTACTTCGAGGTTTTGGAAGAGTTTGCATGCTATTTTGGATTCTCGATTACACTTTAGCACTGCTTTTCATCCGTAGACAGATGGGTAGTCAGAAAGAGTGATACATATTATAAAGGATATGTTGAGAAGCTGTCTTTGATTTCTCTGGAAGTTGGGACAGATTTTTGCCACTAATGGAATTTGCTTATAACAACAGTCATCAATCTAGTATTAGAATGGCACCATTTGAGGCATTGTATGGTAGAAGATGCAGAATGCCTCTATGTTGGAATGAAGTGGGAGAAGGTAAACTGGTTGGTCCCGATTTGATTAAGGAAACGGAAGAGAAAGTGAAGGTAATTCTGGATCGGTTCAAAGCAGCTTCAGATCGACAAAAATCTTATTCAGATTTGAAGAGGAGGGACATAGAGTTCAATGTTGGAGATAAAGTATTTCTGAAAGTGTCTCCTTGGAAGAAGATTTTGAGAATTGGCAGAAAAGGGAAGCTAAGTCTTCATTTTATTGGACCTTATGAAGTATTAGAAAGAGTTGGACCAGTTGCTTATCGACTAACTTTGCCGCCTGAGTTGGATAGAATTCACAATGTCTTCCATGTATATATGCTGCGGAGGTACAGATCAGACCCATCTCATGTTTTATCGGTTGAATCTACTGAGGTGAGTCTGGATCTGACTTTTGAAGAAGAACTTGTGACTATTTTGGGACATGAAGTAAAAGAGTTGAGAAATAAGAAAGTGCCACTTGTGAAGGTTCTTTGGAAGAATCATGCGAAGGAAGAGGCAACTTGGGAGAGTGAGCAAGCGATGCGAGATCAGTAACCTCAACTGTTTCAGACTTGAGATCAGGTAATTTCGAGGATGAAATTTATTTTAAAGGGGGAGAATTGTAATATCCCAAAGTATACCCTAAAAGTTTTGGAATATTTATTGTTGTATTTGGATTAAATGTTATAAGTGTATATGTTTAAGTGGAAAGAGAAAAGAGGTAAAGAGAAGAGTGTATATGTTGTATATATATAGAGATATATACAACATATACAAGTCAAAGAAACGGAAGGTCAAAAGAAGATTTAATTATTTTTAAATTAAATTAATTGAAATTGAAATTAGTAAGTGGAGGAAGATATTTATGAATATTTTATTATTTAATTTGCTTGGTTGAGATTTAAAGAGATGATTGAGTGGTTAAGAGAGAGTTAACTTGTGTTCTATTCATCTTCTTCTTCTTTTCTTTTCTCTTTGGCCGGCTAACTCCATAGCAAGAGAGAAAGTGAGATTTTGTCTTTCCAAACTCAAGATTTAAAGGTGTTTCAAGTGATCAAGTTGGAATTCTAAAGATGTTCATCACTTTTGGTAAGTTTTCCACTTGATTCCCTTGTTTTCTTTTAAGCTTGTGTTTTGAGTTTGGTGTTTGATTGTTGATAGTATGTGTATATTTGATTATGGTGTATTTAAGGGTGTGTGATATTCTTGGTGTTGATTTTGGAGTTTGATTGAAGAGATAGAGTTAAGTTTGGTGTTGGAAGAGCAAGTGTTGTGTTTGAGTTGTGTGTATGTGATGGTTGTGAATTGGTGTTTGATATATGTATTGAGTTGTTTTGGTGTTTTTGTAAGTTATTATGGTTTATGGGTGTGTTTAGTTAAGTTTGTTTGAAGTGGAAAATGGTGGAAGTAAGAGGTTTGTTGGATGTGATGTTTTTATTACCGGAATCAGGATTTTTGGCCTGACACGCCCATGAGCACGACCAAGTCTTTGGGCGTATCAATGGTTCTATTTTTTGGATGGGTGACACAAACAGTGACACGCCCATGTCACTGAGCGTGTCAAAGCTTCTGTGTTGTGGATTTAGGGCACGGTCAGGGACACACCCGTGTTGTTGAGCGTGTCATGTGTAGAGTTTGCCCTAGTTGGTTCTTAGCCTTATTATCTCATGTGTATCTTTAAGTGAGTGTGTATTATTCCTTTTGGATTAGGTTTTTAAAGAGATTGAGTTGCCCTAATCAAAGTGTTGAAGAATTCTTGGAAGAGGAGTTTGGTGTTGTGTGAGTTGCTCTTGAGGTAAGTACCAACCCTACATTATTGCATACAATTACATGACTTTGGGACTTAACACATTTGGTTGTAAATGTGTTAAGTAATTTATTACATTGTTAATACATTTGATTAATGTTATGATTTGCATAATGTGAAAGATATGATGATCATTCAAAATGTATGTCCAATGCAATTGGTTATGTATACTCTAATGATGAGATGTGAAGCCATTGTTGTTGGCTATAATGATGCAAAATGAAATAATTAGGGCATGGTTGCCTAGTTTGATTATGAGAAATGAAATGAGAAATGAATTGTGACAGAAATTGATAATGAGATAAATGAATTAATTGTGTGTCTAATATGTTATTTAATTTTCAGAGTTCTGGGTTTGGCGGCATGCCTATGAATCGCTGGGCAGGTGAAAAGACCAGGTCGCAAGCCGAGCCTAGTTGAAAAATGTGAAATATGATGTTTTTGGGGCGAAAAGTTCGGGTCGTAAGCCTCAAAAACTGTAACAGTCTAGCCGGGTTGAGGACCAAGAGACTGGGGCTCTAGGGTCTAGCCGGGTTGAGGTCCAAGAGACTGGGTCTATTACACTATCTATGGATAGATATATATATCGCCTACAGGCTTGATGAATGTGATTATGGACCAAAGCAGTAACTCTGAACTTTAAATAGCATATTAAATTCTTTTGGGCCCATGCTTGTCTTTGTTTTAATGTGAATCATAAATGGTTAAAAAATTGAATAAGATAATGAAATGTAATGTTATGAAATACAACATTTCTGAATATTGTCTCTATTGCTTGAAAGTATGACATTGACATTTGCATTAAAGCATATTGTTATTGTGGTTTGTACCACTAAGCCTATGGCTTAGCGCGATTGTGGTTCATCGCGTAGGTGACAAGGTAGAAATGGAGAGTTCGGCTAGACGGAGTTGAGACTAGACTTTGAAGTGTTGATTGTGGGCTTAAAGATCATAGACGAACTGCCAAACATGTATAAACTTTATATTTTGTAAACATTGATTTTGATGTATTTATATATGTAAATACCGCTACATTTTTCGCTGCATAATGAATAAATGTTTTACCTGTTATGTTCCATAATATATATATAAATATATATGAAATGTTTTAAGTTTTCTCATATTAATGCAGAAGAGAAAAATTGGGTTGTCTAATATAAACCGTAACACTCCTATATCTGATATACGTATATTACAGATGTGGTTGTATGTAGTGTGCGTATATGGGATCTAGGGGTGTTACAGTGTAGGCTGCCTTTGATGGATTATTGTTGCTTGTTCACTGCCTCTTGCTCCTTCAAGGTTCTCTTTTTTGGCCAAAAACATCCAAAAGTCTAAAGTCCGATAAAAAAATTCCCCCCATTATGTGTCTTTAATGTGGTATTTATAAGAAAAAATAAAAACCTAATACTAATTGGCTAAGGAAATAAAAATGTTTTAGGAAATAAAATTAAAAACCAAGTAGAATAGGGTTTTGGCAAAACCGTGCATGGGCCGGGCGTGCAAAAGTGTGCTGGCGAAGAACTTCCGCTGGTGCTGGGCGCTGGCAAGCCAATTCGTCGCCCGCGAGGAAAAATTTTCATCGCCGATTCTTCCGACGTTGATTTTTATTTATTTCTTTTTTATCATTTTTTATTTTTACTTTTTTATTATTTTTATTAAAAATAAATATTATAAGTAATAAATATTATTTAATTAAAACACCATAAAAAATACTTTTGACTATTTAAAAATATCTGATTGGACTGGGTAAAAAATTAAGGGTCTACACCTAGCTAATCCGATCCTAATTAAAGAAGGCCTAGTTTTGATCCACTTTTAATGGCTTAAACCTATTTTGAAGCCTTCAATTAGATTGATATACTTTCATGAGGCCTGAAATAAGCTAGTTAAACTTTTAGATTCCTAAATAGGTCTGATTTAAAGGTTTGGTTGTTTTTACTTGATATGGGTGCACTTCAATTTCAGTATGGGTGTCTCCATGTTGAATTGGGACACCCAATTAGACATGGGGCAGCCCCATATCGAATTAGAATTGCCAATTCGATATGGACTTGAATTACATGTCGAATTTGAATTAATTTAGTTCGAGATGGTCTTGGTTTGCCTCAAATTAAAGTGGTTTTAATATGACATGCTCACTGTTTGTGTCGAATTAAAAATAGTCTAATGCGATATGCCTCATGAAATAATTTCAAAACAGGAAATTTTAAGGTTTTAACCTAATGAATCCTTCTATAAATACAGGAGGAAAGCAACCGAAGAAGGGGGAAGCAGTCAGGGGAGTTAAACTTGGCATAAAGAAATTATAAAAAAAGAGACAGCAACCAAAGGAGGCAGTATTCACTATCTTCAGATTGCTTCATTCTTCCAAGGTTAAAGTTAGTCAGCAGCAACACGAGTTTGACTTAACATACTAATATTAATGGAACCAACAATGAAGGCTTAATTTTTATGATTTCATTTGTTTAAAATTTACAACAGCTACTTTATTTGTTTAAATGATATTAAGTAATTATGTTTAAGACTCTAATATTAACCTTTAATAGAATATTTAAGGTTGGTTTAACTTTTATTGTATAGTATAACCGAGCAATTTTACTCCAAAGCTATATATCCATTAGATCAAATATGATTTTTCATGTTTTCATATTAGATTTTAGAATCAAGATTTAAACCCTAATTTATATTTTCTAAACCCTAAACTCTATATAAACCCTAGTTTAGAAAAAAAAAAACCCTAATTTCTATAAATATAAAATCATAGTTTAGATAGAAACCCTAATTCCCCAACAAAATCATATCTTGTGTCATCGTGCACTATATTCCCTTAATGGAGAAATATTAAAATGTTTTTGTTTATTTTCTTTTTAATTATTCAATTATTTTCATATATGTTGTATTTTTTTCCCTTGCTTTATTCTTTTCCTTAGATTTATAGGTATTTTTAAAGGGAATCGTAAAAGGCATGTTTCCATCTAGTGTGGGTGCCTTGTTTATTTAGTTTATGTAATTGTAATTTATTTAAAGACTTTGGTACAATTGTAAGGGACACATTTTCACCTTTTGATGGGTGTCCTATTTTATTTATTTATTTTCTTTATGAACAATTAAATATTGTAAGGGCATGTTTCCATCTAAGGATGGGTACCCATGTTATTTTGTGATGTACTATTTTATCTTACTTTTATGAATGAATCCATTTTATTAATAATTGCATGTAGTGTGGATGATATTTTTAATAAGTTAAGAATTTAATAATATTTAGACCTGAAAAGGAGGCTAGTTCTAATGAACCGGGCATTATGGGGGTATTGGGCCATTTCTCACCTTCCCCATACGTACCCAACTTTTCGAACCTAATAGAGGGTTGGTGATTTCTTAAGAATCGAGTTATCCACCCCTTTCTATTTTTCTTACTTGCCCGAGTGGCGATTCCATTTTCTCCGGGTTTAGGCCCGTGTTCTCTAAGGCCCTGAGCATAATAATACCAAAGTCGCAAGAACCATTCCAAATAGGAATGAGGACAAAAATCCCCGCTCACAATGGTGACTCCATTGGAGATAAGAGAAGTTGATTCAATTAGTCTTTCTATTATTTTATTTTTTCTTATTATGATATTGTCCATTACATCATTTAGATTGCATTGTGTGCGTGAGTTAGGATGCCCATGTAATACGTATTGTGTTATATAATGGATACCATACTTTCACTCAAGGTATGGAGATCAAGCATGACATAACCACTCATAGCCTTATACCTTTTGGTATATACTTGCTAGAGAAACCTAAACTTTTCAACCCAAAAGACTAAAGCTCATGTAAACCTAGCTACTTTCCTTAGGTTTTTACCCTAAATGCTTGTTGTTTGACTATGATTGATAATATCTTGGTTTGAACTATGACCTATTTAGTTTGTTCTTTTTCTAATATGACCTAATTATATTGTAAGCTCCAAATAATTTTTCCTTTAAATCCAAAAGACCAAATTTCAATTTTCAAAATTTTCAAGAAGGTCTTTGGACATGAAAACCTTTGAAGATGGGTCAAAAATCTTTTTCCTTATGACCCAAGTTCAAAGCCCAAAAATCATTTTTAACAAACCTTTTATGCGAGCTTTTAAAAAATCTATTAAAACCTTTTCTTAAATGAGCTTACAAATTATTTAGGTCAATTATGGAATACCAAAATCAATTATGGGCTTAGTTTATACCAAGAATCTTTAACCATGTGCTTATTTTTGGCATGGATCATTAGTTACTTTTTTCCAAATGGGAAATCTATTTATGATAAACCTATTAATTTTTTTTAATCCAATATAGCATAAAAGCTATTGTAGTTAAGATTCGTTGGATTAAAGCCTAATTAATGGGACTTATCATGGACTGACTTCTGTATTTGAAAATATAACTATTGTCTAAAATCGTCCGAGGAAATTTTTTAAAAATAGAGTATCCCATGTTGATATTTTGTTGACCATATACCTAGGAAAAGAAACTTGCCATTCGTGTGTAGAAGTTATAAGGTTGGAATGAACATCCTAATTATCTTTGATTGTTTGATGACTTGTGCATATATGCATACATGCATTGCATTACATATCATTGATCCTTTTTGGCTCACAGGCCTGGAGTACAATAGTTCGAGAGCGTACGACAACCCAACCTATGCTAGTGATATAGATTCCACTAGCAACTCAATTGGCTTCTCACCAAGAGTAATGGAGCCCGAACAGATTCAAAGGATGGTGGACGATGCCCTCAATGCCAAGATGCAAGAATTGAAGGAGGCCTTGGCTGAGACTATGAAGAACCAACTAGCTACACTTTTGGGAAACATTGTTGAGGCATCTGCCAACACTAAGAAGTCGAAGGACAAAGGAAAGGCTAAATTTGGCGAAATAGCCTTCGATAATGACAAAGTAGTCATTGACGATGATGATGACTGGGCTCAATACTTTCAAGATTCTCAAGATAAGAAGAAGGAGCCAAAGGTTATAGAAAGTTCAGCCATGGAAAAAACTAAAACTTCAGATGTTAAGAAACTGATTGTAGATTTAGAAAAGAAGTTTGAAAAGAAGCTTAAAAGTGAAGAAATGTCGGAGGTTGACAAGTTGTTTAAACAAGATGAAGAGGTCTCATATAAGTTCAAGATGCCCTCCTTCACTAAGTTTGATGGAACTGGGAATCCTCATCTCCATGTGAAGCAGTACATCACTGCTATGTAGTATGCTAGAGCTACCAAGGCTGAAACTCTAAGGTATTTCATGCTTTCACTAGATTATGCTGTGTAAAATTGGTTCAATACCTTAGAAGAACACAAAAGAACTAGGATTTGTTGTATAAAGCCTTCATCTAGTAGTATGGGTGAGTTGGAAGTGACACTGATGGAGGTAGAGACTATCATGCAAAACAAAATGAAAGTTCTGTTAATTATGTGAAAAGGTGGAGAAGTAAAGCTGCTATTCTCAAAAAGAGGCTCGATGAGTCTGACCAAATCAGGATGATAGTCAGGGGCGTCTTACCCAGTCTATGTGAACGGATGTCTCACACCCTTATAAGGGATTTTAAAGATCTTTTCCAAGCTGGCTTACAAATAGAAGAGTGGGAACGGGAGAAGAATCACTTTTCTGGAAGGAGGAATGAAAGAGGGAACTACCAATTTGGCAGTCAGAGTGCACAAAAAGAAATGGATGCCAATGCAACTACTGGCCAAGGAAATAGAAGACAATTTTCAAATCTGGGAAAATTTCTTTCTTGGGTTTTCAATAAGTTGTAGAAGAATGGACTATTACAACCATTGGCTCCTCAACCTTTGCCTAATCCTCTGCCATCAAGCTTTGATGCCAAAGCCTTTTGTCAATTCCATCAAGTGCAAGGGCATGAAATAGATAGATGTGTTCGCTTAAGGTACAAGATTTAAGATTTGATTGACAGTGAAAAGTTGTCTGAGCCTAATAAGCTCAATACCAAGAGCAATCCTTTGCCAAAATTTGGAAGAGTACCTCCACCAACAACCTTTATGGTAGAAGGAGGATTGGAAGAAGATCTTGTCTTATCCTTATTTCAAGATAAGAGTGTAGAAGACGTGAAAAGAGAAGAGGCTTGACTTAATAAACTTCCCTTGGCTTGAGTGTTGCTCATTTTATTTTCTTTTTTTTGGTATTTTATTAGAACAATTATGTTTTTCAAATTAGAATTGTTAGAATAAATTACTTTTATTGAATTTATAATTTTGTTGGCTTTTGATATTATAGTGTTCAACCAATGACAAGTCTATCTTGATATTTATGAATTAGTATATCTATACATCATGATCCGAATAACTTTACTAGGTAAGAAAATTATTCTATAGCATTGAGCTATGTATGCCTACTTAGAGAGAGCTCCTACATAATTCCAAGCATCTAGGTCCTAGCCAATCTTAGAATATGCTTTGACAAACTTTCAAGGCAAAATTAAACTCTAGTTATTTGAGAGAGAGATGATCTAGGCATTGTTTGATGAACCAACAACTAGTATTAACCCTGTTGACATCAATCCCTAGTTGTCCCCTTGAGCCTTCATGATATTTTAGCTTGCTTTTTTAATTGCTTATAAGCTCGATAATCTACCCTATGCTGTTGTGACTCTTATGACAAATCTAATGACCAGTAAGATAAAGAGGCAAGAAGATCAAGGAAAAGATGCATAGTTAAGACCACAGGGATAGTAAAAGATTACCTGAACTAGATTTAAATATCCAATTTCGTTTGTCATTGAGATAAAGTCAAGACAACAAAGTATTTATCCTCACTGAAGTAGACTCACTCTACTCCACTCATCCATATTCAGAAGTATAGAATGGTGCAAGCAAGATAATTCTTTTGGAGCTAGGACCCTTCAACAACAACAATAAAAGGAAGAAAAAATAAATACAATAAAAATAAAAAAAAGCAGGAAAAAAAGAAAAAAAGAATAAAAAGAAAACAAAATAGAAAAAAATAGGTCCTGAGTTTGTGCAAAAGCAAAAGGAAAAGATAAGTCCTAATCAGATCTATATTTCTTCTAATGAGATAGAAGGAAATTGAACTCGATCTTTTCGTGAAGTAAGATAACAAGACGTCCTGATTTTAGTATTGCTCCCATCTACCTATGGCTCCAATAGAAGATTGTAGTGTGAAGGTTTGTCTGCAGTGTCACATCAGCTCCAATTTAAAAATAGTGTCTGCTTAAACCATGTCCCTTATAGACCCTATTTCAATCGTATTAAAGACCTGTGTGATCTCTCTTGATAGGTAGAGTCTATTAGTGGAGATAGTTTGAATAAGTATGCATATGAGATAGATAATATTTAAACTCAATAAGACTTTTGACCAAGTAATGTTTTTGTGCCTATCTGAAGTGCAACAATTCTTGCTTAAATGGAAATGATTTCTGAGTTTAGTACAGTATCTAGGGTTGTCATGTCATAGATTTGTTAATTTGGAAGATCGAGTCATGAGGTACAATGACAATGATTTGACAAAATTAACATTTGATTTTATTTTTTTTTAAAATAAATTATTTTCTTATTATATAAACCTTCAAGTTAAGGAAAATATGTTACATTGTCAAACCTCAAAGGATGTAATGGGCAAAAGAGGGCTAATGAAAGGATCACTTGCAAGGTCATATCATGAAGAAGTTTCAAACCAAATGTGTTGAAATGGATATCTCCCATGTCTTTGGCTACCATGCTTGGGCCTCCATTACTCATGTTTTCAACATCTTGAAGATAAAACCCATAAATACGAAGCCTTCTGCCATTCCAATGCAAGACCTAAACTAGAATCTAGAAGTAACCAATGAGAACACTTTAACTAATCACCTCAGTTTGTGAGTCGATGGAACCACTGTAAGTATCATCTATGCATATCATGCATACATAAGCATATCACACTGCATTTTTTGTCTTGTGTTCCTATTCTTTGTCAAGGTAAACAACAATACTCTATGAAACAAATATGAAGCATATATGGAATTAGGATGCATGGAAGGCCCATTACTTGAGAAACATCTAGTCACTTTACAAAAATGGAGATGCATGCTTATACAAGGAACCAGACAATACACAAATATCAATCAGAGTCTGCACGGGAAAAAATCATTGGTTTGAGCCTACACAGGGGGGCAAAACTTCCTTTTTTTTCAATTTTTGAGTTTATGCGTGTATAAAATATTTTCAAACATACTTTCAATATTTTTCTACGCAGGAGGCAAAGAGAGGATATGAGGACTAGCTAAATTTTTTACAAAAGGAAGAACAAAATGAATAGAACAAGAAGAAAATTAGAACTCTCAAAATGAATAAAGATACAAAAAATAAAAGATCAGGACAACGGCCTAAGATAAAGTTCAGATCAATCCAGCTAGAAGAGTTAAAGCTGAGGCAAGACAAAGGCCCATCCCCAAGAATAGAGAATCAAGATGAAGATTCATTTCTGTCAAGGCAAACATTTTCAAGCGGGTTTCTTGAAGTATCCACAATTCATTCTATATTGGATTTGTTGAAGCATCCTAATGGCACAATCTCTAGCCTATATTGGATTTGTTAAAGTATCCTAACGGCATAGCTTTCCTTGATATGTTGAAATATCCAAGTTTATTTTTAGTGAGATGTTAGAGTTGCTCACTATCCTACCATGATATTAGAGTCACTTGGAGGTTGCCATCAGGATATTACAGTCGCTCGTCGACCATTTTGATTGACCAAGATATTAGAGTCACTTGGTGGATTTCATCGGGATATTAGAATCGATCGATGGTTTTTTTTCACTCACCAAGATATTAGAATCGCTTAGTGATTCTATGGAGATATTGGATTCACTCGATAGGCCCATTGGGATGTTAGAGTTGCCCAATGACTCATTGAGATATTAGAGTTGCTCAACAGTTTTTGGTCATCAAGATATTAGAGTTGCTTGATGAACCTATTGGGATATTAGAGTTGCCCATTGACCCATTGAGATATTAGAGTCGCTCAATGGTTTTGTCACTTTGTCATTTCATCAGGATATTAGAGTCCTCTGATTAACTTATTGGGATATTAGAATTGCCCAAATCCAATTTCGGGTCCAGAACCCAGCCAACCCTGGGTCCAAAACTCAACCAATCCAGTTTCAAGTCCAGAACCAAATCAATCCAATTTTGGGTCCAGAACCCAACCGACCTCGGGTCTAGAATCCAACCAATCCAGTTTCAAGTCCAGAACCCAAACCAGTCTCACATCAACAATCCAAGCTGATCCCCGGGTCTTAAACCTAATCCTTATCCAAAATCAGCTCAAAGTCATGTTGCTTTCCACTCTATGAATAAATTCTAGATCATTCAAGTGAGGGACCTTTGATTTTGGCCCTAGCTAATCCGATCCTAATTAAAGAAGGCCTCGTCAAGTTTGATCCATTTTTAATGGCTTAAACCTATTTTAAAGCCTTCAATTAGATTGATATATGGTCATAAGGCCTAAAATAAGTTGGTTGAACTTTTAGAACCCTAAATAGGTCTGAGGTAAAGGTTTGGTTGTTTTTATTTGATATGGGTGCACTTTAATTTGGGTATGAGTGTCTCCATGTCGAATTGGGACACCCAATTCGACATGGAGCAACCCTATATCGAATTGAGTGCCCCAATTCAATATGGGGCATTCCCCACATCGAATTAGAACCCAAATTCGATATGGGATAGCCCCATATCAAATTGGGCTCCCCCATTTCGATTTGGGGCCAATCTAGAGGACTCCATATCGAATTAGCATTGCCAATTCAATATGAACTTGGATTCCATGTCGGATTAGAATTATTTTAGTTTGAGATGGTCTTGGTTTGCCTCGAATTAAAGTGGTTTTAATCTGACATGCTCACGGGGTGTGTCGAATTAAAATAGTCTAATTCGATATGCCTCAGGAAACATTTTCAAAACAGCAAATTTTAAGGTCTCAACCTAATGGATCCTTCTATAAATACAGGAGGAACGTAACTGAAGAAGGGGGAATAAGCTAGGGGAGTTAAACTTGGCATAAAGAAATTATCAAAAATGAGACAGCAACCAAAGGAGGCAGTACCCATCGTCTCCAGATTGCTTTGTTCTTCCAAGATTAAAGTTGGTTAGCAGCAGCACAAGTTTGACTCAACATACTGATATTGGTGGAACCAACAATGAAGGTTTGGTTTTTATGATTTCATTCATCCAATACTTACAATAGCCATGTTTATGATTTTATTTGTTTAAAATTTATAGCAACTACTTTATTTCTTTAAATGATATTAAGCAATTGTGTTTAAGACTCTAATATTATCCTTTGGCCTCATACAGTAGAATATTTAAGGTTGGTTTAACTTTTATTGTATAGTATAACTGAGCAATTTTAGTAAAAAACTATATATCCATTAGATCAAATCTGATTTTGCATATTTACATATTAGATTTTAGAATCAAGATTTAAACCCTAATTTATATTTTTTAAACCCTAAACTCTATATAAAACCCTAGTAATTTCTATAAATATAAATCTCTAGTTTAGATAGAAACCCTAATTCCCCAACAAAATCATATCTTGTGTCATCACACACTATATTTCCTTAATGGGGTAATATTAAAATGTGTTTGTTTATTTTCTTTTTAATTATTCAATTATTTATATATATATTGTATTATTTTTTTCTTGCTTTATTATTTTCCTTAGATTTATATGTATTTTTAAAGGGAATTATAAAAGGCATGTTTCCATCTAGTGTAGGTGCCTTGTTTATTTAGTTTATGTAATTGTAATTTATTTAAAGACTTTGGGAAAATTGTAAGAGATACATTTCCACCTTTTAGTGGATGTCCTATTTTATTTATTTATTTTCTTTGTGAACATTTAAAGATTGTAAGGGTATGCTTCCATCTAAAGATGAGTACCCATGTTATTTTGTGATGTATTATTTTTATCTCATTTTTATGAGTGAATCCTTTTTATTAATAATTGCATGTAATATGGATGATATTTTTAATAAGTTAAGAATTTATTAATATTTAGACCTGAAAAGGAGGTTGGTTCCAATGAACTGGGCATTATAGGGATGCTAGGCCATTTCTCACCTTTTCCATATGTACCTAACTTTTCGAACCTAATAGGGGGTTGGGGATTCGTTAGGAATAGAGTCATCTACCCCTTTCTATTTTTTTGACCCATCCATGTGGCTACTCCATTTTTTTTTGGGTTTAGGCCCGTGTTCTCTAAGGCCTTGAGCCTAACATTACTGAAGTCGCAAGAACCATTCCATATGGGAGTGGGAGGAAAAATCTTCGTTCACACCATTCATATATGAGCATGTCACATTGCAATTTTGTTGTCCTGGGTTGTCTATTCATTGCCATGGTGAACAATTGATACTTTATGAAGCAAACAATAAGAAGCATGCATAGCGTCAGGGGGCATAAAAGGCCCATTGCTCGAAAAAGATCTAATCACTTTGCAAAAATCAAGATGCATACTTGCGCAAAGGATGAGACAAATGAAAAACATCAGTCGAAGCCTACATGGGAACAAAATCATTGGTTTGAGCCTACACATGGGGCAAAGCTTCACCTTTCAATTTTTGATTTTATGCATTTACAAAATATTTTTAGACTCTCTTTCAATGTTCTGCCATATTGGGGCAAAGAGAGGATATGAGGGCTAAAGGGCTAAAAATTGCCGAATTTTTTGCAAAATGGGAGCCATTACAGAATCAAAAGTATAACTTATAGAAGAATGAAACAAATAAATGATGATACAAATGATAGAAGGTCAGTCCAACTAGAACAGCTAAAATTGATCCATTGAAGAATGGAGCAAGTGGCTAGAAGAAAGCCATGACAGAAGGTCAATCAATTGATTGGCTAAAAGAAAGCCAGAACCCTCAACTAACAGAAAGTTAATTAGCTAGAAGAGCTAAAATTAATTGTTAGAAGAAATTCAGAACTCTCAACTGATAGAAGGTTAGCCAAATCATTCATGTGTCCATAACCCAAATCACTCAGGGGTCCAGCACACAAATCATTCACGGGTCCAGAACCCATACGAAATCACTCAAGGGTCCAAAACACAAATCAATTCATGGTTCTAGAACCCAAATCCAATCATGGGTCCAAAACCCAAATCCAGTTACAGGTTCAGAACCCAAATTCAGTTATGGGTCTAGAACCCAAATCATTTAAGGGTCCAGAACCCAAATCATCCATGGGTCTAGAACCCAAATCTAGTCTCGGGTCTAGAATCCAAATCAATTCATGGGTCTAGAAGTCAAATTTAGTCATGGGTCCAGAACCCAAATCATTTATGGATTCAGAACCCAAATCACTCACGGGTCTAGAACCCAAATCATTCAAGGGTTCAGAAATCAAACTAGATTTTTCTGGTCCAACCCAAACAAGTTTTTTTGTATCTAAAACCCAAATCAATTTTTTCAAGTCCAGAATCCAAACCTGATTTTTTGAGTCTAAAACCCAACCATATTTTTCGAGTCTAAAACCCAAACTAGTTTTTTCGGGTCCATAACCCAAACCAAATTTTTTGGGTCTAGAACCCAAACAGGCTTTTCTCGAATCCAGAACCCAAACCAACTTTTTTTTTGGTCTATAACTAAAACTAATTCTTTCGAATTCATAACTCAAACCTATTTTTTCGGGCCCATAACCCAAATTGAATTTTTTGGGTTCAGAATTCAAACCAATTTTTTTGGGCCCAGAATCCAAACCAATTTTTATGTCCAAAACCCAAACCTATTTTTTTAGGTCTAGAACTCAAAATCAAATTTTTGGGTCTAGAACCTAAATCAAAATTTTGGGTCCAAAACCCAAATTAAATTTTCGGGTAAAAAGCCCAACGTGCCAAGGCAATCCTGTTTTATTTTTTCAAATCATATCAGAATAAGTTGATTTTCGTTCTTTGAATAAATTCAAGATCATTCAAGCAGGGGGCAAAATTGTAGACCCTTAATTTTGACCCTAAAGAAGTCTAATTAAATGAGGCTACAGCAAGATATGGTCCAATTTTAAAGAGCTTAAATCTAGTTTAAAAGCTTGAATCAGATCGGTCCAATTCATAAAGGCCTAAATTAAACTGGTCCAATTTATAAAGGCCCAAATTAAATTGGTCCAATTTATAAAACATGTCCGGTCTGAGAATTAAAAAAATTGGATTCAGTTTGAGATGGACAAAGTCCAAATCGACATGAGCATGACTATCTTCTTGCAATCTCCTCCTCCTCCTCATCACTATCTTCTTCACTTGAGCTCTCAACTTCTTTTTTGACTTTGAGAGCTATGACTTTCTTCTTGTCCTTCTCACCCTTATCATCTTCTTTCTCGATATGCAATTCAAAGGAGAAGAGCTTGCCAACTAGCTCATTGGTTTTTAGTGTGCTAAGATCATGAGCTTCTTTAATTGAAGAGGCTTTTGATTCAAAGTTCTTCTTGGCTCTTAGTGCTCTCAATATTTTGCTATTGACATCACCTTGATCATATATTTTTTCATATTTCTTTAAGTCGTTGACAATAGCAAGTAGCCGATTTGTCATTTCAGTGACATTTTCATTGGGCTTCATCTTGAAGAGTTCATACTCATGTACAAGCATTTGGGTTTTGGTGAACCTCACTAGGTTAATGCCCTCATGATAATTCTCAAGAGTTTTCCAAATGCTATGTGCATAAATAAGATGTTGGATTCTTCCAACTTCTTCTATAGATATGGAATTCACCAAGTTAGAGGATGCTCTATTGTTCTTGTAGTAAGCTCTTTCTTGAGAATTCGTCCATTTTTCTTTAGGAGGAGCCATCAACCTCATGAGTAGGAGGTTTCCACTATTTTTACACAAATTTCCAAAGTTCAATTCCCTCACTAGCAAGAAACAAGTTCATCTTGTATTCACTACAAAAATATTCGGTATTTACGACGGATATCTGCAACAGACTTGTTTCCGTCGCAAATTTACTACGGATCTGCGATGGATTTGCGACGGAAGGACAAGTTAGAGGAATTTTGAGAAATTGGTCGCAAATCGGTTGCAAATTCGTAGTAAATTTGCGACAAAAATCATTCCGTTGCAAATAATCGTCACAATAGTTGGCGCGGATACTTGGCGGGAGAGAGACCCGCATATATTTTTTCGCGAAAATTTTTTTCGTCGCAGATTGGTTGTAGAAAACACTAAAAAAAGCTATTTGCAATGGAAATCTGCTACCGTCTATTGCCGTCACAAATTTTACTACAAAAATATTCTGTATTTGCGACGGAAATCTGCAACGGATAATTTCCGTCGCAAATTTATATCAATATATTAATTTATTTATAACTGATTTATAATATATTAAAATAATTAAATTATATATAATTTTTAATTTTAATATTAAATTAATATTTTAAAAAATTAAACAACTTAATTATTAAATTTTAAAAAAATTTAAACACTAAAAATATAGTTATAGCTAAAAATAATAATATCAAAACGACGACTCTGTAATTACAACCGGCACGTGGTAAGCATCAAAGAACCTGTAACTGAACAACTTTCAACAAAACCCTTCCAAATTAGGGTTTCTCTGTTCTTCTCTGTTACACTTACTCTTATCATCAAGCTTAAATCTCTCTCTGCAAGGAAGAAATCGAAAGCAATCAAATTAAAATGGAGTCAGAAAGAAGTGATGCTGCTCGAATCCTCAGCCAAATTCAAAACCTGAAGGCTTCGAAGATCGACATAGATAATCAAATTGTGACTCTCGAAGCTCAACTCCATCACATGAACCTCCAAAACGATACCGTTTCCTCTAACGGTTCTTCTTCTCCAATTTCCACCGCTGATTCCCGTTTTAGCCATGGGTTATCGGCAGATATGATTTACCGTTACAGTCGCCATCTCTTGCTGCCTTCTTTCGGAGTTCAAGGTTCTATTTTTCACATCATATTTCTGTATATTAACCTATATTAAGGTCGCATAGATGGGTAATTCTTTTTGTTTGTTGAACTGCAGCGCAGTCAAATCTTTTGAAGTCTTCTATTTTAGTTGTTGGAGCTGGAGGCTTTGGCTCGCCTGCTTTGTTATATCTTGCAGCGTCCGGTGTTGGTAATACATGCTTTTCTCAGAGACATTTAGATTTACTGGAATGAGATATGCATAGTAGGGATGTACCTTTGTTTCATTTCCTCTTTAATATGGATATTTTCATTTGAATGTTTTGGGTTTACCTTGCAGGTCGGCTGGGTATCGTTGACCATGATGTTGTTGAGTAAAATAATATGCAAAGACAGGTACGAAATTGGAAGCATGGACATTGAAATCGATTGTTATTTGTTATTTTAGTTATTATATTGCAATGATATTAATGTCTAGTGTAGCATGTATAATGTCCTTTATTTGTATAATATGCACTTTCTTTTTATGCTTTGTTTTTCTAAATTACATCATTTCATTAGGGCCAGGGGCTAATTGGCTACAAGTTTCCTTGTAACCAACCTTTTTTTTTTGTACTTCAGGTTATACACACTGAGGCATTTATTGGTCAACCAAAAGTGAAATCTGCTGCTGCTGCCTGTCGCTCGTATGTTGAGATTGTGGCTGCACGAGATATTGTTTTTGCTCTTGCCCATTTTGGTTTGTGTGCAGCTTTTAGCAGAGGTAATAATAGCAATTATGATACTACAAAGAAATATTATCATTGATTAAGGATCTTTATTTTCCAAGCAAGGGAAGACGCTTGTATCTCATGCATTTGTTGGCTATTCTAAATGCAGAGACAACTTCAGTTCCTTGAAGTGCATATCAACTAGAATCGAGTATGTTAATATCTTCTCTTTGTTTATATCCATCTTTTCAAGCCTTTTATTTTACGCATGAAATTATATGATGCATGTATTTGTATTTAAATATTTAGGTACATAAGGAGGGGCAAGCCAGATGCTGGTTTTGCTCTTTTTGAGTCTGAGTCTTTGAAGTGGCCTGGGTTTGTAGAATTTGATGATGTTAATGGAAAGGTCCTAACCTACTCTGCACAAGACAGGTAACTTTCTCTGTGTAATGTGCAATTGCAAAATGTCTTGTTTTCAACTCTGACATTATGTTAATTAATCATTATGGTCAGTGTATACAAGGTTTTTGACCTTAAAAACTATACAATGTTGTACTCTATGTTGGATAAACATGTACAAGAAATCAAAATCAGGTGACCTCTCACCCTCTCTCATTATCTCACTGCATATGATGCATTCAGTCATACTTACGCTTGGGATCTTAATTGTCTAACTTGTTAAATTATTTGCATCAGTCCGGGCATTATGTTGTTAATTTTCAATAGAGCAAGCAGCCATGTTCCTCTTAAGATTTTATCAATTGAGGATGGCACAGTTCTCAAAGCCTTCAACCATCTGCTTCATCGAAATAAGAAGGTGGACTTCATTGAACAATTTAATGAAAAACTTCTTGTCAAGTAGGAAAACGAGAATCTTCAGATTCTAGATGTGAGTTTACCAGATCTTTTTATGCCACCATCTCATGGCCTTGACCATTTATTTTTAATGTCAGTAATAGTATATTCCTCTTTGTAGGTTCAGAATGCAGAGCTAATGGAAGTTAGCAGAACTGAATTCATGACTCCCTCTGCATTTATCTTTCTATATGAGAATCAGTTGTTCTTAACTTTCAGAAATAGAACCGTTGCTGTCTGGAATTTTCGTGGGGAGCTTGTAACTTCATTTGAGGATCACCTGTTATGGCATCCTGATTGTAACACAAATAACATATACATAACAAGTGATCAGGATCTTATCATTTCTTACTGCAAAGCTGAATCTGAAGACCAGTGGATAGAAGGCAATGGCAACTTTTTCTTTCTACCCTTTTGGTTGAAAACTAATACAAAATTTTAACTTTTTGCAGGTTGAGTTGGTAGAGTACTCGAATCTAATTTCAATATCATTATAATTCTTTCAAACTCTGAGTTATTGTCCATTTTGCATAAACAATTTGGAGTATTATTTCTGAAGTATACAATATACATATTAGACAAAGCAGAATGCATCAATGTAGCAAAAATTCACCTGGATAGGTCTGTACTATTGTATCTTAGTAGATTCTTTGTTAAAATTTTGATCTTGTCACAGACAACATAAAAGTATGTTATTGCATGTGGTGACTGACATTTCATCTGTTCAGAAGGCCAAACTGATTTCTAATTCAAGTTTGCTGCAAGGATCAATACCTGATTTCTTGCAACTTGATACTTGATAAAGCATCTATAAAGGTTGCAAATGCTGTATAAATTACTATTTTGGATAAGGGGAAAAGTGTGGAATCCCTGACTTTTGCATATACTTGTCCCAGTTCTCTGTCAAATTCCAGCTTTGTTCATTTTAAAGATTATTGGCAGTTGTCTTCATTGGGTATGTACGAGGGAAGTTACTGCATCTCATAATTTTCTTTTTATGCAGCTGGATCAATCAATATCAGTAACATCTTGACAGGAAAGTGCTTGGCTAAAATAAATGATAGCAATGGTAACCCCAGAGGTGATGAGTGCAGCAGCAGCAACTCAAAGCGGAGTATCTGTTCTATGAGAAGTACAGTCCCTGAGGCTTTAGAAGACATAACTGCACTTTTCTATGATGAAGAAAGGAATGAGATATACACTGGTAATAGGCATGGGCTAGTTCATGTATGGTCTAACTGACAAAGAGCATGAACTATTTTGATCTAGATTCTATAAAATAAATTGCCAGGGATATCCTGTTATGCCTTCAACGATACTGTTAATAGACATGGTCTGCTTCATCTATGGCAAACTCGAGAGCAGGTTTCATCAATTTGATCTGAGGTATGATGTTCCTAGACTTAAGGATGTCCCATCATGCGACCGCTACTTATGCTGGCTGAATGTCTGTCATGCACTGTGCTGTCAAATTGATTGGGAATGAATTGTATCAGTAGATTTTTTTTTGTTCACTGTGTAGTAATTTCTAGATCTACATTTGGGAGTTTATCTGTTTCTGCTCCAAAATAAACCTGTAAAATGGTTAATAATTTCCTCATCTCATCTCTATAAAAATTTTGACCAAAAGTTTCTCTGATATAAAGCAAGAATGGTGGGGCTTCTTGCTTACGTGGAGAGTTTTGCAAAAAAGAACGAAAGGGCGGAGAGTTAAGTGTTGAATTGGATAATTGGCATTTTAACACCATATTCGGGCGGAGCCATCATATCCAGGTTCTGAAACTTTAGTTCCTTTTGAATGTGCTTATGTAATTATATAATTTTTTGACACTGAATATACAGTTTCCAAATTCTTCCTTGGTTTTGCTTCATTCATCTACAGCTCTTACCCGCTTTACAGGTTTGAATACTTTTTCCTAGATCCCATAATTTCTTGCTGTCTTTGAATTCACTCTCTTTGCACATTATACCCATTTGTAATCATGCCTATGCATAATGCATTATTGGCATCTCTATCACATGCTCGCGAACACTTGTCATCTCTTTGAAAATATCATGGATTTTTTTTTGTTTACTTCCAATTATGCCCTCATACCATCTCCAGGCATTCAGAAATTGAATGGAAAACTAGAAAAGAATATATGCTAGGAATTTTCAGGAGATTTAGATGACCCAATCATACCAACAAAGTATTTCACCAATGCACCGTATTGTCATGTCTTCATTTGACTCTATATTGCGTATATGTTTGTACAATGGTGTTTTTGTATTCAATGTTGCTGAAAGAGAGTATCTAGATAGACCAACTGCTATGCTTATAAAAGATTTTGATTGCATACACTACAAAAATATTCGGCATTTGCGACGGAAATCTGCGACGGACATGTTTCCGTTGCAAATTTGCTACGGATCTGCGACGGATTTGCGACGGAAGGACAAATCAGAGGAATTTTGAGAAATTGGTCGCAAATCCGTTGCAAATCCGTCGCAAATAATCGTCTCAAAAGTTGGCGCGTAAACTTGGCGCGAGAGAGAAAACACTAAAAAAACCAATTTGCAACGGAGATCTGCTACCGTCTATTGCCGTCGCAAATTTCACTATAAAAATATTAGGAATTTTGTGACGGAAATCTGCGACGGACATGTTTTCATCGCAAAGTTGCTACGGATCTGCGACGGATTTGCAACGGAAGGACGAGTCAGAGGAATTTTGAGAAATTGGTAACAAATCCGTTGCAAATCCGTCGCAGATCTGCGACGAAAATCATTCCGTCGTAAATAATCATCGCAACACTACAAAAATATTCGGCATTTGCGACGGATATCTGCGACGGACTTGTTTCCGTCGCAAATTTGCTACGGATCTGCGACGGATTTGCGACGGAAGGACAAGTTAGAGGAATTTTGAGAAATTGGTAGCAAATCGGTTGCAAATCCGTAGTAAATCTGCGACGAAAATCATTCCATCGCAAATAATCGTTGCAAAAGTTGGCGCGGATACTTGGCGGGAGAGAGACCCGGGTATTTTTTTTGGCGAAATTTTTTTCCGTCGCAGATTGGTTGTAGAAAATTTTTTCCGTCGCAAATTTACTACTAATTTGCAACCGATTTGCGACGGCTTCCTAAAAATTCATTCACTGTGTTTATCCGTCGCAAAACCGTTGCAAATTCATCCCAAATTTGAGACGGAAATTTTTCGTCGCAGATTTCCGTCGCAAATGCCGAATATTTTTGTAGTGATTTTCAAAAAATTTATATTGTTTCTCCAAAGAGGAGTTTTATTGAAGTTGCTCATTCATGACTTTGTTTTTTGTTGTCGTATTTATTTCAATTTGTACTACATTGGATATTTGCTAAACTAGCAATTAACATTTTTCAGGAATTTGCGTATTCGGGAAGATACAGCAAAATATCTTCTAAATCTCGATGTTAACTCTGCCCATTATGACCGCAAAACCCGTTCAATGCGTGAGGATCCTCTTCTAGATGCAGATCCAAATGAGAAGTTCTATGAGGTAATTTGCTATTGAATATTAGTCAAAATTAGAAGCACCTGGAACTTCATTTTACAACTCTGATGATTTAACCTCGTTTCCTTTTAATTTGTAGGGAGATAATCAATATAGGAATAGTGGTCAAGCTTTGGAGTTCAAACATCTGAAATTTAAAATTTTGTGAGAAAATCAAAATATTGCCGCTCAATTTAGCTAACTACTTTTAAAATTTTTAATTTGCCTTCAAATTAAGAAAATAAAAAAATGGAAATTTAACAAGGAATTTAATTCTCTTTTAAATTTATCAATTATTTCTAAAAAAAATATAAAATTTAGCAAGCAATTTTGATTCTCTCATGAAATTTTATTATTTATTTTTAAAAATTTATAAATAGATTTTAAAAATATTAATGGATTTATGAAGAAAATTTCAATTTAATTTTACTGACGAATTTTTTATCTGTAAATTTAATATTTATAAAATATTTATAAAATTAGATAACGTGCACGATGCCGTTTTAGTAATATATCTACAGTCCAAACCCTAAAACATTTGTCTCCCACTCTTCTCCGCTTCTCCATCGCCTCCCTCGATTTCTCCTCTCCATCTCGCCTCGTTATTTCTCCCTCGCCTCGCTATTTCTCTCTCGCCGCTCTCTATTTCTTCATCTCATCTCTCTTCTTTGTTCCCTTTTCTCTTGCATTTTTCTTCTCAACCTTAGCTTTTGTTTTGAGAGAAGATATGGAGGCGATCAATTCGAACTAGTTTGCGTGGAGAAATCCCACCTATTCATTGAGATCCTCACGAAAGTTGAAAGAAAAGCAAAGGTTGCAAGTGTTTCTTTCAAGAAATAAAAATCGACATCGATAAGTTTCTTTAGAGGTTTCATTTTCTTATGAGTATTTTCCAGGTACCTGTTTAACCAATTTAAGTTTTAAATTATTGGGTTTATTTTTTAATTTTAAAATTGTTTTTGAGAAATGTTTTAGCTTCTATTTTTTAATTTGGTTTGTGATGTTGGTATTGTAATTGCTTCTTGTAGAGAATTATTGATTGTTCTTCTATAAAAGAAATCCTCCTAAAATTCCTTACTTTTCCAGACAAGTAATTCTTCTCTTTATTTCACTTTGTGTTTCTATGTTAATTGTGAATTTATGATTCTGAGCTTAATTTTTCATCTTTTATAGAGGAGACTATTCACAGGAGTAATCATAAGACTTCTTATAGCATGAGGAGCTTATATCAGTACTCTCTCTTTCCATCCACTTCAAATAAATTCACAATAGTTCTGAAATATTCACTCTAAATCTTAAGTAATCAATTTTTCTTTTAGGTAAGCGAGGACATTGCAGTAAAGAAGTACATAGAAATGATGACTTTTCAAATGATGAATACCATATTCTATGAAGCACAAAGACAAGGAAGAATTCCTTTCTATGTCCCATCTAATGCTGAAGAAGCAATTGACATAGCATCAGCTGCTTTACTTAGTGTAGATGATCTTGTTTTACCTCAGGTACTTCTTTAATTTCTATGGGTCTTATTTATTATGCGAGTGATGATAGATGACCTGATTTCACAACAAAATGCAATTATTAAAATTTCAAATAAATGGGTGATTAATAAACTTCTAAATAAAGTTAGATGCTTGTTAAATTTTTTAATTTCCTTTAATGAAGTGTGATTGTGGCAATTCACTACGTGAAGCTTTTTCTTTTTCTTGTTGTATCAATTATTGTTATTTGTCTTCTCTCTTTTCCCCCCTTTGACATGCCTAGAACTTTGTTAATTGGTTCATCCTGTTTACAGGAGGCTGTACTTCCCAAAAGCAAGTATGAAGAAGATGTTTTCATCAACAACCACACATGTGTGTGGGGTTCATGGTGGAAGGATCATCAATGGGGCTACAAGTGCTGCAAGCAGACAATTCGGAACAGCTATTGCACAGGGGCTGCTGGAATCAAGGCTGCTGAGGCAGCAACAGATCTCATGAAGGCTAATATTGCTCGCAAAGAGACCACTAAAGGTTTGTGTATTAACTTTGGTGGCTTCTTTTTGAAGTTCATTACCAATGTTAAAGTTTTTTATTAATCTTGTGTGTTTATAAACCTGCAACAGAGTCGCCAGCACCATTGGAGGAAAAAAGGGTTGCTACTTGGGGAACTGAATACTTCAATATGAAGCTTCAATTGAATGAATACTTCAATGTGTGGTTAATAAATCATGTGAACACGTTTGGATTTTAGTCAGTTCTTGTTGCCAATCACTTCTGTTTATGCTACAAATGATGAGTATTTATTGTATGTTTTGATGTTCTTTGAGTTTTGCAGCTTTGTTTGATGTGTTTTATTTGCGAAATCTACAGGATTGTGAAGGTTAAATTCCATGGAGGGACTTGGGGGTGAGGGTGCCTCAGGGGCATCGCCTGTAGCCCAATGGGGACATGATGCTTGGATGATGCTCATATTATTTGTTTCCATTTCAGAATCTGAATATTGGTGGATTAAATTGAATATTGTTGCACAAAACTACCAAGCTAGCATGATTCAGTAAACACTGTTTGTGTGTTGCTCTATTCTTCTTGCTTGTTATCCCAACCCCTTCCAAATAAAATAAAATAAAGAAGAAGAAGAAGAAAAATCTCTAGTAAACATAGGCCTTTCTTGTTCTTGTTTGTATTATGTAATAGGAACCACCTTAAATGCTTGCTAGTACCGGTAGAAGTTTCACCCTTTCAATGTTATGGACTCAGTAAAGGAATTTCAATTTATTTTTCTATAATTTAGCTCACGAAGACTGGTTTTACTTAGAATCTTGATTAAGGTACCCAGAGAGCAAGAAACTTGTTACTGTGATCCTCCTTGACTTCCTTATGAGTTGTGATTGAAGAACTTTTTTCTTTACATATAGTCATTCTTCACAAATTCTACTGTTATTCCTTTTAATTTAATTCATATTGTTCTACTTTGCCCCCCTCAGGCTCGGCATAAAAAGGTTGGGGAGAAACCTTTTCTTTCTTTTTCTATCTTTGTACAGGTAAGAAACTGATATTTATCAGCTTGTTGATTTTGTTCATTTATTTGTAAATTGATGTCTGACATCTTTGCAAACTTGCTGATTTTTCATTTGGATTTGATATTGTGTTAATCTTATTACTTTTTTTGGACCAATTTAAAACTGTTAAATCGTTCTTTCATTCAATATCTAAAAGACTTTTATGGCTTCGGTGCACTCTGCAACACACATTGAATTCAGAAGCTGTGAACTGGTTGTTGCTTCTTTTGTTGATTCATATTCATTCATAAATAGTGTTTCTTAGTCTCTAAGGAGGTTAACTATTAATCCCTCTATGGCCAATATAGTTTGCCATGAAGACTACAATTAAGATATGAGTTTTCTAATTTTCTCATGGAGCACAGAGGCGAGGAGACAAAATTGAGTGGATTCATGCATATATTGTTGGAAATAATGATGAAGATATGTGGAGAAGACTTGCCTTGCGTAGCTTATCTTAACTTAACTGATATACGAGTAACTTTTTTGCATCTTCTGGAATTCTTACTCCAATATATAATGTTGAGTCGGTCAATGTTTGTTGTATTCAAGTCAGCTTTCAGGGCATTCTCATGCTGTCTAATACTAATCATGTTGACTTGCAACATTGAAGTTCTCTAGTTCTTTTTTCTCTTTGGCATGTACCATTATGCTGGTTGTATATATATATTGCATGTATTCAGTGCCATGTTTAGCAGAATAATATTTTCTATGCTTGTCTTTCTTTTTCTCCTGCTACAGGCTGCTCGAAATAATGCCCTTCTTGCTGTTCCAGCTCTCCTCTATGCTATTAATAATTATTTAAAGTTTATTATGCAGGTACTACACTTCATATATAAGTTGACAGGCATTTTTTTCACATGATATTATGCAATTCACTTCCTTTGAAAAGATCTGAATGATTATTTTTCTTTTCTGTTGAACCAAAATTTTGAAGCTGTTATTAGTCACTGTTATTTTTCATTTTTTGGCAGTTCATACTTGTAATTATACCACTTTTCTGCTGCAGCTATACTTTAATCCGGCAACAGTGAAGGTGCTGAGCAATCTGAAGTAACTTACTACACATATATATGGAGTAGTCTGAATCTTGAATTTTTCTATGATGGACCTACTTTATTTCATAATGAGTAAAATGCTTTCAATGATATCTAATATTTTACGATAAATTTTCCATTGCATCATGGTTTTTAGTTTTGAGTCTATCAATCCTATTTATTTTAATTTTCAAATAACTGTTTATACAGAAGCTAACTCTAGCGTATTTTGCTTTGTCTGGAATTTTGTTTTGCAGCCTGGAGGCAATCCTGGAACCAGTAATCATAGGGTATTGAAATTCTTTCTTGGCTTTTTTTTTTTTTGCAGTTCCTACTCTTGATACTTGACACTCAAACAGGGGTACTTTCCTTGGACACTTCAATTTAGACCAAATCTTGGATAAGTGTCCATTTCAGACACATATAACAAAACTTGGTTTGTGTGTGAACCATAGTGAATGTGATACAAGCATGTTTAAATCTTGTATTTGTTTACCGAGTTAAATAATCTCATTGAATAATCTATGCTCGCAGTATTGACAAATTGACTCATCATGTAAATGGCATTTCTCAAATGCATTTGATATAAGATACAGAGTCGGTTTTCAAAAATGTATATTGATGCATAATCAGTAATAAAATAAAATAAAATATCTATTTCTTCTGGTTGCAGGCAACGGCGCCAGCGATTCAGACAATAGTTGATGTGAATAAATTAGCAAAGTCAATGCAAAGAGAGCTGGAAAACCTGCACCCGAAGACAAACAAATTGTGTATATACAAAATTCCTGAGCAGCTACACGAGTTGAATGAAAAAGCCTACACACCATGGTTAGTATTACTTTGTTAACGTGTATAATATTATTCTTTTCATTTACTCTTTTTAATATTATTTGCAGGTTAATAATGATGATGCAAGTCATGATTCAATGGAAAATGATAATTGAAGATCTATATTGTTATTTTCAAGATAGATTATTTATAGTAGTGTTCTTAACACTTGTATAGTTAAATTGTAAAATATTTTATTCTATTGAAGATTAATAAAAGAATTATTTTTATCAATGTAATTAGTGTTTTTTTAGATTGTGTTTAAATGTTCCAAATGTATTTATAAAGTTCTCATAAAATTAATTGATAATACAAATAGTTCCAATAAAAATCAATATTAAATTACTACGGATTTGCTACGAATCTGCGACGGATATTTGAAATCTATGACGGAATCTGCGACAGATACTGCGATGACAATCTGCGACGAAATATGTGACGGCAATCTGCGACGGAATCTGCAACGAATTTGCGACGGAAATCTATGACGGAATCTGCGATGGAAATCTGCGACGGAATCTGCGACGGCTGCCCTTTACCCGGGAAAATTTAAGCGCAAGATTTGCAACCGCCGAGTGGTTGCAAATCCGTCGCAATCTGCGACGGCTTGTCGCAAATTGAAAATTGCGACACCTTTTTTATTAACGGATCGTATCCGTCGCAGATCGGTCGCAGATCGGTCGCAAAACTTGATTTGCGACGGATCTGCGACGGATTCTGTCCGTCACAGATAGCGTGTTTTTTTGTAGTGATAGAGGGTAAGAATCTGTTTCTCTCAGTTTTTTTTTTGTTTAAAAATTATCTTTTTTGTAGGAGGAATTGTAATTTGTTTTGTTTTATTTATTTTTTTTAATTGAGGAGTCTAAGTTTCTTGCCGTTAATTTAATCTTGGGCCAATAATCCAATAACTCCTTAACTTTGATGATTTAATTGATGAAGTGACGACAAACAGCTTGTGTATATACAAAATTCCTGAGTAGCTACATGAGTTGAATGAAAAAGCCTACACACCACGGTTAGTATTATTTTGTTAACGTGTATCATATTATTCTTTTTCATTTACTCTTTTTAATATTATTTGCAGGTGAATAATGATGATGCAAGTCATGATTCAATGAAAAATGATAATTGAAGATCTATATTGTTATTTTCAAGATAGATTATTTATAGTAGTGTAATTAGTGTTTTTTTACATTATGTTTAAATATTCCAAATGTATTTATAAAGTTCTCATAAAATTAATTGATAATACAAATGGTTCTAATAAAAATCAATATTAAATTACTACGGATTTGCTACGAATCTGCGACGGATATTTGAAATCTATGACGGAATCTGTGACGGATATTTGAAATCTATGATGGAATCTGCGACAGATACTGCGACGACAATCTACGATGAAATCTATGACGGCAATCTGCGATGGAATCTGCAACAAATTTGCGACGGAAATCTGTGATGGAATCTGCGACGAAAATTTGCAACGGAATCTGCCATGGCTGCCATTTACCCGAGAAAATTTAAGCGCGAGATTTGCAACCGCCGAGTGGTTGCAAATCCGTCGCAATCTACGACGGCCTGTCGCAAAATTGAAAATTGCGACGCCTTTTTTATTAATGGATCATATCCGTCGCAGATCGGTCGCAAGACTTGATTTGCGACGGATCTGCGACGGATTCTGTCCGTTGCAAATAGCGTGTTTTTTTGTAGTGATTTCTAATAAGAGTAATTTGTTCCATCAAAGTAGGGTCGAAGATAAAAGTTTAGTTTCCATGAGAATGAGAAGTTGAGGTAGATGAAGAGGTGGTTGCCATTGTGAATCATATTTCACAATTAAGCTTTTTGAAATTTTGAGGCTCTGATACCAATTGTTGTCCCAAGATGACTACCAAGAGGGGGGGAAGGTATATTGGTTTTCTTAAAAAATGATGGTAAATTGAAAAATTAAAAATAAACAAAGGCAAGAGAGTAGTAGAGTAGAGAAGAATGAACACAAAGAGTTTATAGTGGTTTGGATTACCTCAATCCTATATCCACTTCCTTGACAACTTGTTAATGTTTCAATAATCTTGAGTCTTTACAAGAGCAACTCTAACTTGATGTTTTCATAAGCTCACACCGAACTTTTATAAAGTTTAAGAATTTCTTTCACAACTCAATAAGAGTTTTCCTAGGCTCATTCTAAAGCCTAAGTGTTTTAAAGCTCACACTCAAACTTATAATGGTGTTTAATGCTCAGACCCAACACTAAAAAATATATAAAAATAAATTTTGATGCAAAAAAATGAAAGTTATTTTTATTGGCTATTATAATCACAATTCCCCTAAAAAATAAAGTTTCATGTGGTATTTATAGCCTTCAAGCCTTTAACTAGTCATTTGAGGTAGGTGCCAACATATTTGATTCTTGTCTCCCACTTTGCTTATTGTTTAGAGTAAATTCATGGTCAGACTAGCAAAAGTCCGGTCGTACTTCACTAAGGCCGATCAGACTACATAAGGTCCGATCATAATTTTTGAAATTCTGACAAATGCTTCTCCAATGGTTGGTCCAGGTGGCATCCAATAATTGAGTGGAGGTGTAACAACTTTAGATTTTAAGGATTTTCAAAAGGTCTGGTCAAGACTACATCTGGTCCGATCGAACTTTCAGTGGTATGCTTAAATTCTGGGAGCACTCTTGACTGTGAACCTTACTGGACATTTGTGAACAATTTTCTACTACCATGGTCTGGTTAAAATTTCTTATAGTCCGGTCGGACTTTGCATGGTACTCTGAGAAAATATGAGTACCCTTGGTCGTGAACCTTACTGGATGAATTTGCCAATTTCTCTTCCAAAGGTGCAATTGGACTTGGGCATGGTCTGAGCAAACTTTAAGTGGTACGATGGCATTTTAGGAGTACTCTTCATCATGAACCTTTATGTGTGATTTTAACTAGTGGTTGCATCAAAGGTCCGGTCGGGCTATATGGTGGTCCGATTGGACTTTTCTTAAGTTCTTCAAAAAAAATGACTTCCTTCAAAATATATCTTGATACAAATATTAGTCTTATTCAATTTAATTGCCTATGATAAAAAACAGAGTAGTTTGGCTCACATACTCATAATTCTGCTAGTTTTCTGTGGAGTATATGTGAAGGTGATGGTGAATCTATGCTATCGCAGTATTACCGCAAGTGCACGGGTCACACAAGTAATAAAGTAGTGAGTAAGATATCATTCCACTGGGGATAAGGTCAAGTGCTAGTGCAAATTTCAACTATTGTTTAGCTAATCAATAGTTTTTTGTGATGATTAAAGTGAAGGATGAATTACTTAATAAATTAAAGTAAAGAAAAAATGAATATTATGCATCAAGAGTTGATGATAAAAATACTATCCAGATATTGAATCCCCCTAGCCATAAAGACATTTATGAATATTAATTAAATTAAATCAAATAATAGAGCTGAATTGACATTTCTCTAAATTAGATTAAAACATTTCTTGAGTGAATTAATCCCTAATCACTAAGTAGAATGCTAGGAATCTCTTCTCAAGCATAACTAAATAGATCTTGTAATAAGAACAAGGAACTTTGAATCAAAGGGTCTTGTAAGTCTATCTCTAGCATTCCAATCAACACACAATCCTAATAAAAATTCTATTTATATCAAGCTTTCTCAAGTCAAGAATATGAAAATTGCAACCAATTAATAAGCATGCTATTATCAATTAGAAATAAGAAATAAAGAATTAAAAAGGATAAAATAACTCAATCAAATGATTTAATTTAATAAGAACTATTCAATCCATACAACAAGGCTATGGTTCATTAATATCTAGATAGAAAAAATTTAGCTCATGTTCATAACCAGAAAACCAAAACAAAAGAAATAAGTAAAAGAATTCAAACAATCCATAATGAATGATTTGTGTTTCTTCACTTTAATCCTTGAATCTTGATATAAATCTCGCATGAATTGGATCTTCACCTTCACTCTTAGTTGCCAAAAACTCCCTTTTTCTCAAGAAGTTGGCTCTAACATAAAAACTGGATCCGTAATTTGCACTTTAGCTCAGATTTTATAGCCCATAAATTTTTGCCTGACACGCCCATGCTGCGGGCATGTCAACAGTGTTGTTTCAAACTTTAATGATAATGGCAGAGACACAGCCATATCCTTAGGCGTGTTATTGCTACTGTAATGATGGGTTAGGGACACGGCCAGGAACATGCCCGTGTCAGTGGGCGTGTCACAGCTTTTGTAAGGCAGGATCAATGGCACATTCAGTGGCATGCCCATATCTCCAGGCATGTCGAAGCTTCTGTAAAGTAGTTGAATGACATAGCCATTGACAAGCCCAACCTCTTCTGATTCCTTAATGGAAATGGAAACATATTACCATGGACTTTGTCTCTGGTTTGCCTCATACCTAGTAGGGCCATGATGTTGTTTTGGTGATTGTAGATAGGTTGACAAAGTCATCTCACTTCCTACCTACCAGGATGGATTTCTCTTTGGATAAACTTACATAAATTTATGTGAAAGAGATTGTAAGACTATATGGTACCCCAATTTCTATTGTATTAGATAGGGATCCATAATTTACTTCCAGGTTTTGGCCTAGTGTGCAGAATTCATTGGGTACAAAGGTGAAGTTCAACACATCTTTTCACCCTTAAACTGATTGTCAGTTAGAGCGTACCATCCAGACTTTGGAGGATATGCTTAGAGCTTATGTCATGCAATTCAAAGGAAGTTGGGATGAACATTTACTATTGATTTAGTTTGCTTATAATAACAGCTTCCATTCAAGTATTGGCATGGCACCTTGTGAAGCATTATATAGAAGAAAATGTAGAACTCCAATATGTTGGAATGAAGTTGGAGAAAGAGAATTTATGGGTCTAGAATTGGTTTAGATAACTACTGATAAAATACAACTGATTAGAGATAGATTAAAATGGTACAAGATAGACAGAAGAGCTATACAAACTTAAAGAGAAAGGACATTGAGTATGATGTAAGGATTAATGTGTTTTTAAAAATCTCTCCATGGAAGGGTGTAGTGCATTTTGGAAAATGTGGAAAGTTAAGTCCACTGTTTGTTCGGCCATATGAGATTGTGGAGAAGATCGGTCATGTTGCTTATAGACTTGCACTACTACCAGAATTATCACAGATACATGATGTCTTTCATATGTCTATGTTGAGAAAGTACAAAAGTAATCCTTCTGATAAGTGTATAATTGATGATATTTTTGCCCCTATTTCTTAATATATTTATTGTCAAATTGAGTTTAATTTGTTTGTTCAAGTGTTTATTAGGGTTAATTCTAGGAACCTTTGACACATTAGGATCTTAAGGTTATTTAGGCCAAAATCACGGATGAAAGACAAGGAGAGGATCTATTTTGGGAAAATTCTTCAATTGACACGCCCAATGACATGGGCGTGTCAATGGCCGTGTCTTTCAACTACTTTATAGAAGCTTCGACATGCCCAGAGACATGGGAGTGTCACTGAACATGCCATTGATCCTGCCTTACAGAAGTTGTGACACACCCACTGACACGGGTGTAGACCCTTAATTTTTGATCCAATCTGGTCTGATATTTTTTATATAGTTCAAAATAATTTTTATGGTATTTTAATTAAATAATATTTACTTTAGTATTTATTATTTATAATTTTTAATAAAAATAAAAATGATAAAGTTAATAAAATAAAAAAATAATAATAAAAATAAAAAAATAAAAATAAAAATCAGCGACGGAAAAATCAGCGATGAAAAAAATTCATCGTCGAATGTTTAATTAGCAAGGCCAATTCGCCTGCAGGAATTTCCTGTAGGCGAAATGGCCTTGGGTCAATTCGTTGTAGAAATTTCCTGCGGCAAATTGGTTGGCCGCCCAGCGCCCCTTGCAGATCCTCGCAATTTTTGCCAGTAATTTTTTTTGCCAGCGCAATTTTCCAACGCAGTTTTTCCAAAACCAAATTCTATTTGGTTTTGGTTTCTTTTCCTAATTGGTTTTAATTTCCTTAAACAATTAGAATTAGGTTTATGATTTTTCCTATAAATTACACATTAAAACTCAGAATTAAGGATCGAAAATTAGACTTTTGATTAGGAAGGAAAATTGGTTTTACTAGAGTTAAACTTGGGACTTCTAACTTAGGACAAAAAAGAAGATAGAAACCCTAGCAAGCAAGAGACATTAGCAACAAGAAGCAATCATCAACCCATCAAAGGCAGCAACATTGCCTTTGCTATTGTTCATCCAGAATTCAAGTTTTGGTGGAACCAAGGAACGGAGGTTTGAATCTCTATTTTCTTTATTTATTTCTTTACAATAGCTTCATCATTCAAATTGGATTAATTGTTTCATCATACAATTTGATAAAAAAACTTCAAAACTTCAAAAACTTCAAAAACCATCCTTCTGTTTCTAAAACTTCAAAAACCCTAAATTAATCTTCTACTTCCAAAACTTTAAAACCCTAACCTAATCTCTATTTCAAAAATCCAATAGCCTTGATTTTTTCAAGTATCAAAACCTTTAACCCTAATTAATTCTTCTTTCCAAAATCACACAGTAAGCATTATTCTTTTAAAAATAACATTAGTTTCTTCCAATCTCGAAGCCCTATTTTCTAAATCTTGAACCCTAAAATCTTAATTTTCAACACCAAAACCTACAATCCTAAAAGCCAGTTTTCAAAATCTTCGGGGCGAGGCCTCCGACCCTGCAAGGGGTGCTGCCCCCTGACCCCCACCCACTAACCGGCTAGCAGGATCGCCGTATGGGCTAGGGTCAATATTTATTTATGTATTATAAATCTTTATATTTAAATTTCTTTATTATGATTATTCAAAATACAGTAGCTTTATTCAAAATACAAACCTAAACCCTAATTTATTCAAACCATAAATCCTAATTCTGTTTTCAAATCTTTACAGTAGCTTTTTATAATTTTATTCACTGGGATACTTTAATCTTTCAATAACTCCATTAAAGAATTTTTATGTTTGTTTCATCTAAAAATACTTAAGTAGTTATTATAGTTAATATCAAAACCATACTCAACCTTGATCACGGTAAAGCATTAAATCCTAAATCATAATTTTCAAAATCAAGGTTTCAAACCATAAAACCCTAACCTGTTTCTAAAAAATCTTACTACTTTCTTAAATATATAAAACCCTAATTCGTTCTATTTTTTCAAAAAGTCTCACAGTAGCCTAAATAATAATAGTAGTAATTCCAAAATCCCAAAACCCTAAATGTTAATTAAAAAACCCTAAATTGAGACATAAACCTAAATTTATATCTTTATTTGCTTTATTTAATTTTAGATTTGATTATGTAGTTTATTATATGTTTTGATGGTTGATTTATTTAATTTCAATGCTTGATTTATTTAATTTATCATGGATGGATATTTTCTTTATTATTATGATTATTATTTATTTATTTTAGTATTAAAATTGTAAGAGGTATGTTTCCACTTTGTGGGTACCTCATTAGTTAAATATTATATAATTTAAATTGCTTTTATATTTTGGACCAATGTAAAGGACATGTTTTCACCTTTTGGTGGGTCTCCTATTTAGTTTAGACATGAACGATGTAAGGACATGTTTCCATCTTCGGATGGGTGTCCATTTATTTGCTTTGTTTGGACATTGCTTTGATTTTTATATAATGATGCTTTATTTTAGTTATTGCATGTAATATGGATAATATTGTTATACTTAAGAATTTTATAATATTAAGACCTGCAAAGGAGGCCAATTCTAATGAACCGGGCGTTGTGGGAATGCTGGGCCATTTCTCACCTTTCCGACACGTACCTAACTTTTCAAATCCATTAGGGGGTTGGGGATTCCTTAGGAATCGAGTCATCCACCCCTTTCTTTTTTCCAACCCTTTTGGGTGGCGACTCCATTTTCTGCAGGCTTAGGCCCTTGCTCTCTAAGGCCCCGAGCCTAAACGATGCTAAAGTCGTAAGAACCATTTCACCGGGAGTGGGGGCGAAAATCTCCGCTCACAGTGGCAACTCCACTGGGGTATAAGAGATGTTGATTCCATTGGTCTTTATATTATTCTATTCTTTCTTATAATGATATTATCCATTGCATATATCATCTTAGATTGCATCGTGTGCGTGAGTTAGGACGCCCGTGTTACCCGTGTTATGTTATGTAAGGGATACCATACTTTCACTCAAGGTATGGAGATCGAGAATGGCATAACCACTCATAGCCTCGTACCATTTGATATATACTTGCTATGGGAACCTAAGCCTTTTAACCCAATGACTAAAGCTCATGTAATTGGCCTAGTTACTTTCCTTAGGTTTTTACCCCAAATGCTTATTGTTTGACTATGGTTAATTTATCTTGGCTTAAATCATGGCTTATTTGGTTTGTTTTTTTTTCTAATATGACCTAAATACATTGTTAGCTCTAAATAAATTTTTCTTTAAAATCTAAAAGACCAAAGCTATTTTCAAAACTTTTCAAGATGGTCTTTGGATATAAAACTTTTCTAAAAAGAAATAAAAAATTCTTTTGCTCATAACCCAGAATACTAAGCCCAAAATTCATTTTTTCTAAAATCTTTTTACAATGGGCTTAGAAACAAAATTATTTTCATCCAACCTTTAAAAGACCTTACAAATATTTGGGTTAATTATGAAATACCAAAAATCAATTGTGAGCCTAGTTTATACCAAGAATAATTAATCACAGGCTTGTTTTTGGCATGAATAATTAGTTACTTTTTTAAGTGAGAAATCTGTTTATAATAAACCTCTTAATTTAGTTTTAATCTATTTTAGTTGGTTGAATAGATTAAAACCTAATTAATGGGTTGAATAGATTAAAACCTAATTAATGGGAATTATCATGGACTGATTTCCATTTTTGAAAATATAACTATTGGTAGAAACGTCTGAGGGAATTATTCGAAAATAAGATACCCATGTTGGTATTTTGTTTACCATATACCTAGAAAAAGAGACTCGCCATTCGTGTATGGATGTTATAAGGTTGGAAGGAACGTCCTAATTATCCTTGTTGTTGATTGTTTGTGCATACATGCATACATACATTTGCATCTCATATCATTGATCCTCTCTAGCTCACAATCCTGGATTACGACAGGTCAAAAGCTTACAACAATCCAACCTATGCCGGAGATGAAGAATCTAGCAATAACTCAATCACTTGCTCACCAAAAGCAATGGAGCCCGAAAAAATTCAAAGAATGGTGGATGACACCCTCAATGCCAAGATGGAAGAAATAAAAGAGGCCATGGCCTAGACCATAAAGAATCAACTAGCTGCAATTTTAGGAAATAATGCCGAAGCATCTGCTAGCACCAAGAAAGATAAAGGGAAGGCTAAAGTTGGTGAAGTGGCTTTTGATGATGATAAGGTGATCATTGATGATGATGATTAGGCTCAATACTTCCAAGATCCTCAAGAAAAAAAGGAGCCAAAGATTGTTGAGAAGGCAACTATTGAAAAGACTGAGACGCCTGATGTTGAGAAGATGATTGTTGATCTAGAAAAGAAATTTGAAAAGAAACTAAAAACCGAAGAGATGTCCGAGATCGATAAACTATTTGAACAAGATGAGGAGGTCCCTTATAAGTTCAAGATGCCATCCTTTGCAAAGTTTGATGGAACCGAAAATCCTCATCTCCATGTGAAGCAGTACATCACTGCTATGCAGTCTACCCGAGCTACTAAAGCTCAAACTCTAAGATATTTCATGCTCTCATTGGACCCTATTGTCCAAATTTGGTTTAACACCTTAGAGGAAAGTACTCAAAAAGATTGTGACATGTTGTATAAGGCTTTCATTCAACAATATGGATACAATGTCGAAATAGAAGTTACCTTAATGGAAGTTAAGTTCATTAGACAAAGGCCAAATGAGAATTTTGTGAACTATGTAAAAAGGTGGAGAAATAAGGTTGCTTTGCTCAAGAAGAGGCTCGATAAATCTGATCAAATAAGGATGATTGTGAGAGGGGTATTGCCTAGTCTTCATGAAAGGATGTCTCACACTCATCCGTAATTTCAAAGATCTTCTTCAAGCTGGTCTACAAATTGAAGAATGGGAAAGAGAGAAGAACCATTTTTCAACAAAAAGGAACGAGAAAGGAAACTACCAGTCGGGTAATCAAAGCACGCAAAAAGAAGTTGATGTTAATGCGACTGGTCAAGGAAATAAAAGACAATTCTCAAAATTGGGGAAACCTCTATCTTGGGTTTTTAGCAAGCTGCAAAAGAAAGGGTTGTTACAACTGTTAGCTCCTCGACCATTGCATAATCCACTGCCACCAAACTTCAATGCCGAGGACTTCTGTCAATTTCATCAAATGCAAGGGCATGAAATAGATAAATGTGCTCGTATAAGGCATGAGATCCAAGATTTGATTGATAGTGGTAAGCTACCCGAGCCGGATAAGCCAAATACCAAGAATAAGCCTTTGTCTAAATTTGGAAGAGAGCCACCACCAGCAACCTTCATTGTAGGAAAAGGATTAGAAGAAGATTTTGTCTTATCCTCTTTTCAAGATGGGAATGTTAAAGATATGAAAGGAGAAGGAGCTTAAATCAACAAACTTTCCTTAGCTTGAATGTTGCTTTTCAATTTTACTTTTTTTAATATTTAATTGGAACAATTGTGTTTTTCAAATTTAAAGTTGTTTGAATAAATTACTTTTATTAAAATTTTTATTGGTCTTTGTTCATTTTGGTGCTCAACCGATGAGGAATCTAGCTTGATATTAATAAATTAATGTGTCTAGGCATCATGACTTGAATGACTTTACTAGGGGAGGGAATTACTCTGTAGCATTGAGTTGTGTATACTTACTTAGAGAGGGCTCCTGCATGATTACATTTGTCTAGGTCCTAGTCAGTCTTAGAATATGCTTTGACAAACTTTCAAGGCAAAATTGAACTCTACATATTTAAGAGAGAAATGATCTAGGCATCGTTTGGTTAGCCAATAACTAGTATCCACCCTATTAAATATCAATCTCTAGTTGTCCCTTTGAGCCTTCATAAAATTTAGCTTTCTTTTCATTAGCTTATAATCCCAACAACTTACCCTGAGCTGTTGTGATACATTTGACAAGTCTTATGATCACTAAGATGAAGAGGCAAGAAGATCAAAGAAAGAAATGAATAGTCAAGACCATGAAGATAGTTGAAGTTCTCAAGACCATAAGGGTAGTTGAAGTTTTCAAGACCATAAGGATAGTTGAAGTTCACCTAATATCTCCAATCTATCAAGATAACATCAGAGTAACAAATGATTTATCCCTGTTAAAGGAGATTTATGTCACTCCTCTTATCCATTATAAGAAACCCAAGTTGGTACAAACAAGACAACTCTTTTAGAGTTAGAACCCAAAAAAAAAAAGAGAAGAAGGAAAAAAAAAGAAAAAAAAGAAGAAAGAGAAAAGAGACAAAGAAAAAAAATAAAAAAAAGAAAAGATAAAAGAAAGATAAAACCTAAAAAGGTGGTTCAGAAAGCCAATTGAGTTCTCTTTTACCTAAGACAACAAAAGGATTCCATTTGGTTTATAAGGACAGTTTGAATTGAATTGGTCCAACCCAACCAAAGATTCGATCAAAATCAGAAATAAATGAGAAAGACCATCCAGTTCTTGAAAGTTCTGTACTTTACAGTCCTACAAGGAAGAAGGACAAAATTATAAAATGCTCAAAGAAAGGTAAGAGTAAGAAAAATAAAAAGAAAGAAAAGGGAGAAGAAGAAAAGAAATGAATTTGGGTATCAAACTTTTTTGCAATGGCAAAGACTATCCCAATCAAGATCTAGATTAATGCCAAAAGATGGGAGAACTCTCAAAACTCTATCTTTTTATGTTCCCAACTGTCTAAAGTTCAAACAAGAAATATTTAATGTGAGGGCTTGTCCATTGTGTCACAATGGCTCTAACTTATAAATGGCCTTCATTTAACCCATGTCCCTTATAAACCCCATTTCAAGCCTATCAAAGACCTATTGATCTCTCTTGGTAGGTAGAGTCTATTAGTGGAGATAGTTTGGATAAGCATGCATATGAGATAGTCAATATTCAAACACAAATGAGACTTTTGACCAAGTAATGTGTATGTGCCTATCTGAAGTGCAACAATTCTTGCTTAAACAGAAATGATTCCCAAGTTTAGTATGGTAACTAGGGTTGTCATGTTATAGATATGTTAATTTGAAAAATCAAGTCCTGAGGTAAATTGACATTGATTTGGCAAAGCCAACATTTGATTTCAAAATCAAAATTCAAAAAAAATAAAAAAAATATTTTTGTCATACAAAGCCTTCAAGTTAAGGGGAGTATGTTGAACTGTCGAATCTCAAAAGACACATTGGGTAAAGGAAATGATTATTAGAAAAGTCATGAAGAAGCTACCAACTAACATGGTGAAACACAGTTTGAAATGGATGTATCCCTGACTCTGCAACTTGGGGTCTCCACCACTCATATTTTCAATACTCGAAGATAAAAGCCATAAATGTGAAGCATCCTATAATTCCAGTGCAAGAACTGAATGGGCATCTAAAAGAAATCCATGAGAACATTTCAGCTAATAATCTCAGTCCGTGGGTCAATGGAACCATTGTAAGTATTATTCATGCATATCATGCATATATGAGCATATCACATCGCATTTTCTTGTCTTGTCTTGTTTATTCTTTATCAAAGTGAACAGAAAACACCCTGTGAAGTAAACAACCAAAAGAAGATATCAAATCAGGGAGGCATGGAAAGTCCATTGCTTGAGAAAGTTCCAGTAATATTGCAAAGAGAAGAAATGCGTGCTTGTGAGAAGAACTAGACAACAAAAACATCAATCAAAGCTTTCATGCAAAAAAATCTTTGGTTTGATCCTACACAAGGGGCAAAGTTTCTCCTTTCCAATTTTTTGAGTTTATATACCAAACATTTTCAAACTCACTTGCAAATATTTCACCATGCAGGGGGCAAGGAGAAGATATGAAGGCCAACTAAAAATAGCTAAATTTTTGCAAAAGGAAGAACAAAAGAATGGAACAACAAGTTCAGCCAGAATCCTCAACTGATAAAAGGTCAATCAAATCCAATTCAATCTCGGGTCCAAGTACCCAGTCACGGGTCCAAGTACCCAAATTAAATCCAGTTAAGATCGAGTATCCAAATCCAGTTTAGGATCGAGTATCCAAATCCAGTTAAGATCGAGTATCCAAATCAAGTTTAGGATCAAGGATCCAAATCCAGTTAGGATTGAATATCCAAATCCAGTTTAGGATCGAGTATCCAAATCCAATTAGGATCAAGTATCCAAATCCTAACTATACCCCGTATAAATACACAGCATGCTAATACGATCGTAATATACGTATACTGAATATAGAAATACTACGATATACTTAACAAATGACTCATCCCTTTACAAAAGCATGAACAAATTTAAATCATTTAAAAGAAATTATAAAAGACAAAAGATAAAATGTTTATTTAAAAGCAGCGGAAAATGTAACAAATATTTACAAATATATATACATCAAAATTCAAGTTTTACAAAACATAAAATATATACATGTTTGGCAGTATGTCTTTGATCTTTAAGCTCCACTATCAATGCCTCAAAAATCTAGACTCTACTCAGTCTAGAGGAACTCTCCGGTTCTTCCCTGTCACCTGCGTGATGAATCACAATCGCGCTAAGCCAACGGCTTAGTGGTACAAACTACAATAACAATATGCTTCTATGCAATGCCAATGTCACACATTTCAACAATTAATATAATATTCGCAAATGATATTTTTATATGGTTCATAAGACTATATTTCATCATTTGATTCAATTATTTCATCACTTATGATTTACAATGACACAAAGACACGTATGGGCCCAAAAGACACTAATATGTTATTCAAAGTTCAGAGTTACTGCTTTGGTCTATAATCATAATCATCAAGCCCGTAGGCGATACATATATATATATATATATATATATCTCTATCCATGGATAGTGTAACAGACCCAGTCTCTTGGACCTCAACCCGTCTAAACTCGAGGAGATCCTCAACCCGGCAAGACTGTTACCTGTAACAGACCCAGTCTCTTGGACCTCAACCCGGATAAACCCGAGGAAATCCTCAACTGGAATTGGCTTACGACCCAGTCTTTTCACCTATCCAGTACTTTATAGGCATGCCGCCAAACTCAGAACTTTGAAAATTGAATCAACATATTAGGCACACATCATTTCATTTATCTCTTTCCATTTCATTCCCAATATCAAAAAGGCAATTATGCCTCCATTATATTTCATTTGCAATACCATAGCCAACAACCATGGCCTCATATCTCATAATCACATTAATATAATTCATCATATCATCATAACTTTTACACTTCACATTTCATATTTCATATAGACAAACATGCTTTAATCATCTCATTATGTCTCAATTCATCATTTAAGTACTCACAATCAATTACATTGAACATCCATTAAGAATGATCATCATTGATATATATATACATAGCAATTTACCTTATTCATAGATTTAGAATCTCCAACATACATTCCACATAATCCACATTGTGCACAACATAGCTTTATTCATATGCATCATTAATGTTCACATTATATCCAACATAACAGTAGATTTCTTAACATATTTACAATCAAATATATGTTAAGTCTCAACATCATATGAATGTATGCAATAATGTAGTTTGTACTTACCTTAAGCACCACTTATACAAATCTATACACTTCTTCTTCCAACAATTCTTCACTTCTTAAATTAGGACAAATCACCTTCTTCCAAAACCTAGACCAAAAATAATACAATACATGAATTCCAATACAATTTATCACTTAATAACCTCATCTTAGACCTTTAGATCACAAATTATAACTCAACACCACTAACTAAAGCCCACGGCCGTGGCCACCCCAACCCCCACGGGCGTGGGTTAAAGAATGGTTCTGCCTCCCTTGCTCCAAACCTCCACGGCCATGGCTACAAATGGCCACGGCCATGGCAACCAAGGGCCACGGGCGTGGCATCCAAAATTCTACTGTTTCTAACCAAATTCACATATTCTATGCTTACAACTCCAACAAACATCAACAACATGAAAATCTATGAGAATAATTGATCAAACTCAAGTTAAACATCACTTACCACTTCAAAACCCTAAAACCAACAACACTCTTACTCTTTCAATACCAACATCAACCTATCTTTTTATTTCAATTCAAAACCAACACCACAATCAATTTAAATCAAACACACACCAACATACTACCATTAACACAACCCTACTTTCAAATATCAACACTCAAATTCATAAACAACTTAAAATAAAACTAGAAAATCAAGAGAAACTTACCAAAATAATGAATCTTCTTGGATTTCCAACTTAATCTCTTGAAAACTCCTTCAATTTTGAGTTTGGAACAAGCAAAACTCACTCTTGCTCTCTTGCTTTGGATGGCCGGCCAACAAAAGGGAAAGAGAAGAAAATGAACAAGTGAAAGAGACAAAGTCAAACTTCTCATCTCTTTAAACCTCCACCAAGCATTCCAAAAAGAAAATTACTTAAATACCCTCATCTATTTATTTTAACTTCCTTTCACTTACATGCCCTTTTTAGTAATTTCATAATTAACAAAATAAATATCTTCTTCCTTTGACCATCCATTTGACTTGTGCATATGTTATATATATTTCCATATATACAACATATACACTCTCTTTTAAATTCTTTTCTCTTTCCAATTACACCTATACATTTTAATTCAAATAAAAAAAACAATTATATCAAAACTTCTAGGGCACACTTTGGGATATTACAGATCGAGTATCCAAATCTAGTTTAGGATCGAGTATCCAAGTCCAGTTTAGGATCGAGTATCCAAATCCAGTTAGGATTGAGTATCCAAATCCAATTTATGATTGAGTATCCAAGTCCAGTTTAGGATCGAGTATCAAAATTTAGGTAGGATCGAGTATCCAAATCCAATTTAGGATCGAGCATCCAAATCCAGTTAGGATCGAGTACCAAATCTAGTTTAGGATCGAGTATCCCAATTCAGTTTAGGATCGAGCATCCAAATCTAGTTTAGGATCGAGTATCCAAATTCAGTTTAGGATCGATTATCCAAGTCTAGTTTAGGATCAAGTATCCAAATCCAATTTAGGATTGAGCATCCAAATCCACTTTAGGATCGAGTATCCCAATTCAATTTAGGATCGAGTATACCAATTCAATTTAGGATCAAGAATCTCAATTCAGTTTAGGATCGAGTATCCAAATCCAATTTAGGATCGAGCATCCAAATCCAATTTAGGATCGAGTATCCAAATCCAGTTTAGGATCGAGTAATCCCAATTCAGTTCAGGATCAAGCATCCAAATCCAGTTTAGGATCGAGTATCCAAATCCAGTTTAGGATCGAGAATCTCAATTCCGTTTAGGATCAAGTATCCAAATCCAGTTTAGGATCGAGTATCCAAATTCAGTTTAGGATCGAGCATCCAAATCTAGTTTCATATCGAGCACCCAAAACTCAAACTGAACTCGAACTGGGCCCAGAACCCAAAACCTAAACCATTTCAGAAAAATTAAGTCTTATTGTTTTTCACTCTCTTTTGTTGTAGTCTCAAATCATTCAAGCAGGAGGCAAACTGTAGACCCTTAATTTTTGACCCAGTATAATCCGATATTTTTTTATATAGTCCAAAATAATTTTTGTGGTATTTTAATTAAATAATATTTACTTTAGTATTTATTATTTATAATTTTTAATAAAAATAAAAATGGTAAAGTTAATAAAATAAATAAAAATAAAAATAAAAATCGGCGACGAAAAAAATTTGTAGCCGAATGTTTAATTGGCCCTTCTAATTCGATGTAGGAATTTTCACCAGCAATTTGTTTCTCCAGCGTAATTTTCCTACGAAGTTTTTCCGAAACCAAATTCTATTTGGTTTTGCTTTCTTTTCCTAATTGGTTTTAATTTCCTTAAACAATTAGAAGTAGTTTATGATTTTTCCTATAAATAACACATTAAAACTCAGAATTAAGGATAAAAAATTAGACTTTTGATTGGGAGGGAAAATTGGTTTTACTAAAGTTAAACTTGGGACTTTTGACTTAGGACGAAAAAGAAGATAGAAACCCTAAGCAAGAGACATTAGCAACAAGAAGCAATCATCAACCCATCAAAGGCAGAAACATTGCCTTTGCTATTGTTCATCCAGAATTCAAGTTTTGGTGGAACCAACGAACGGAGGTTTGAATCTATATTTTCTTTATTTATTTTTTTATAGTAGCTTCATCATTCAAATTAGATTAATTGTTTCATCATACAATTTGATCAAAAAACTTCAAAAACTTCAAAACATCAAAAACTTCAAAAACCCTAAATCATCCTTCTGTTTCTAAAACTTTAAAAACCCTAAATTACTCTTCTGCTTCCAAAAACTTTAAAACCCTAACCTAATCTCTATTTCAAAAATCCAATAGCCTTGATTTTTTCAAGTATCAAAACCTTTAACCCTAATTAATTCTTCTTTCCAAAATCACACGGTAAGCATTATTCTTTTAAAAATAACATTAGTTTCTTCCAATCTCTAAACCCTATTTTCTAAATCTTGAACCCTAAAATCTTAATTTTCAACACCAAAACCTACAATTCTAAAAGTCAGTTTTTAAAATCTTCGGGGCGCGGCCCCCGACCCAGCAAGGGGCGTTGCCCCCTGACCCCATCCGCTAACCGGCTAGGGGTACCACTGTATGGGCTCGGGTTAATATTTATTTGTGTATTATAAATCTTTGTCTTTTAATTCCTTTATTATGATAATACAAACCTAAACCCTAATTTATTCAAACCAGAAATCCTAATTCTGTTTTCAAATTTTTATAGTAGCTTTTTATAATTTTATTCATTAGAATACTTTAATCTTTCAATAACTCCATTAAAGACTTTCTATGTTTGTTTCATCTAAAAATACTTAAGTAGTTATTATAGTCAATATTAAAACCATACTTAACCTTAATCACGGTAAAGCATCAAATCCTAAATCATAATTTGCAAAATCAAGGTTTCAAACCATAAAACCCTAATCTGTTTCCAAAAAATCTTACTACTTTCTTAAATTTATAAAACCCTAATTCATTCCATTTTTCCAAAAAGTCTGACAGTATCCTAAATAATAATAGTAGTAATTCCAAAATCCCAAAACCCTAAATGTTAATTAAAAAAACCTAAATTGAGACATAAACCTAAATTTATATCTTTATTTGCTTTATTTAATTTTAGATTTAATTATGTAGTTTATTATATGTTTTGATGGTTGATTTATTTAATTTCAATGCTTGATTTATTTAATTTATCATGGATGGATATTTTCTTTATTATTATAATTATTATTTATTTATTTTAGTATTAAAATTGTAAGAGGTGTGTTTCCACTTTGTGGGTACGTCATTAGTTAAATATTATGTAATTTAAATTGCTTTTATATTTTGGACCGATGTAAAGGACATGTTTCCACCTTTTGATGGGTGTTCTATTTAGTTTAGACATGAATGATGCAAGGACATGTTTTCATCTTCGGATGGGTATCCATTTATTTACTTTGTTTGGACATTGCATTGATTTTAATATAATGATGCTTTATTTTAGTTATTGCATGTAATATGGATAATATTCTTATACATAAGAATTTTATAATATTAAGACCTGCAAAGGATGCCGGTTCCGATGAACTGGGCGTTGTGGGGGTGCTGGGCCATTTCTCACCTTCCCCACACGTACCCAACTTTCTGAACCTATTAGGGGGTTGGGGATTCCTTAGGAATCGAGTCATCCACCCCTTTTTTTTTCCTGGCCTGTTCAGGTGGGGACTCCATTTTCTCCGGGCTTAGGCTTGTGTTCTCTAAGGCCCCAAGCCTAAATAATGTCAAAGTCGCAAGAACCATTCCACAGGGTGTGGGGGCAAAAATCTCCTCTCACAACGGGCGTGTCCCTAGCTGTGTCCCTTACCTAGTATTGTAGTAGCAATAACACGCCCAAGGACATGTTCGTGTCCCTACCATTATCATTAAAGTTTGAAATAGCACCATTGACACCCCCGTGTCAATGGTCGTGTCAGGAAAAAATTTATGGGCTATAAAATCTAAGCTAAAGTGCAAATTAGGGATCCATTTTTTAATTTATAGTCGACTTCCTAAGAAAAAGAGAGTTTTTGCTAGTTAAGAGTGAAGGTGAATATCCAATTCATGTGAGATTTATATCAAGATTCAAGGATTGAAGTGAAGAAACACAAATCATTCATTATGGATTGTTTGAATTCTTTTACTTATTTCTTTTGTTTTGGTTTTCTGGTTATGAACATGAGCTAAATTGTTTCTATCTAGATATTGATGAACCCTAGCCTTGTTGTATGGAATGAACATTTCTTATTAAATTAAATCATTTGATTTAGTTGTTTTATCCTTTTGATTCTTAATTTCTTATTTCCAATTGATAATAGCATGCTTATAAATTGGTTGCAATTTTCATATTATTGACTTGAGAAAGCTTGATATGAATAGAATTTTCATTAGGATTGAGGGTTGAATAGAGTGCTAGAGATAGACTTACAAGACCCTTTGGTTCAAAGTTCCTAATTCTTATTACAAGATCTATTTAATTATGCTTGAGAAGAGATTTCTAGCATTCTACTTAATGATTAGGGATTAATTCACTCAAGAGGGGTTTTAATCTAATTTAGAGGAATACCAATTCAGCTCTATTATTTGATTTAATTTAATTGATGTTCATAAATATTTTTATGGCTAGGGGGATTCAATATCTAGATAGTATTTTCATCAACTCTTGTTGCACAATATTCAATTTTCTTTGCTTTAATTTATTAAGTAATTCATCCTTTCCTTTAATCATCACAAAACTATTGTTTCGCTAAACAACAGCTAAAATTTTCACTAGTACTTGACCTTGTCTCCAGTGGAATGATATCTTACTCAATACTTTATTATTTGCGTGACCTGTGTACTTGCGGTAACACATTGATAGCACAGATTCGCCATCAAGTTTTTGGCACTGTTACCGGGGACAACAGTTTTCAATATTAGTAATATAATCAAGATTGTTGATTTAGTTTCTATTTTTATTTGTTTTAACATTAGTTCTTTCTTGTCGATTGTCATTTTAGGTACTTCTTCTCACCGAGCTAGCTCTTCCCAATTACTTGAATTAGATCCAAAGCTAGAGAGAACATTGAGGAGAAAGCAGAAGGAAGAAAGGGAAGCAATTCTGGCAGAAATGGAACCAAACTTTGAAGATTCCAGCTCAGAAGAAGAACTTGAAGTGATGGTAGGAAATGAGCCAAGGACAAGGCAGGAATTTGCTAAGCCCACTCTTAATAGGGCTAATTAGCATATAGAGGCCGGTAGTTGCTGCAAACAAATTTGAGATAAATACAAATGTAATTGAAATGGTGCAGTAGACTTGCCAGTTTGATGGGTTCCCAGATGAAGATCCTAATGCACTTATTGAAACTTTTCTGGAAATATATGACACATTCAAGATACAAAAAGTCTCCAAAGATGCAATTAGGCTGAGGTTATTCCCATTCACACCTAGAGATCGACCAAAGAAATGGCCAAAATCTTTCCCCCTAAACACTTTCACCATATGGGATCAATTGGTAGAAAAGTATTTAGAAAAACATCTCTCACCGTCCAAGACTATCAAGTTGAGGAATGATATTTTATCTTTTCTCTAGCTAGATGGTGAGACTCTTTATGATGCTTGGGAGAGGTTTAAAGATTTATTGAGAAGGTGTCCTCATCATGGGCCTTCGCTGTGGCTCTAGATTCAAACTTTCTATAATGGATTGAATTATACAACCAAGCAATCCATTAATGCAGTTGGCAGGGGTACCATAAATAATAAGTCACCTGAACAAGCAAGGGATTTGATTGAATATATGGCCTTCAGCAGTTATCAGTGGCAAACTCCAAGGGAACAAGGAAAAGTGAGGGTCACTCGTTCACATCAACTGGATCTCGTGGTGGCTTTGATAGCACAGTTGGAAGCAATGAATAAAAAGATTGATTCTTTAGCTTTATCTTTGGGGAAATTAATGCAAGTAATGTCTTGTGAATGGTGTGGGGGTGGACATCAAAGTCAAGATTTCCAAAGTGGCAATTTATTTCCTAGACAGGACCAGGTGGATTATGTTGGAAATATGCCTAGGCAACAGCAAAACAACCCCTACAACAACACATATAATTCGGGGTGGAGAAATCATCCTAATTTCTCCTGGAGTAATCAGAATAATCTAAGGCCTCCCTCTGGATTTTAGCAGGCTTAACATCAACAAGCTGCCCCTCTAAGAAAGATCAATTTGGAGGACATGATGGAGAAGTTTATAGCAGCTTTAGAAACCATATTTCAATCAATAGACACCACCCTTAGAAATCAGCAAGCCTCCATTCATAATTTTAGAAATTAGGTAGGGCAAATTGTCAAGTTACTTATTAAACAACCACAAGGAAGATTACCTAGCAATACTGAGGCAAACCCAAAGGAGCAGCTGAAGGCGATTACTCTAAGGAGTGGAAAGGAAATTAAGGGTAGTGTGGTTGAGGAAGAGGTTGAGACACAAGAAAGAGAAGATAACCCTAATGTCGCTTCAGGTGAGAAGGCTGCAGTGGAAATTGAGAAAGGAAATCAACCACAAGAACCCAATCCAATAGTGAAGAAATACTAACCTCGAGTGTCATATCCAGCAAGGTTGAACAAGGACAAGATGGATGCTCAGTTTGATAAGTTTCTTAAACTCTTTAAACAACTGCACATTAATATTCCATTTGCTGAAGCTTTATCGCAGATGGCCAAATATGCTAAATTCTTGAAAGATATCCTTTCTAACAAAATAAAACTTGAGAAAGTATCTTTGGTGCAAGTGTCAAAAAAGAGTTCAGCAATTTTGCAGAAGAGGTTGCCTAAGAAATTAAAAGATCCTGGTAGTTTTACTATTCCATGTTTGATAGGTAATCTTGAAGTTCAAAGTGCATTAGCTGATTTGGGGGCTAGCATAAGTGTTATGCCCTACAAGATGTTTAAAGAGTTAGGTGTCGAAGAACCTAAACCAACACTCATGACCATTCAACTTGCTGATAAGTCAGTAATTCACCCTAGTGGTATTATAGAGGATGTATTGGTAGCCCAATGATGTAGATGAGGATATGGATGTATTGGTAGCCCAATTATAGAGGATGTATTGGTAGCCCAATGATTTTCACCCTAGTGCAAATCATTCACCCAATGATTTTGTTTTCATTGATGTAGATGAGGATATGGATGTTTCACTTTTCCTTGGTAGGCCATTTTTTAATACAGCCCATGCCCTTATCGATGTCCATGACGGCACATTGACCTTAAGAGTGGGAAGCGAGAAAGTTATTTTTCATATGCATTGTGCTATGAAGCATCCACTTACACTCAATGAGGTGGATTTATGCAATGATATTATTGAGCATGAAACTATAAATTTTGTTACTAACATTGTTTCCAAGGATCCCCTTGAGTTCTGTTTATTGTAGGATAATGTTGAGGATCAGGAAGCACTGGAGCAGCTTGCTTATCTTGAAGCAAGCAAATCATTTAAGAGTTAGGCATATGAAACCATTAAAATGCTAAAAGAACAGAAGTTGTGACCATCTATGATTGATCCAACCAACTTTGAACTCAAGACCCTTTCGTATCACCTTGAGTATGGATGATTGCACTTTTCACCGGTTCATACTTCTTTGGTTTTTTTTTCTTTTTTTCTTTTTACTTTTCTTTTGTTTTTATTTTATTTCTGCTTTTATTTCTTTCTATCTTTTTATATATAAATGAATCTTCACCATTTTGCTTGTCAGTTTTTGTCATGCAGCTAATTCGACTTCGAAACATTTTTTTTGAACCATATTCATATATGTGGATTCAGGACATGTCAGGGCAATTCTCTCTATTTTTTGCTCTTTTTATTATTTTACACACATTGGGGAAAATATGTGTAACACCCCTATATCCCGTATACGTACATAGCATGCTATTACGATCGTAATATACGTATACTGAATATGGAAATATCACGGATTATTAAACAAATGACTCACTTCTTTTAAAATCATATGAACAAATTTAAAACATTTAAAGAAATTTATAAAACACAATAAATAAAAAGTTTATTCAAGACACAGCGGAAAATATAACAAATATTTACAAATACATATACATCAAAACTCAAGTTTTACAAAAACATAAAATATATACATGTTTGGCAGTATGTCTTCGATCTTTAAGCTTCACTATCAACACCACCAGATCTAGACTCTACTCGGCCTAAAGGAACTCTCTGGTTCTTCCCTGTTACCTGCGCGATAAATCATAATCGTGCTAAGCCAACGGCTTAGTGGTACAAACTATAATGATATTATGCTTCAATGTAATGCTAATGTCACAATCAAGATTCAAAACCAATATAAGAGAATAGTATATTTCAAAACCTTTCATTGTTCCCTATCATATCATATCAAAACATTCATATTTTATCTTCGTAGTTTCATTACTCAACATAGCTCTCCAAGCTATATTCATTGCCAATAGGATACTCATGTAGTATAACCAACTCATAACATTATATCTCATAAGCATGTGTTTCATTATTCATTAATTTCACCAATTAAGAGTCACATTGAAAACAAAGACATGCATGGGCCCAAAAACACTAATATGCCATTCAACTTTCAGAGTTAATGTTTTGGTTTAATTATAACATTTATCATTATCATTATCCCAACTAGGCTTCAAGGATTTAAGTTCAACCAAGCTTCAAGGGGAACAAAGCATGCTAAGTATCAACCCAACTTGGCTTCAAGAACTAAACCCAACCTAGCTTCAAGGGTTGTCACATCTCAATTAGGCTTCAAGGACTAGATCCAACCAAGCTTCAAGGGGAGTAAAACATGTTAAACTTCAACCCAACTTGGCTTCAAGGATCAAGCCCAACCTAACTTCAAGAGATTGTTACTATTAGGCATGCCACCAACAACAAACTCTGAAAATGGAATAACACATTAGCCACACAATTCATTTATTATTTCATTATCAATTTCATTCTCAATTATCATCACCAACTAGGCAAACATGCCCCATTTATTTCAATTGAAACATCATAGCCAATCACAATTGCTTCACATCTCATTTGAATCATCATAGCCAATCACAATGGCTTCACATCTCATTCTATCTCAATTCACATTATAATACTTCATAATTCAAGTATACAAAATCAATTACATTGAACATATATCTTAAATTCATCATCATATAGGCAACATGCCCCAATCATGTCATTTACATCATTAGAACCAACACATTATATCTCAACTCACATTAATTAATTTATCATTTAGATATACATAATCAATGACATCAACACATATTTTAGATGCTCATCAATCATTCACATTATACCAAACATAACATTATTCATAAGTATCAACAATGCATTAGATTTCCTACCATATTTTCAAATGGATGTTAAGTCTCAACATCATATGAATATATGCAATCATGTAGTTTGTACTTACCTCAAGAACACTCACACAACTCTATACTCTTCTTCTTCCAAGAGTTCTTCACTTCCTAAATTAGGGCAAATCACTTTCTTCCAAAACCTAGTCCAAAAATGAGACAATACATGAATTTCAATACAATTTATCACTTATTAACCTCATCTTAGACCTTTAGATCACAAATTATAACTCAACACCACTAACTAAAGCCCACGGCCGTGGCCACCCCAACCCCCACGGGCGTGGGTTAAAGAATTGTTCTGCCTCCCTTGCTCCAAACCTCCACGGCCATGACTACAAATGGCCACGACCATGGCAACCAAGGCCACGGGCGTGGCATCCAAAGTGCTACTGCTTCTGACCAAATTCACATATTCTAGGCTTACAACTCCAACAAACACAAACAACATGAAGATCTATGAAAATAATTGATCAAACTCAAGTTAAACATTACTTACCACTTCAAAACCCTAATACAAATACAACCTAACTCTTCCAACACAAACACCAACTTAACTTCTTATTTTTAATTCAAAACCATCACCACAATCAACACAACCCTCTTTTCAAACATCAACAATCAAACTTTTACACAACTTCAAATAAACAAGAGAAATCAAGAGAGAGAACTTACCAAAATAATGAGACTTCTTGAATTTCCACTTAATCACTTGAAAACTCTTTCAATTTTAAGCTTGAACATAAAACTCACTCTTGCTCTCTTTTGCTTTGGATGGCCGGCCAACAAAGGAAAAAGGAAAGAAGGAGAAATGAAGCAAAGTCAAACTTCTCATCTCTTTAAACCTCCACCAAGCATTTCAAAAAGAAAAATACTTAAATACCCTCTTCTATTTATTTTAACTCTCTTTCACTTACTTGCCCTTTTTAGTAATTTCACAACTATCAAAATAAATATCTTCTTCCTTTGACCATCCATTTGACTTGTGTATATGTTATATATATTTCCATATATACAACATATACACTCTCTTTTGAATTCTTTTCTCTTTCCAATTATACATATACATTTTAATTCAAATAAAACAACAATTATATCAAAACTTCTACGGCACATTTTAGGATATTACAATTCTCCCCCTCTAAAAAAAATTTTGTCCTCGAAATTACCTGGTATTATGTCTGAAACAGTTGAGGATATTGATCTTGCATTGCTTGCTCGCTCTCCCAAGTTGCCTCTTCTCTCCCATGATTCTTCCATAGAACCTTCACCAATGGCACTTTCTTATTCCTCAACTCTTTCACTTCATGTGCCAAAATAGCAACTGGTTCTTCTTCAAATGTCAGATCCGAACTCACTTCAATGGATTCAACTGGCAAGATATGAGATGGATCCGATCTATGCCTTCGCAACATAGAAACATGGAATACATTATGGATTCTATCCAACTCAGGCAGTAAAGCAAGACGATAAGCAACTGGCCCAACTCTTTCTAAAACTTCATACGGTCCAATGAAACGAGGACTCAGCTTCCCTTTTCGACCAAATCTCAATATCTTTTTCCAAGGAGACACTTTCAAAAATACTTTATCTCCAATATCAAACTCTATGTCTCTCCTCTTCAAATCTGAATAAGACTTCTGTCGATCTGAAGCCGCTTTCAACCGATCCCAAATTATCTTCACCTTCTCTTCAGTTTCTTTAACCAAATCGGGACCAATTAACTTGCCCTCTCCAATTTCATTCCAACATAAAGGTGTTCTGCATCTTCTACCATACAATGCCTCAAATGGTGCCATACCAATACTAGATTGATGACTGTTGTTGTAAGAAAATTCTACAAGTGGTAAAAATTTGTCCCAACTTCCAGAGAAATCAGTGACACAGCTTCTCAACATATCCTCAATAATCTGTATCACTCTCTCTGACTGCCCATCTGTCTGTGGATGGAAAGCAGTACTAAAGTGTAATCGAGAACCCAAATCACCATGTAAACTCTTCCAAAACCTTGAAGTAAACCAGGGATCTCGATCAGACACTAAAGAAATTGGGACCCCATGCAACTTCACTATCTCACTAATATATAGCTCAGCCAATATTTCAAGAGAATAATCCATCCGAACTGGAAGAAAATGACCTATCTTAGTCAATCGATCAACAATCACCCAAATAGCATCATGCTTCTTCTGAGTCATTGGCAATCCAGACACAAAATCCAGTGTTACTCTCTCCCATTTCCATTCAGGCACTGTTAAAGGTTGAAGCAGCCCTGTTGGAACTTGGTGCTCAGCTTTTACCCTCTGACAAGTAAGACATTTGGACACAAATTTTGCTATATCTCTCTTCATACCAGACCACCAATAGTGTTGTTTCAAATCATGGTACATCTTTGTACTTCCCGGATGTATAGCAAAAATTGATTGGTGTGCTTCCTCTAAAATAATCTTTCTCAAACCATCATCATTAGGTACACACATCCTATCCTTGAACCAAAGACTACCATCACTCTTCACATAAAAATCTCGGCTCTCCCCATTTTGGCAATCTGATACAATCTTCTGAATTTTCTCGTCAGCCAATTGAGCCTCTTTAATCTGATCTAACAATACTGATCTCAATTGCAACTGAGCCAATAATGCACCATCATCACATGATTCAAAACTAGCATGCAATGCTCTCAACTCAACAAGTAACGAGAGCGAGTACACAGTCAAACCAGCCAAAGACTTCCGACTCAAGGCATCAGCAACAACATTTGCCTTACCAGGATGATAATCAATCAAACAGTCGTAGTCTTTAATCAATTCTAACCATCGCCTTTTCCGAAGATTCAGTTCCTTCTGAACACCCAAATATTTCAAACTTTTGTGATCCATATAGATAAAACATTTCTCCCCAAATAAGTGGTGTCGCCAAATCTTCAAAGCAAACACTATAGCTGCCAACTCCAAATCATGAGTCGGATAATTAAGCTCGTGCGGCTTCAACTGCCGAGAAGCATAAGCTATGACTTTACCCTCTTGCATCAAAACACATCCTAAACCATTATGTGAAGCATCACTGTAAATCACATATGGTTTATCTTCCACGGGTAAAGTAAGAACAGGCACTTGAGTCAACATTTCTTTCAACTGCTCAAAGCTAGCTTGACACTGATCCGTCCACACAAATCTAACTCCCTTCCGAAGCAATCTGGTGAGTGGAGTAGCTATCAAAGAAAAACCTTTCACAAACCTTCGATAATAGCCTGCCAAGCCCAGAAAACTTCTAACTTCAGTCACAGACATTGGTAGACTCCAATTCAAAATAGCTTCAACTTTACTTGGATCGACTCTTATACCATCTGCTGAAACTATATGACCCAGAAAAGTTACTTGGTCAAGCCAAAATTCACACTTCGACAGTTTAGCAAACAACTGCTTCTCTCTCAAGACCTGTAACACAATCCGCAAATGCTTGTCATGCTCCTCCTTATTACGTGAGTACACCAAAATATCATCAATGAAAACCACCAAAAACTGATCCAGATAGGGCCTAAACACCCTATTCATTAAATCCATGAAAACTGCAGGTGCATTTGTCAAGCCAAAAGGCATTAGCAAGAACTCATAATGCCCATATCTGGTGCGGAAAGCTGTCTTAGGAACATCTTCAGCTCTAACCCTCAACTGATGGTACCCTGATCTCAAATCAATTTTAGAAAACACTGCTGCTCCCTTCAATTGATCAAAGAGATCATCAATCCTAGGCAAAGGATATTTATTCTTAATAGTCACTTTGTTCAATTGCCTATAATCAATGCATAACCTCATAGTACCATCCTTCTTCTTCACAAACAACACAGGAGCTCCCCAAGGAGAAACACTGGGGCAAATAAACCCTTTATCCAACAACTCCTGTAACTGCACCTTCAACTCTCTCAATTCAGCAGGTGCCATTCGATAAGGAGTGATAGAGATGGGAGTGGTACCAGGTAACAGATCGATACCAAACTCAACCTCTCTCTCAGGGGGTAACCCTGGCAACTCCTCAGGAAACACATCCGGAAAATCTGCAACTGTGGTTATTTTATCAAGTTGAGAACCTACTACCCTAGTATCCACAACATGAGCAAGATAAGCTTCACACCCTTTTCTAATCAACTTTCTAGCTGTTACAGCTGATACAAACAAGGATGCAAGTTGTCTCTGTTCACTAGATACTATCACATCCCTACCATCACTGGTTCTCAAGGTGACACACTTCTTTTGACAATCAACCACAGCTCCATGCTTAGACAGCCAATCCATGCCTAAGATCAAATCATATTCTTTAAAAGGCATTTCAATCAGATCACCAAGAAACTCCTCACTTTGCACCACAACTGCACTATCACGGTGCACCTTACTAACAACCACACTATGTCCTAAAGGATTTGTCACCAAAACATCAAATCCTAAGGATTCTGAATGCAATTCAGACACAGGCAATATGGATGCACTTATGTATGAATGAGTAGATCCTGGATTAATCAAAGCAAGTACTGAAATGCCAAATAAAGAAAATGTACCCGCTATAACTGCTGAAGCATCTGGCTGCCTTTGCATCACATATACCCTCTGAGAAGATCCGGCCTCAACTGGCCTGCTGCCTCTGGATGAAGATCCTCCTCTCTGACTAAACCCGGGTCTACCACCTCTACTAAAACCTCTGCCCCCTTGACCACCTCTGCTAACACTGGGTCGAGAAACTGCAGTATCAGTCTGCCTATCATCTTGCATATCAGGGCAATCTTTAATAAAATGATCTGGTGACCCACATCTATAACATACTCCAGATACACCAGTCCTCCAACAAACACCTCCATGGGGCCTGCCAGTGTGAACACATACAGGTGGAGTAGGCCTTTGCATCACAGGAGTCGGGGCACTAGCTACAGAGACTGTCGGTCTCGGCCTCTGCCTCTGATACTGCACTGATCTGCCTGACTGCCCCTGACTCCTGCTGATCCTCGGAACAAAACTTCCTCTACCCCTTTTCACAGATGAAGACCCTGCCTCAAACTGAGGTCTCCTTACTTGAGTCTCCTCCTCAGAAGCAACTGATGCAATGCTCTGCGCTCGCTCCACACTTCTAGCTGCTGCAACAAGCTGAGAGAAATCCTGGTATCTAGAACCAACCACAATGCACATGATAGAGGGCTTCAATCCCTCCTCAAATCTTTTGCACCGATCTATCTCATCAGAGATAATTCCCCCAGCATAACGACTCAACCGGATGTACTCAATCTCATATTCTGTCACCGTCCGGTTGTCTTGCCTCAAATTTAGGAATTCCATCTTCTTAATATCTTTATACTCCCTCGGAGTATATTTCTGCTCGAACTCCCTCAGAAAATCACTATAAGATAGTGTAGGTGGATCATCTATGGCATGAGGAACAGTCTTCCATCAGTCATAGGCATCTTTCTGCAGGAGGGATCTGGCATAGTCAAATTTCTCATCCGAAGTGGCTTGCAACTGAATGAATATCCTCTGCACTTAATCCAACCACTGCTCAGCCACTGCAGGATCGGTAGTGCCCAAGAAATCTTCAGCCCCATATTTTCTCAACTTGTCATAATGTCTTACCGGCATCTGAGGCTGTGGTGGTGGTGGCTGCACTGGAGCTGGCCTCAATAGTTCTATCACATGCCTTAACCAACCCGGCAGAGCCTCCTCTACAGCTGATCTCTTTGGCACAGAAACAGGTGCCTCACTAATTCTATCAACTCTAGCTCCATCTCTACTCTCTCCTGGAGCTACACTCTCAGCACTTTCTTCTACAGTCTGAATTGAATGGGACTCCATTACTACCTATATCTGCAAACACAGCAGAATATTTCTCATTAAAGATCAAAGACTGCCATACCAAAACATGTATTTTACTCAAAAACCCACTTTTAAAATCAAAATATTCTTTCTCTTACAATTCACCTAGGTTGAGAATCTCAAACCTAGGCTCTGATACCAAAAAAATTGTAACACCCCTATATCCCGTATACGTACATAGCATGCTATTACGATCATAATATACGTATACTGAATATGGAAATATCACGGATTATTAAACAAATGACTCACTTCTTTTAAAATCATATGAACAAATTTAAAACATTTAAAGAAATTTATAAAACACAATAAATAAAAAGTTTATTCAAGACACAGCGGAAAATATAACAAATATTTACAAATACATATACATCAAAACTCAAGTTTTACAAAAACATAAAATATATACATGTTTGGCAGTATGTCTTTGATCTTTAAGCTTCACTATCAACACCACTAGATCTAGACTCTACTCGGCCTAGAGGAACTCTCTGGTTCTTCCCTGTTACCTGCGCGATAAATCATAATCGCGTTAAGCCAACGGCTTAGTGGTACAAACTATAATGATATTATGCTTCAATGTAATGCTAATGTCACAATCAAGATTCAAAACCAATATAAGAGAATAGTATATTTCAAAACCTTTCATTGTTCCCTATCATATCATATCAAAACATTCATATTTTATCTTCGTAGTTTCATTACTCAACATAGCTCTCCATGCTATATTCATTGCCAATAGGATACTCATGTAGTATAACCAACTCATAACATTATATCTCATAAGCATGTGTTTCATTATTCATTAATTTCACCAATTAAGAGTCACATTGAAAACAAAGACATGCATGGGCCCAAAAACACTAATATGCCATTCAACTTTCAGAGTTATTGTTTTGGTTTAATTATCACATTTATCATTATCATTATCCCAACTAGGCTTCAAGGATTTAAGTTCAACCAAGCTTCAAGGGGAACAAAGCATGCTAAGTATCAACCCAACTTGGCTTCAAGAACTAAACCCAACCTATCTTCATGGGTTGTAACATCTCAATTAGGCTTCAAGGACTAGATCCAACCAAGCTTCAAGGGGAGTAAAACATGTTAAACTTCAACCCAACTTGGCTTCAAGGATCAAGCCCAACCTAACTTCAAGAGATTGTTACTATTAGGCATACCACCAACAACAAACTCTAAAAATGGAATAACACATTAGCCACACAATTCATTTATTATTTCATTATCAATTTCATTCTCAATTATCATCACCAACTAGGCAAACATGCCCCATTTATTTCAATTGAAACATCATAGCCAATCACAATTGCTTCACATCTCATTTGAATCATCATAGCCAATCACAATGGCTTCACATCTCATTCTATCTCAATTCACATTATAATACTTCATAATTCAAGTATACATAATCAATTACATTGAACATATATCTTAAATTCATCATCATATAGGCAACATGCCCCAATCATGTCATTTACATCATTAGAACCAACACATTATATCTCAACTCACATTAATCAATTTATCATTTAGATATACATAATCAATGACATCAACACATATTTTAGATGTTCATCAATCATTCACATTATACCAAACATAACATTATTCATAAGTATCAACAATGCATTAGATTTCCTACCATATTTTCAAATGGATGTTAAGTCTCAACATCATATGACTATATGAAATCATGTAGTTTGTACTTACCTCAAGAACACTCACACAACTCTATACTCTTCTTCTTCCAAGAGTTCTTCACTTCCTAAATTAGGGCAAATCACTTTCTTCCAAAACCTAGTCCAAAAATGAGACAATACATGAATTTCAATACAATTTATCACTTATTAACATCATCTTAGACCTTTAGATCACAAATTATAACTCAACACCACTAACTAAAGCCCACGGCTGTGGCCACCCCAACCCCCACGGGCGTGGGTTAAAGAATGGTTCTGCCTCCCTTGCTCCAAACCTCCACGGCCATGACTACAAATGGCCACGGCCATGGCAACCAAGGCCATGGGCGTGGCATCCAAAGTGCTACTGCTTCTGACCAAATTCACATATTCTAGGCTTACAACTCCAACAAACACAAACAACATGAAGATCTATGAAAATAATTGATCAAACTCAAGTTAAACATTACTTACCACTTCAAAACCCTAATACAAACACAACCTAACTCTTCCAACACAAACACCAACTTAACTTCTTATTTTTAATTCAAAACCATCACCACAATCAACAAAACCCTCTTTTCAAACATCAACAATCAAACTTTTACACAACTTCAAATAAACAAGAGAAATCAAGAGAGAGAACTTACCAAAATAATGAGACTTCTTGAATTTCCACTTAATCACTTGAAAACTCTTTCAATTTTAAGCTTGAACATAAAACTCACTCTTGCTCTCTTTTGCTTTGGATGGCCGGCCAACAAAGGAAAAAGGAAAGAAGGAGAAATGAAGCAAAGTCAAACTTCTCATCTATTTAAACCTCCACCAAGCATTTCAAAAAGAAAATTACTTAAATACCCTTTTCTATTTATTTTAACTCTCTTTCACTTACTTGCCCTTTTTAGTAATTTCACAACTATCAAAATAAATATCTTCTTCCTTTGACCATCCATTTGACTTGTGTATATGTTATATATATTTCCATATATACAACATATACACTCTCTTTTGAATTCTTTTCTCTTTCCAATTATACATATACATTTTAATTCAAATAAAACAACAATTATATCAAAACTTCTATGGCACATTTTTCAGGAGCTTTGAAAATTTATCCATGTTCTGCTGATTTTAACTCTTGAATTAAAACGAATGAGTTGGAATCATGAATAGTAGTAGTAGCCATTTGAATGATGATTCTAATAGAGTAACTGGGGGTCGCCATAACAAAAGTTTACCTTCGCATCAAAAAATTAGTATCAGTTCAAACAAGTCGGGCTTCTTTTGAAAAAAAAAAGTTTCATGCAATACATTTTACGAAGAGGTCAAAGGACTTAAGAGAAAATTTACACTTTCTTACTTCGTTCATGACTTTTGAGTTCTTGAAATTTTATGCTCAATCTTTTAACTTTGAATTTTTCAGATTTCAAATCTGTTAGATTTTTGTTTTGAAACTTCTTAATTCAACTATCATGTTTGAGATTTAGTTTTTGATTGAGAATGTTGGGTTTTCTAATTCAAGTATTGTAAAACTTTTATTTTCTTTGGATATAAAGAGGTCCTTCATTTCTGCCTATTATAGTGGTTTGGTTTGCTTGAGGATAAGCAAAAACTCAAGTGTGGAAGAATTTGATAAGTGTATAATTGATGATATTTTTTCCCTATTTCTTAATATATTTATTGTAAAATTGAGTTTAATTTGTTTGTTCAAGTGTTTATTAGGGTTGATTCTAAGAACCTTTGACACGTTGGGACCCTTTTCAAAATAAATTTTTCTTTGAAGTCCAAAAGACCAAAGCTATTTTTCAAAACTTTTCAAGATGGTCTTTGGACATAAGATTTTTCTAAAATTCTTTTGCTCATGGACTAAATACTAAGCCCAAAATCCATTTTTTCTAAGATCTTTTTACAATGGGCTTAGAAACAAAATTATTTTTATCCAAACTTTTCTTACAAAGAGCTTGCAAATTATTTAGGTCAATTATGAAATATCAAAAATCAATTGTGAGCCTAGTTTATACTAAGAAATAATTAATCATGGGCTTGTTTTTAGCATGAACCATTAGTTACCTTTTTCAAGTGAGAAATCTATTTATAATAAACCTCTTAATTTCATTTTAATCCAATATAGCATACAAGCTACATTAGTTGGTTAAACGAATTAAAACCTAATTTCCATTTTAGAAAATATAACTATTGGTTGAAACATCCGAGGGAATTATTCGAAAATAAGATGCCCCATGTTGGTATTTTGTTAACCGTATACCTAGGAAAAGAGACTCGTCATTTGTGTGTGGATATTATAAGGTTGGAAGGAACGTCCTTGTAACACCCCCACATCCGGTACAAGCACATTACAAGCACCACAATGTAATATATGTGCACTGAACATAGGGATGCTACGGTTTTCTTTGACCTTCAAATCATTTTAAAAGATACCATAATCTTTATCATTATACATTATAGAAAATAAGTAATTAACTTGTAATATAAAACAAAATAGATATAAATACATTTACTTAATACGCAGCGGAATTTATAAAATAGTTACATATATGAAAACATTTAAATCCATATTTACAAATATACATATCTTCATATTAAAATCAATACTTTACAAAATATAAAGAAATTATACATGATTGGCAGCTCTTCTCTGATCTTTAAGTTCCAAATTAACACTTCAATGTCTACTCTCACTCGGTCTCGAGGAACTCTCGGGTTCAACTCTGTTACCTGCACGATCAACACTATGGCGCTAAGCCAACGGCTTAGTAATACAAAGTATGCCAACATTATGCTTTAATGCAATACAATGTCACACATGTTACTAATAAAGGCAACATCATAGGTGGAAAACTAACATCACACCTTTAAATTTCATAAACCATACACATATAAACATATCACATTTTAAAGTCCTTCCATGGATTTCATTATTCAATTATTGTACCATTAATGAATCACATCTAAACAAAGACAAGCATGGGCCCAAAACACACTAATATGCCATTCGATTTTCAGAGTTAATGATTTGGTTTTGTTATCACATTTATCATTATCATAAACCCAACTAGGCTTCAAGGATTAGGTTCAACCAAGCTTCAAGGGGAACAAAGCATGCTAAGTATCAACCCAACTTGGCTTCAAGAACCAACCCAACCTAGCTTCAAGGGTTGTAACATCTCAATTAGGCTTCAAGGATCAAGTCCAACCTAACTTCAAGAGATTGTTACTAATATTAGGCATGCCACCAACAACAAACTCTGAAAATGGAATAACACATTAGCCACACAATTCATTTATCATTTAATTATCATTTCCATTCTCAATTCTCATCATCATCTAGGCAAACATGCCTTATTTCTTTCAATTGAATCATCATAGCCAATCACAATGGCTTCACATCACATTTGAGTTATCATAGCCAATCACAATGGCCTCATTGATATAACATTTTAAAGTACATTATTCATATAACACATTACCATTCACAAGATTCACAATGCATAAAACATAACATTGTTCATATAGTATCATATGCATCATCATTATATCTCAAATCACATTTCATATTTATCATATATATATACCTAACACTTTACATTATTCATTGATTTATAATCTTCCACATGCATTTGTTTGGATCATTCTTTATTTTAAAAGTGTTTAGAGTGTTTACTTTTAGGTTTAGGTACAAAAGGATCTTTGAAGAATCAAAACAATGTAAGAAAAGCAAGGAACAATCACAGTAGTTAACACACTCAAGGGACACGGCCAAGCTTGTGGCCGTGTCTCTCAACACCAAATCAAGCCGAGGCAGACACGGGCAAGGGACACGGCCGTGTCTCTCCAAAAATCATCCAACACGGCCAAATTTCCTTAGACTTGGCCGTGTCTCCCAAAAATTCTTTAGTTTGGCCGTGTCTCTTCCTTAGTTTGGCCGTGTCTCTCATGAATAAAAAAACTCTAAACATGGCCAAATCTCTTTTGATTGAATTAAAACACATTATGCACAATATAACCTCATTCAAATGGATATAATCAATGTCATTAACACATATTTTGCATATTCATCACAATATTCACATTAACAATACATTTAATCACTCACCATTTCAAAACCCTAAAATCAACATCACTCTTATTCTTTCAATATCAACATCCACTTAACTTACCATCTTCAAACCAAAACCAAAACCAACACCAATTCAATCTTTTTAACTTACACTCAATTTCAACACTTATAAACACATCTCAAACACACCAAATCATAAAATCAATAAATCATAACTCACCTCAAACACAACTTCAAAATAACAAAGGAAAACAAGAGAGTACTTACCAAAATTGAGGAAATTCCACAAATCTCCAACTTAATCCTTTGATTCTTCCTTCAATTTGATTATAGAATTTAGAACACCTCTCTTGCTCTCTCTTTCCTTTGGTAGCCGGCCACACACATGAGAAGAAAAGAAAATCAACACAAGTCAAACTTCTTTTCTTCTTTAAATCTCCACCATGTATTCCAAAACAAGAATTTACCTAGATACCCCTTTCCATTTGTTTTAACTCTCTTTTCACTTACTTGCCTATTTAGGTAATTTCACATATCACAAATAAAATATCTTCTTCCCTTGACTCCTCATTTGACCAACATATATGTTATATATATTACCATATACCCAACATATACACTTTCTCTCTACACATTACTTTCCTTTTTACACAATACCTAAACATTCTCTTTCCCATTTCTTTTCTTTTGCAAATTCACATATACATTCAATCCAATTTAAAACAACAACAATATTCAAAACTCCGAGGGCATACATTAGGATATTACAGTCCTAATTGTCCTTGTTTGTTAATTGTTCATGCATACATGCATACCTGCATACATTTGCATCTCATATCATTGATCCTCTCTGGCTCACAGCCCTAGATTATGACAATTCAAAAGCTTACAACAATCCGACCTACGCCGGAGACGAAGTATCTAGCAATGACTCAATCACTTGCTCACCAAAAATAATGGATCCCGAACAAATTCAAAGAATGGTGGATGATGCCCTCAACGCCAAGATGGAAGAAATAAAAGAGGCCCTAGCTGAGACCATGAAGAATCAACTAGCTGCAATTTTAGGAAACAATACCAAAGCATCTGCTAGCACTAAGAAGCCAAGGGACAAGGGGAAGAGTAAAGTTGGTGAAGTGATTTTTGATGATGAAAAAGTGATAATTGATGATGATGATGATTAGGCTCAATACTACCAAGATTCTCAAGACAAAAAGGAGCCAAAGGTTGTTGAGAAGGCAACTATTGAAAAGATCGAGACATCTGGTGTTGAAAAGATGATTGCTGATTTAGAAAAAAATTTTGAGAAGCTGAAAACCGAAGAAATGTCCGAAGTTGACAAATTATTTGAGCTAGATGAAGAAGTTCCGTACAAGTTCAAGATGCCATCTTTAGCAAAGTTTGATGGAACCGAAAATCCTCATCTCCATGTGAAGCAGTATATCACTGCTATGCAGTCTGCCCGAGCTACTAAGGCTCAAACTCTAAGGTACTTTATGCTCTCATTGGACCCTGTTGTCCAAAATTGGTTCAATACCTTAGATGAAGGAACACAAAAGAGTTGGGATTTGCTATACAAGGCCTTCATCCAACAATATAGATACAATGTTGAAATGGAAGTTACCGTAATGGAAGTTGAGTCCATTAGGCAACGGCCAAATGAGAATTTTGTGGATTATATGAAGAGATGGAGAAACAAGGCCGCTTTGCTCAAGAAAAGGCCAGATGAATCCGATCAAATAAGGATGATTATGAGAGGGGTCCTGCCCAATCTCCGTGAAAGAATGTCTCACACCCTTATAAGGGACTTCAAAGATCTTCTCCAAGCTGGTCTACAAATTGAAGAGTGGGAAAGGGAGAAGAATCGCTTTTCAATAAAAAGGAATGAGAAAGGGAACTACCAATCGGGCAATCAAAGCACACAAAAAGAAGTTGATGTTAATGCCACTAGTCAAGGAGGAATGAGGCAATTTTCAGAATTAGGGAAGCCACTATCTTGGTTTCTCAATAAGCTACAAAAGAAGGGATTGTTACAACCCTTGACTCCTTGTCCTTTGACTAATCCTCTTCCACCTAACTTTGATACTAATGCATTTTGCCAATTCCATCAAAGGCCTGAACACAAAATGGACAATTGTATGAAGTTGAGGCATGAGATCCAGAATTTAATTGATAATGGCAAGCTACCCGAGCCGGATAAGCCCAATACCAAGAGCAACCCTTTGCCTAAATTTGGAAGAGTGCCACAACCAGCAACCTTTATGGTGGGACAAGGATTGGAAGAAGATTTTGTTTTATCCTCTTTTCAAGATGGGAATATTGAAGAGGTGAAAGGAAAAGAAGCTTAAACTCAACAAACTTTTCTTAGCTTGAATGTTGCTTTTCAATCTTTCTTTCTTAAATATTTTGGAACTATTGTGCTTTTCAAATTTAATGTTACTTGAAATAAATTACTTTCATCAAAATTTTTGTTGGTCTTTGTTCATTTTGGTGTTCAACCAATGAGGAATCTAGCTTGATAATTCATGAATTAATATATCTATGCATCATGATTTGAATGACTTTACTAGATAAGGAAATTGCTCTATAGTATTGAGTTGTGTATGCTTACTTAGAGAGGGCTCCTGCATAATTATCTTTGTCTAGGTCCTAGTCAGTCTTAGAACATGCTTTGACAAACTTTCAAGGCAAAATTGAACTCTGCTTATTTAAGGGAGAGATGATCTAGGCATTGTTTGATGAGCCAACAACTAATATCCACCCTATTAAATATCAATCCCTAGTTGTCCCTTTGATCCTTCATAAAATTTTAGCTTTCTTTTCATTGGCTTACAAACTCCAACAACCTACCCTGAGCTATTGTGATATTTTTGGCAAGCCCTATGATCACTAAGATGAAGAGGCAAGAAGATCAAAGAAAGGAATGAATAGTCAAGACCATGAAGATAGTTGAAGTTCTCAAGACCATGAAGATAGTTGAAGTTCTCAAGACCATAAGGGTAGTTGAAGTTTCTCTAATATCTCCAATATATCAAGACAACATCAGAGTAGCAAATGATTTATCTCTGTTAAAGATGATTTATGTCACCCCACTCATCCATTATTGGAAGCCCAAGTTGGTACAAACAAGACAACTCTTTTAGAGCTAGAAATAAACAAAAAAAATAAATAAACAAAAAAAGAAGAAAAAGAAAAGAAGAAAAAAGGAAAAGAGAAAAGGAAAAAAAGAAAAAAAGAAAAAATAAAACCTAAAAAGGTGGTTCAGAAAGCCAACTGAGTTATCTTTTACCTAAAGCAGCAAAAGGATTCCATTTGGTTCATAAAGACATTTTTACTTGAATTGGTCCAACCCAATTAAAGATTCAATCAAAATCAAAGAAAAATGAGAAAGACCATTCAGTTCTTGAAATTTCTGTAGTTGACAGTCTTACAAGGAAGAAGGACAAAAGTGATAAAATGCTTAAAGAAAGGGAAGAGTAAGGAAAACAAAGAGAAAGAAAAGGGAAGAGTAAGAAAAATAAAGGGAGAAGAAGAAAAGAAACGAATTTGGGAACCAAACTTTTTGCAAGAGCAAAAACTATCCTAATCAAGATCCAGATTAATGCTAAGAAGATAGAAGGAATTTGGAGTCTAGCAAGATTGCCTCCAAGTTGCCTAAAATTCAAACAAGAAATTTGTAGTGTGAAGGTTTGTCCATTGTGTCACATCGGCTCCAACTTACAAATGGCCTTCATTTAACCCATGTCCCTTATAGACCCCATTTCAAGCCTATTAAAGACCTGTTGATCTCTCTTGGTAAGTAGAGTCTATTAGTGGATATAGTTTGGATAAGCATGCATATGAGATAGAAAATATTTAAACTCAAATGAGACCTTTGGCCAAGTAATGTGTATGTGCCTATCTGAAGTGCAACAATTCTTGCTTAAATAGAAATAATTCCCGACTTTAGTACGGTAACTAGGGTTGTCACGTTATAGATATATTAATTTGGAAAATCAAGTCCTGAAGTGCATTGACATTAATTTGGCAAAGCCAACATTTGATTTCAAAATAAAAAATCCAAAAAAAATCAAAATTCAAAAAATAAAAAAAGAAGAAAAAGTTTTGTCATATAAAGTCTTCAAGTTAAGGGAAATATGTTGAACCTCCAAAGGACACATTGGGCAAAGGAAATGATTATTGGAAAGGTCAAGAAGAAACTACCAATTGGCATGCTGAAACATAGTTTGAAATGGATATATCCCTGACTCTGCTGCTTGGAGTCTCCACCACTCGTGTTTTCAACATGAAGATAAAAGCCACAAATGCAAAGCTTTAGATCATTCCAATACAATAGTTGAACGAGCATCAAAAAGGAACCAATGAGAACACTTCTGCTGAATACCTCGGTTTGTGGGTCATAGAACCACTGTAAGTATCATTCATGCATATCATGCATACATGAGCATATCACATCGCACTTTCTTGTCTTGTGTTGTCTATTCCTTGTCAAAATGAACAGCAAACACCCTGTGAAGTAAATAATCAAAAGAAGATATTGAATCAAGGGGGCATAGAAAGCCCATTGCTTGAGAAAGCTCCAGTAATCTTGCAAAGAGAAGAAATACATGCTTGTGTGAAGAACTAGATAACAAAAACATCAATCAAAGCTTGCATAGAAAAAAATCTTTGGTTTGAGCCTACACAGGGGGCAAAGTTTCTCCTTTTCAATTTTTTAAGTTTATATACCAAACATTTTCAAATTCACTTGCAAATATTTCGCCATGCAGGGGGCAGGAGAAGATATAAGGTCCAATTAAAAATAGCTGAATTTTTGCAAAAAGGAAGAACAAAAGAATGGAACATTAGAACTATCAAAAGAATGAAGATGCAAAAGATAAAAGATCAGTTCAGCTAAAAGAGCTAAAACTAGGGTAAAGACCCGATGTCCAATGGATAAAGATCCATGTTCCAAGGGTGAAGACCCGATCTCAAAAGATGAAGATCCATGTTTCAAGGGTAAAGACCCGATATCAAAGGATGAAGATCCATTTTCAAGAGTGAAGACCTGATCTCAAAGGATGAAGTTCCATTCTCAAGGGTAAAGACTTGATCTCAAAGGATGAAGATCCATTTTTAAGGGTGAAGACCCGATCTCAAAGGATGAAGATTCATTTTGAGGTTGAAGAGCCACAATGCGTAGAAAAGCCGGAGCAATCAGACTTCTCAACTAAATAAAAGGTTTGTCAAACTCAGTCTCAGGTCCAAGCACCCAAAATTTAACCCAATCTCGGGTCCAAGTACCTAAATCAAATCAATCTCGGGTCCAAGTACCCAAATCAAATCAATCTCGGATCCAAGTACCCAAATTCAGTCCAAGTACCCAATCTCGGTTCCAAGTACCCAAATCAAATCAATTTCGGTCCAAGTACCCAATCTCGGGTCCAAGTACCCAAATCAAATTCAATCTCGGGTCCAAGTACCCAATCCTAGGTCCAAGTACCCAAATTCAATCTAATCTCGGGTCTAAGTACCGAAATCCAATTCAAGCTCGGGTCCAAGTATCCAAATCAAATTCATTCTAGGGTCTAAGTACCCAATCCTAGGTCCAAGTACCCAAATCAAATTCAATCTCGGGTCCAAGTACCCAATCCTGGGTCCAAGTATCCAAATTCAATCCAATCTCGGGTTCAAGTACCCAAATCCAATTCAAGCCCGGGTCCAAGTACCCAAATCAAATTCATTCTAGAGTCCAAGTACCCCATCTTGGATCCAAGTACCCAAATCAAATTCAATATCGAGTCCAAGCACCCAAATCAAATTCAATCTCGGGTCCAAGTACCCAAATCAAATTCAATCTTGGGTACTGGTATCCAATCTCGGGTCCAAGTACCCAATCCCGGGTCTAAGTACCCAAATTCAATCTAGTCTCGGGTCCAAGTACCCAAATCAAGTTCAGTTTCGGGTCCAAGTACTCAAAAACAAATTCAAATAACCATCTCATCAAAAATTAAGTATTGTTGCTTTTAACTCTCTAAAGTCTCAGATCGTTCAAGCAGGGGGCAAACTGTAGATACTTAATTTTTTATCAAATCCAGTCTGATATATTTTAATTAGTCCAAAATAATTTTTGTGTTGTCTAATATATTTTAATTAGTCCAAAATAATTTTTGTTATCTTAATTAAATAATTTTTGCTTTAGTATCTAATTTTTATTAATAAAAATAAAAATAAAAATAAAAATAAAAATAAAAATCGGTGACGGAAAAATCGGCAACGGAAAAATAGTCGCCGAAAACCAGCGTGGGACGAATGGCCCGCAGGCCAGTCCTTGCCCCTGCCGCAACCAACTGTGGCAATTTTTTCGCCAGCGTAATTTTTCCGCTGCAGTTTTTTTTCGCCAGCGAAATTTTTTCGACGCAAACTTTTTCAAAACGTAATGCAATTAGGTTTCGGTTTCCTTTTCTTATCAATATTAGCTTCCGTGAATAACTAGGAAAGAACCATAAAATTCTTCTATAAATAAGACCGAAAACAACACAAAAAGGGAGAAATCGGAGGAGAAATTTATAAAAAATTGGATTGGATTTGGGAGAAAAATTTAGACCGAAACTAAGTAGGAAAGACAGTGAATCAACCTGATTTCTTTTTTGAGAGTAGATAGCAATTCAATCCATCAAATGTAGCAAAACTTGTCTTTGATTTTGTTCATCCAAGAAGAATTTTTGGTGGAAACAACAAATGGAGGTATGCATCAATTGTTTAATTTCTTCACAGTAGCTTAAAATCATCCTATTGTTTCTTTTAATTCAAAAACCCTAGACCCTTAATTCCCTTTTCTAAAGTTTAAAAACCTTAATTCGTTGCTTTGTTTTCCAAAAAGCTTAAAATTGTTATTTTTGTTTCTTAAAAACCTCAAAACCCTAATTTGCTTTCCAAATTTTTAAAATCCTAAATTGAGTTCTGTTTCTTTCCAAAAGCCCTAAAAACATCTTTTTTGCTTCTATAAACTTTAAATCATTTTGTTTATTTTCATAAAACTTCATAAAATTATCAATTGTTTGTTTAAACTCTAAAAAAATTCATTCTCCGAAACCCTAATTCAAAAATCTTAAAACCCTAATTCAACCCCAAAACCCAAAACAGTAAACCCTAACTCCCTTAAAACCTAAACCCTAAAGTTTTCTAAACCCTAATTCTTTAAAACTTTAAAACCATATAAATCTAATTCAAACACAGTAAGCCAAAACAACAATTTAGTACCCGAAAAACATAAATCTAAATTTTTTAAAGTGTCCAAAACCTAATTTCATGATTTTACATCACAAACCCTAATTTGGTTAATTAAAGAATTTTACCAACTTCCTGAATCATAAAACTTTAATTCATTTTAATTCTCTTAAAATCACAGTAGCTTAAACCCATAAAATTCCAAAACCCTAAACACATGGAATAATGAATCTTAAATAGAAACAATAGCCCTAATTTGAAGCTTTATTTGCCTTATTCAATTTTATATTTGATTATGCTTTGATTTATTTTATATGCTTTAACTTATTTAAGTTCAATGCTTGGTTTATTTAATTTATCATGGATGGATGTTTACATTCTATTGATATTTAATATTTTTGATGAATGATTTATTTATGATGAACGGTTATTTACTTTTATCAATTTATTTAGATTTTCAAATGTTGTAAGAGGTATATTTCCACTTGGTAGGTACCTCATTAGTTAAATATCATGCAATTTAAATTGTTTTTCTATTTTAGAACCAATGTAAAGGACATGTTTCTACCTTTCGGTGGGTGTCCTATTTAGGCATGGGATGTAAGGACATGTTTCCATCTTTGGATGGGTGTCTATTTATTTATTTTGTTTAGACATTACTTTGATTTTAATATAACGATGCTTTATTTCAATTATTGTGTGTAATATGGATAGTATTGTTATATTTAAGAATTTTATAATATTAAGACTTATAAAGGAGGCCGGTTCCAATGAACCGGGCATTGTGGGGGTCCCCACACGTACCCAACTTTCCAAACCTGTTAGGGGGTTGGGGATTCCTTAGAAATCGAGTCATCCTCCCCTTTCTTTTTCCCGGCCCGTCCGGGTGGCGACTCCATTTTTTTCGGACTTAGGTCCGTGTTCTCTAAGGCCCCGAGCATAAATAGTGCTGAAGTTGCAAGAATCATTTCACCGGGAGTGGGGGCGAAAATTCCCGCTCAAAATACTATACACCATATAACCACTATTTGCATGAAAGAAGAGTAAGAATAGGAGTTGAAGTTAAATAAGCTTTTAGTTTTTCAAAGCTCTACCAACACTCCTCAGTCCAGATAAACGTCGCATTCTTCCTTAGTAGTTTTTCCAGTGATGAAGCAATAATGGAGAAGTCCTGTACAAAATGACGATTATACCCTGCCAAGCCTAAGAAACTTCTCACTTTCGTAGGATTTGTTGGTGGCTCCCATTTCATCACTGCCTCTATCATTTTAAGATTTACATAAACTTCTTCAACTGATATAACATGATCCAAAAATACCACTCTATCCAGCCAAAACTCACAGTTACTAAGCTTGGCATATAACTGATTACTCTTCAAGGTCTGTAATACAATTCCCAATTATTCCTCATGCTCCTCTCTACTTCGAGTATACACAAGAATATCATCAATAAACATAATTACAAATCTATCTAGATAAGGATGGAGCACCCTATTCATAAGATCCATAAAAGCAGCTGGGGCATTGGTTAACCCAAATGGCATTACTAAAAATTCATAATAACTATAACAAGTCCTAAAAGCTATCTTAGGCACATTTATCTCCTTAATCTTCAATTGATGATACCCTGATCATAAGTCCATTTAGAAAAAACTTTGGCCCCCTGAAGCTGATAAAAAAGATCATTAATGAGGGGCAAATGATATTTATTTCAAATAGTAACCCGATTTAGCTGCCTATAACTAATGTATATTTGCATGGATCCATCTTTTTTCTTCACAAATAACATTAGAGCTCCACAAGGTGAAACACTAGGTCTAATAAATCCCTTATTCAACAATTTCTGTAACTGGGCCTTCAATCCTTTCAACTCCATAGGAGCCATTCTATATTGAGCTTGGGAAATAGGAGTTGTTTCAGGCTAAACATCAATAAAGAATTCAACTTCTCTATAGGAGGTAAACCTAAAAGCTCTTCTGGAAACACTTTCGAAAATTCACATACTATCAGAATATCCTCCAAGTTAGACCCTTCTAATTACATGTCAATTACATGTGCTAAATATGTCTGGTAACCTTCGTTAAGTAATTTACTGGCTGTCATAGCAAAAATAACACAAGATGAAAGAAACTTTCGCTCACAACAGAATGTAAGAATAGAATTTTCAGGCAGACTAAAAGTCACCTGTTTCTCATAACAATCAACAGCGGCATGATGATGAGATCGCTAGTTCTTCCCTAAAATAACAACAAACTCCTGTATGGGCAAGGGAATAAGATCTGCTAATAGTTCAAAGTCACCTAACTTGACTGTTGAATCTCTATACACATGCTCACATTCTATAGAAGTTCCAACTGGAAAACTCACCACTAGCTCATTGTCTAAGGAACTCAATTTTCTATTCTCATATGTGGCAAATGTATAAGATATGAATGAATGAGTAGAACTATGATCAATAAGAATAAGTGCATCACGACCAAAAATAGATAACATATCAGTCACAACCTCTGATGATGCTATTGCCTCTTGCTAAGTGATAGCAAAAAATTGAGCCTAGTTAGGAGGTCTACTAGATGATGTACCCTAATTTAATGGTGTGGTTACACATGATCTATTTATGCCAATATTAACCCCTATGCTAGACTGCACCTGATTTATTCATGCCAATATTAACCCCTATGCTAGATGGTCACCCAATAGATTATATCCTACCATCCCTCTGATAGTATGTGTAGAAGATCCATGTACTGAAGTACTAGTCTGAATAAGTAAAGGATAATCTCTTATAAAATGACATGCCTCCCCACATTGGAATCAGCCTGAAGATTTTCTTCTACATTCTCCCATATGGTACTTGCCATAGATGGCACAATGAGGATAAGGTCATCTATACTGTCCAACTTCCATACTATGACCCTGTCTAAAATTGTGAGTACCACAAGAATTACTAATAGACTATCCCACCAAACTATGACTAGCCTGTGATATGTTACTTTACTAATATGATCGTACTTGAAAACCCTTACTTGTACCATCATATTTAGGATTGGTATGAGAATCACTTCCTCTCTTGAATTATCTACTAAAGCATGAAAACTCAAATTCTGCCAGTCGGGCACACTCTTACAAATTATAAAGTGTAATCCATTATAAAACCGACTGCACTTGTCTTTATCTTCTACAATGAAAAGAGATACATATTAGTATAACTCCTCAAATTAGTCAACGTACTACATAATCTATAACGTATGCTTTGATACCATAAAATATCATACCCCATTCTTCTAAACATAAGGGTGGTTCTAAACATAAGGGTGGACTTGACTTATAATATGATCATGTCTCTTCTAATTATTTAAGAAAAACATAATATAAAACTTCCTAATAATAATATTTCATAAATCCAAATACTTAATATTCTTCACATACACATATCTATATCATCATCTAGCAATTATCGATATTATTGTTCATCAAAATAATATAAACATTCCTTAAATAAAACCAAATGGCAAATACTAATATATTGGTTCAACCTCTTCTATACGTAGATGACAAGGAAATAAGAGGAAACGTATGCTCCAAGAGTATCTGAAAATATTAATATATTAAGGGGTGATTCAACTACTCAGTGAGAAGATAATTATATAATAAAGGGGAACAAACAAGGTTTTTCACATATACTTAATAATATATGATTCATACAACTACATAAATATCATTTTTTATCATAATGCTACTAAATAATTTCATAATATTCTTCATAAAAATTAAACATATACTTTCATACACTTGTAATATATAGTCCAAGATTATGTAATACCTTAGGTGCAAATAAACTTATATTTACTACAACCTAAGGACAAATCCTAATATCTTAGGTCCAATGATGATGCTAACAACTCAAGAACAAATAATCATGGTCATATGCATATGCAGAGCTGCCCCAAAAGAGCAATCACTTGATATACCCCTCAAAGGCTATATGCATACCAAGTGTTGTCCTAAAGACAATATCATATTCATAATTCGTCAATTCATCTAGCACCCAATCATCACAGGTGCCTCTATTAGAAAATATATAATGAGTGTATCCATAACATTATTTTGTTGTATCCATAGATAATTATCATTTCTATAATTCAAACATCAACATATCATTATTTGTTCCCATTTTAAATGTATCCATAAATAATATTTTATCTTTCCAAATTTCTTTATAAACTTACTTTCATCATAAAACAATTTTAACAAATCATATATATAATTTAATAAAATACCAATGTTATATAATTATCCACTCACCTTTATCAATAGCTCAATTTATTTAATCAACTGGATTACCTCTATGTTCTACAATTGCAGTTGGATCTATACCTAAAAGTGATATAAAAATAATAATTTACTAAAGTATTAAAGTATAATTGTAGCCACTTAATTTTGATACCGGTCTAAATATATGTTTTCATTCTAATTATACAAGTCACAAAATAAATTAATTATAATTATTTAATATTTGGATTATGAATAATAATTATTTAATAATTAGAGTACTAATTATTTAATATTGAAATTGCAAATTATAATTATTTAATGTTTGGTTATTGGTTGGCTAATTATTTAATATTTAGATTGTGTTTGGTTTGATTAGTTTGATTAAAAAGAAAACTTGGTCTAATGGTCGGACGGTTGGCCCAAACAAAGCCAGTTCGATATGAGCATTCATGCTCATATAGAATTGGCTAATTGCAATTTGATATAAGCATTTGTAATGCTCATATCAAATTAGCATCGCTCATATCGAATTGGCTCATACCAATTTGATACGAGTTGTTACTTATGCTAAAATAGGCAAGGGCCAATTCGACGGGCTGGATTGATACTGACTTGTGCGCGATTTTCACATGAAGATTGGATGAGATTGTTTAGGTAATCATTTATCCGAAGTAAAATAGTGTTGAAAGGATATGAAAGGAACAACATAGAGAGATTTTTAGAGGAGGCATAACAATTCACAAAGCAGCACGGTTTAACAATTACCAACTAGCAAGAATCAAGAGAGGAATTAGCACAGATTGGCAACATAGAGAATAGCAAGCAAAAAAATTGAAAACCCTAGCAAGCAACTATTAAGCACAAAAGACTATCCAATTTACAAAGTAAGGCAGTGACTACTATCTTGGTTATTGCTCAGCTAGAAATTCAATTTGGTACAGGCAGCAGCTTGGATCAACTTATTTAGTTTGGTAGAGCCTTCAACACAGGTATTATCTTCTAAACTTGTTTAAACATACAGTAGCTATGTTCTTTTCCTTTAAACATTTTAATTATTTTTATTGATTGTTATTTTAATACTGTAGTTTGATCACTATAGTCTTAGTTACGTATCTTATTAAACCAAACCTCAATCTATTCATCTCATCCAGTAAGTTACTTTATATTTATTTATTTCAATTTCATAGTAGTTTAAGGTTCAATTTAAATCAATGGTATAATCATCAAAACCCTAATCTATTTCCTAAACACTAATTGGTTTTACAATTTTTGAAACCTTAAATAGTTTTCCAATTTCTAAAAAACCCCAATCTATTTTTCCCAATCTTTAAAAATCCTAATTCGTTTTCCAAACCTTAACCTATTTTCAAAACCCTTAAAACCCTTTTTTTATCCATAAATCCTAAAATCCTAATTTTATCCTAAAAACCCTATGTAGACCCTTAAATTTGGACCGATTTAAATTTAAAAAAGTTATCTTAGTCCATTATAAATCTAAAATCCCTTAAAGGTTAGAGTTTAATTGGTATAATTTTATATTAAAATTGCAAAAAGTCTAGGCCAAAAAATTAATTATTTTGGATCGGTTTGAGTTAAAATTAATTATTTTCGATCGAGTTGGTTCTCCCAAATCGATATGAGGCTAGCCCATATCAATTAAGGAGGGACAAATTTATATAGGCATTGCCCATATCGATTTGAGCTTGCCAAATCGATATGGGCATTGCCTCATATCGATCCCATATCGATTTTGGCAAGCCAAATCCATATGAGATAGCTCATATTGATTTCGGCAAGCCAAATCGATATGAACTTTGCCTCATATCGATTTGGCCAACCCAAATAGATATGAGGAAGGGTTCATGTCAATTTTTGGCCTCTAATTTGACTAATTCGAGTCCTAAACAAATTTTGACCGGCCATCTTTATTTCCTAATTACGCACTAATTTGTTGATACTCGGATTAACAATTCCTTTAAGGACTGGGATTAAGGATTTTTAAATGGAGTGTGCTCTATAAATACTGGAGAGATGACAATTAAGAAAGAGGAGGGAAAACCCTAGCATCAACATTGAGCAAGGAAAATGGAGAGAGTTAACAGCCAAGGAAAAAGAACACAACATACCCTAAACACTACACCACAAAGGCAGTATCACTTTCTTTGTCCCGCTCAGCCAGAGTTTTCAAATCATTGCAAGATCATATTTAATTTAGTACAAATTTAACTCATCTAAATTACTATAAGATATTTTGATGATAGTTTTAAATATCAAACACATTCATCCTTCACTTGAAGATAAGTTAAGTGCTTTAATCAACAATCTTTCATTTATATTAGTTTTATTTTATAATCAGTCATTGTTTGACTTATAACTGATAATAGTTATCTACAAAATTGCATACTTATCATAGGTTAAAATCCCAGTGGCCAAAGTCTGTTAAATATAATCTCAATAACTTATTTGATCAAAAGTCTTAATATCATAGTAGCTAAGAAAATTATTTTTTAAAAATCCTAATCTATTATTTTTCAAAACCCCAAGGAAACATTTGTAAAAACCATAACTGTATTTTCCTAAACCCTAATTCTCACAAACCCTAAACCTTAGTTTACCTAAAATACAAAACCCTAAATAGTTCTCCAAATTCTCAAAACTCTAAACTATTTTCCAAATTCCAAAACCCTAATCCTAGTTTTCCCAATTTCTAAAAATCTCAATTCTCTTTCTAAACATTAATCTTGTTTTTCTAAAACCTAAAAGTCCCACTTTTTATCCCTAGAACCTCAAGTCTTAATTTTCATCATTAAAACCCTAATTTGAAGTATAAACCCTAAATCGATATATTCATTGCTTTATTTAAGATTAAAACTTAGATGTTATTGCTTTATTTCTTAAATGGATGATTCATTAATATTTTAATTTTATAAATGATTTATTTTTATTGCTCATGATGAATGGTTGAATGATTTAATTTATTTGATTTATTATTTTAATGTTAATTATTTTAGTTTCCATATTGTAAGAGGCATTTTTCATCTTTTGGTGGGTGTTCTATTTATTTTGTTTTAGATATTGGACATGATTGTAAGGGCATGTTTCCATCTTGTATGGTGCCCATTTATTGTTTTGTTTGAACTTATTTTGATTTTAATACAATGATGATTTATTTTGATAATTGCATGTAGTATGAATGATTTTATAATATTTAAGAATTTAATAATATATAGACCTGAAAAGGAGGTCAGTTCGAATGAATTGGGCGTTATTGGGGAGCTAGGTCATTCTCACCTTCCCCATACGTACCCAACTTTCTATTTGGGGATTCCTTAGGAATTGAGTTATCCACCCTTTCTATTTTTTTGGCCCGTCCGGGTGGTAACTCCATTTTCTCTAGGTTTAGGCCTGTATTCTCTAAGGCCTTGAGTCTAGCAGTGCCAAAGTTGCAAGAACCATTCGATAGGAAAGTGGGGCAAAAATCCCCGCTCACACCCTAATTTAGTCATAAAAGTCCTAAAATCATCTAAAAACCCTAATTTAAGATATAAACCCTAAATTTGTTTTTTTGTTGCTTTAATTAAGATTAAAACTTGGATGCGATTATTTTATGTCTTGAATGGATGATTCATTAATGTTTTATTTTTATGAATGATTTATTTTTATATTTGCTAATGGTGAATAATTGAATGATTTATGTGATTTATTATTTTAATGTTTGATTATTTTAGTTTCCAAAGATGTAAGAGATATGTTTCCAGTTTGTGGGTACTTCATTAGTTAGGTTCAATGTAATTTCATTTATTTTGGATTTTGGGATTAATGTAAAGGGCATGTTTTCCACTAAATGGTGGGTGTCCTATTTTGTTTAGTTTTAGACATTAAACAATTATTGTAAAGGCATGTTTCCATCCTTGGATGGTGCCTATTTTGATTTTTTATTTTAAATTAAGGTGATGGATATTTATTTCTTTTAATGTGCATGTAATATGGATGATGCTATAATAAGTTAAGAATTTAATAATATTTAGACCTAAAAAGGAGGCCGGTTCCAATGAACCAGCGTTGTAGGGGTGCTGGGTCATTCTCACTTTTTCTAAGCATACTCAACTTTCTGAACCTGATAGGGGATTGGCGATTCCTTAGTAATCGTGTCATCAACCCCTTTCTTTTTTTCAGCCCGTCCAGTTGGGGACTCCATTTTCTCTGGGTTTAGGCTCCTGTTTTCTAAGGCCCTAAGCCTAACAGTGCTGAAGTCACAATAACCATTCCACATGGGAGTAGGGAAAAAAAATCCTCGCTCATAGTGGCAACTCCACTGGGATAAGAGAAGTTGATTCTATTGGTCTTTATATAATTTTATTTTTTTATTATGATATTATGCATTGCATCATTTAGATTGCATTCTGTGCGTGAGTTAGGACGTTTGTATAACCCATGTTGTGTTATATAAGGGATACCATACTTTCACTCATGGTATAGAGATTGAGCATGGCGTAACCACTCATAGCCTTGTACCATTTGGTATATACTTGCTATGGGAGCCTAAAACCTTTCAATCTAAAGACTTGAGCTCATGTAATTGACCTAGTTATTTTCCTTAGGTTTTTACCTTAAATGCTTGTTATTTGACTATGATTAATTCATCTTGGTTTGAATCATGGATTATTTGGTTGCTTCTTTTTCTAATATGACCTACCTATAGTGTAAGCTCAAAAATAATTTTTTCCTTTAAATCCAAAAGACCAAATTTCAAATTTTTAAAATTTTCAAGCTGGGTCAAAAATTTTCTTCCACCTTATGGCCCAATACTTTCAAAGCCCAAGGGTTTTAAAACAAAATTATTTTTTTGCTTCATCTAAAGATTACAAAAAGAGCTTATAAGTATTTAGGTCAATTGTGGGCGTAATTTATATCAAGAACCATTAATCATGGGCTTGTTTTTTGCATGAATCATTAGTTATTCCAAATGAAAAATCTATTTATGATAAACCTATTAATTTTGTTTTAATCCAATATAGCATAAAAGCTATTTTAGTTGAGATTCAATGGATTAAAGCCTAATTAATGGGAATTATCATGGTTTGACTTCTATGTTTGAGAATGTAACTATTAGTTAAAATCATCCGAGAGAAGTTTTGCGAAAACAAGATATCCCATGTTGGTATTTTGTTGACCATATGCCTAAGAAAAGAGACTCACTATTTGTGTGTGGAAGTTATAAGGTTGGAAGGAACATCCTAATTATCTTTGATTATTTGATTACTGTAGACCCTTAATTTTTGACCCGGTCCAGTCCAATATATTTTAATTAGTCCAAAATAATTTTTGTGTTGTCTAATATATTTTAATTGGTCAAAATAATTTTTGTTATCTTAATTAAATAATGTTTTCTTTATTATCTAATTTTTATTAATAAAAAATAAAAATAAACAAGTAAAAATAAAAATAAAATAAAATAATGGGCGATGGAAGAATCGGCGATGAAAAAATCATCGCCGAAAGTCAGCGCGGGCCCGTGGGCATTTCGCCCGCAGAGCCATTTCGCCCGCTGAATTTTTTTGCAGGCGAAATGGCTTGGCCATTTCGTCCACAGAGTTTTTCTGCAGGCGAGATGGACCACAGGCCCGTTTCGCCCGCATTCGCCACCGTAATTTTTTTAGCGGCAATTTTTTTCGCCAGCGCAATTTTTCCACAGCAGTTTTTTTTCGCAAGCGAAATTTTTCGCCGCAAATTTTCTGAAATCTAATACAATTAGGTTTCGATTTCCTTTTCTTAATAAATAATGTATGCCGTAAGCAACTAGGAAAAAACCATAAAAAACTTTTATAAATAAGTATAATTACAACACAAAAAGGGGAGAGAAATTGATGACTGAGAGGAAGGAGGAAAACTTGGAAACTTTAAATTTCTTCTGGCAGTAAATTGAATCGAACTGGGGAGGGACAAACAAGTCATTAACAATTCATCAAAGGCAGCAACTACCTTTGTTTTTATTCATTCAAGAAGTAATTTTGGGTGTAACTCACGAATCAAGGTTTGAGCTCTTAAATTCTTTTTTTTTCACAGTAGATTAATTCATGAAATTGTGTTCTTTTAATTCAAAAATCCCAGAACCTATTTCCCTTTGCTCAAAGTTTAAAAATCTTAAATCGTGGCTTTATTTTCTAAAAGTTTAAAGCTATTAGTTTTATTTCTTCAAAACCCCAAAACTCTAATTTACTTTCCAAATTATCAAAACCCTTAAATTATGTTCTGTTTCTTTTCAAAAAGTCCTAAAAATATCTTTTCTATTTATAAAAACTTTAATTTTTTTGGTTTACTTTCATAAACTTCATAAAATTATCCATTGATTTGCAAATTCTTAAAACTTAATTTTAAGAACACTAAACCCTAATTTTAAAACACTAAACCCTAACTCAACTCCAAAACTCAAAATAGTAAAACCCTAACCCCTTTAAAACCTTAAACCCTAATTTTTTCTAAACCCTAATCCTTTAAAATTTTAATAATCATAAAAACACAAATATTTTAATTTCACACAGTAAACTTGAAACCATAAATTAAAAGTGTTTTAAAGAGTCCAAATTTTAGTTTCACGATTTTACATCATAAACCCTAGTTTGGTTAATCAAAGAGTCTTACCAACTTTTTAAAATATAAAATTCTTAATCTATTTTATTTCTCTTAAAGTTACAGTAGCCTGATTCTATAAATTCCAAAATCCTAAACACATGAAATAAATAACCCAAAATGGAAATAGTAGCTATAATTTAGATTTTTATTTGCCTTATTCAATTCTATATTTGATTATTCTTTGATTTATTTATTTAAGTTCAATGCTTGGTTTCTTTAATTTATCATGGATGGATGTTTACTTTCTATTGATATTTAATGAATGATTTAATTATGATGAATGATTATTTACTTTTATCAATTTATTTAGATTTCCAAATGTTGTAAGAGGTATGTTTCCACTTGGTGGGTACCTCATTAGTTAAATATCATGTAATTTAAATTGCTTTTCTATTTTAGAACCAATGTAAAGGACATGTTTCTACCTTTCGGTGGGTGTCTTATTTAGGCATGGGATGTAAGGACATATTTCCATCCTTGGATGGGTATCCATTTAATTGTTTTGTTTGGACTTTGTTTTAATTTTCAATATATCGGTGCTTTACTTTAATTATTGTGTGTAATATGGATAATGTTGTTATATTTAAGAATTTTATAATATTAAGACCTATAAAGGAGGCCAGCTCCAATGAATTGGGCGTTGTGGGGGTGCAGGGCCATTTCTCACCTTCCCCATACGTACCCAACTTTCCAAACTCATTAGGGGGTTGGAGATTCCTTAGGAATCGAGTCATCCACCCCTTTCTTTTTTCCCGGCCCGTCCGGGTGGCGACTCCATTTTCTCCGAACTTAGGTCCATGTTTTCTAAGGCCCCGAGCCTAAACAGTGCTGAAGTCGCAAGAACCATTCCACCGGGAGTGGGGGCGAAAATTTCCGCTCACAGTGGTGACTCCACTGGGGATAAGAGAAGTTGATTCCATTGGTCTTTATATTATTCTATTCTTTCTTGTAATGATATTATCCATCGCATCATATTACATTGCATTGTGTGCGTGAGTTAGGACGCCCGTGTTACCCGTGTTGTGTTATGTAAGTGATACCATACTTTCACTCAAGGTATGGAGATCGAGCATGGCATAACTACTCATAGCCTCGTACCACTTGGTATATACTTGCTTTGGGAACCTAAGCCTTTTTACCCAAAGACTAAAACTCATGTAATTGGCCTATTTACTTTCCTTAGGTTTTACCCCAAATGCATATTGTTTGACTATGGTTAATTTATCTTGGCTTAAATCATGGCTTATTTGGTTTGTTCTTTTTCTAATATGACCTAAGTGTATTGTAAGCTCAAAATAAATTTTTTCTTTAAAATCCAAAAGACCAAAGCTATTTTTCAAAATTTTTAAGATGGTCCTTGGACATAAGACTTTTCTAAAAATAAATCAAAAATTCTTTGGCCCATGGCCCAAATACTAAGCCCAAAATCCATTTTTCTAAAATTCTTTTACAATGGGCTTAGAAACAAAACTATTTTCACCCAACCTTTTCCTACAAAGAGCTTACAAATTATTTGGGTCAATTGCGAAATACCAAAAATCAATTGTGGGCCTAGTTTACACAACCATGGGCTTGTTTTTGGCAATCATTAGTTACCTTTTTTAAGTGAGAAATCTATCTATAATAAACTTCTTAATTTAGTTTTAATCCAATATAGCATAAAAGCTACTTTAGTTGGTTGAATGGATTAAAACCTAATTCATGGGAATTATCATGGATTGATTTCCATTTTCGAAAATATAACTATTGGTTGAAACGTCCGAGGGAATTATTCGAAAGCAAGGTATCCCATGTTGATATTTTGTTAACCATATACCTAGAAAAAGAGACTCGCCATTCGTGTATGGATGATATAATATTGGAAGGAACGTCCTAATTATCCTTGTTTGTTGATTGTTTGTGCATACATGCATATATTTGCATCTCATTGGTCCTCTTTGGCTCACAGCCCTGGATTACAAGAGTTCAAAAGCTTACAATAATCCAACCTATGCTGGAGACGAAGTATCTAGCAAAGACTCAATCACTTGCTCACCAAAAATAATGGAGCCCGAACAAATTCAAAGAATGTTGGATGATGCCCTTAATGCCAAAATGGAAGAAATAAAAGAGGCCATGGCTGAGACCATAAAGAATCAACTAGCTGCAATTTTAGGAAATAATGCCGAAGCATCTACTAGCACCAAGAAAGTCAAGGGGAAGGCTAACGTTGATGAAGTACCTTTTGATGATGATAAGGTAATCATTGATGATGATGATTGGGCTCAATACTACCAAGATCCTCAAGACAAAAAGGAGCCGAAGGTTGTTAAGAAGGAAACTATTGAAAAGTCTGAGATTTCTGATATTGAAAAGATGATTGCTGATTTAGAAAAGAAATTTGAGAAGAAACTAAAAACCGAAGAAATGTTTGAAGTTGATAAATTATTTGAGCTAGATGAAGAAGTTCCGTACAAGTTCAAGATGCCATCTTTTGCTAAGTACGATGGAACTGGAAATCCTCATCTCCATGTGAAGTAGTATATCACTGCTATGCAGTCTGCCCAAGCTACCAAGGCTCAAACTCTAAGGTACTTTATGCTCTCATTAGACCCTGTTGTCCAAAATTGGTTCAACACCTTAGAGGAAGGTACACAAAAAGATTGGGACATGTTGTACAAGGCTTTCATTCAACAATATGGGTACAATGTCGAGCTGGAAGTCACCTTAATGGAAGTTGAGTCCATTAGGCAAAGGCCAAATGAAAATTTTGTGGACTATGTGAAAAGGTGGAGAAATAAGGCTGCTTTGCTCAAGAAGAGGCCCGATGAATCTGATCAAATAAGGATGATCGTGAGAGGTGTCCTGCCCAATCTCCGTGAAAGGATGTCTCACACCCTTATAAGGGATTTCAAAGATCTTCTCCAAGCTGGTCTACAAATTGAAGAGTGGGAAAGGGAGAAGAATCGCTTTTCAATAAGAAGGAATGAGAAAGGGAATTACCAGCCTAGCAATCAAAGTACGCAAAAGAAGTTGATGTTAATGTAACCGGTCAAGAAAATAAAAGACAATTCTCAGAATTTGGGAAACCTCTATCTTGGGTTTTTAGCAAGCTGCAAAAGAAAGGGTTGTTACAACCTTTAGTTCCTCGACCGTTACATTATCCATTGCCACCAAACTTCAATGCCGAGGCCTTCTGTCAATTTCATTAAATGTGAGGGCATGAAACAAATAAATGTGCTCGTCTAAGGCATGAGATCCAAGATTTAATCAACAGTGGTAAGCTACCTGAGTCGGATAAGCCCAATACCAAGAACAACCCTTTGCCTAAGTTTGGAAGAGTACCTCCACCGGCAACCTTCATGGTGGGAAAAGGATTGGAAGAAGATTTTGTTTTATCATCCTTTCAAGATGGGGATATTGAAGATATGAAAGGAAAAGAAGCTTAAACTCAACAAACTTTCCTTAGCTTGAATGTTGCTTTTCAATTTTACTTTCTTTAATATTTAAATTGGAACAATCTTGTTTTTCAAATCTAAAGTTGGTTGAATAAATTACTTTCGTCAAAATCTTGTTGGTCTTTGTTCATTTTGGTGCCCAACCGATGAGGAATTTAGCTTGATGTTTATAAATTAATGTGTCTAGGCATCATGACTTGAATGACTTTACTAGATGATGGAATCGCTCTATAGCATTGAGTTGTATATGCTTACTTAGAGAGGGCTCCTGCATAATTACCTTTGTCTAGGTCCTAGTCAGTCTTAGAACATGCTTTGACAAATTTTTGAGGCAAAATTGAACTCTACTTATTTAAGGGAGAGATGATCTAGGCATTGTTTGTCGAGCCAACAACTAGTATCCACCCTATTAAATATTAATCCCTAGTTGTCCCTTTGAGCCTTCATAAAATTTTAGCTTTCTTTTCATTGGCTTAAAAAACCCCAATAATCTACCTTGAGCTGTTGTGATACTTTTGACAAGTCTTATGATCACTAAGATAAAGAGGCAAGAAGATCAAAGAAAGCAATGATTGGCCAAGATCATGAAGATAGTTGAAGTTCTCAAGACCATGAAGTTAGTTGATGTTTTCAAGACCATAAGGGTAGTTGAAGTTTTCAAGACCATAAGGGTAGTTGAAGTTCCCTTAATATCTCCAATATATCAAAACAACATCATCATTAGAGTAACAAATGATTTATCCCTATTAAAGAAGATTTATGTTACTCCACTTATCCATTATTGGAAGCCCAAGTTGGTACAAATAAGACAACTGTTTTAGAGCTAGAACAAAAAAAAAGAAAAAGAAGAAAAGAAAACAAAAAAGACAAAAGAAAAGAAAAAGAAGAGAAAAAAAGAAAAGAAAACCCAAAAAGGTTCAAAAAGCCAACTAAGTTCTCTTTTACCTAAGACAACAAAAGGCTTCCATTTAGTTTATAAGGACGGTTTGACTTGAATTGGTCCAACCCAACCAAAGATTCAATCAAAATCAAAGAAAAAGTAGAAAGACTATTCAGTTCATGAAAGTTCTGTACTTGATAGTCCTACAAGAAAGAAGGATAAAATGATAAAATGCTTAAAGAAAAGGGAAGAGTAGAGAAAGAAAAGGGAAGAGTAAGAAAAATAAAGAGGAAAGAAAAGGGAAAAGAAGAAAAAAAGCGAATTTGGATTTTAAACTTTTTGTAAGGGCAAAGACTGTCCTAATCAAGATCCAGATTAATGCCAAGAAGATAGAAGGAACTTGGAGTCTAGAAAGATTGCTCCCAATTGCCTAAAGTTCCAACAAAAAATTTGTAGTGTGAGAGTTTGTCCACTGTGTTACATCAGCTCCTATCTCAAAATGGCCTTCATTTAAACCCATGTCTCTCATAGACTCCATTTCAAGCCTATCAAAGACCTGTTGATCTCTCTTGGTAGGTAAAGTCTATTAGTGGAGATAGTTTGGATAAGCATGCATATGAGATAGACAATATTTAAACTTAAATGAGACCTTTGGCCAAGTAATGTGTATGTGCCTATCTGAAGTGCAACAATTCTTGCTTAAATAGAAATAATTCCCGAGTTTAGTATAGTAACTAGGGTTGTCATGTTATAGATATGTTAATTTTTAAAATCAAGTCCTGAGGTACATTGACATTAATTTGGCAAAGCCAACATTTGATTTCAAAATCGAAGTTCAAAAAAAAATCAAAAAAGTGTTTTTTCATACAAAGCCTTCAAGTTAAGGGCAGTATGTTGAACCTCCAAAGGATACATTGGGCAAATGGAATGATTACTGGCAAAGTTATAAAGAAGCTATCAACTGACATGCTGAAACATATTTTGAAATAGATGAATTCCTGAATCTGCTGCTTGGGGTCTCCATTATTCATATTTTTCAATATCTTGAAGATAAAAGCCATAAATGTAAAGCTTTCTATCATTCCAATGCAAGACTTGAATGAACATCGAAAAGGAGTCAATAAAATACTTCTACTGATCACCTCGGTCTATGAGTCAATGAAACCGCTCTGAGTATTATCATACATATCATGCATACATGAGCATATCACATCGCAATTTCTTGTCTTGTGTTGTCTATTCCTTGTCAAAATGAACAGTAAACACCTTGCGAAGTAAAGAATCAAAAGAAGATATTGAATCAAGAGGGCACGGAAAGCCTATTTGCTTGTGGAAGCTCCAATCATTTTGCAAAAGAAGAAATACGTGCTTGTGCGACGAATTAGATGGCAAAAACATCGATCAGGCCCACATAGAAAAATCATGGGTTTGAGCCTACACAGGGGGCAAAGTTTCTCCTTTTTAATTCTTTGAGTCTATATATAAAAAAATTCTTTGCCACGCAGGGGGGCAAGGAGAGGGTATGAAGGCTAGCTAAAAAGGGCTGATTTTTTTTTTTTGCAAAAGTGCAAAGGAAGAACAAGACAGAATGAAAAAAGAAGAAAATTAGAATTCTCAAAAGAATGAAGATACAAGAGATAAAAGATCAGTCCAGCTAAAAGAGTTGAAGCCAGGGAAAAGACCCGATTTAAAGGATGAAGATCCAATTTCAAGGGTGAAGACCCGATCTCAAAGAAGGAAGATCCATTTTCAAAGGTGAAGAACCACAATGTATAGAACAGCCAAAGCAGTCAGACTTCTCAAATGATAAAAGGTCAGTCAAACTCAGTCTCGGGTCCAAGCACCCATTCTCGGGTCCAAGTACCCAAGCTCGGGTCCAAGTACCCAATCTCGAGTCCAAGTACCCAAATCAATTCAAGCTCGAGTCCAAGTACCCATTCTCGGGTCCAAGCACCCATTCTCGGGTCCAAGTACCCAAATCAAATTCAAGCTCGGGTCCAAGTGCCCAATCTAGGGTCCAAGTACCCCAAATCAAATCAATCTCGAGTCCAAGTACCCAAATTAAATCAAAATCAATTCAAATCTCAAGTCAAAGTACCCAGTTTAGGATCGAGTATTCGAATCCAACTTAGGATCAAGTATCCAAATCCAGTTTAGGATCGAGTATCCCAATCCAATTTAGGATCGAGTATCCAAATCCAGTTTAGGATCGAGTATCCCAATCCAATTTAGGATCGAGTATCCCAATCCAATTTAGGATAGAGTATCCAAATCCAATTTAGGATCGAGTATCCAAGTCTAGTTAGGATCGAGTATCCCAATCCAATTTAGAATCGAGTATCCAAATTCAGTTTAGGATCGAGTATCCAAATCCAGTTTAGGGTTGAGTATCCAAATTCAGTTAGGATTGAGTATCCCAATCCAATATAAATACGTTGAATCAAGCTTGTGCTTACTGCCTGACCAACTTATATCATGGATGAACAAAGCAAATTTTGAGACAATCATTCCTATGTCCTTATTTGCTGTATTTTAATATTCTATGTGTTTTTGAGTGTTGCTTTGTTTCTGTCTCTCTTTTCACTGCTGCCTCATCACTTTCCCTTTTTTACTGCTTCTTCCTCTTCTTCTCTCTATGTGTTAATTCTTCTGGTTATTGTCTCTATGTCTTCCTACTTTGTGATTCTTTCCCTCTGTTTGATCACTTTGGCTGTTAGTTTTTTTACCCATTTCCCCCCTCGTGCGATCCTTTTTAAACCTTTATTTATAGGAATGAATTAGGTTAAAGCTTATGTGATAGAGCTTAATCCGAGTTTAATTATGATTCCTAATTAAGCACAGCTCCGATTAAAGCATATCGAATTAAAGCATTCATGAAACTGAGGCCATATTGAATTAAAACTAATTTAATTTGATATGGTATTCATTCCAACTCTATATGGGGCCTCCATATCGAATTGTAAGGTGTCCAATTCGATATGGAAGCCTCCATATCAAATTGGATGGCCTCCAATTCGATATGGAGCCATCCATATTGAATTGGGTGACTCCAATTCGATATGAATGCTGCCCATATCCAAATGGCCTGGCCCAAACCCAAATAAACCCAATCAAATTTTGAATCGAACCATTTTAGGACTTTAAAATTTGAACCAGACTTATAGGCCTAATAAAATTGAACCAATATAATTAAAGGCTTTAAAATAGGTTTAAGCCATTAAGAAAAAACTGAACTTGACTAGGCATTCCTTAATTAGGATCGGACTAGCTTAGGGCCAAAATCAAGGGTCTACAGTTTGCCCCCTGCTTGAACGATCTAAGACTTCAATAGAAGAGAGTAAAAAGTAATATGACTTTGAGCTGATTTTGGATAAGGATGGGTTCTAGACCCGAGGTTGGATTGAGTTTTGGACCCAAGACTGGATTGGATTCTGGACTCGAGACTGGATTGGGTTCTAAACCCAAGACATGATTTGATTTGGGTTCTCAACCCGAGTTGGTTTTTATTCTTAACCTGAGACTAGATTTGGATTCTCGACCTAAGACTAGATTTTGGGTTGTCAACTCAAGGCTGGATTGGGTTGTAGACCTGAGATGTGATTTTGGGTTCTCGACCCAAGACTAGATTTTGGTTAGGGTACTTGACCTAAGACTAGATTTTGATTCTCGACCCAAAACTGGATTTGATTTGGATACTCAACCCGAGATTAGATTTGATTTGGGTACACAACCCAAGACTAGATTTGGCTTTTCGACCCAAAACTAAATTTGATTTGGGTACTCAACCCAAGATTGGACTTGGGTTCTTGACTTGATACTGGACTTTGGTTCTCGACCCGATACTGGATTTGGGTTCTTGACCCAAGATTGGATTGGGTTTTAGACCCAAAAATAAATTTTGGGTTTTCGACCACAAACAAAATTTTATTTGGGTGACTTTTCATCAGGTGAGAGTTCTGGCTGTCTTCTAGCCAATTAATTTTAGCTCTTCTAGCATATTGATCTTCTATCATGGCTTTCTTCTGGTCACCTGCTCCATTTTTTAATGTATCATCTCTAGATCTTCTAGCTGGACTAACCTTCTGTGATCTGGAAATTTTAGCTTTATTCTAGCCGGCTGTTCAATTCTTCAATGGATTGTGGGTCTTCACCCTCAAAATAGATCTTCATCCTTGGACATCAGGTCTTCAACCTTCAAAATGGATCTTCATCCTTTGGAGATTTGTCCCATATTGGCTTCAACTCTTCTAGCTAGACTGATCTTTTGTCATTTGCATTTTAGTTCTTTTGAGAGTTCTAATTTTCTTCTTGTTCCATTCTTTTTATTCTTCCTTTTGCAAAAACTTCATCTATTTTTTAGCTAGTTCTCATATCCTATCTTTGCCCCCCTGCATGGAAAAATATTGTAAGTGAGTCTGAAAATATTTTGTGCACATATAAACTCAAAAATTAGAAGGAGAAACTTTGCCCCCTGTGTAGGCTCAAACCAATGATTTTTTTCCCATGCAGGCTTTGGGTGATATTTGTGTATTTTATAGTTCCTTGCATAAGCATGAATCTCTATTTTATAAATTGACTGGATCTTTCTCAAGCAATGGGCCTTCCATGCCCCCTGATTCCATATCCGCTTCATGTTTGCTTCATAGAGTATTTGTTGCTCACTTTGACAAAGAATAGGAACATAAGACAAAAAATGCAGTGTGATATGCTTATGTATGCATGATATGCATGGATGATACTTACAGTGGTTCCATCTAGTTATCGTACTAAACTCAGGAATCATTTCAATTTGAGCAAGAACTGTTGCACTTCAAATAGACACATACACATTACTTGGCCAAAGGTCTCATCAAGTTTAAATATTATCTATCTCATATGTATGCTTATATGAAATATCTCCACTAATAAACTCTACCTACCAAGAGAGATAAACATGTCTTTGATAGGCTTGAAATGGGGTCTATAAGGGACATGGGTTAAAAGAAGGCCATCTTTGAGTTGGTGTTGATGTGACACTACTGACTAACCTTCACACTACAATCTTTTGTTGGAGCAATAGGTAGCTGGGAGAAATCTTGCTAGACTTTAATTTCTTTCTATCTCCTTGGAAGAAATATAGAACTAATTAATACGATCTTCTTCTTTTCCTTTTACTTTTGCATAAACTCAAGACTTGTTTTTTTTTCTCTCTTTTTGTTTTTGCTCTTTCACTTTTTTTTTTTGTTTTTTTGTTGGGTCTTAGCTCCAAAAGAATTGTCCTAACTATGGATGAGTGGAGTAGAGTCAGTCTACTTCAGTGAGGATAAATACTTCATTGTCCTGACTTTATCTCAATGATGAAAGAGACCGGAGTTATTAAATCTAGTTAAGGTAATTTTTAACTATCCTTGTGGTCTTGACTATGCATCTTTTCCTTGATCTTCTTACCCTTTCACCTTAGTGATCATCAGACTTGTCATAAGAGTTGCAACAACATAGGGTCAATCATCGGACTTACAAGCCAATAAAAAGCAAGCTAAAATATTATGAAGGCTCAAAGGGACAACTAGGGATTGATGTTAATAGGGCGGATAATAGTTATTGGCTTACCAAATAATGCCTAGATCATCTCTCCCTTAAATAAGCAGAGTTCAATTTAACCTTCAAAGTTTTTCAAAGTATGTTCTAAGACTGACTAGGACCTAGATACTCATAATTATACAGGAGCTCTCTCTAAGTAAGCATACACAGCTCAATGTTATAGAACAATCCCTCACCTAGTAAAGTCATTCAAATCATGATGCATAGATACACTAATTTATGAACATCAAGTAGATTCATCATTGGTTGAGCATCAAAATGAACAAAGACCAAAATAAATTTAATGAAAGTAACTTATTCAAACAAGCATAATTTGAAAAATATAATTGTTCCAATTAAATATTAAAGAAAGCAAATTAGAAGAGCAACATTCAAGCTAAGGAAAGTTTGTCGAGTTGAGTTTCTTCTCTCTTCACTTCTTGAATACTCTCATCTTGAAAAGAGGATAAGGCAAAATCTTTCTCCAATCTTCTTCCTACCATGAAGGTTACTGGTGGAGGTACTCTTCCAAATTTAGGCAAAGGATTACTCTTGGTATTAGGCTTATCAGGCTCAAGCAACTTTCCACTGTAAATCAAATCTTGGATCTCATACCTTAAATGAGCTCATTTATTTGTCTCATGCCCTTGCATTTGATGAAATTGACAGAAGGCCTTGGTGTCAAAGTTTGATCGTAGAGGATTGTGTAGCTGTCGAGGAGCCAACGGTTGTAATAACCTCTTCTTTTGTAGATTGTTAAAAACCCAAGCAGAGGTTTCCCAACTCTGAAAATTATCTTCTACTTCCTTAACCAGTTGCATTAACATCAACTTCCTTATGTGTACTTTGATTGCTAGACTGATAATTTCATTTTGTAGAAAAATGATTCTTCTCTCTTTCTCACTCTTCTATTTGCAAGCCAGCTTGAAGAAGATCTTTGAAATCTCTGATAAGAGTGTGAGACATCCATTCATGGAGATTAGGTAGTACCTCTCTTACTATCATCCTAATATGGTCAAACTCATCTGCCTCTTTTTGAGAAGTGCAGCCTTATTTCTCCATCTCTTTACATAATCAATAAAACTTTTAATTTATTTTTGCTTGATAGTCTCCACCTCCATCAAGGTAACTTCCAGCTCAAAATTGTACCCATATTGCTGAATGAAGGTTTTATACAGCATATCCCAATCTTTTTGGATACTTTCCTCTAAGGTATTGAACCAGTTTTGCACAACAGGATCCAATGAGAGCATGAAATACCTTAGAGTTTGAGCCTTGGTAACTCTAGCAGATTGTATAGTAGTGATGTACTACTTAACATGCAAGTGAGGATTCCCTGTACCATTGTATCTAGTGAGAGAGAGCATCTTAAACTTGTAAGGAAATTCTTCATCTTGCTCAAATAGCTTGTCCACTTAAGACACCTCTTCGGCCTTCAACTTTTTCTCTAAATCCGTAATCAGTTTCTCAACATCTAAAGTTTCAGTCTTTTCTATGGATGATCTTTCCATAACCTTCGGCTCTTTCTTCTTATTTTTCAGATTTTGGAAGTATTAAGCCCAGTCATCATCATCATTAACAACTACCTTGTCATCATCGAAGGCTACTTCGCTAACCTTAGCCTTTCCCTTGTCCTTCAGCTTCTTAGTGCTGGCAGATGCCTCAGAAGTGCTCCCCAAAAGCGCAGCCAATTGGGTCTTCATAGTCTCAGCCAGGGCCTCCTTCAATTCTTCCATCTTGGCATTGTGGGTATCATCCACCATCCTTTGAATCTATTCAGGTTCCATTTCTCTTGGTGAGAAGCTGATCGAGTTGCTACTGGAGTCTACGTCACTAGCGTAGGCTGAGTTTTCGAATGCTCTCGAATTGCTGTACTCCAGGTCTATAAGCCATAAAGGATCAATGATATGTAATGCAATGCATGTATGCATGTATGTATAAGTAATCAAACAATCAGAGATAATTAGGACATTCCTTCCAACCTTATAACTTCCACACACAAATGACAAGTCTCTTTTTCTAGGTACATAGTTAACAAAATATCAACATGGGATATTATATTTTGAAAAATTCTCTCAGATGATTTTAACCAATAGTTATATTTTCAAACATAGAAGCCAGTCCATGATAATTCCCATTAATTAGGCTTTAATCCATTAAATAAACTAAAATAGCTTTTATGCTATATTAGATTAAAACTAAATTAAGAGGTTTATCATAAATAGATTTTCTATTTGAAAAAGTAACTAATGATTCATGCCAAAAATAAGCCCATGATTAATGATTCTTGGTATAAATCAGGCTCACAATTGATTTTTGGTTTTTCATAATTGACCTAAATATTTGTAAGCTCTTTTTATAATCTTTAGATGAAGCAAAAAAATAATTTTGTTTCAAGGCCCTTGGGCTTTGAAAGTTTTGGACCATAAGGTGAAAGAAGATTTTTGACCCATCTTGAAAGGTTTTCATGTCCAAAGACCTTAAAAATTTTAAAAATAGTTTTGGTCTTTTAGACTTAAAGGAAAAATTATTTCGAGCTTACAACATAGGTAGTTCATATTAGAAAAAGAACAAACCAAATAAGCCATAGTTTAAACCAAGATAAATTAAGCATAGTCAAACAATAAGCTTTTAGGAAGAAAACCTAAGGAAAATAACTAGGCCAATTACATGAGTTTTAGTCTTTGGGTTTGAAAAGTTTAGGCTCCCATAACAAGTATATACCAAAAGGTACAAGGCTATGAGTGGTTATGCCATACTCGATCTCTATATCTTGAGTGAAAGTATGGTATCCCTCATATAACACAGCACGGGTTACACGGGCGTCCTAAAACAATGCAATCTATATGATGCAATGAATAATATCATAATAAAAAAGAATAAAATAGTATAAAGACCAATGGAATCAACTTTTCTTATCCTACTAGAGTCACCACTATGAGTAGAGATTTTTGCCCCCACTCCCATGTAGAATGGTTCTTGTGACTTCAGCACTGTTAGGCTCAAGGCCTTAGAGAATATGGGCTTAAATCCGAAGAAAATAGAGTCGCCACCCGGTCAGACTAAAAAAATAGAAAGAGGCAGATGACTCAATTCCTATGGAATCCCCAACCTCCTAATGGGTTCAAAAAGTTAGGTATGTATGGGGAAAGTGAGAATGACCTAGCACCCCCATAATGCCCGGTTCATTAGATCCGACCTCGTTTTCATGTATAAATATTATTAAATTCTTGGTTATTACATAACAAGTGTATAATTGATGATATTTTTGTCCCTATTTCTTAATATATTTATTGTCCAATTGAGTTTAATTTGTTTGTTCAAGTGTTTATTAGTGTTGATTCCAGGAACTTTGGACACATTGGGACCTTAAGGTTATTTAGGTCAGGATCACGGATGAAAGACAAGGGAAGAAGCTTATTTTGGGCAAATTCATCAAGTGACACGCCCAGTGGCATGGGCGTGTCACTGAACGTGCCATTACTCCTAACTTACAGAAGCTGTGACATGCCCAATGATGAGGGTGTGTCCCTGATCATGTCCCTAACTCAGCATTGCAATAGTAATAATATGCCCAAGGACATGGGTGTATCACTGCCCATGTCATTAAAGTTTGAAACAGCACCGTTGACATGCCCACAGACATGGGCGTGTCAGGCAAAAATCTCTGTGCTATAAAATCTGAGTTAAAGAGCAAATTAGGGATAGAGTTTTATTTTCAGAGCTGACTTCCTGAGAAAAAAGAGAGTTTTTATCAGCCAAGTGAAGATGAAGATCCAATTCATGCGAGATTTAATCCAAGATTCGAGGATTGAAGTGAAGAAACACAAATCGTTCATTATGGATTATTTAAATTCTTTTACTTTCCTCTATTTTTGTTTTCTGGTTATGAACATGAGCTAAACATTTTATCTATCTAGATATTGATGAACCCTAGATTTATTGTATGGATTGAATAATTCTTATTAAATTAAATCATTTGATTGAGTTGTTTTATCCTTTTGATTATTAATTTCTTATTTCCAATTGATAATAGCATGCTTATTGATTGGCTGTAATTTTCATATTATTGACTTGAGAAAGCTTGATATGAACAAAATGCTCATTAGGATTGAGGGTTGATTGGAGTGCTAGAGATAGACTTACAAGACCCTTTGGTTTAAAGTTCCTTGTTCTTATTGTAAGATCTATTTAATTATGCTTGAGAAGAGATTCCTAGCATTCTGCTTAGTGATTAGGGATTAATTCACTTGAGAGAGGTTTTAATCTAATTTAGGAGAATGCCAATTCAGCTCTATTATTTGATTCAATTGAATTGAAATTCATAAATTCTTTTTATGGGTAGGGGGATTCAATATCTGGATAGTATTTTCATCATCAAATTTTGTTGCACAATATTCAATTTTTCTTCACTTTAGTTTATTAAGTAATTCATCTTTTATTTTAATCATCACACAAACTATTGATTCGCTAAACAATAGTTGAAATTTTCACTAATATTTGATCTTGTCCCCAGTGGAATGATAACTTACTCACTATTTTATTACTTGAGCGACCCGTGCACTTGTGGTATCACTGCGATAGCATAAATTCGCCATCAAGTTTTTGGCGCCATTGTTCTATAGACCTTTAGGACTACATTCAAAACTCCATTGGGTACTGCGCCATTTAGGCTAGTATACGGAAAGGCTTGTCACTTACCTGTGGAGATTGAACATAATGCTTATTGGGCTATAAAATAGATTAACCTTGATCTAGCTTGTGCAGGTGATAGGAGGAAATTATAGATCAACGATCTGGATGAATGGAGATTACAAGCTTATGACAATATAAGGATGTATAAGGAGTGGACTAAGAGATGGCATGATTCTCACATTATGGAATGGAAAGATTTTCAAGTTGGTGATCAGGTATTATTGTACAATTCGAGGCTTTGACTTTTTTCATGTAAGTTGAAATCAAGATGGTCTGATCCATTTACAGTCAAAGAAGTTTTTCCCTATGGGACAATTGAAATTACTCACTCAGAGAAAGGGAATTTTAAGGTTAATGGGCAAAGGCTTAAACTATATTTAGAGGGGACTTGAGTGAGTTGAAGGAGGTTTTATACGTCCAAGACTAAAGATGAACCAATCCCGAACGTCAAACTAATATGACGTTAAAGAAGTGCTGGGTGGGAGGCAACCCACTATTTTATTTGTTTTGATATTTGTTTCTTTAATTTTCATGTTTTTAGTTTGTTTTGTTGGTTTTTGATTCTTCTATCATTGGTTGGTGGTGTGTTTGCCTTTAATTCATTTGAATTTGTAGAGGAAAACTTTCTTTTGAGGGAACTTGAGCTTATTTAGGGACACACCCATGTGAGTGGGCGTGTCATTAATTTTAAGAGACAGTAGCTATGACACGACCAGTGACACAACCATGTCATTGGACATATCATATAGATGGCACTATAGTAGCTACAACATGCCCAATGACATGCCCACGTCATTGGTCATGTCATTTTGGTTAAATTTGAGATTCATAGTAGCAACCACAAACCCAGTGACACGCCCATGTCACTGGCCATGTTGATTTAAATGAGTCACAGTAGCTACAACATACCCACTAACACACCCGTGTCAGTGAGCTTGTCATTTTGTTCAATAAATAGTAGTTATGATATGCCCATAGACACGGCCGTGTCCATAGGGGTGTCCATGTTTTTTTAAGTCGTGTCGATTTTAAATCAAACATAATTTTCTCTCTCCTCTCCCCCTCTTTTATGATTTTCTCTCAAATTTTCACACTCTCACCATTGAAATCTCATACCTATTCATCATAGAAGGGATTTCGACTCCCATTTAGTGATTTGGAGGGGATTTGCTCATTTTTCCTTTGATTTTCTCGCATTCTTCACGCTATTCAGGTACACACTTTTAACTTTTGAAATTTTATTTTATTTTTTTTGCGATTTCTTGCAATTTATTTGGAGATTCTTTGAGATCTATTGATTGTTGGATTTGTTTTATTTAGTTGAATTCTAGATACTCTATTCTATTTTATTGTGGGTTTGTTTATTTGCCATAGCTAGTTTCTAGGGATTTCAAAATTTGTTTTTACTATAGGATTTCGCATTTTATTTGAGTTTTGTGGATATTTAGTGATTTAATCATTGTGTTTTTGAAAATTCCATGGTTATAATCGAGTTGCATTTATTGACACTCTATATTTGATTATTTATTCTTAATGAATTGATATCCTATGTTTTGTTGCGTTGGGCTATGGCGATATTGAATTAGGGCGATGATATTGAATTGGGGTAATGCTTGTTATGGTGATTGACTATTGCATGGATTTTAAAAAAAAAGGTTGCCCTTATTGAGAATTGGTTCATTGCTCTCTCGTTGGTTTAGTGTCATTGCTTTTATTGTTTGATAATGCATTACTATTGTTGGTTTCGTTGGGTTGCGCTATTGTGTTGCTCTTCTTGGCTTGTTTGGTGTACTTTGTTTTGAGGCTATTCTTGTTTGTTCTATAGATCATGGGTCCTCGCAAACAAGTGTCATCTAAATTACCAATTAAGTGGGCTAGAGGTTAAGGTAGCTCAAGCCAACCCGCTACCAATCCCACCTCGAAATTCATGGCCGGCCACAAGTGCCTTCAATTTTCAACTGCAAAGGAGCGAAGATGGTTTGAACTGTTAGGGAACAAGGATTGGTCATCGCTTAGGGTTTTGGATTAGGGTGCCATGGAGTGAGCCAACATATTGACTAAGGTCCAGGAATTGATTAACCAGTCAGGATGGGAACAACTCTTCTCCATCAATGAGCCTTCATACAGAGAGTTAAACTTGGAGTTCTTCTGCACTTTTCAATTTGATAAAAACAAGATCTCCATCATCGAGCCCATGATGAAGTTTTGTTTGGGCGGTCAATGATTCCACATGAGCATCAACGAGCTTGGCATGCATTTGGGTCTAGTTACTACGGAGGAGGTGCAGACCGTAGAGTATCTTAACTCTGAGGTAGACTTTGTAGAGTATGATGTCATTACTCCCAGGGTTTAGAGCACATTTGCACCAAATTCTGCCAGGTATCAGTCAAAGGTATCAAAGGAATCAAATTTTGAGTCATTCATATGTCGAGTAGTGCATAATTTGTTGGTTCACACCATAGTGGCTCGACTTATTAGTACGAGAGTTGTTTTCCTGAGGGATCTATTCTTCTTGAACTGCATGGTCCATAAGATCCAATGCAACGTAGCTCATGCTATCATGCATTTTTTCTATGAGCAGTCGAAGAAAGGGGCACCGGGTAACTTGCATGGTGGCATGTATGTCACAAGACTTGCTCGCAGTTTGGGGGTGCTAGAGGGATGCCTCCCGATGACTTTGGATGGGCTTCCTAAACTTTTAGGCATGAATACTTTGAAACGGTTAGACCGGGAGAAGGTGGTGGAGCTGCAGGCGCCACCCACGGATTCTGAGCCAGTGCCAACCACGGATTTTGAGCCAATTCCTCCTGCTCCCACTTTCGATAACTTACTCACTATTTTATTATTTGAGCGACCCGTGCACTTGCAGTGTCACATCCGTCACCACATTTATGCATAGTAGTCACGTGCACAGTGAGAGAAGGGGAAAGGAGAAGATAATTCCTGACAACGGCCTCAGATAAGGCTATAGGATCAATGGGACCTAATTGAAGAAAAATGCAAAGTTTTAGGGAGGTGACTGTAATTTCAAAAAGTCTTGGGGAGGTGACTGTAATTTTTAAAAGTTGTACTGGATGTTCTTAATAGTGCACATAACAAATTCCAAAAATGGAGAGTAGAGAAAAATCGGTCGCAACGACGCGTAACCGTTTTTCCAGAAAACGCACGGTTTGGAAGATATAGGGGATTTTGATTAGGGACATGTTGGTCATTATTAATTAAAATTTATACATGAATCTAAAGTAGGAAATAAACACACGAGTGTGTAAAGGATGTCGAGGGGTTGAATATGAAACAATCGTCAGTAGAAATGGAGCCGGGGCAAAACCCGAGCAAAGAAGGGACCTAAGGGGAATTTTATAAAAAGTCGAGGGTTTATTGGTAAATTTTCAAAATGACTTGGAAACCTAAAATAGACCTTAAAAAATAGAAAGTAGAGGTCGAGAGGATCAAAACCATATGTAGTTTGCCTCGTGAAACTGTACGGTTTAAAAGTTACGAACGAATAATCGCCGGAGGGTATTTTAGTCTTTTCACACTTTAGACCATAAAATTTCAGCACAAGGAGGTTGAGGGGCCAAAATATAATTAAAAGAAAGTCTAAGGGCTTGGGTTTTAAACTAATAAAAGGAAGAGACATTTGGGCTAATGAAAATTAGCCATTTAGGGTTTATAAAAGGAAGAAAAGAAAAAGGTGTGGACATTTGGCCTTAAACTATTCATTCACCCATAAGTGGACATCATTTCCACTATATATATATCATCATAGCAAGAAGAACAAAACTCTCTCTCTCCCACTTCAAAAATTCGGCCACCATAAGAAGAACACCAAAGGATTTCCAATTTTTATCAAGTTTGATTTTCAAGGTAAGTTTTAAGGTTTTCAAGTATGTAGAATTCAATTCTAGTATCAATTTTAAGTATTTATATATCTATTGGAAGATTGGAAATTAGGGTTCTTATGGTGGATTTGGGGAAAATTTTAAGTAGTGATGATATTGATTAATTAAATGGAAGAATCAAGGTTTCTAAGGTTTAATAAGGTTAGATTAGGGTTTAGTTTGAAAAGAAATGGAAGGGTAGTTTATTGTTTTAAATTTCTAAGGTTTATGTTTAAGGTTGTGTTCTTGAATTTCTTGAAGGAGAAACAAATATTAAGGAAGGAGAAGAAGGAAAGGCAAAAAGGAATTAAAAGAACAAGGTTTGGTACTTTACCTTGGAAAAATACTTTACCTTGGAAAAATACTTTACCTTTGAAGAATTAATTTTCCTTCCAATTTTCTTGCCAAAACTTTATCTATGGAACTTTTGCTATGGATGCATAAATGTATTGTTTGAGTTTGAATTCATTGGTTGAGTGATATTTTTTAAACCCATGGGGTGATTGAGTTGTTAAATTCAATTGAAATCTATTATTTCCAAAGATTTTGGTAAAAGAGTTTATGGACTCTATTTAGTCCAAATTGATTTAAACAATCAAGTTATTTTAAAAGGGAAGTGTTTAAGTCTTCATTATATTATTATGGAAGCTTTGAAATGGGTTTAAAACAGAAAAATAAACAAATTTTGCACTAAATGTAAGTTTTGGCCGAATTGGTGCTTTTTGGGATCCAATTCTGGACCTAATTTTGGGCAGCCAGTTGAGGCAGCAAACGATGGAATTTTTCGACGAAATTTTACATGCAATTAGTAACATATGAAATAAGTTTTCTGTAAAATTTCAACCAAAAATAAGATCGTTTACTTGGTCAAATGGAAGACTGAAGCGGACTGAAATTTTGACGAAAACCCAGATTTTACTATTCATTTGGTCATGCCATTTTGCGTTGCCGATTTTACGTGCCGTGACACTATTTATTTGGTCAATTTGTGACTTTTTGAGGAATGCTTTGAAATGTTTGATATGTTTATTGTGGATGTTAAATATGTAAAAAAGGGTAATGGTTTGACTAAAGAATGTGGTACGCGGCGTAAATGGCAAAGTGCAACGGAAATTAAAATAATTTCTCGAGTCATTCTAAAATGAAGTTTGAGACTTAAATTGAATCGTTTTAACCTTTATGCTCTACTGGGTTGTGGGGGTGGTAGATAAGGGTATGGTGCACTATACTAACTTATGCAGTACTACCACTTATTGTGTTTGATACACCCCGGCGGTTACCTTCGGGTATAGGCCGTGGAGCGGAGATGTTGTGAAATTATGATTGGAATGCTCCGGCGGTTACCTACGGGTATAGGCCGTAGAGCGGAATTGGTTATTACCATGGTGGTGAGGGCCACCTATGTTACAGTGGTGAGGGCCACTGCCTTATCGCTATGGTTCCCTATATGCCAGTAGAGCCTGAGCCAAAGTCCTATTTTTCTAAAACTACGTACTGCAATATGAGTTTGAATTATGGTTTTTACAATTGTTGAAAGCATATTTACACTGAATGTACAGTAACTTCCATTGGTTTAATGTTGGTTGATTTATGATTTAATTATTTCCTTTTAGTTCAAATGCTTTCATGTTTTAACTATATTTTCATAGGTAAAGTACCCACTGAGCGTCATTGCTCAGCGAGTTGAGTTTTCTTGACTCGTAGGTTCGGAGCAGTAGATTTCGGTGATTAGCATCGAGCAACACAACGTAGCACAGCACCTTAGAGTAGCCTTTCATTTCCTATATTATGAGTTAGCTAGTTGTGGCATGTATATGCATATATATATATATATAAGATTGGGAAGTACTATGTTATACTGTACGTTAGTAGTATGTAATAATAATAAACCTCTACTTTATTTTGTATTAGAAGTGTGAATTCTTCTTGCAGGTTGTAGTTGAGGGTATAAGGGGGATTCATTGGGAGTGTATTGAAACTGATTGTATTCGCATTGGGTTGTGTAAAAATGTTTTCAAAAATCAGAAAAACCAGTTTTGTCGACACTTGGGACCCAATTTCTAGGCGAACCTCTGGCAAAATTTCTGTAAAAATCGGAACTAAAATTTGACTAGGTAAAATTGGTAGCAACATTAGGTTAGTGTGGCGCCTCTACTCGGCTTACACATGTAGGCCGGGAAGGGGTGTTACATGCGGTATCGCAGCGATGGCATAAATTCGCCATCATTATAACATTGTCCATATTACATGCAATTATAAAAATAAATAAACATCCATTGCATTAAATTGAACCAACCAGTTTTTTACATTAATAAAAAAACTCAACATAAATTACATTGAACTTAATTAATCAGGTACCCTCAAAGTGAAAACATACCTCTTACATTCTTGAATATTAAAATAGTCAATTCAATATAACTCAGTCATTCATAATATACAATTAATTTAAATCACATGATTAATCATCAACAAATAATATAAATAAATCATTCATCCATCATAAAATAAAATAATTAAGATCGAAATATAAAGATAAACACTAAGATTGAAATATATAAAGTTTATTTAAAATTGCAATTAGATGCCAAATATATAACTACGTGTAGACCCTTAATTTTTGACCCAGTCCAATATGATAGTTCAAAATAATTTTGTGGTATTTTAATTACTTATAATATTGAATAGTTATTTTTAAATCAGAATATAAAAAAATAATAAAAAATAAAAAAATAAAAATTCAGACTGATCGGCGAGCGTCGCAAGTAGCCAATTCGCCGCAGGCTTGGACCTGCAACGAAATCATTTCTTTCCAATTCGCTGCACATGCTAGCAAGCAGCCCCAGTCCACCCAACTCGATCCTCGCAGTAATTTTTACCAGCGCAACCTCGCAGGCCCAGCAGCCCGCGCGCGCTGCCGATTTTTTTTACCAAACCTTATTTCACACTGTTTTGTGATTTTTTCCTAAACAGTTGGTATTTTCTTATTAAAATAGGATTATGTCTTTTATTTTCCTATAAATACTAGCATAAAACAGACGGATTGGGAGGAGGCAATTTTTTAAAAGAAACTGGGGATGGGGGAAAAAAGGATTGGACTTTTAATTTTTCTGAGGGAGTTTGTGAGAGGCAATTTTTTTTAAAAAGAAACTAGGGCATGGGAGAACGGCAACAAAAGAAAAGGGAGACAGAAAACCCTAGCAAAGGACTTTTGGAACTTTTGGCTAACTTTGATAACAGAGAGAAACAAATCTAAAATATCAAGCAGAAAAACAATCAACAAGGCAGTAGCTTAGCTCACTATCTTATTCTTAATTCAACCAACAAATACAAAGGCAGTATAATCATTGTCTTTGCTAAAGCTCATCCAGAATTCCGTTCAAACAATTTTGGTGGAGCCAACAAACGACGATATGCTTTAAATTAAATAAATACTATATGTTTTAATTGTTTTAAATATTTAATGAGCCCGTTTTTCATTTAGTTAAATTTATAGTATACAAATTCTTCTAAAAATCAGTTCATATGTTAGTTTATGTGAATTACAGATTATTATTTTGAGAAGTCATATCATTTATAACCCATAGACTTATTTAACACAGATTGTTAATTGTTTTATCTTATGCATATTTTATCAATACATCACTCAGAATCACATTAGGGATTTCATATAAAACTTCACAGTAGCATCTACTCTCTTTAAACATATTCATAGTTCACACAACTTATGAACTTTGATAAGTTTTTCATAAACACTAAACACTAATTCGTCTAAAACCTTAATAGCCCGTAAAATATATTTTTCAAATCTAAGAACCCTAAGTTCATGATGTTTATCCCAAAATCTTAATTTTGAATTTCATGATGTTAATCCCAAAACCTTAATTTTGACTAAAAAACCATAATTCAAGATGTAAACCTAAATATGTATCTTTATTTACTTTATTTAAGCTTTAGATTTAATTATATAGTTTATTATATGGTTTGATGTGATTTATTTAATTTTGATATCTGATTTAATTTATCATGGATGGATATTTTCTAAATTATTATGATTATTATTTATTTATTCTGGTATTAAAATTGTAAGAGGTATGTGTAGACCCTTAATTTTTGACCCAGTTAAATCCGATAGTTTAAAATAATTTGTGGTATTTTAATTATTTTAATAATATTTTAATTACTAATAATATTTAATAGTTATTTTTAATAAAAATAAAAAATATAAAAAAATCGGACGGATCTGCGAGCGACGCGCGGTAGCCCATTTAGCCACAGAAATTGTTTGCGGTGAATTGGGTACTGCTTAATTCTCCGCAGCTGGGCTTGCCTAGTTCTGCAATGAACTGGCTTGCCCAACTAGCCCGCTGCACCCGTTTTGGCCAGCATAATTTTTTCCAATGCAGCGCGCGGGCCCCATAGCCCACGCGCCGCCGATTTTTGAACAAAACTTGTTTTACCCAGTTTTCTAATTTTTTTCTAAACAATTGGTATTTTGTTATTAAAATAGGATTAGGACTCTTTATTTTCCTATAAATACTAGCATTAAACACACGGATTAGAGGAGGACGAAAAAAAAAGAAAAAACCCTAGAGAAGGAACCCGAGAGACAGAAAGAAAATGGCAATTAACATTAAAGGGGGTCGGCAATTGAGATGAAGAGAGATTAAACCAGAAAGGCAGAAGACGGCAAAAGAAATTAACAATCACCAATCCATCAAAGGTAGTAACACTTCCTTTGTTCTTGTTCAACCAGAGACAATTGTGGAGGAACCAATGAACGGAGGTTTGATTATAAATCTTTTATTTGATTATATTTATAACATTCTTACGTTTTGATTCATGAATTGTTTAAGCATATGATGTTATTGCCATATTTTCTTTTAAATGTTTCTAATATTTATTTTGTTATTGAATCTTTCAGTAACCTAAATTATTATACTTAATAGTATGTTTTATAGATCAAATTTGTCCATTCATCTAGCAGCCTAAATCATTGATTAAATTATCAAAATCCTAAACTGTTATTTTATTTCCAAAACTTTTAAACCCTAAATTATTCTGTTAAAGTCTCACAAATCCAATTATTTTCAAAAATCTCAATTTATCTATAGAATCAATGTTTCTTCTAAAAAGATAAATCAAAATCTTAATTTATTTTAAAGCTTGTCACCCCGTAACCCTTTCCTCAAACTATTCTACCTAAAGCCACTAAAAATCCTAACTATCCAAAACCTTAGCTTCCTAAAACCCTATTTCCCAAACCTCAATTCCAGAAACCATAAACTTAAGTTTGCAAATAGTTTAATTATTAAAATTGATCCAGTAAGTAGAATTTCAAAACTCTAACTCTAGTGAACTCTAAGAACCAAACCCTAATTTGCCTTATATTTCCTAAAACCCCAAAATAACTTTTTCAATCATCAAAACCCTAAATTATTTTCTAAAATTCTAAAATTCAAAGTTGCTTTATTGAATCCTAATTTGTTTTCCAAATATCCAGTAACCCTAAAAATTAACTTTCAAACCTTAGATCCCAAATTCTTAAGTTCTTCTTCCAGAACCATAAAGTATTGTTCAAACAAATCCTAAAGTGCTTTATTTTTCAAAAAACCTTAAAACCTTATTTCCTCAAACCTTAAATCCTAGAACCCTAATATCTTAAGGATCCAAAATCCTAAATTCATGATGTTAGCCCTAAACCCTAATTTGATTAACCAAAAACCTTACTACTTTCTTAAATTTATAAAACCCTAATCAATTCCATTCTTCCAAAAACCCTAAATTCTTTAAAACCCTAAATTTATATATTTATTGATTTATTTAATTTTAGATTTAATTATGTAGTTTATTATATGTTTTGATGGTTGATTTATTTAATTTCAATGCTTGATTTATTTAATTTATCATGGATGGATATTTTTTTATTATGATTATTATTTGTTTATTTTGGTATTAAAATTGTAAAAGGTATATTTCATTATTGGGTACCTCATTAATTAATTTTCATGTAATTTAAATTACTTTTATATTTTGGACCAATGTAAAGGACATATTTCTATCTTTCGGTGGGTGTCCTATTTAGTTTAGACATGGACAATGTAAGGACATGTTTCCATCCTCGGATGGGTTTTCATTTATTTATTTTGTTTGGACATTATTTTGATTTTAATATAATGATGCTTTATTTTAATTGTTGCATGTAGTATGGATAATATTGTTATATTTAAGAATTTTATAATATTAAGACCTGCAAAGAAGGCCGGTTCCAATGAACTGGGCGTTGTGGGGGTGGTGGGCCATGTCTCACATTCCCCACACGTACTCAACTTTCCGAACCCATTAGAGGGTTGGGGATTCCTTAGGAATCGAGTCATCTAACCCTTTCCTTTTCCCAGCCCGTCCAGCTGGCGACTCCATTTTCTCTGGGCTTAGGTCGTGTTCTCTAAGGTCTCAAGCCTAAACAATGTCGAAGTCGTAAGAACCATTCCACCGGGAGTGGGGGCAAAAATCTCTGCTCACAGTGGCAACTCCACTGGGGATAAGACAAGTTGATTCCGTTGGTCATTTTATTATTCTATTCTTTCTTATAATAATATTATCCATTGCATCATTTAGATTGCATTGTGTGCGTGATTTAGGACTCTCGTGTTACCCGTGTTGTGTTATATAATGGATACCATACTTTCACTCAAGGTATGGAGATCAAGCATGGCATAACCACTCATAGTCTTGTACCGTTTGGTATATAATTGCTATGGGAACCTAAGCCTTTTAACCCAAAGACTAAAGCTCATGTAATTGGCCTAGTTACTTTCCTTGGGTTTTACCCCAAATGCTTGTTGTTTGACTATGGTTAATTTATATTAGCTTAAATCATGGCTTATTTGGTTTGTCCTTTTTCTAATATGACCTAAGTATATTGTAAGCTCAAAATAAATTTTTCTTTAAAATCAAAAAGACCAAAGCAAGTTTCAAAACTTTTCAAGATGGTCTTTGGACATAAAATTTTTCTAAAACAAATCAAAAATACTTTTCTCATGACCAAAATACAAAGCCCAAAATCCATTTTTTTCTAAAATCTTTTTACAATGGGCTTAGAAACAAAATTATTTTCATCCAACCTTTAAAAGAGCTTACAAATATTTAGGTCAATTACGAAATACCAAAAATCAATTGTGAGCCTAGTTTATAGTAAGACTTATTAATCATAGGCTTGTTTTTGGCATGAATCATTAGTTACTTTTTCAAGTGAGAAATCTATTTATAATAAACCTCTTAATTTAGTTTTAATCCAATATAGCATAAAAGCTACATTAGTTGGTTGAATGGATTAAAACCTAATTAATGGGAATTATTATGGATTGATTTTCATTTTTAAAAATATAACTATTGGTTGAAACTTTCGAGGAAATTATTCGAAATACAAGATACACCATGTTGGTATTTTGTTAACCATATTACCTAGGAAAAGAGACTTGCCATTCACGTGTGGAAGTTATAAGGTTAGAAGGAACGTCCTATCTATCCTTGTTTGTTTTTTGTTTGTGCATACATGCATACATGCATCACATCTCATATCATTGATCCTCTCTGGCTCATAGCCCTGGATTACGATAGTTCAAAAGCTTACGACAATCCGACCTATGCTGGAGATGAAGAATCTAGCAACGACTCAATCACTTTCTCACCAAAAGCAATGGAGCCCGAACAAATTCAAAGAAGCGGATCTTGCCCTCAATGCCAAGATGGAAGAAATAAAAGAGGCCCTGGCCGAGACCATAAAAAATCAATTAGCTACAATTTTAGGGAACAATGCCAAAGTATCTCCTAGCACCAAGAAGTCAAAGGACAAAGGGAAGTCTAAGGTTGGTGAAGTGGCTTTTGATGAAAACAAGGTAGTCTTTGATGATGATGATGACTGGGCTCAATACTTCCAATATCCTTAAGACAAAAAGGAGCTGAAGGTTGTGGAGAAGACAACTATTGAAAAGACCAAGATGTCTGATGTTGAGAAGATGATTGTTGATTTAGAAAAGAAATTTGAGAAGAAACTAAAAATCGAAGAGATGTCCGAAATCGACAAACTATTTGAAAAGATGAGGAGGTCCCTTATAAGTTCAAGATGCCTTCCTTTGCTAGGTACAATGGTACTAGAAATCATCATCTCCATGTGAAGCAGTACATCACTGCCATGCAGTCTGCCCGAGCTACTAAAGATCAAACTCTAAGATATTTCATGCTCTCATTGGACCCTATTATCCAAATTTGGCTCAACAGCTTAGAGGAAAGTACTCAAAAAGATTGGGCAATGTTGTACAAGGCTTTCATTCAATAATATGGATACAATGTCGAGATAGAAGTCACCTTAATGGAAGTGGAGTCCATTAGACAAAGACCAAATGAGAATTTTGTGGACTATGTAAAAAGATGGAGAAATAAGGTTGCATTACTCAAGAAGAGGCCCAATGAAACTGATCAAATAAGGATGATCGTGAGAGGCATCTTGCCCAACCTTCGTGAAAGGCTATCTCACACCTTTATAAGGGACTTCAAAGATCTTCTCCAAGCTGGTCTACAAATTGAAGAGTGGGAAAGGGAGAAGAACCGCTTTTCGACAAGAAGGAATGAGAAAGGGAATTATCAGCCTAGCAATCAAAGCACATAAAAAGAAGTTGATGTTAATGCGACTGATCAAGGAAATAAAAGACAATTCTCAAAATTGGGGAAACCTCTATCTTGGTTTTCAGTAAGCTAGAAAAGAAAGGGTTATTACAACCGTTGGTTCCTCGACCGCTACATAATCCCCTGCCACCAAACTTCAATACCGAGGCCTTCTATCAATTTCATCAAATGCAAGGGCATGAGACAGATAGATGTACCCGATTGAAGCATGAGATTCAAGATCTAATCGACAGTGGTAAGCTACCTGAGCCGGACAAGTCTAATACCAAGAATAATCCTTTGCCAAAATTTAGAATAGTACCTCCACCGGCAACCTTCATGGTAGGAAAAGGATTTGAGAAAGATTTTGTCTTATCCTCTTTTCAAGATGAGAGTATTGAAGATGAGGGATAAGGAAAAATTTTATTCAACAAACTTTTCTTAGCTTGAATATTTCTTTTCAACTTTGCTTTCTTTAATTAGAACAATTATGGTTTTCTGTTTTTGTTTGAATAAATTACTTTAATCAAAAGTTTTGTTGGTCTTTGTTCATTTTGGTGCTCAACCAATGAGGAATCTAGCTTGATATTCATAAATTAATGTATCTAGGCATCATGATTTGAATGACTTTACTAGATGAGGGAATTGCTCTATAACATTGAGTTGTGTATGCTTACTTAGAGAGGGCTCCTGCATAATCACCTTTGTCTAGGCCCTAGTCAGTCTTAGAACATGCTTTGATAAACTTTTGAGGTGAAATTGAACTCTACTTATTTAAGAGAAAAATGATCTAGGCATTGTTTGGTTAGCCAACAACTAGTATCCACCTTATTAAATATCAATCCCTAGTTGTCCCTTTGAGCCTTCATAAAATTTTAGCTTTCTTTTCATTGGCATATAACCCCAACAACCTACCCTGAGCTGTTGTGATACTTTTAACAAATCAATATGACCACTAAGATGAAGAGGCAAGAAGATCAAAGAAAGGAATGAATAGTCAAGATCATGAGGATAGTTGATGTTCTCAAGACCTTAAGGGTAGTTGAAGTTCACCTAATATCTCCAATCTATCAAGATAACATCAGAGTAACAAATTATTTATCCCTGTTAAAGGAAATTTATGTCACTCCACTCATCCATTATTAGAAATCCAAGTTGGTACAAACAAGACAACTCTTTTAGAGCTAAAGCAAAAAAAATGAAAAAAGAGAAGAAAAGAGAAAAAAGAAAAAAGAAAAAAAAAGAAAAGAAAGAAAAAGAAAAGAAAACCCAAAATGGTTCAGAAATCCAACTGAGTTCTCTTTTACCTAAGACAGCAAAAGACTTCCATTTAGTCTATAAGGATAGTTTGACTTGAATTGGTCCAACCCAACCAAAGATTCGATCAAAATCAAAGAAAAAGGAGAAAGGTCACCCAGTTTTTGAAAGTTCTATACTTGACAAGGTAGAAGGAAAAAATGTTCAAAGAAAAGGAAGAGTAAGAAAAATAAAAAGAAAGAAAAGGAAGGAGAAGAAAAGAAACGAATTTGGGTACCAAACTTTATGCAAGGGCAAAGACTGTCCCAATCAAGATCCAGATTAATGCCAAAAAGATAGAAGGAATTTGGAGTCTAGCAAGTTTGCCTCCAAGTTGCCTAAAGTTCAAATAAGAAATTTGTAGTGAGAGAGTTTGCCCATAGTGTCATAACGGCTCCAACTTACAAATGAAGAAGGTATGAATTGACATACTGAATCATAATTTGCAATTGATAGAAGGAATGGTTATGAAGAAGCTACCAATTGACATACCGCATCATAATTTGCATTTGATGTATCTCTGTTGCTTGGGGTCTCCATTATTCATGTTTTCAACATCTTGAAGATAAAAGCCATAAATGCAAAGCTTTTTGTCATTCTAATGCAAAACCTGAATGGGCATCTGGAAGGAGTCAATGAGAATACTTCTGCTGATCACCTTAGTCTGTGAGTCAATGGAACCATTGTAAGTGTTATTCATGCATATCATGCATACATGAGTATATCACATGGCATTTTCTTGTATTGTATTGACTGTTCTTTGTCAAAGTGAGCAGCAGACACTCTATGAAGCAATCATAAAGAAGATATTGAATCAAGGGGGCATGGAAGAATCATTTCTTGAGGAAGCTCTAGTCATTTTGCAAAAAGAAAGAAGAGATGCATGCTTATGCAAAGAACAAGACAAAATACTAATATCAATCAAAGCCTGCATAAGAAAAATTATTGGTTTGAGCCTACACAAAGGGAAAAGGTTCTCCATTTTAATTTTTGAGTTTATGCGTATACAAAATATTTTCAAACTCACTTTCAAATATTTTGGTCTAGAATCCAAATCAGTTTAGGATCGAGTATCCAAATCAAGTTTAGGATCGAGTATCCAAATCCAGTTTAGGATCGAGTATTCAAACGCAGTTTAGGATTGAGCATCCAAATTTAGTTTAGGATCGAGTATCCAAATACAGTTAGGATCGAGTATCCAAATCCAGTTTAGGATCGAATATCCAAATCTAGTTTAAGATCGAGTATCCAAATCCAGTTTAGGATTGAGCATCCAAATCTAGTTTAGGAACGAGTATCCAAATACAGTTTAGGATCGAGCATCCAAATTTAGTTTAGGATCGAGTACCCAAATCCAGTTTAAGATCGAGTATCCAAATCCGGTTTAGGATCGAGTATCTAAATCTAGTTTCATGTCAAGAATCCAAATTACCCTTAAATCTAGAACTTAGCTCGGGTCCAGAACCCAAGTCTTTTTCGAGTCCAAAATTCAAACCGGGTCCAGAACCCAAGTCTTTTTCGAGTCTAAAACTCAAACAAGGTCCAGAACCCAGGCCATCCCTGGTCTAGAACTCAAGTCTTTTTTGAGTTCAGAACTCAAAACCGAGTCCAGAATCCCAATCATCCTGGGTCCAGAACCCAAGTCTTTTCTGAGTCTAAAACTAGAACTGGGTCCAGAACCCAAACTATCCCAAGTCTAGAACCTAAGTCTTTTATGAGTCTAGAACTAAAATCGGGTCCAGAACCTAAATCATCCCGAGTCCAAAACCCAAGTTTTTTCCTAGTCCAAAACTCGAACTGGGTCTACAACCCAAACCATCCTGGGTCTAGAACACAAGTCCTTTTCGAGTCTAGAACTCAAACTAGGTCTAGAACCCAAACCATCTCGGGTCCAGAACTCAAGTCTTTTCAGAGTTTAGAACTTGAACTGGGTCCAGAACCCAGGCCATCTCAAGTCCAGAACCCAAGTCTTTTTTTAGTCCAAAACTCGAACCGGGTCCAGAACCCAAAACTTAAACCATCTCAGGAAAATTAAGTCTATTTTGTCAAAATTAAGTCTTATTGCTATTCACTCTCTTTTGCCATAGTCTCAGATCATTCAAGTAGGGGGCAAACTATAGACCATTAATTTTTGACCCAGTCAAATTCGATAGTCTAAAATAATTTTTGTGGTATTTTAATTATTTTAATAATATTTTAATTGCTAATTATATTTAATAGTTATTCTTAATAAAAATAAAAATATAAATATAAAAAATAATAAAAAAATCGGATGGATCGGCGAGTGACACGCGGCAGCCCATTTCGCCATAGAAAATTTCTATGGCGAATTGGGCACTGTCCAATTCACTACAGCTGGGCTTGCCCAGTTCTGTGATGAACTGGCTTGCCTAGCTATCCCGTAGCTCCCGTTTTTAGTAGGGCAATTTTTGCCAACGCAGCCCGCAGGCCCGACAGTCTACGCGCTGCAGATTTTTTAACTAAACCTTATTTTATCTGGTTTTCTAATTTTTCCTAAACAATTGGTATTTTCTTATTAAAATAGGATTAGGACTCTTTATTTTCTTATAAATACTAGCATTAACCACATGGATTAGAGGAGGATGAAAAAAAAAGAGAAACCCTAGAGAAGAAACCCGAGAGACAAAGGAAACGGCAATTAACATTAAAGGGGGTCGGCAATTGAGATGAAGAGAGATTAAACCAAAAAGGCAGAAGACGACAAAAGAAATTAAAAATCACCAATCCATCAAAGGCAGTAACACTGCCTTTGTTCTTGTTCAACCAGAGACAATTGTGGAGGATCCAACGAACAGAGGTTTGATTATAAATCTTTTATTTGATTATTTTTATATCATTCTTACATTTTGATTCATGAATTGTTTAAGCATACGATGTTATTACTGCATTTTCTTTTAAACAATTTTATTATTTATTTTGATGATGAATCTTTCAGTAACCTAAATTATTAAACTTAATACTATGTTTTATAGATCAAATTTGTCCATGCATCCAGTAGCTTAAATCATTGATTAAATTATCAAAATCCTAAATTGTTATTTTATTCTCAAAACTTTAAACCCTAAATTATTCTGTTAAAGTCTCACAAATCTAATTGTTTTCTAAAATCTCAATTTATCTCCATAATCAATGTTTCTTCTAAAAAGATAAATCAAAACCTTAATTTATTTTAAAGCTTGTCACCCTGTAACCCTTTCCCCAAACTATTCTACCTAAAGCCACTAAAAATCCTAACTATCCAAAACCCTAGCTTCCTAAAACCCTAATTCCCAAACCTCAATTCCAGAAACCATAAACTTGAGTTTGCAAATAGTTTAATTATTAAAATTGATCCAATAAGTCGAATTTCTAAACTCTAACTCTAGTAAACTCCAAGAACCAAATCCTAATTTGCTTTATATTTCCTAAAACCCCAAAATAGCTTTTTCAATTATCAAAATCCTAAATTATTTTCTTAAATTCTAAAATTCAAAGTTGCTTTATTGAATCCTAATTTATTTTCCAAATATCCAGTAACCCTAAAAATTAACTTTCAAACCTTAAATCCCAAATTCTTAAGTTCTTCTTCCAGAACCATAAATTATTCTTCAAACAAATCCTAAAGTGCTTTATTTTTCAAAAAACCCTAAAACCTTAATTCCTCAAACCTTAAATCCTAGAACCCTAATATCTTAAGGATCCAAAATCCTAAATTAATGATGTTAGCCCTAAAGCCTAATTTGATTAACCAAAAATCTGACTACTTTCTTAAATTTATAAAACTCTAATCAATTCCATTCTTCCAAAAACCCTAAATTCTTTAAAACCCTAAATTTATATATTTATGGCTTTATTTAATTTTAGATTTGATTATGTAGTTTATTATATGTTTTAATGATTGATTTATTTAATTTCAATGCTTGATTTATTTAATTTATCATGGATGGATATTTTCTTTATTATTATGATTATTATTTATTTATTTTGTTATTAAAATTTTAAGGGGTATGTTTCCATTATTGGGTACCTCATTAATTAATTTTTCATGTAATTTAAATTACTTTTATATTTTAAACCAATGTAAAGGACATGTTTCCATCTTTTGGTGGGTGTCCTATTTAGCTAAGACATGGACGATGTAAGGACATGTTTCCATCCTAGGATGGGTGTCCATTTATTTATTTTATTTAGACATTATTTTCATTTTAATATAATGATGCTTTATTTTAATTGTTGCATGTAGTATGGATAATATTATTATATTTAAGAATTTTATAATATTAAGACCTGCAAAGGAGGCCAGTTCCAATGAACCGGGCATTGTGGGGGTGCTGGCCTATTTCTCACCTTCCCCATACGTACCCAACTTTCCGAACTCATTAAGGGGTTGGGGATTCCTTAGGAATAGAGTCATCCACCCCTTTATTTTTCCAGCCCATCTGGGTAGCGACTCCATTTTCTTGGGGCTTAGGTCCGTGTTCTCTAAGGCCCCGAGCCTAAACAATGCTGAAGTCGCAAGAACCATTCCACCGGGAGTGGGGGCAAAAATTTTCGCTCACAGTATGTTTCCGTTATTGGATACCTCATTAATTAATTTTTATGAAATTTAATTTATCTTCATATTTTTGGGATTAATGTAAAGGACACGTTTCCACCTTTTGGCAGGTGTCCTATTTAGTTTTAGACATGAAAAATGTAAGGACATGTTTCTATCCTCGGATGGGTGTCCATTTATTTGCTTTGTTTGGACATTGCTTTGATTTTAATATAATGATTCTTTATTTTAATTATTGCATGTAGTATGGATAATATCAATATATTTAAGAATTTTATAATATTAAGACCAAAAAAGGAGGCCAATTCCAATGAACCGGGCATTGTGGGGGTGTTGGGCCATTTCTCACCTTCCCCACACGTGCCCAACTTCCCGAACCCATTAAAGGGTTGGGGATTCCTTAGGAATTGAGTCATCCACCCTTTTCTTTTTCTCGGCCCATACGGGTGGTAACTCCATTTTCTCTGGGCCTAGACCCGTGTTCTCTAAGGCCCCAAGCTAAACAGTACCGAAGTCGCAAGAACCATTCCACCGGGGGTGGGGGCGAAAATCCCTGCTCACACTATCCTAAAGAATGAAACCCTAAAGAATGGAAGTTTTGGATTTAGGGTTTAGGGACTTATGGTTTAGAAGTTGAGTTGGAGGTTTTAAATCAAGTTTTATCTTACTTTGAAGTTGAAAAAAATTGACATTAAGTGGACTACTGGATGATATAAAAAGATTTAAGTTTTAGCTCTATAAAATACATACTAGGTTTTGGTAATTAAGCTTCTAGACAAAATAATTTGGTAAATAAGCATGCTGTGATGATATCTTAAAAAAATGATTTGCAAATACTAAATAAATAAATTGAATTAGAAAGTTAAACCTGCGTTTGAAGGCTCCTCCAATATAAATATGTTGAATCAAGTTCGTGCTTACTGCATGACCAACTTATATCTTGGATGAACAAAGAAAATTTTGAGATAATCGTTCTTGTCTCCTTGTTTGTTGTATTTTAATATTTTGTATGTTTTTTAGTGTTGCTTTGTTTTTATCTCTCTTTTCTCTGATGCCTCATTGCTTTCCCTTTTTTACTGCTTCTTCCTCTTCTTCTCTCTGTGTGTTAATCCTTCTGGTTGTTGTCTTTGTGTCTTCCTCCTTCTCTATGTTTCTTTTCCATTGTTTGATCACTTTGGCTGCCAGTTTTTTTACCCTTTTCCCCCCTCTTGGATCCTTTTTAAACTTGTATTTATAAGAATGAATTAGGTTAAAGCTTATGTGACAGAGCTTAATCTGAGTTTAATTATGATTCCTAATTAAGCGCGGCTTGGATTAAAGCATATCAATTTAAGTGTTCATGAAACCGAGGCCATATCGAATTAAAAATAATTTAATTTGATATGGTATTTATTCCAACTCGATAATGGAAGCCTCCATAACGAATTGGAGGGTGTCCAATTCGATATGGAGGCCTCCATATCGAATTGGATGGCCTCCAATTCGATATGGAGACATCCATATCAAATTGGGTGGCTCCAATTCCATATGGATGCTCCCCATATCCAAATGGCCTGGCCCAAACCCAAATAAGCCCAATCAAATTCCAAATCGGACCATTTTAGGGCTTTAAAAATTGAACCGAACTTATATTAGGCCTAATAAAATTAAACAATATAACTAAAAGCTTTAAAACAGGTTTAAGCCATTAAGAATGGACTGAACTTGACTAGGCTGTCCTTAATTAATATCAGACTAGCTTAGGGCCAAATCAAGGGTCTACACTTTGGTTTGGTCTTCTAAGAAGTTGCGGTATTACTTTCAGTCTTATAGTGTGCAAGCAATTTCCATGTTGGATCTGGTGAAGTATTTAAGGGAGATACCCTCTTTGATTGGAAAGTATGGTCGATGGTTGATAATTTTAGAGGAATTTGAGCTTGAATATGTAACTAGAAAAATAATCAAAGGTAGAGCAGTAGCAGAATTTTTGGCCCAGCAACCATTGCTGGACAGGGAGGATGTAGTCTTGGAATTTCCCAATGAACATTTAGCAGCTATAGAAGTATAAGGATGCAAGATGTACTTTGATGAAGTAGTAAATAGAAAGGGAGCATGTTTAGGAGTAATACTAGAATCACCTAAAGGGGAGCTCATTCCTCTAGCTAAGAAGTTGAAGTTCAGGAAAACCAATAACATAATGGAGTATGAAGCGTGTATCTTTGGTTTGGAAACCCTAATGATTATGATGGTGGATAAGGTGCAAGTCTTTGGTGATTCATTATTGGTGGTATTCCAAGTGAATGGAGAGTGGGAGTTAAAAGAAGAAAAGTTAAAACCATACTATGATTATTTGACCATGATGAAGAAGAATTTTAAGGAGTGCTGATTTATAGACTTACCAAGAGAAGAAAATCATATGGCTAATGCCCTAGCCACATTGGCTTTGGTGTGGAAAAATCCTGTCAACTTATTTCTTAAGCCTCTAGTTTTGACCAACTCCTTATTATGAATATGAAACAATCATGGAAACTGATACAGACCATAATGTGTGGTATGACACCATAAGGCTATTTTTGGAGACTAAGGAATACCTATTGGGGGGCAACAAGGGAAGAGAGAAGAGCCAAAAGGTGATGGTCCTTACAATACATCACATTTCATGGAGAGTTGTACCAAAGATGGCCTGATGGGGGTGCACTTGAGATGTTTAAGGAAGTCTGAAGTTGACCAAATCATGTCAGAAATACATGCAGGAAGTTGTGGTCCACACATAAATGTTTTAGCTTTAATTAAGAAGATAATTCGACAAGGCTACTACTAGTTGACCATGGAGAAAGATTGTATTGAGTTTGTGAAGAAGTGCCAGCAATGTCAGATGTATGATAATTTGACTCACATGCCTCCTGAAGAATTGCATTATATGTCTTCACCCTAGCCTTTTGCAACTTGGGGGATTGACATTATAGGAGAGATACATCCAACGACTTCAAATGGACACCGTTTTATTATAGTAGCAGTGGATTATTTTTTAAAATGAATTGAGGCCGAATCTTTCAAAAAGTTGGGGGCAGGGTAAATGGCTTGGTTTATTGAAAAAAATATCATCTATAGATATAAGGGACCACACAGTATGATATCGAACAATGGGGTACAGTTTCAAGGAGCAGTTAAGGACTTATTCTCAAAGTATCAAATCCATCATCACAGATCCTCCCCTTATATACCAAAGGCTAATGGTGCAGTGGAAGAAACAAATAAGACAATTAAGCATATTCTTTCCAAGATGACCAAGACGTATAGGGATTAGTCAGAGATGCTTCCTTTTACTTTACGTGGGTATAGAAAAAGTGTATGAACACCAACTGGAATGACTTCAATTTCTTTGGTTTATGGGATGAAAGCAGTATTGCCAATTGAGATTGAGATCGAGATCGAATCATTGAGGGTGGTCTTAGAAGCTGAATTACCTGAGATGGAATGGGTAGCTAGCAGATACACACAATTAGCTTTGTTAGAAGAGAAAAGGTTGAAAGCTCTGTATCATCATTAGTTGTATCAAAGAAATATAGCTTAGACCTAAAATAGGAGGGTTAAGATTAGGAAGTTTAAAGTCAGTGACTTAATGTTGAAGTAATGTAAGCCTAATGTACTAGACCCAAGAGGAAATTTTAGACCTAGTTGGGAAGGAGCATATGTTATGAAGCAATTCATGAACAAGGATGCAGTCAAGCTATCAGACATGTATATAAAAAAAGAGAGCTCGCTAGGTTGAAAACCCAAAAAGGGCGGCCTCGGCAAAAGTTAGAGCAGTCTGCTAGTTTTGAAAACTTGAAAGGGCGGGCTAGGCAACAATTAGGGCTAAATGAGAGAAAATTATCAATTAGAAAACCCAAAAGGTCTGGTTGGCGATGGGAATAATCTTGTGTATGCTAGCTTTATGTTTGGTTGTTCCCCATTTTAATAAAATAGAGTTAATATTAAAATTATTCTATGTGCACTATTTCAAAATAATCAGACCATTAGGATAAAATAAAGAATGCAATAGCGAAAGGTGATGACAAATTATAAAAGGAAAGAAAACATATTTATTATTATTATTATTATTATTATTATTATTATTCATCCTATCATCATTTTTCTAAAGAATTGACAAGTGTAAAATCTATGGCAGACGATAAGTGTAGTGTACAGGCCAACTTTACTTTAGTCAATCTAGGAAAGCTTCAGTCAGACGAGGCATGTCAAAATCAGGAGTAAACTCAGAACCTCGAGGCTCGTCTCCATACTAGTGGTCAAGACAATAAGGATCATAGCAGGTACCTCAACGAAGAGCAGCAGAGGAACATACATCAAATATGTCCTAATGGTTACATGGGTGATCTTCCACTAAGGTACCAACCAATGGATGTTAATTGCAGCTCATGAACAGACCCAGTGAATCCATTCGGTATAGAAAGAAGCAGGATGGAGTAATTTCTTGGCAGAATGATGTTGTGGCAGATATCAGACAAAATTCATAGATAGAGTGTCGAGTAAGCAGAGACGCTCCTGTAACCAGATCTGTAAATACAAGCAATAATTAAAAAAGAAAAAAGAAAAGAAGCTCGTCAAGCTGAAAATCCATAAAGGTGGCATAAGTAAAAATTAAAGCGGTTCGCTAGTTTTGAAAACCTGCAAGGGCAGCCTAGGCAAAAATTAGAACCAATAAAAAATATAAAGAAATAAATAAAACAATAAAAAACAAAAAAAATACAAGCCCTAGATTGAAAACTTAAAATAGCAATTTAGGTAGTTACTTGAAGCAACAAAGGACTTTCAACAAATCTCCTTGAAGATTCTGTCTTGAATTGATCCAATCCGATTAGGGTTTTGGCCAAGATCACGGGTACTAGTGACAATCCTCCTTCCATTTGATCCATAATATCCAGTACTCATGAATCAATGTCACCGTTAGGATAAACAACCAAGAATTGACCAAGCAAGCAAAGACAAAATATGCATCCCCAAGTTTTGGTGGGAGCCAAATGGGAAGTGCAAAAGTCAATCATAGGACCAAGTAGAATTTTCTTACCTCTCGTCAATTGCAAAACTTTGGGCTTTGAAAGTTAAAACAATATCTGCATCTTTTGATGAGTTTGGAAATCAGTATGGGCAATGTCATTGGATTGCTTAGATATCCAAGGATGGCCTCAAATTCTTTGATCATAGGACATATCTGAAAGTTATTTATCTTGAATGTCCTAGTTTTCACATCACAAAAGGATGTCATGGCATGTAAAAATGATTAATCCAACATGACATTTTGAAAGCACTTGAAAGCATTGAGTTAAGACCATGATATATGTTCCTAATGTGTAGCCTTCATCATCTTGAATAAATTCTTTATCTTTTTCAAATTGGCTTCTGTCATTGTAAGGAAAGTAACAATTGCAGTTGATTTGAGTGTATAAGAATGAGTTGGTGAATTATTGCAATCAAAGAATGGGAGTTGTTTCTATGATAAATTTCATAAGACGAGAATTAAGAGAAGAAGGTTGATGGACTTGTTGGGGTCAAGGAATTGTTGGAAAAGGATTTAAATAGGAAAATTTCAGTAGTTGAAGTGGAAAAGGAAAAGATTTTGCACGTATACCAAATCTTTTTGGTTTGTGTAAATTTGAAATAATAGTCCATGATGAATTCAGAATTGTAAATTCATCATGGACATTTTTTTAACATAAAAAAAGGATATTGAAAAGTGTAGACCCTTAATTTTGGCAAGGATTAGGTTTAAGAAGCTTACCTTGTTTTGTTATAATTTTAAAGAATCTAAACCTAATTTTAAAGCTTAAATATTAGATGTTCCAATTAATAAAAGCCCAAATAAAATTGCAAAATAGGTTCAGTCCAAAAGAAATTAAAAATTAGGGTTTGGTTTGAGTCGGGACATGCCAAAATCGACATGAGCCATGGCTCATGTCAATTTGGGATAACCAAATAGATATGAGCCAAGATCATATCGATTTGGACAATCCAAATCGATATGGGTTGTCTCCATATCGACGTGGAACCTCCAAACCGATATAAGCCCCTCCAAATTAGATATTTGGCAGGTCATTTGATTTCCTAATCAAGTTATAATTCATTTAAGACTCAGATTAGGTTTAGGGTTAAGTGTTTGTTTCCTATAAATATATGATTAACATACAAAGATATGGCAAAAACTTTTATTAATGAACTAGGATTAAAAAATGGAGAAAGATAGAAACAAAAGTAACACACAGAAGGAGAGAGATGAGAACAACAAGCAGAGGAAAAGTAACACAAAAAAGTGATGAGCAAAAGAAAGATAGTAGCGCTTTTTTTATCAAACCTGAATTATCAAAAAGCAAGTAAAAGGCAACAAATATATAACCATTGTCTCAAGCAGCGGCAGTGGTTTCCCTTAACCAAAAGCAAAGGTGATTCAGATAGTAGCTTGGATCAACAGATTATATTTGGTGGAGCCAACATGAAGGTGCATTCTCTATTTACCTCATCTAAATTTAATAGTAGTTGTTTTTTATCATAACTTTTAACATTTATTAATATTTCATTCAGCAACTACTTATTTTCAAATTCCATCATGCAATAAGTTAGGTTTAGTTTATAACAATTTTGCCAAAACCTTAAGTTAAAACCATAAACTTCATCCAATAGCCATTCAAGAATAAAACCCTAATTTTTACCATAAAATTCTAGTTTAGATAGAAACCCTAATTCTCCAACAAAACCATACCATATAAACCATTTACCTTTTGGGGGCGCTGCCGTCGATCCCCTACAAGGGACCACCATAAGCATGACCCTCGTCGTCACGCCCTATATTTCTTTAATGGATAATTTTTAGATAATTTTTTATCTTCTTTTTAATTATTCAATTATCTTTATATGTTATATTATTTCTCCTTGCTTTACTCTCTTCCTTAGATTGATATATATTTTTAATGGAAAATTTAAAAGGCATTTTTTCATCTAGTATGGTGTCTTGTTTATTTAGCTTATGTAATTCAATTTATTTAAAGACTTTGGGATAATTGTAAGGGACAAATTTTCACCTTTGTGTAGGTGTCTTATTTTATTTATTTTCTTTGTGAACATTTAATGATTGTAAGGGTATATTTCCATCTAAATATGGGTATCCATATTATTTTGTAATTTGCTCTTTTATCTTGTTTTATGAATGAATCTATTTTATTAATAAATTGCATGTAGTATGTATGATGTTATAATATTTATGAATTCAAAAATATTTAGACTTGAAAAGGAGGCCGATTCCAATGAACCGGGTGTTATGGAGGTGCTGGGCCATTTCTCACCTTCCCCATAGGTACTCAACTTTCTGAACCCAATAGCGGGTTAGGGATTCCTTAGGAATCGAGTCATCCACCCCTTTCTATTTTCCTAGCCCGTCCGGGTGGTGACTCCATTTTCTCTGGGTTCAGGCCCGTGTTTTCTAAGGCCCTGAGCCTAACAGTGCCAAAGTCCCAAGAACCATTCCTCATGGGAATAGGGGCAAAAAAATCCCGCTCATAGTGGCAAGTCTACTAGGGACAAGAAAAGTTAATTTCGTTGGTCTCTATATTATTTTATTCTTTCTTATTATGATATCATCCATTGCATCATTTAGATTGCATTGTGTTCGTGAGTTAGGATGCCTCGTGAGACCCATATTGTGTTATGTACAGGATACCATACTTTCACTCAAGGTATGGAGATTGAACACAGAATAACCACTCATAGCCTTGTACCATTTGGTATATACTTTCTATGGGAACCTAAGCCTTTTAACCCAAAGACTAAAGCTCATGTAATTGGCCTAGTTATTTTCCTTAGATTTTTACCCCAAATACTTGTTGTTTGACTATGATTAATTTATCTTGTTTTAAACCATGGCTTATTTGGTTTGTTCTTTTTCTAATATGACCTATCTATATTGTAAGCTCAAAAATAATTTTTTTCGTTAAGTCCAAAAGACCAAATAATAAATTTTCAAAATTTTCAAGATGGTCTTTCAACATAAAGCCTTTTAAGATATGCCAAAAATCTTTTTCCTTATGACCCATGTTCAAAGCCCAAAAATCATTTTTAACAAACCTTTTGAGTGGGCTTTTAAAAGTCTGTTAAAACCTTTTCTTTAATGAGCTTACAAATTATTTAGGTCAAATATGGAATACCAAAATCAATGGTGGGCTTAGTTTATACCAAGAGTAATTAATCATGGGCTTGTTTTTGGCATGGATCATTAGTTATTTTTCCAAATAAGAAATCTATTTATGATAAACCTATTAATTTTATTTTAATCCAATATAGCATAAAAGTTATCCTTTTGTTGGTCCAATGGATTAAGACTTAATTAATAGGAATTATCATGGACTAACTTCTAAGTTTGAAAATATAACTATTGGTTAAATCGTCTGAGAGAATTTTTTGAGAATAAAATATCCCATGTTGGTATTTTGTTCGCCATATATCTAGGAAAAGAGACTCACCATTCATGTGTAAAAGTTATAAGGTTGGAAGGGACATCCTAATTATCTTTATCTATTTGTTATTTGTGAATACATGCATACACACATTGTATAACATATCATTGATCGTTTCTGGCTCACAGACCTAGAGTACAACAGTTCAAGAGCGTATGACAACCCAATCTACACCAGTGACGTAGAATCCAGCAGTGACTCAATTAGCTTCTCACTAAGAGCAATGAATCCCAAACAAATTCAAAGAACGGTGGACAATGCCCTCAATGCCAAGATGGAAGAATTGAAGGAGGCCCTGGCTGAGACCATGAAGAGCCAATTGACTGTACTTTTAAGGAACACTGCTGAGGCATCTGCCAGCACTAAGAAACCCAAGGACAAAGGGGAGCTAAGGTCGGTAAAGTAGACTTTGATGATAACAAAGTAGTCATTGATGATGATGATGGCTGGTCTTAATACTTTCAAGATCCTCAAGACAAGAAGAAAGAGCCAAATGTTGTTGAAAGATCAGCCATGGAAAATACTGAAACTTCAGATGTTGAGAAGCTGGTTACTGATTTGGAAAAGAAATTTGAAAAAAAAGTTAAAAATTGAAGAGATGTTAGAAATAGACAAGCTATTCGAATAAGATGAGGAGGTCCCATACAAATTTAAGATGCCTTCCTTTGCCAAGTTCGATGGAACTGGGAATCCTCATCTCAATGTTAAGTAATACATCATTGCTATGTAGTCTTCCCGAGCTACTAAGGCTCAAACTCTAAGGTAGTTCATGCTTTCATTGGACCCTGTTGTCCAGAATTGGTTCAACACCTTAGAGGATGGTACTCAAAAAGAACTGGGATTTATTATACAAGGCTTTCATCCAATAATATGGGTACAATGCAGAGTTAGACCTAATATCATAGACCTATTGGGATAAAGTCAGGACTGGAGAGGATTTATGTTACTCTACTCATCCATTATCAGAAACACAAGTTGGTTCAAATAATACAACTCTTTTAGAGTTAGAACAAAAAAAATAAAAAAAAGGGAAAATACAAAAAAAAAAGGAAAAAAGAGAGTAAAAGCAAAAAAAAAAAAAGAAAAAAATGGGTCCTAAGTTTGTGCAAAAGCAAAAAGAAAATATGAAGATCGTATTAATTAGTTCTATAATTCTTCCAAGGAGATAGAAGAAAATTGAAGTCTAGCAAGATTGCTCCCAGCTGCCTAAGGCTCCAATAGCAGATTGTAGTGTTAAGGTTTGTTAGTAGTGTCACATCAGCTCCGATCTCAAAGATGGCCTTCACTTAAACCATGTCCCTTAAAGACCCCATTTTAAGCCCATTAAAGACATGTTGATCTCTCTTGGTAGGTAGTGTCTATTAGTGGAGATAGTTTGAACAAGCATGCGTATGAGATAGACAATATTCAAACTCAATGAGACCTTTGGCCAAGTAATGTGTAAGTGCCTATCTGAAGTGCAACAGTTCTTGTTTAAATAGAAATAATTTCTGAGTTTAGTACGATAGCTAGGGTTATGATGTAATGGATGTGTTAATTTGGAAAAGTCGAGTCATGAGGTAAATTGACATTAATTTTGCAAAGCCAACATTTGATTTCAAAATCAAAATTCAAAATTCAAAAAGAAACAATTTATTGCATAAAACTTCAAGTTAAGGGAAGTATGTTGAACCATCGAACCTTGAAGGACACATTGGGTAAAGTAAATGATTGATTATTAGCAAGGTTATGAAGAGGCTACTGATTGATGTCCTGAATCATAGTTTGAAATGGATGTATCTCCGGCTATGCTTCTTGGGCCTCACCATTCATGTTTTCAACATCTTGAAGATAAAAGCCGTAAATGTGAAGTCTTCTATCATTCCAATGCAAGACCTGAATGAGCATATGGCAGAAACCAATGAGAACAATTCACCTCAGTTTATGAGTCGATGGAACCACTGTAAGTATTATCCATACATATCATGCATATATAATCATGTCACACTGCATTTTTGTCTTGTGTTCCTATTCTTTGTCAAAGTGAACAACAAAAACTCTATGAAGCAAATAATGAGAAGTAGATGTGGAATCATGGGGCATGGAAGGCCCATTGCTTGAGGAAGATCTAGTCACTTTATAAAAATAGAGATGTATACTCATGCAAGAAACCAGAAAATACACAAACGTCAATCTGAGCCTGCATGGAAAGAAAAAATCATTGATTTGAGCCTACATAGGGGGAAAAACTTTCTCCTTTCAATTTTTGAGTTTATACGCGTACAAAATATTTTCAGACTCACTTTTAATATTTTGCCACACAGGAGGCAAGGAGAAGATATAAGGGCCAGCTAAAAAATAGCTGAATTTTTTGCAAAAAGAAGAACAAAAAAGAATAAAACAAGAAGTAAGAATATCAAAAGAATGAAGATGCAAAAGACAAAAGATCAGTTCAGCTGGAAGAGCTGAAGCCAATATAGGATAAATCTCTAAATGATAATGATCCATTTTTGAAGGGTAAAGACCCGATCTCCAAAGGATAAAGATCCATTTTTGAAGGGTAAAGATCCGATCTCCAAAGGACAAAAATCTATTTTTGAAGGGTAAAGACCCGATCTTCAAAGGATAAAGATACAATTTTGAAGGGTAAAAGCCCAATCTTCAAAGGACAAAGATCCATTTTTGAAGGGTAAAGACCTAATTTTCGAAGGATAAAGATCCATTTTTGAAGGGTAAAGACCCGATCTCCAAAGGATAAAGATCCATTTTTGAAGGGTAAAGACCCGATCTCCAAAGGATAAAGATTCATTTTTGAAGGGTAAAGACCCAATCTCCGAAGGATAAAGATCCATTTTTAGAGGGTAAAGACCCACAATCCATTAAAGAATGGAAGAGTCGGTTAGAAGAAAGCCAGAATTCTCAACTAATAAAAGGTCAGTCAAAATCCAGTCTTGGGTCGAGAACCCAAATATAGTTTAAGATCAAGAAACCAAAATTCAGTCTCGGGTCCAAGTACTCAAATTAAATTCGATATCGGGTCAAAGTATCCAGTCTCAGGTCCATGTATCCAAATAAAATTACTTTCAAATTTAGAACTCATTCCAGGTCCATAACCCAAATCTATCCGATTCTAGAACAATTTTTTTTTTAGTCCAGAACTTAATCCAACCTTGGATCTATAACCTAATCTTATCCAAAATTAGCTCAAAGTCATGATGCTTTTTACTCTCTTCTACTGAAGTCTCAGATCGTTCAAGCAGGGGGCAAAACTGTAGACCCTTAATTTTGGCACGAATTATGTTTAAGAAGCTTACCAGTTCTGTTATAACTTTAAAGAATCTAAACCTAATTTTAAAGCTTAAATATTAGATGGTCCAATTTATAAAATCCCAAATTAAATTGTAAAATAAGTTTGATCCAAAAGAAATTAAAAATTAGGGTTTGGTTTGAGTCGGGATATGCCTGTTAACCAAACCCTCCTATTTTTTTTATCTTAGGCAATCAAATTGAATTTACCTAACACTTGCACCAAGTTCCATTTTGCAGGAAGATAATTCTTTTAAAAAAATACGATAAGTCCGATCGGACCATTTGGAAGACCAACCGGACCCTTGATGACTAAATGAGCTAAAAAGACACAGAAGGTTTCACGGTGGAGAGTACTCCCAAAATCTGACCGTACCGAGTAAAGTCTGACCGTACTATTTGCCATATTGATCATACCATGGATGACCAAAAGAGGTAAATCACATAAAAGGATTCATAGTCAGAAGTGCTCTCATTTTCTCAGAGTACCACAAAAGTCTGACCGAACTCAAGAAAATTTCGACTGGACCATACAAGGCAATTTTCCCTCAAAACATCCAATAGGTTTTTCGATTGAAGGTACGCCCAAGAATTGGACGGACCAAGTAAAGTTTGATCAAATCGGATGCAAGCTCGAGCAGACTATTTAAATATTACTCAAGTCAAAAGTCGTTACATCTCCACTCGATAAGTGAAAGCCACGTGGACCAGCTGTTGGAAGAGCATTAAGTAGAAATTTAATTACTCTGATCGGACTACCGTACTTTTGACCGAACCATGAAGATTCCAGCCAGAAAATTGATCTCACAGAGAAATTAGTCAAAGATAAGAATCAAACATGTTGGTCCCAACTTCAAATAGCTAATTCTTAGCTTGAAGGCTATAAATACCTTATGTAACTTCATCATTAAGAAGTTTTTGAAGTTTTGTGATTGTGATAGCCTCCGTGAACATCTTTCTTTCTTTAGCATCAAAATCAACCTTTGTATTAATTGAGTGTTGGGTGTGAGCATTAAACACCATCTTAAGTTTGAGTGTGAGCTTGAAAACACTTAGGTTATGAGAGTAAGCCTGGGAAAACTCTTGTAAGGGTTGTGAGAAAGTGAACTCGAACCATTGTGAGTAGTTTGGTGTGAGCTAGAAAAATACCAAGTTAGAGTTAAGCTTGTAAAAACTCAAATCTAGTGGAACCTTAATAAGTTGTTAAGAAAGTGGATGTAGGATTAAGGTAAATCTAAACCACTATAAATCTTGTGTTCCATCTTCTACTCAATCTTCTTCTACACTCTCCATACTTTTATTTTTATTTTTTGAATTTTTGAATTGATCATCATTTCTTATGATCAACCAATTCATCCCCCCTCTTAGTTGTTATCTTGGGACAACATTTAGTATTAGAGCTTGTTAATTTCTTAAACTTAATTGTGAAATTTGATCCAAAATGGCAACCTCTTCTTCATCCTCTCATGGAAGCCTCAACTCTCTTCTTAGGCCATACTTTGATGGAACCGATTATTCCTATTGGAAACATAAAATGTTTTTGTTTCTAGATAATAAGGGAATAGAGCTTTGGGACTATGTTAAAAGTGAGTGGAAGCCTCCTACTCATGAACTTGAGGGTGTCCAAGTTCCTCTTCCCAAGTCACAATAGTCAAATGCCAACACAAAAGATAGATTCAAAAACCATAGGGCAACCTCCATCTTGTTGAATTCTATCTCAAGAGAAGAAGGTGGGAGAGTCCAACATCTCAATTGTGCTCATTGCATTTGGAAAACTCTTATGAACTATCATGAGGGTACTACCTAAGTGAGGCTCACCAAGAAGCAAATGTACATACATGAGTATGAGTTATTCAAGATGAAGCCCAACGAAAATGTTACTTACATGATAAATCAATTACTTGCCATTATCAATGAATTGAAGAAATATGGCAAGATATATAATCAAGATGAAGTTAATGGAAAAATCTTGAGAGCACTTAGAGGTAAGAAGAACTTTGAGTCTAAGGTTTCTTCTATTGAAGAGGCTCATGATCTAAGTTTTTTGAGAACCGATGAACTTGTCAGCAAGCTACTCACCCTTGAATTGAACACTGAAAGAGATGAAGAACAAGGTGAGAAGGATAAGAGGAAAGCAATAGCTCTCAAAGAAATTAAAAACGTTGAGAACTCAAGCAATGAAGAAAGTGATGATGAAGAAGAAATGGCAATGTTTTCTAAAAAGATGAATGATTGGAAGAGAAAGAGAAGATTGCAAACTAACAAAGTTGCACTTTCTAAAACTTCCTTCAAAGATAAGAAAAATGAAGTAAAATGTTATGAATGTGGCAAATCTGGACATATCAAGTCAGATTGCTTCAAATTTAAGAACAAAAAGAAGTGGGATAAAGAAAAGAAAAAATCACTCAAAGCTACATGGGATAACTCTTCCTGAAGTGAAGAAGTAGAAGAATATGAGGAACAAATTGCTAATCTATGTCTTATTGCTATCGAGGATGAAAAAGATTCCAATGAGGTAGGTATTCAACCCTTGAATTTAATTGAATACAATGATAATGCTTTAGATGATAATGATATGATTGAACATATGGATCTTAGGATAGAAAAATATTCTTCTAAGATGAAATTTTATAAGGACAAATGTTCTAAGCTAGAAAAAGACTTTGTAAGTTTAAAAATTTCTTCCTTAAAACTAAAGACCTCAAATGAACAATTGTTCAAACCACTTGATGCAATGAACAAAGATACACATAGTTTAGAAAATGTGATTAAGGAAAATGAAATTTTGAAACATGAATTAAAGGAACTTAAAGAGTCAATTTCAAAATTTCATAAAGGAAAAGAAGCATGAGATACGTTAATTGATAATCAAAGATCACCTTCCTTGAAAAATGGTTTAGGGTTCAATGGATCATCAATATCCCATCTAGAGCACCCATATTTGTAAAAACATCTATAACTCAAACCTCTAGTGTTGAAGTTATAAAGAACACCAATGCACAAACTAAGCCTAAAAATCCTAAAAGGATTGCTTTGGGTACACAAAATTCTAGAATCAAGGTTCCAAGAGCAAATCACGCATTCATGTACACTAGACATGAACACAAACACAAAATTGCACAAAAGCCGACTCATGTTTGTAATTGTATGCACAATTCATCGACTTTATATAAAAATATGCATAAGTATAGAACACTATATTAATTCACATATTGTATAAAATTTGGGTATAAGAGCACATTTTGCTATATTAGGAAGGCTCATCTCAAGTTATAGGATCCTTATACTACTAACCCCCAAGGACCCAACTTCATTTGGGTACCTAAAAGAAGATAAACATTATTGCTTTTGGAGGTATGTCTAAAATCTACTATCAATAAGAGTTCTTGGTTTATGGATAGTGGATGCTCAAGGCATATGACAAAAAATGCAAAGCTTTTTACAACACTCACTTATAAGCATGGAGGTAATGTTACTTTTGGAAATAATGCTAAATGTAAAATTATTGGCATTGGCTCCATTGGCATGCTTGGTGAAATTTTGATTGAAAATGTTTGGCTTGTTGATGGGTTAAAGCAAAAACTTGCTTAGTGTGAGTCATTTGTGTGATGAAGGATATAATGTAAATTTTGATTCCAAAGAATGCAAAGTTACAAATTCAAATGATGAAATTGCATTCAAAGGAATTAGAATTAGTAACACATAAAATTGACATAAATGACAACGATGCATTTAAATGTTTGATCTCTATTAATGATGATGCTTGGATGTGGCATAGAAGACTAGGACGTGCTAGTATGGATCATTTGTAATGCATTAATAAAGAAGAGCTAGTTGATGATCATCCTAAAATTAAATTTAACGAAGATAGAACATATGAACCTTGTCAATTTGGTAAGCAACATAAAAGCTCAATTAAATCTAAAAATGTTGTAAGTATATCTAGACATTTGGAACTTATTCATTTAGATTTGTTTGGACCTAATAGAGTTGCTAACCTAGGTGGAAAGCTATATGCATTTGTACTTGTAGATGACCAATCAAGGTTTATATGGGTAAATTTCTTAGCTCGAAAGAATGAAGCTTTTAATTATTTTAAAATATTTGCAAAAAGAGTTCAAAATGAAAAAAGGCTATGTGATCACATCTATTAGAAGTTATCATGGTAAAGAATTTGAAAATATAAAATTTGAAAAATTTTGCAAAGAACATGATATTTCACATAATTTTTTAGCTCCTAGAATACCACAATAAAATGGTGTGGTTGAAAGAAAAAATAGAACTTTAATTGAAATGGCTAGGACAGTGCTCAATGAGTATGAACTACTATCTTATTTTTGGGTGGAAGCGGTTAATACTTCTTGTTACATCTCAAATCATGTCTATAAAAGACCTTTATTAAACAAAACTTCTTATGAGCTATGGAATGGAAGTTTACCCAAAATTTCATACCTTAGAGTATTTGGATGAAAATGCTTTATATTAAACACTAAGGATAATCTTGGAAAATTTTCATCCAAATCCAACGAAGGCATATTTTTAAGATATTCATCATTCAGCAAAGCATATAGAGTATTTAATAAAAGAACTCTAGTAGTTAAAGAATCAATGCATGTTGTCTTTGATGAATCTTCTAAATTTGTTCAAAGGAAAGGTAGTGTTTTTGATGATTTTATAGGTATACTTGAACAAACTGATACTCCAAAGGATAATAACGATGAATAAGATGAGGAGACTCAAGAGCTACCTAAGGATTGGGAATACAAGAATAATCATCCAAAAGAACTCATCATTGGTGAAACATCAAAGGGAGTAACTACTAGATCTAAACTTAAACACTTAGATGTTAATTTTGCCTTTGCCAAAACTTGAAGTTAAAACCCTAAACTTCATCCAGTAGCCATTCAAGAAATAAAACCCTAATTTTTACCTTAAAACCCTAGTTTAGATAGAAACTCTAATTCCCCAACAAAATCATACCATGTAAACCATTTACCTTTCAGGGGCGCTGCCCCCCGATCCCCACAAGGGACCGCCGTAAGTGCGACCCTCGTCGTCACGCCCTATATTTCTTTAATGGATAGTATTTAGATATTTTTATCTTCTTTTTAATTATTCAATTATCTTTATATGTGTTATATTATTTTTTTCTTGCTATACTCTTTTCCTTAGATTTATATATATTTTTAAAGGGAATTCTAAAAGGCATGTTTTGATCTAGTGTGGGTGCCTTGTTTATTTAATTTATGTAATTCAATTTATTTAAAGACTTTGGAACAATTGTAAGTGACACATTTCCACCTTTGTATGGGTGTCCTATTTTATTTATTTTCTTTGTGAACATTTAAAGATTGTAAGGGTATATTTCCATCTAAATAAGGGTATTCATGTTATTTTGTAATGTGTTGTTTTATCTTGTTAATCTATTTTATTAATAAATTTCATGTAGTATGGATGATATTATAATATTTAAGAATTCAATAATATTTAGACCTAAAAAAGAGGCTGATTCCAATGAACCGGGTATTATGGGGATGCTGGCTCATTTCTCACCTTCCCTATAGGTACCCAACTTTTCGAAACCAATAGGGGATTTGAGATTCCTTAGAAAATGAGTCATTCACCCCTTTCTATTTTCCTAGCCCGTCCAGGTGGTGACTCTATTTTCTTCGGGTTTAGGCCCGTGTTCTATAAGGCCCTGAGTCTAACAGTGCCAAAGTCGCAAGAACCATTCCATATGGGAGTGAGCAAAAATCCCCGCTCACAAAAAGTAAAAGTTGTAGTAAAATAAATGTCCATTATTATTATTATTATTATTATTGATGTTGTTGTTGTTGTTGTTGTTAATACAAGTTTTTCACTTAACACAATGGTGGATCACTACGAAGAAAGAGGTGGGCCATAATCGAATAGAGCCCTTAAAAAGTCATCATTTGAAGGAGGAGGAGAAATGTCACTCACTCGCACAAAGTTCATCCGAGGAGGAAGCACTTGAGTCCCTATTGCCTTAAAAATCAGGTTTGTAATAGTCATCATCTGAAATAGGAGAAGGGATCTCATGGTCATCAGTTCGGGGCCCCCTTGATGATGAGGCACCAGGATCCCTGTAGCTCTGAAATCGAAAGTCCCAAAAGTTTCACTCAAGATAAGCAGCGTACCAATGGCTGGCAGCCAATTCTTCTATTCTATTCTTCGAGTATTTACTGTGAGCCAAATAAGGAAGGGTAAGTTCATGCATTTTCTTGAATACATACAACATACATCACCATATACATAAAAAAAATAAAAAATATTTTGAACAATGTAATTCAGATCAAAGTATTGAAGCCCGAAGGATGGACCAACATGAGGCACTGTAGATGACACATATGGTTGAGACAAAGTAGCATGATATGGACCGATCTTGTCATGATGAAGGTCACTTGATTTCTCGGCTACCTGTAAAAAAATAAGATTAGATAAGTGTCATGAAAAATGATCCTGGATGAGCAATAGAACATATTCGACTAACCTCAGAAGAGATGACCATAACATTATCATCCCCGCCTCCATCATCATCATTTTCTTCTTCCCCTCCTCTAAGAAGTCCTTGGACGCCAACAGGAGAAACTTCAAAGTTCAAAAGCCATTCTTGGATGAACTAGGCATATGACTCAAGAGGTGAGTGGAGATACCGATCGACATCATATCCATCTCAAGCACACATCCAGAAGTTCTCCAGCATAAATGTAACATCTAATGTATAAGCTGGGATATCATTGGGAACCCTCCATTCCTCAGGACCAAGAAACTAATTATGCACTCTTTCACTGAGGAACCATCTGCTCAATACTAGACTAGCAATGACCCAATGAGAATTTTGAAGAGGCAAGGCAGCATTCATGGAAGGAGTCTAATTTGCCAGTACACCGTCATCCCACCAAGCAATATCTACCTGTAAAATCAAAAAGAGAAGGAAAGTCAATTTATTCGCACATTTTAACAGCTACTAATTCTTTCTTACTTGATCTCAGGTTGACCCTCTTAAGTGATAACATCGAGAATGCACATGATGCGAATCAAATGTCAGTGTACGGCTCGCTAACCATAGGCCCAGTCTCGGATACCTGACTCTTTCTCGGGAAATGTCTGGTACCTATACAAGATTATGCTCATAAGCCCAAAATTGCAGGAATAATAAATTTCAAATTCATGTACATCCTTTAATTAATTAAAAAAGAAGAGAAGGGTCGAGATTAATACCTCGACAACCACCATGAAACCAGAAAATGATATTTTCTTCCAGCAAAGCTTATCAAAACCCTAATAAAAGCAAGCCAGGCCAGCTTCTCCCCAGTTATACAATGACACAAGATCCATGTCAGCAAGGACCCATAATACTGATAAATGGAGGACGGATTCGGTGCTGCACAAAATAGTCATCCCCAGCAAATAGAGCAATAACCCTCGAGCATATTGTTCGACAGTTTCTCCTCAAACTGGTCGAGTATAATTCATCTAGTACTCCATAATAGGTTCATACTTGATCTTAAACGGCTATTTTAAGGAAGCCTCCATACCTATTAGTTGTTGGATTTCATTGCGCATCAAGATATTATCAGAAAAAGGGATGTGCATTTCATAATACGGGATACCAGCTATGGCAGTAAAATTGACCGGCCCGATGATCATTTCTCCCACTGGTAAGTGGAATGTATGGGTGGTATCCATCCACCATTCTGTAAGTGCTTGGACAACACTCATATCTATTTGGTATCATTTTGACGGCAACTGCATGATAAAGTCCCTAAAGTCGCACCGTCGGATTATTCGCTTTACTCAAGATGAAGCATGATTGTTCCATTGACGGGCTTTGTAGATGTTTTCACCACTATGAGCAACACAGCCATCATGCTGCCACAACACATGTAAGTCATCATAAGGTACGTAAACTCTAACATTTTAAACTACAAAATACATAACTATCTCTAAAAATATTTTTGTGCAAAAATTAAATAATAAAACTACTTATATTTATTGTGACAATAATTCAATAAAAATGACACTACTAATTTTTTTGTGAAAATTAAATAATAAATCTACTCATATTTCTTATGCATAAATTAAATAAAAATACTACTCATCTTATTTGTATACTAATTAAATATAACAAATATAAATGAATATATAGAAATAATAGTGCATATATAAATCATACTTAGTTATCCTTTTATGCAATTAAATAATTAGTTTGTTAATAAAAATTATACTTACCTCAGTTTTTTCATTTGAGTTGCGGTGTAGCTCCATACTGGCTAATAACGCTATTCTCCCATGCTCATATCTCTGAATATAATTAAGTAACTTGGCATCTGAATGAGGTTTTGGCGAGACGAATGTTGATTTCTAGCCATTTCTATATGCTGCAAGTTATAATTTTTTAAAACGATTAAAGAAATAAAGTTGTTGCTTACAAACTCTAAATGAAACTCTTATTTCACTCGCTACCTATTTATAGCAAATGAAATTAAAATATAAGATCAACTACTATCACAATTAAAAAAAAAAGTGCAGCATCAAACAAAATTGAAAAAGGAAAAGGAAACAAAGACAAAGAAATCCATTATTCATGACTGATTTTACTCACACACGAGCACACAGTTATTTTCAATAATTCATTGTTTTGTACACAGCACTCGTGCACATAGTAAACTGATTTTTTTTATGTGTCTAAAAAATATTTTTTATATTTACAAATATTTTTTCCATACAGGGGGCAAGAATATCTAGGTACAGTAAAAAATAGCCAAATTGTTTGCTTTTAATTATTCAAATTATTTTTCGAGTACATAACTCATTCTGGGTCCAGAACCCAAACTAATCCTAGTCTAGAACCTAAATTATTTTTTTGAGTCCAGAACTCATTCCGATCTAGAATCTAAATTATTTTTTCGAGTCCAGAACTCATTCCGGGTCCAGAACCCAAATTATTTTTTCGAATCCATAACTCATTTTAGGTCAAGAACCCAAATCAATCCAAGTCTAAAACCTAAATTATTTTTTGAGTCCAAAAGTCATTCCGGGTCTAGAACCCAAACCATTTCGGGTCCAGAATCCAAATTATTTTTTGAGTCCAGAACTCATTCTGAGTCCATAACCCGAATCAACTCGGGTCCAAAACCTAAAGTTTTTTTTCGAGTCCAGAACTCAATTTTTTTTTTTGAGTCCAAAACTCATTTCGAGTCCAGAACCCAAATTATTTTTTTGAGTCCAGAACTCATTCTAGGTCTAGAACCCAAAGCAATTTGGGTTCAGAACCTAAATTATTTTTCAAGTCCAGAACTCATTCCGAGTCAATACCCTAACCATTTTGGGTCCATAATTCAAATTATTTTTTGAGTCCAAAACTCAATCCAGGTCCAGAACCCAAATCATTTTCAAGTCCAGAGCTCAATCCGGGTCCAGAACCCGAACCAACCTGATCTTTTAAAAATTAAATTGCTTTTCATTCTCTCAATAAATATAAGATCATTAAAGCAGGGGGCAAGACTATAGACTCTTAATTTTAGTACTGGTCTAAATATATGTTTTTCATTTGAAAGCCAGATCAAGTTTAAACCTAATAACATGTCACAAAATAAATCAATTATAATTATTTAATATTTGGATTATGAATAATAATTATTTAATATCAAGTTTACTAATTATTTAATATTGAAATTGCAAATTCTAATTATTTAACGTTTGGTTATTGGTTGTCTAATTATTTAATATTTGGATTATGTTTGGTTCGATTAGTTTGATTAAAAAGAAAACTTGGTCAGATGGTCGAATGGCTGGCCCAAACCAAGCCAATTCGATATGAGCATGTCGAATTGGCTAATTGCAATTCGATATGAGCATTTGTAATGCTCATATCAAATTCGCACATGCCAATTTGATATGAGTTGTTACTTGTGCTAAAATAGGCAAGGGCCAATTCAACGGGCTGGATTGATAATGACTTGTGCGCTGTTTTCATAAGAAGTTTGGCTGAGATTTTTTAGGAAATCATTTATCCGAAGTAAAATAGGGTTGAAAGGATATAAAAGGAACAATGCAGAGAGATTTTTAGAGGAGGCAAAAAATTCATAAAGCATCATAATTTAACAATTACCAACCATCAAGAATCAAGAGAGGAATTAGCACGGATTGTCAACATAGAGAATAGCAAGCAAAAAAATTGAAAACCCTAGCAAGCAACCATTAAAACACAAAATGACTATCCAATTTACAAAGCAAGGCAGTGACCATTGCCTTAGTTATTGCTCTGCCAGAAATTCAAATTGGTACAGTCAGTAGCTTGGATTAACTTATTTAGTTTGGTGGAGCCTTCAACGCAGGTATTATCTTCTAAACTTAACTTGTTTAAACATAGAGTAGCTATGTTCTTTTCCTTTAAACGTTTTGATTATTTTTATTGATTGTTATTTTAATATTGTAGTTTGATTACTATAATCTTAGTTACATTTCTTATTAAACCAAACCTCAATATGTTCATCTCATCCAGTAAGTTACTTTATATTTATTTATTTAAATTTCACAGTAGTTTAAGGTTCAATTTAAATCAATGGTATAATCATCAAAACCCTAATCTATTTCCTAAACCCTAATTAGTTTTACAATTTTCAAAACCCTAAATAGTTTTCTAATTTCTAAAAAATCCTAATCTATTTATCCCAATCTTTAAAAATCCTAATTCATTTTCTAAACCTTAACCTTGTTTTCAAAACCCTAAAAACCCTTTTTTCATCTATAAATCCTAAAACCCTAATTTTATCCTAAAAACCCTAATTTAGTCATAAAAGCCCAAAAATCATCTAAAAATCCTAATTTAATATGCAAATTCTAAATTTGTGTATTTGTTGCTTTAATTAATATTAAATCTTAGATGTGATTATTTTATGTCTTGAATGGATGATTTATTAATATTTTATTTTTATGAATGATTTATTTTTATATTTGCTAATGGTGAATGACTGAATGATTTATATGATTTATTATTTTAATGTTGATTATTTTAGTTTCAAAAGATGTAAGAGGTATGTTTCCACTTTGTGGGTACCTCATTAGTTACGTTCGATGTAATTTAATTTATTTTGAATTTTGAGATTAATGTAAAGGGCATATTTTTCACTAAATGGTGGGTGTCCTATTTTACTTAGTTTTAGACATTAAACAATTATTGTAAAGACATATTTTCATTCTTGGATGTATGCTTATTTTGATTGTTTATTTTAAATAAAGGTGATGGATGTTTATTTCTTTTAATGTGCATGTAATATGGATGATGCTATAATAGGTTAAAAATTTAATAATATTTAGATCTGAAAATGAGGTCGGTTCCAATAAACCAGACGTTGTGAGGGTGCTGGGTCATTCTCACATTCCCCATGCGTATCTAACTTTCTGAACCCAATAATAGGTTGGAAATTCCTTAGGAATTGAGTCATCCACCCCTTTCTTTTTTCAGGCCCATATGGATGGCGACTCTATTTTCTCCGGGTTTAGGCATGTGTTCTCTAAGGCCCTGAATCTAACAGTACTGAAGTTGCAAAAATTATTCTATATAGGAGTGGGGGCAAAAATCACGGCTCACGATAATCTAGGATTATCAACTACTATGAGGTGAATAGCATGAAAAGAAAATGCAAGATGATTCAAAAATTTTGACGAATTTTCGACGGACTTTCGGTGTAATTCACTCATTCTCAAAATTCTAAAATAATACTCCAATAAGTATGATCTCAATTTGTTAAGCCATTGCTCATAAAAATTTTCAACAATATTTTTAACAACTTAATATAATTTAAATATATAAATTTATTAAGTATTTATAATATTTCAATATATAATTATATTAATTTAGTTCATTTATTTTAATAGTTTAATAATAATAATGACAATACTTATATTATTAATTAATTAATTCGATTTCATTTAAATAACATTTGTTTAATCTTTGGCATTTTTAAGAAAATATAATTTTTATATTTATTTCTAAATTAAAATTTTAATTTATATGTGTGTGTATATATATTCCAAAAATTTATTGAACTTATTTTTTAAATAGGTTTGTGTTGAAAATAATATCATTAATAATAAAGATAATATACGATAGTAAAGAATTTATTAAAATAATAATATCTACTTAGAAGTTTATATTATTTGATAAATTCTTATTACATAAAATAATTATTTAACTATCTTTATCCATAATAATTTATATTAAGTTTTATCATAATAATAATATTATTATTAATATACAATATATTTACTTTTTAATACTTTATTTTGATTTTACAATAATCTCTTATAACAAAGCAAATAAATTTTATAATAAAATAATAACATTATTTACGTAATTAAAAGTAACTATTTAATTATCTTATTTTAAATCTTAATAATTTATGTTAAATCTAATAATAATAATAATAATAATAATAATAATAATTACTGTTATTATTGAAATAAATCTATTATAAACTTAAAAACAATAAATATAATATATTGGTAATAATAATAATAATAATAATAATAATAATAATAATAAAATTAACAATTACTACTAATAATAATTATAATGAATTTATGGATAATTTAATAATAATATTTTATTACTATAATAATAATATTTATAGTTAATCACTACTTTAGCATTGATTTAAGTTTTTAAATTATTACTATTCATCCTTAAGTAAGAATAATAATTTAATTATTATAGTTATAGCAATACAAATTTTAGTTAAATATTTAATTTTATGAATTCCTATAAATTTTAATCATATTATATTTACTACTTAATTTAATCATTTAATAATTAGCTAACTCTATTTATTTAATTCAATTCAATTTGTAAATAAAAACTCAAATATAAATAATAATTTAATAATATTATTTAATATAAATTATTTATCAAACTATTTATTTATTATTTAAAATTAATTTATAAATTTTCTTACATATATTTATTCATATTGTTATATTTAAATATAGTTTAATTTATTCTGTAAATTATTAATAAAATTTATAATTCAAAAACTTAATTTATTTTAACCATAAATATTTTTATTCTAAAGTTAATATACATATATATACTTATTTCTATTCTATTTACAAATAATTAATCAATTAATAAACAACTATATACATTTTAACAAAAATTCTTAAATATAATTTAATGATAACTTTAAATTTACTAACTAACAACTAACTATCAATTTATAAATTCATCAATATATATGTATACCATATGTAATTTGCTCTAAAATTTACTAATAAATATTTCTAACTCAATTTAATTTAATTACTTTTGATTATATTTTATATTAATATTTTTATTTTAAATTATTCACATATTCACTTTCTATTTATTTTTAATATTTAATTATTATTTTTATTTTAAATTTTCTTTTAAATATCCTTAATTAAACCATTAATTAAAATTAAAACTTCTAATTTTCTAATTTCATAAATTTTAACTAATTTCTTTTTGATTTACTATTTAGTATTTTCATTATTTATATTTATATTTATTCAATTTACTTCTTTTAATTACTTCTAAATAAATCATAATATATTACATCTAAATTTCATTTTAAATCCCAAATTCTTAATTAATCAAAATTAATTAATATTAATATTAATATTAAATTTTTATTTTTTAATATTTATAAATATGTAAAGTTTTAAAATTCATCCATAATTAGCAAATAAGATACTAAATCAAAGCTTATGAAGAGAAGATTCTAAAAATACCTAAGTCACAGGAAAAAGAGGTCGTAAAATGATTGGAAAGTTGATAGGAAAGTCACACCGGTGAGAGGTCCGATCACTGGTTCAGGAGGCGCATGTGGCTTGGTCCGATGGCCGTTCATGGCGGTTTGGATGGCGTTAGAAAGTTCATCGTGTTGCCTTTCATGGTGGCCGGAGTGTGTCAGTCTACGGTAACCAGAAAACAATGAACGGAGCTGAAAACATCATACTGTTTCTAAAATCCTCTCCCTTTTTTTCTATTTTAATTCTCTCTCTCTCTCTCTCTCTCTCTCTCTCTCTCTCTCTCTCCTTCTATTATTTTTTCCTCTTTAATTAATTAATTCATCTATAATTAATAATAATACACCCATACATACTCTACTATTTAATATATATATTACATTCAAAATGTTTCAAACAATATTAGTTGGTTAGGGGTTACACATTATTAATTCAACTTTAATTATTTAATGATTTTATTTTATTTATTTGTTTAATTTTTTTGTCTCCACTATAATTAATTATTTTACCCTCTATACCTAATTATTCCCACTTTAATTATTTATTCTAAATTTAAATATTTTAAATATTTATTTATTTAATCTTTGTCTCCAACGAACATTAATAATATTAACTTTAATAATTATTTTTTTATAATAATTGTTACACTAACAATTTATTTAATGATTTTAACTATACTAGTATTTATTATTATTTATTTTTACAAGGTTTTACATTTAAGGCCTTTTAAACTCAAGAAACACAAAAATAGAAAGCCAAAAGGTAGAGAATGGAAGAAAATGAAAAGAAAAATATAGTTTTAAAGAAGCAAATCCATGAGTAGGCTCCTCCAAACTTTAAAATTTGGAGAATGCATAAAAATCCATCAAAAAGCCTTAAGATATGCTAATTTGGTTGTGGTTCTAGACCGTTCTTCTTTAATTGTTTGGATTTCTTCCTATATCTTTTATTTAAAGTGGTGGATGAGTGAAAAAATTGAAAATTTGAAGTGTTTTGATGTTTTGAAAGAAAATTTGGGCAGAGTTTTCCCAAGGAATCACCAAAAGTCCTTCCAAAATAGATCTAGGAGCCCCTTAATATAAAAACACATAAATGGCAATTTGCCAGTTATGGACTAGCATTTTGTTAGTCCAGAATTGATGTTTTTCAAGTTAGGAACTGGCATTGACAAAACATCGATTGTTATATTTTTAGGGTTTCCAAGGTTTTTCGTGTCCATTTTGGTCCTTTTGACTCCTAATAAGGTTAATCAAGTTCCAAATCTTTCACATATTTTTTTAAAAATATCTTAGATCTAAAATTAAGCGTCTACTAATGTTCAAACATGTGGCAAATCCAAAGATCTACAGTTTTATCTATATTTGAAAGGTTGAGTTTTTTGAACTGGTGAAAAGCACACATGATAATGCAGGATTTCACACTTCAAACTTACAAACAGACCTTTTAACTTACAAATTTTTCCTCCTCGGGAAACTAGCTCTTCAGCGATGGAGATCCTCTATTCTCGGTGTTTGGGTCTTCTACTTCGGTTTACCTTCAATCTCCCTTCAGCTCAATTCTTGTAAACCTAGCTATTCTAGTTTAAATATTTAAAAATTTCATCTTAAATATTTAAAAAATTCATTTGTAAGTTTATAATATGGTGATGACTGAATCTATTTCCCACCATCATGGTTGGGCTTCTCCATCCAACCAACCTCCATCTTTTATGCATACTGCAAAAGGTATTAAGGAGCTTCTTCCAATGATACTTTAGGCATTACTCTAGGTCGAGTGATCCCCATCTTGGCCAAAATTTTTTACCATTGAAGTGCCAATCTTGCCATTATAAGTGCTTTCAAAGTGTTGCAGTTGATTTTTGCTATCCTTCATTTTTCTTTTATTTTAAACCTGCAAATAAAAATTGTAAGTTAAATTTCTTTTTAATCATAAGGAATATCAACTTATTGTGTTTTTAATTCACAGGATAATCCACTGAATATACATAGTGCCGGGTGTCTTTTCAATGCTATAAGATGGAACAATGAGCTTTCCGCATCAGTTAAAAGGATTAAAAATGCCACCAGATTGTATGACTTTATTCATTTTCTTCTTGCTGCTGACAAAACTGGGATTTGGCTTTCATCCAAGTAGATTAATATTAATCTTAAGTCATATGTAAAATCCTAATTTGTCTCGTTTTGCACACATTAAATGATTTTGCTCCTGTTTTGGCTCGAATGTGTGTATATTGCTATATTAAGATGATTTATATTGTATTGTCATGATTCAGAGTATATGCGGCATGATTTCTAATTTTATGTGGATTTTTATATATTTCCTGCTTCAATGCTTGGTTTTATGCTGATTTTATCCTTTTTCTTTAAAACTAATGTAATAGATTTATAACTGTAATTTTCTTTTCTAGAATGGCGTATAGGCTTTATTTTCATATGTAAGTGCATGTTTTTTTCACCGGCGGATACCCATTTGTTTAATTTTATATTTTTTATTAGCTTTGGACATCTGTATCACTTGTATATTCTCTTATTCTCTGATTCAATAAAATGCTTCTTTGTTTCCCCTATACATGCTCTCTTTGCCTATTTTAGTGAATAATTATATAATATTTAAAAATATTATAATGTTAGAACTTGAAAAGGAGATCGGCTCCAATAAACTAGCTATATGGTGATAGTACGGTGCTTCCTATTATTTTCATACGTACCCAACTTTGTAAATCAAGTACGGAGTGAGAGATTCCTTAGAAGTCGAGTTATCATCATTTTCTTTATTTTCCAATCTATTCGGGTGGCAACACCATTTCTCTGAGTTTAGGTCAATATTCTCTAAGCCTATAAGTCTAATAGTGCCAAAGAAGCAATTACAAGATATCGGGGCCAAAATCTTTAGCTCACAATCACTTCTCGTACATTTTTTTCTTTCAAGACAAAGGAAGGATGAACTTAAGATTAGAGATTTAAAAGGAAATTTGGATGTTTAAGTTTGGTTTCTCATAGGAACAGGAGAAGAAGTTGTGTTTATTTTGTCCATTGCTTTCATGTCTCCATCACAGCTTATGAGAAAAGAATTGAGAGAAAAATGATTTTTGGAAGATAAAACCAAAGGTAACATGACTTTGAGGAAACTTGCATGAAGAGAGGAAGAATACTTTGCTCAAGAATCTCATCATTTCCATTATTGATCATGCACATCTTCTTAAAGAAGATACACTCACTTTACATGTGTTTATGCTTTCCTCTTGCTAACTTAATTATTCCTTGTAAGTATTAGTATTTTATATGTCAAATTTCTTCTTAATTCTTTAAGGTCTTTGTGTAATTATGTTTATTGCATATGTATTTCTTTGATTCTTTCAATTATAGCTTTTACATTTTCATTTCAGGCTTTAGATTCCCATTTATTTCAATTATAGCATCTCATGAATTTTGATTCACGTCAATTATACATGTGCCTTACATTTAGGGTTTTCAATGTAATAATTCTTTTATTATCTTATTTATGTCCACTTATTACCTTCTCTACTATTCATTAATTTTTGTTATTTTTATTATTATTTGTGCTTTTTATTTTCATTATTACTTCTCTAATATTCATTTACTTAGAAATAAATTCCAAACTTAAGATTTTTCTCTATTTCGGTTGGATTTCAAATTTTCTTCAATTATCACTTGATAATGTTTGTGTCATACGTGTCCAAGGATGAGGTATTATAGAAACAAAATGGAAAAATGCATATTTTGGCCCTCTCAACTTTAGGTCTGTTTACATTAAGCCCCTCAACTTCTATTTGGTTAAATTAAGCCCATAAACTATTCGGGATGGTGAAATAGACCCCTTATTTGACACCAGTTAAACACGTGTGGCTCAAACCTAGTTAAAATCACGTGAAATAATAAATATGCCATGTAATAAAATGGTGAGATTTGACATGTAAATTGAACAAAGAATTGAAACATTGTTTTGGCCGAAACGTTGTGTTTAGTGAATTGAAAATAAAATACCCAAATTGAAATCTTCAATCCCTAACTTCCATTGTTGAAGACATGCCTGAAAAATCCCATTTCTTTAAATTGAACTTGTGAATCCTAATTTCCTTTTGTTGATCTTTCAAAACAGCTTTTTGAGATTGTGTCCAAGCATTAATATAATTTCTAAGGTTTGATTCAATATTAAGCTAAAAAGAAATCGATTGTCTTTATCATTTGTCCGAAGCGTTTGCTGAGCTTGAATGAATAACTTGAGATTACAGAGCTTTAGTAAAGTGGTATCTGCAAATATACATTGATGGTGTTTTCAATACGTATTTAGGTAAAAATTATAACATCCATTATTTTATAAAAATTAAATTAAATTGATAAGTTGGGAGTTAAATGAGGTGTTTGAAGTGAGAAAATATCATATATATATATGAAATATAATAAAAATATAGATTATATATAAAGTTAAACATGAGTTAGAAAAAGTCAACGGTAAAATAGTAAAAGAAGGGTAAAATAGTAATTTTAAAAATATAAAATAAAAAAATAAATTATTTTTGGATAGATGATGAAAATTAAAGACTTAAAAATGACTAAATAATTAACTAAATAATTAATTCTATATTAATATTTTATTAATTAATAATTTGTAATTATGTAAATTGGTAAAGGGTAAAATTGAAATTTTAGTAATATAAAACTATCCATCTTCTTCTTCTTCTTCTTTACTCTCTCAAGCACGAAATTTTCACCATGGAAAAGGATTATTCTTGCTCCAAATACTAAATTTTAGAGAGATTTTCAAGATTGAAGTGATTTTTGAAGATTTTCTATTCAGTAAGCTTTTCTTACTTATTTTCATGTTTTATGGTTAAATATGAATATGTATAAATTAGATTTTTGAAAGAGCATGTTACAATTATTGAAATGGATATGTAAGATGTTATTTTAATGAGTAAGTAAATATTTTATGGTTAAATATTGGATTTGATTAGGTTTAGTTACAGTTTGGAAGAGGTAGTATGGAAGTTAGGGTTTTGGCAAGGGTTTTAGTAAAAAGTGATGTTGAATTTAGTTTTATGATTTGAATTGTGTTATTTTTTATTTGTAATGATATAAATGAGCTCAAATTACCATTTGGAATTGGTTAGAATAAATAACCAAAATCAAAGAGGTTTAGGGCAAAATTTTAAAATTTTGTTGGAAAAGTGATACATAATAGTTTAATGCTTAGAATGTGTTAAAATATGATGTTTATGATATATTTAAACTTTAAAATCAAATTGGGATGGATTAGAGTAAAGTTTGGAAGTTGGAGTGTGTTGGGGCACATTTTAGTGTTTTTGAAGGAATATGCCTAAATTTATATTTTATGTTTTAAACACCTAGAAATGTGATACTAATTGACTATTTGCATTCACATTTTCAATAGGTGTTGAGTAGGTTGTAATTTCATCAACCTAGTAGTGAAGGGCATTAGAAGATTTTGGAAATGGAATGGAGTTTTAACTCCATTTGTTGCTTAATAGAGGTTAGTACATACTTTGGTTTATAATGTGTTTGATTGCATTGATTTTTGGCATAATACATTGGTTATGTTGAATGTGTTATGTTACTTGATATTTATGAATGTGTGTGCATGACATTGTTTGGAGTAACAATGCTTATTTTGTGATGATTATTGCATGATAAGCCATTTGAGAATAGTTAAATGGGATGTGTGTGGAAAATGTGAATAATGCAAACTGTGCACTAAAATGTAGAAATGGGCAACATGTGCATTATATATGATGATAATGTTAAAGATGCATTGAAAGTATGAAAAAGAATGTGAAAAGTGGAAATTGTGAAAATGTAATTGCATGTCACCTTATATAGGGCCTAGTTCTAGAATATTGTTGTTGGATATTATTACGTCCCTGGGTGAGACACGCTGGTGTCACAGATATTATTACGCCCTGGGGTGAGACACACTAGTGTCATAGACATTATTACACCTTTGGGTGAGACACACTGGTGTCATAGATTTTATAGGCCTTCGGGTGAGACACATTGGTGTCACAGATGATTGAATTAGCTCAAAATAATGTTTTTGGAACTAGACTAATATATAAGGATTTTTGTGGGCCAATACATGTGGATGATTTATGTGTTACTGAAATGTGCAAAAAGAAATAAATTGTCTGACATTTTTATCATAATGCATTTACGGAATTATATATCTTATACCATTTTTTTTATTATACCGAAGTATGTACCACTAAGCATTATGCTTAGAGCGATTGAATTGCATCACGCAGGTGATAGAGCTGATTCGGAGAGTGCTGATAGACCACACCAGGTCAAGATTATAGTTGTTTACTTTTGGAGTTTATCGAGCTGCCATGGACTAGAGTCATCTGCATCTCATGTATATATTTTAAACTTTGTAAAATTTACTTAAATATGAATATTATGTTTATTACATGTATATGATGTAAATAATAAAAGAATGTTTAGTTTTTATTGTTGAAAATCTGAGAGATAGATTATATGTATTGATATATATATATATATATAAACTTGTGCAATATGGGGTTATGTTGTAGATTTTTGGAGAAATGGATGTGTTGAGAGAATATTTAGGAGTGTATTTTAAATGCAGGTTGAGTAAATTGAAATTTGGAAATATCTGAAATATAGACAAAACTCTGGCGAATTTTTTCCAGAGATTTTTCTTTAAAATGTATTTTTTTATAGTTAAATTATTGAGGAATATTTTTCTCTATTTAGTAAAAAATATATAAAGTGTTCTAAATAACTATTTTAGAATGATGAAAGTTTTTAAATGAAGAAAAAAAAATATGTGTGACTTTCTTATATTCTGTGTATATATTTTATACATACATGATGCGTGTATTATATGCATATGAGATATAAGGGTGTTACAATTTATTTTAGTATCAGAGCTTAGGTTTGAGGTTCTCGATCTAGGTAGATTTTTAGAGAGAGAACATGTAATATTAAATGTGATTTATCATAATATACATGCATTTGCACTGGCATTTTATCTGGTCCCTGATGTGGTGATTCCTTCTATAACTATAGATATTAACTGTTATGGCATTTCAGGAGTATGTTTATGGTGAGGGGAGTGTCGAGAGTGTTGCTCCTGGTGAGGGAGATGTTAGGTCTGCAGAGGTTGCTAGGGAGGTATCAATGTCAACTGGATTTGCAAGACCATAAATTCTACCATTTTGGGTGCAACAGATGGCGGAGCTGCTCCGTCAGGCCCTAGTGCAGCAACAGCAGCAGCAGCCACGGACGCAGCCACCACAGACTAGAAAGTATGACAAGTTGCGAAAGTATGGAGCTACAAATTTTGTTGGCACCACTGATCCAGCTAAGGTAGAGCAGTGGCTAGACATAGTGCAAAGAGTTTTTATCCAGCTACAGGCCATTGCAGAGGAGAAGTTTGATTATGCCTTCTCTCTTTCTGCAGGGGGATGCCTACGACTGGTGGAAGACTATACCCCATAGGATGGATCAACTGCCGGTGTTAACTTATGTTGATTTTCTATGGGAATTTGAGAAGAAGTACACCCGAAGAGAGTATAAAGATGCCAAGAAGAAGGAATTTATAAGTCTGAAGCAAGAAGGGAAGATAATTACAGAATACGAGAAGGAATTCATCCGATTGAGTAAGTATGCAGGGGATTTATTATCAGATAAGATAGACAGATGCAAGAGATTTGAGGAGGGTCTGAGGCCATCTATCATGTGTCTTATGATAGCCTCTCATTATAAGAATTTTTCCAAGATAGTTTCAGTTGCCAGAAATGTAGAGAAGGCATAGGGACTTGCATCAGTTACCAGAGCAGAGGAGAGCACATGTAGGAGACCTCAGGCTGAGACAGGGTCTTCATCTGGAAAGAGAGGCAGAGAGAGTTTTCCTTAGAGGTTTAGTGGGAGTCAGGGGCAGTCTAGCAGATCATTTCAACAGTAGAGACAGAGACCTACAGCCTCTGTAGCTAGTGCCCCTACCCCGGTTCCACAGAGGTCTCCTCCATCTATTTGTGCTCAGTGTGGACGGACACATAGGGGTGTCTATTGGGGGACACGTACACCAGCTTGTTTTAGGTGTGGCTCCACAAATAATTTTCTCAGATATTGTCCAATGCCACCCTTAGATAGACAGACTGAGATAGCAATTTCTAGATCATAATGGCAGAGGTGGTAGTAGAGGTGGCAAGCCTGGATTTAGTTAGAGAGGGGGATCCACGATCGAGACTAGTGGACTAGATCAGGCGGGATCATCACAGAGTATATGTGATGCGGAGACAGGCAGATGCTTTAGATGTTATGGCTGGTACATTTCTTTTATTTGACATTCCTGTGCATTCATTGATTGATCCTAAATTGACACATTCATACATTAGTGCATCTATTCTACCTGTGGATGATATGCATTTTGAGTCATTAGGGTTTGATGTGTTGGTGACCAACCCTCTGCGCATAGTGTGGTAGTTAGCAGGGTATACCGAGATAGTCCAGTTGTTGTTCACAATGAGAAATTTCTTGGTGACCTAATTGATATGCCCTTTAGGGAGTATGACTTCATTTTGCGTATGGATTGGTAATCCATACACAGGACTGTAGTAGACTGTCCGCAGAAATGTGTTATTTTGAAAACACGTGATGGGAGAGAAGTAGTGGTATCTAGTGAGTGAAGGCACCTTGCATCCATGTTTGTTTCAGCTATATCAGCTAAGAGATGATTTGAAAAGGGTGTGAGACTTATTTGGCTCATGTGGTAGATACCAGAGTAGTAGGGTCCCATTCGGACAGTATACCTACAGTAGTAGAGTTCCTGGATGTGTTTCCTGAGGAGTTACTAGGGTTACCTCAAAGAGAGAGGTGGATTTTGGTATCAATGTGATGCCCGGTACCGCTCCCATCTCTATTACCCCTTATCGAATGACACCTGCAAAATTTAAAGAGTTGAAGGTGCAGTTGCAGGAGTTACTTGATAAAGGGTTTATTCGCCCTAGTATATCACTATGGGGAGCACCGGTACTATTTGTGAAAAAGAAGGATGGCACGATGCGGTTGTGCATTGATTACCGGTAGTTGAATAAAATGACCATTAAGAACACATACCTATTGCCTCGCATCGATGATTTGTTTGATCAGTTGAAGAGAACAATAGTATTTTCTAAGATTGATTTGAGATCTGGGTACCATCAGTTGAGAGTTAGAGATGTAGATGTACCCAAGACTACCTTTCAGACGAGGTATGGGCATTACGAATTCTTAGTGATGCCTTTTGGAATGACGAATGCACCAGCTGCATTTATGGATTTGATGAATTGGGTGTTTAAATTGTACTTGGATCAGTTTCTAGTAGTGTTTATTGATGATATTTTGATATACTCCCACAATAAAGAAGAGCATGATAGACAACTGTGAATTGTATTGCAAACATTGAGGGAGAAGTAGTTGTATGCTAAATTATCCCAGTATGAGTTCTGGTTGGATCAGGTGACTTTTCTCGGGCATGTGGTTTTAGCAAAGAGGATTAGAGCTGATCCAAGCAAAGTCGAGGCAATCTTGAATTGGAGTCCACTAAAGAATGTGATAGAGATCAGAAGTTTTCTGGGATTGGCTGGTTATTACAGTCGATTTGTGAAAGGATTTTCCATGATAGCTTCCCCACTTACTAGATTGCTTTGGGAAAATGTGAAGTTTGTGTGGATTGACCGATGTCAGGCGAGCTTTGAGCAATTGAGAGATATGTTGACTCAAGCTTTGATTCTTACCCTTCTTGTGGAAGGTGAACCATATGTGATATATAGTGATGCATCACATCATGGTTGGGTTGTGTTATAATGCAGAAGGGTAGACTTATTGCTTATGCCTCTAGACAGTTGAAGCCTCATGAGCTAAATTATCTGACTCATGATTTGGAATTGGCAGTGTCTTTGCATTAAAGATTTGGCAATGTCATTTATATTGAGAGAAGAGTTTCATCTACACAGATCATAAGAGCTTGAAGTATTTAGATGTCCAGAAAGAATTGAATCTTCGACAGAGGTGGTGGTTAGAGTTGATAAAGGATTATGATTTTCTGATCGATTATCATCTCGGCAAGGCTAATGTAGTTGCAGATACCTTGAGTCAAAAGTCTATGGTAGGATTAACTGCCTATGCTCTCGCGTTGCTTGTTGAATTGAGAGCTTTGCATGCTAGTTTTGAGATTGTTGAGGATGTTGCTCTAATGGCCCAGTTGCAGATGAGGCCATTACTACTTGATCAAATTAAAGCATCATAGAAGTCAAATATGAAACTCCAAAAAATTGTAGAGGACTAAAAAAAGGGGGAGAGCAAAGATTTTCATGTGAAGGATGATGATAGCTTATGGTATAAAGATAGATTGTGCATTCCTGATGATGTGAAATTGAAAAGAGGATTTTGGAAGAAGCACATCAATCTTCATATGCTATGCATCCTGAAAGTACTAAGATGTATCAGGACTTAAAGCAGCATTATTGGTAGTTCGGTATGAAGAGGGACATAGTGAAATTTGTGCCGAGATGTCTCACATGTCAAAGGATTAAGGCTGAACACTAGGTTCCTTCAGGGTTGTTGCAGCCTTTAGTAGTGCCTAAATGAAAGTGGGAGCGAGTAACCATAGACTTTTTATCGGGACTTCCTTTGACCCAGAAGAAGCATGATTCAATATCGGTGATTGTGGATAGGATGATGAAATCAACTCATTTTCTTCCAGTGAGGGTAGACTACTCTTGATAGGCTAGCTGAGCTGTATATCAGCGAGATTGTGAGGTTGCATGGAGTTCCAACTTCATTGGTATTGGACTGAGACCCCAAATTCACATCTAAGTTTTGGCGGAGTTTGCAGGATGCATTGGGTACTCGGTTACACTTTAGTACTACTTTTCATCCATACATAAATAGGCAGTCTGAGAGGGTGATACAGATATTGGAGGATATGTTGAGGAGCTGTATCATTGAGTTTACAGGGAGCTGGGAGAGACATTTGTCACTGATAGAGTTTGCCTACAACAACAGTTTTCAATCCAGTATTGTGATGGAACCGTTTGAGGCTTTGTATGGTAGAAGATGTAGAATACCTTTATGTTAGGATGAGGCTGGAGAAAGAAAGTTAATGGGTCCCGATTTAATCAAGGAAATAGAGGAAAAGGTTAAAATAATTCAGAATCATTTAAAAGCAGCTTCAGACTAAAAGAATTCTTATTCAGACCCAAAGATGAAAGACATTAATTTAATATAGGTGACAAGGTGTTCCTAAGGGTGTCTCTTTGGAAGAGGATTCTAAGATTTAGTCGGAAAGGGAAATTAAGTCCTTGATTTATTGGGCCATATGAGATTCTAGAGAGAGTGGGACTCGTGGCCTATAGATTTGCTCTGCCGCCAGAGTTTGATCTGATATATAATGTCTTCCATGTCTTGATACTTTGGAGATATAGATCAAATCCATCTCATGTGTTATCTGTTGAATCTATCGAGGTGAATCCAGATCGGACCTATGAAGAAGAACCAATGACAATCTTAGCACGGGAAGTAAAAGAATTAAGAAATAAAATGGTGCCATTAGATAAAGTTCTTTGGTGGAACCATTCCACTAAGGAGGCAGTATGGGTGAGTGAGCAGACAATGCGAAGCCAGTATCCTCAAATATTTCAGAGCTAATGTCAGGTAATTTCGATGACGAAATTACTTAAGGGAGAGAGAGTTGTAACATCCGTTATTTTATAAAAATTAAATTAAATTAATAAGTTGGGAGTTAAATGAGGTGTTGGAAATGAGAAAATATCATATATATATATATATATGTGTGTGTGTGTGTGTGTGAAATATAATAAAAATATAGATTACATATAAAGTCAAACATGAGTTAGAAAAAGTCAATGGTTGAATAGTAAAAGAATGATAAAATAGTAATTTATAAAAAATAAAAATAAAAATAAAAAAATAAAATAAAATTATTTTTGGATAGATGATGAAAATTAAAGACTTAAAAATGACTAAATAATTAATTATTTATTAATATTTTATTAATTAATAATTTTGTAATTATGTAAATTGGTTAAGGGAAAAATTGAAATTTTAGTAATATAAAACAATCCATCTTCTTCTCTACTCTCTTAAGCACGAAATTTTCATCATGGAAAAGGATTATTCTTGCTCCAAATACTAAATTTTAGAGAGATTTTCAAGATTAAAGTAATTTTTGAAGGTTTTTCGTTAAGTAAGTTTTTCTTACTTATTTTCAAGTTTTATGGTTAAATATGAATATGTATAAATTGAGTTTTTGAAAGAGCATGTTATAATTGTTGAAATGGATATGTAAGATGTTATTTTAATGAGTAAGTAAAGATTTTATGGTTAAATATTGGATTTGATTAGGTTTAGTTAGAGTTTGGAAGAGGTAGTATGGAAGTTAGGGTTTTGGTAAGGGTTTTAGTAAAAAGTGATGTTGCATTTGGTTTTATGATTTGAATTGTATTTTTTTTTTGTGTCGTTCTTGATATAAATAAGCTCAAATTATCTTTTGAAATTGGTTAGAATGAAAAATCAAAATCAAAGAGGCTTAGGGCAAAATTTTAGAATTTTGTTGGAAAAGTAATACGTTATATTTTAATACTTGGAATGTGTTAAAATATGATGTTTAAGATATATTTAAACTTTAGAATCAAATTGGGATAGATTAGAGTGAAGTTTGGAAGTTGGAGTGTATTGGGGCACATTTTAATGTTTTTGAATGAATGTGCCTAAATTTATGTTTTATGTTTTAAATACTTAGAAATGTGATACTAATTGACTATTTGCATTCACATTTTCAATAGGTGTTGAGTAGGTTGCAATTTCATCAACCTAATAGTGAGGGCATTAGAAGATTTTGGAAGTAAATTGGAGTTTTAACTCCATTTGTTGCTTAATAGAGGTTAGTACATACTTTGGTCTATAATGTGTTTGATTGCATTGATTTTTAGCGTAATACATTAGTTATGTTGAATGTGTTATGTTACTTGATATTTATGAATATGTACGTGTGGCATTGTTTGGAGTAACAATGCTTGTTTTGTGATAATTATTGCATGATAAGCCATTTGAGAATGGTTAAATGGGTGTGTGTGGAAAATGTGAAAAATGCAAATTTTGCACTAATATGTAGAAATGAGAAAAATGTGCATTGTATATGATGATAATGTTAAAGATGCATTGAAAGTATGAAAAAGAATGTGAAAAGTGTAAATTGTGAAAATATAATTGCATGTCACCTTATATAGGGCCTAGTTCTAGAATATTGCTGTTGGATATTATTAGGCCCCTAGGTGAGACACGTTGGTGTCACAGATATTATTACACCCTAGGTGAGACACACCAGTGTCATAGACATTATTAAACCTTCGGTGAGACACGCTGGTGTCACAAATTTTATACGTCTTTGGGTGAGACACGCTAGTGTCACAGATGTTTGAGTTAGCTCAAGACAATATTTTTGGAACTAGACTAATATATAAGAATTTTTGGAGCCCAATGCATGTGGATGATTAATGTGTTACTAAAATGTGTAAAAAGAAATAAATTATCTGACATTTTTATCATAATGCATTTGCGACATTGTATGTGTTATAACATTTATTTATCATACCAAAGTATATACCACTAAGCATTATGATAGACCACACCAGGTCTAGATTATAGTTGTTTACTTTTAGAGTTTATTGCCACGGACCAGAGCCATCTGCATCTCATGTATATATTTAAACTTTGTAAAATTTACTTAAATATGAATACTATGTTTATTACATGTATATAATGTAAATAATAAAAGGATGTTTAGTTTTTAATGTTGAAAATCTGAGAGGTAGATTATATGTATTGATATATATATATATATAAACACTTGTGCAATATGGGGTTATGTTGGAGATTTTGGAGAAATAAGTGTATTGAGAGAATATTTGGGAGTGTATTTTAAATGCAGGTTGAGTAAATTGAAATTTGGAAATATCCGAAATACATACAAAACTCTGAAGAAATTTTTTCTAGAGATTTTTCTTTTAAATGTATTTTTATATATTTAAATTACTGAGGAATATTTTTCTATATTTAGTAAAAAAAATATATAAAGTGTTCTAAATAATTGTTTTAGAATGATGAAAGTTTTTAAATGAAGAAAAAAATATATGTGACTTTCTTATATTCTGTATATGTACTTTTTTTTAACATACAGAATGTGCGTATTATACATATATGGGGTATAAGGGTATTACAAAAATATTATTAATTTGATTTAGAATATGTGAGTTTATCAGTTTGTCTAGTAATAGGAAAAAGGACATATTGGCCACTGTGGTCCCTAAGTTGGATTGCGAGAAAATGCATGAGCACATGGTTTGTTGAGTGAGTGGTGGACCAGAAATTCGAATAAAGACATGTAATTTTTTTTTGTACTTGAATGGTCCTACTTTGATGTCTTTTTCCACTATATAGTCAAGATGATGGTCCTACAATTTTTTTATTTGAATGTTATTGAATGAGTTTTTTTTTTTTGCTGGGGGCTTGACTATTGCTTTTTGTTTATTTGTAGGTATTGTGTTTGTTACTGTATGAGAATTGCAGATTGCTTCATTTCATTAGTTATACATCATGAGGGGAAAATTGTTAAGGGTAAATACGTAGAAGGTGTTTCCAAGATTTTAGATAATATGTTTAACATGGATAAACTGTCATACCCTAATATATTGTCCTGTATTGAAGAGGACCTTGGTTATGGTAAAGAGAAAATTGGCTACATTTATTATAGAAAAATAGGTAATGGGGAATTAATTGAAATAAAAGATGATGTTGGGGTTTTAAATGCATGTCAGGGGGTAAAAGATGGTGATGTGGTGAAATTTTATATGTTGAGCAATGGAGATAGTGCAAGTGACAACTTAGGGGCAGAGGGCAGTGGACATATTGAGGGAGAAGAGAGATTGTATGATAATAGTGAGCCCCATCACACTTTTGATGGCATAGTAATAAATGTTCCCTATCTTACTGATAAGTAGGATGAAGAGTTACAAGATGCAAGAAAAAATGTGAGAGAATACAAAAGGAGAGGGAAATCAGATGTAGATGAGCAAGATCAAGGTCCAATAAGTGGTGCTAGTAAAGGTGATCAAACTCAAAATGATTCAGATGAGCAAATTTCAAAGGTTGAAGATGATTGTGTAGTTGATAAGGATGATTTGTTAGATAGTAGAGGTAGTGTTTACTATGATAGCTCTGACTTGGGTAGTTATTATAGTGAAACTGATGAGGATAGAAATGAAGAGGTAAATAAGAGAGAAAGGGATAGAATTCAATTTGATAATATTGCAAATGTACTTGCTTTCTGAATTGGTATAATTTTCAAGAATAAGGAAGAAGATAGAGAGGTTGTAGCAAAGTATGCTGTAAAAAAGGGTCTAGCAATAGAATTTGTTAAGAATGAGCCTAAAAGATTAAGGGCTCACTGCCATAAAAATTGTCCCTGGGTGTTGTTTATGAGTATGGAGAGAAATGACAATACCTTAACTTGCAAAACATACAACCCACACCATAAGTGTTATAGGGTTAATAAAGTTAAGATTGCAAATGGTAAGTTCCTAGCTAATGTTTTCAAAAGTAGGATTAGATCTCAACCTCGTATAAGGTTGAAGGATTTGAGAGAAATTGCAAGGACTGATTTAAAGCTTAATGTTAGTTATGGTGTTGTAAGATGTGCAAAGAAAAAAGTGATTAATGAGCTTATAGGTGATTGTAAAATTGAATATGCATTGTTGCATTATTATGTAGCTGAGATTAACAAATCTAATCCTAGAAGTACTTGCATTGTGAATACTATTTTTGATGATGGGGATCAGGGGCCTCTTTTCTCTGCATTTTATGTATGTTTTGAAGCCTGTAAGAAAGGGTGGGTAGCTGGTTATAGGAGAATTATAGGGGTTGATGGTTGTTTTCTTAAAGGTGTTTGTAAGGGTCAATTGTTATGTGTTGTGGAAAGAGATGGAAACAATCAAATGTTTCATATAGCATTGGGTGTAGTTGAGGTTGAATGCAAGAGTACACGAACATTGTTTCTAAGATGTTTGCAGTATGACCTTTCACTTAGATAAGGAGATGGATTGACTATTATTTCTAACATGCAAATGGTATGTGTTATGTTCTTACTTGTAATTTTACATTCAAATATATTTAATCAATATTTTAGCTACTGATATAAGTGTTCATTTTGATAGGATTTAGCGAGTGCAATTTCATATTTGTTTTCAAGGGTAGAGCATAGAATGTATGCAAGACACATAGAATGCTCAATCATCAGGCATAGCAGCAAGCTTGACAACTACAAGTCAGTCAAACAAGAGAGTCTGGTCTAAGAGTAAGATTATACAACATAAATTACATGGAATGGGTTGTAACGTTTCCATGGCAACTGGAGTTAGAACTTGGCATGTATGTAATGCAATCTCAACTGTAATTTTTTTACAAGTATTTATAATTCAATCCATTAATGATGCAATTCATTTGTTGCAGTCAGGAAGTCAAAAACCAAGATTTTGCTATGGAGGAATAAGCAACAATCAAAGTGACAAAGATAATCAAGCAAAGCCAATATGAAAGATCTAGATCAAATTTTGAGACATTATTGATTGGCTATGTCTTTAACAATATTTGTACTGTATGGCAGATGTAGATGTAGAATATTATGGATGATGTTTTGTTTTTTAGATATTAAGAATCTTTATTCTACAATTTGTTTTTTGCAATGTTTTGAATATTTCTGTTTTGAATGCAATTTAACAGTTCTGTTTTCAATGGATTTAAGTGCTTATATTTTTTTACTGCAAATGGAACTTATATTATTTTGGTTATGTTGAATTTTAATTATGGTTATATTTTTGGAATAGTTTTGATAGGTTTTGAATGGTTATGAATGTTTAAGCCAGGTTTTGAATGGCTTTGGAATGGTTTTATTGAGTTTTGAAGGATGGTTATGAATGGTTTTGGACAAGTTTTGTTGAGTTTTTGCTTTAATTTTAACTTTATTAACAAACAAAATCAACTACAATATGTATGTAAATGGTTGCATCTTCTTTATAGCCCACTAATGGCTTGAGATAAGAAGTTCCTTATCCCTTACATTCAACAAATGGCTTGAGATAAGAAGTCCCATCTCCCTTACATTCTACAAATGGCTTGAGATAAGAAGAATGTCATGCAATTGCACATATCTGGTAAACAAACATAATTCAAGAATTTAATTGCACTTAACAAGAGAAAATCCAACAACAGTTGCAATTTTCTTGAATTACAAAATAACCTAATACCTACAAAATAGTCAAAACCTGCAACAGTTTGTTATCACCTATGTTTTCTAACATATTCCTAACCAATATTATATGAAGCTATAAATTTTGCTACCACAAAATCACCTAAAGCCAATACAAAATATCTAAGACCTAAACCATGTAAATAACATAAAGCCACCCAAAGAAGCCAATTCCAGAAGCTTATATGCTATGCACATTACTTCCATTTCTTGTAGCTAATCTTTAAGTTTAACAATTTCAGCCCTTAATCCTTGCTCATACTCTCCCCTTGCATGAACTACGGCCTTTATATCTGAAACATCATTTCTTTCAATCACCAACTCCTCAATTATGTCTCTTATCTCATTCAACAATAGGTCCACATACACTGGCCATTTATCATCAACCCAATTGAAATAATCACAAACCGAACCCTGCATTATTCAAAAAGTCAAATAATAGTTTTCAACAAATAACAATCTACAAATTCAACTTCATCAACAAAAAATTACAATAAATTCATGATAGCTAAAACTTAAGAGAAAGAGAGAGACAGAGAGAGTGAGTGAGTAATAGAGAGAGAGTGAGACAGAAAGAGAGATAGCAAATTAAAGATTTGCGACAGTGAATAAATTCAAAATTACACATCAATAATTATCAATGATCTTTGTATTTAACTTACCTCTCTAAAGGAGCAACCCCAAAAATGTCTACCTGGGTTTCTAACTATCCAAGACATCTTCACAACAGGTGTCCTACCACATTTACAAAGCTCATTCGAATAGACAAACACAAATCTTTGAGGTAGACTTCGCATTGATGGGAGTTTATCTTGCAATAATTGTTCATTTCTTATCTCTATTTGATGAGCTAAAGCCGACCCATTGTCATCTTCTTCACTCGACATTGTTACTCTTAGTTCGATCTCAGGTGGGTCGGTGTTTCTTCCTTCAACCTCAGCTGCGTCTTCGATAGAGGAAGTTAGGGATTGAAATGTTAAATTTGGGGATTTTATCTCCGTTGTGGCTAAATCAAAACAAAACCCACCAATTTCATCTAAAGATTAAAACTTAACCGTTTTGATTACATGTCACTAATGTGGCATATTTAATATTTCACACGATTTTAACGAGGTTTGAGCCACACACATTTAACTAGTGTCAAATAAGGGATCATTTTCACAATTTGAATAGTTTAAGGGCTTAATTTAACTAAATAGAAGTTGAGGGACTTACTTTACAACTGACCTAAAGTTTAGGGGCTAAAATATGCATTTTTCCAAACAAAATTAGGGAAAATGCAAATTGATATATCGAAAGTAATGAACAAATTGGAATTAATCTCCTATTAATTAATCTGTTTATTAGTCTAGGAATGCCTAGGAAAATAGGCTTTAAGCAATAATTAAGTGAATTAAGATTTCTAAAAGCTTGGGAAAAAAAAAAGAAAAAAAATATCTCTATGAAATTTCTATTGATTCCAAAACTTACTGTCACAATGCAAAAAGCATATAATAGATATGGCTTAAGGTTCCAAAAATCTTAATACAATAAATAAAGAAGCTACTCAAAAAGACAATATACCATTAAAAAAGGGAATAAAATCAGATACATATAAAGAAATAACATATAAAGAAATAAAATATCTAATAAGGAAAATAAAATGTTATAAATGATGTCTCAATCCGATGTTTCTAACAAAAATAATTAAGAAAATAAAAGTTGTCAAAATTTATTATAAAAGGAAAAATGCATTTTCTAATCATTAAAAGTTGGATTTTGGCAAAAAAAACGACCAACATCACTAGAAAACTATGAGTTTGACTGTCAAAGCCTAATTTCCAATGGGTTAATCCCAAGGAGCACTCAAATTCAAACGTTGAGTTTCGGACAAAATTTCTAAACAGTCACTAGCATAGTTTTTGGTTAAATTAATCCATAAATGCTAGAATTGTACATATGCCCTATGTTTTGCACCACATAGCATAACTTCAACACTCCTACAAACATTCCTTCAAATGATCTCTGTGTTGTAAACACACATAATGACAAATCAATAAGCTCAAAATTTATGCTCAACCATAAAATCTATATACTTCAAACTATAGAAATTGATGGGTCTTTGAAATTTAAATTCAATTCTTAATTCGAAATAGGTGATGGTACCAACATCCTTTACACTAATTCTTATAATTCTTAGTATTATCTTAAAACTTGTTCTAAAGTTAGAACTATTTGTAGGCTTAATATCATGGTTGTGGATCTTCTCAACCTTTCTCTTCATTATCCACCAACATCAATTAATTAAGTAAATAATGTTAACATTTCATTTTAAATAATGTTAAGATTTACTAAAATGAAAAGCATCATTGACTCAAAATCTCCTTACTCATTTTATCATATATACATATGTAAAACTTCTTTTTTTATATTAAATTTACATAAACACATTGCATTACAATTAATAAATGCAATCATGAAATATACAATCATATAATCCTCATCCTCACCTTGTGCTATTTGCAACAACAACAACTCAAATAAATCAATGTACCACAGCCAACCTAACAATAGCAAAAAATAAAAATAAACATATATTGTCTTTATAATTTTGAAAGAAAAACATTGATGATTGGGAGAATAAACCCATTTGCGCTTTCATTCTTCATTCAAAAAAAATTCTTATTATTCATTCAATTTTTTATGTGTTAATGGAATTGAATTGATCACATCTGTTCCTCACCTCCCCCTCATTCCCAATTTTGATCTCAAGCATGCTAAGCTTCTCCATTGCACGAGCAAACTCCACATAGAACACTGACTGATTTGCCGCATAAAGCTCTACAGTTGGCTTAGTCCTAAGGTCCTTGACAAGGATGCTATCAGTTCTCAAGAGCCCTAATCCTCTAGGTAAGTTTTGGAAATACATGTTATCAAATGTGCTTGGTGTGAGCACATCATTAAAGGCAGACATAGTTGTATCCATAGTATAATTAGCACAAAAGGTCTTTAATGCGGCAACATATTTTGGGTTAAAATCAGGGTCTGTTGGGATGTCCTTACTGTAATGATAAAGCCTATCAGCAAACTCCTTACAATGAGAAAATCCAATGGTGTGACCACCCATTAAAGCAACCAATTCCCTTGTATCAAATCCTTTAGTTTTAAACAAATTAATCATATGATCCATGGTCATGTTAGTCCTAGGGAGAAGCTCTTCTGCTCGAGCTGCTTGAGAAATTAACCCATCTTTTCTCCCTAAATGGACATTATAGTATGGTCCACCAACCATAATCACAAGGTCACGAGTGGCCTGAGCAAGGATATCAGCACAAGAAACAACTTTAGGGCATGTGAGCTCTAGGGTAGTTTTGGCTCTTACTACTACATCGAAGGCATCCCCAGGTAGAGAAAGATTTATTTCAGCATCACGCTCTGCTTTATTGAATGAGTTGGAGGAAATGAGAACAGAGGCATCACAACCTTCTACCCAGCAATCATGGAAAAACATTCGTAAAGTGGCAGCTGCAGTTGTTGGGGTTGTGATTTGTTTATTGGTGACAGTATCACGAATGATCTGTTGAAAGCTAGGACAGGAGGTCTTGTAGTAGTCGAGAGTGAGCTTGGATTCAGAGAATGGAAAAATGGACAGAAACATGAAGAAAAGAATAGGAAAAGGAAAAGGACAAGCCATAGTTGTTGGCATATGAGAGAGATCGAGAGAGGAAGGAGGATGACGGTGCAGCTGGTGGAGTTAGAGGGAGACACAGTTTCTTCCTTCCTTTCTCAAAATTCTCCTCAGAAGAGGACCTCCTTGAAGATATAAGAGAAACAAGAGATAGATTTAGAAGTATTGTGGATATGAGAGGTTTTAGGAGTTGTTTTTTTCATTTATACTATTTTTGCAATCAGGTTATGTACGGTGGTGTGTAATATTTCCGTGCTTTCCTTTTTTCTTGGTTGGTATATGGATTTCTTAATCTTGATGATTTTTTGTTAGTCAAGAAAATGGGAGAGAGATAGATAGCTCTTCCATGCATGCATTAACTTTTCAATCAATCGTTTGTATAAATAACTCTTGATTGATTAGCCAAACTTGAGCCATTCATTTAAAAAGATATTAAAAATTTATATAATATGATGTATTCTTAAAGAAGAATAACAACAATCCAAAAAAAAAATTGTTGGTTTGTTTGTTATTCTTTTATGCGTTTTCTATGAATAAATTCTTCCAATTGGTGTTATATCAATATTGCTTGCTTCTTGTTGCGACTAAGTTTTAGACTACATCAATTCTACACTGCTTTTCAAATTATTTTGGAAGAGCACGAGTTTACATCAATTTTTAAATTGGAGAAAAATAATTATCACAAAATTTTTTAAAAACATAGAAAAATAAATGACTATAATTTAGATATCTAACCATTTTAGTTCATACTTCCGGGTAAAATATTAGAAGGCTTGGAAAGGTGCATGCAATGCACTTAGGCCCACAATGCAGTAAAATTGTCTCTATAAACTGGTTAATTTTGATTTAAGATCTATTAAGGTTGTTTGGATTTTATTTGACATTTTATGGCAATTAATTCAATTTTGATCCCAATAAAAAGAAACATAAACTCATTTTTTATCCGTAAACCCTAATATAATTGAAAATGCAAGATTATTGAAAGTTAAAAAAATTCTTGATTTCGGCTTATATTATTAAAAAGATTATTAAACCACCAATATATATAGCCTGGTGGCCAGGAGTATATATTATTTTTCGCTTAAATCTTAGATTTCTCTCCCTCCTCCACATCTAATTAATAATAATAATAAAAATAAAATTATTGAGTGTTTGATAAAAAAAATATTTATATCTATTTTTAAAAAAATAAAATAAAATGACTCGAAATGGTTGAATTTAATTTATAAAAAAGGTGGTATTAATAAAAGGACCAATTTTTAATGTACAAAAGTTCACTTATTTTATACAAAAAGGAAATGAGTGGGTAAGAATTAAAAAGTAAAAGTTATATTTTAATTACAAAAGATGGGATATTTACACCACAAAAAAAACACTAAACACAAAAAGTATTTTTTTTTCAAAAATATTCTCGAATATATTGAATTAAAATATTTATAATTTTACTATTTTATATTTACATCCAACATTCCCAAGTTACTACATATACCCATTCTAAATCCTAAAACTACTTCAATCTATTACACTTCTTTCATTTTTACTTTTATACTCTTAAATACTCTTCATCATTCCACTCCAATTACTTCACTCTTTTTTTTGTTTAAAAGCTAAAACATGAAAAAAAAAACATGGATTATGAATCTCTGAAAGAGTTTAAGGTTAGGATTTTGTAATTCAAAGCAGTTTACATAAAGTTAAGTTATTCTGTAATTCATTTTGTTCAACCAAAAGTAGTTGGAAAATTAAATATAAATAGTTACATATTATTAAATAATTTAGTTTGTTCATCAAATACTAGTCAAGCAAAAGTGTGTATATATATATATATATATATATATATATAGCGCTGTTCAATGAATTATAACTAAATTTCAGCTTTAGTAGCTCTGTTCAATGAATTATAACTAAATTTCAGCTTTAGTATAACACCTTTATATCTTATATACATATAATATATATACCCCATATGCATAATATATATAATACAATTGTGTTACACTAATTAACTATAGAAACACTATAATAACATATAAATAATCATTATATAGCAATTAAATAAATATAATTAAAATATAACTTAATTAATTTATATAAAAATATCTAAAATAATTTTGCCAGAGTTTTATCTACAATTTCAATAAATCCCAAAATCAAAATAATACAACATGCATTAGAAAATACACTCTCAATTCATAATTTTACAAATTTACCATTTCTCCATCTCATAACTAAATATTTAACACGTATAAATAATATACAACTTTAACAAAATATAAATTTATAAAACTTTACAAAACCTTGAATGTTAGAACATGTTTATAAGATATTATAATATACAAGTCCTTAATGCATTAGAACAAAAAAATTATATACATACTATGTAGTGTAGCACCGGCTAGACAAGTCTTGTGGTAAATGACTTTAACTTCCATAATAGCCTTAATCTTATATTACTCTGATCTATTGGGGCTCTCTTTATCTGCCCAGTCACTTGCGCGATATAAACTAATCGCACTAAGCTAAAAGCTTTGTGGTACATATTTCGATAACATAAAATATTTAAAACAAATATTTCTTCTCATGGCTCAAAATGCATTTAGATCTAATAATAATGCAATGCTTAATTAATATTTATAATCTCATAAATCATATAAACTTAACATATCAACACACACGCATTGGGCCCAAAAATTCCTTACATAATATTTAGGTTTCAAAAAAGATTGATTTGGCATATAAAGGTCTGACACTGGAAATCAAGTGTCATGTGATACTAGTGTATCTTATCCGAAGGTCGTTTCCTCAACACCAAAGTGTCCGACACCGGTATGCTTTGCCTAAAGGCATAATAATAATAGTGATACCAATGTATCTCACCAGAAGGCGTATAAAATGTCATGATGTATTGTTAGCATGCCAACTCGATAATACCAAACTTAATATTCTAGAACAAATAATTGTGCAGAACTAACAATCACACAATGTCATCTCCCATTTTCATATTCTCATCTCATTTCATTATTTTTCCACACTTCTTAAATGACCATTATACAACATTTCTAATAATCTCATCCACGTTGAACATAATTTCCATCATTATAACCACATTATGCCTAATTTCCACAATACTAATATACTTTATAAAATATTACAATTCACCATAAAATAATAGTTTTTTTTTGTTCAAACCAATGCTCAAGTCACATTCTTGTTGATAATGTATAAATTCCATAATTAACCACATTAAAAATAAAACAACAATTTTCAAAAAGGTTCAAAATGGTTTATGCCAAAATATAAACACTTTAAGTAAATGTTATCAAAGTATGTACAAACCTTAATTTACTTTAAAACCACTCCAATTTCACCTTCCAAGTTCAAATTCCAAATAACCCTAAACTTTACCTCTTGAGCTAATTTGGCCTAACCCTAACTAAACCAATAACAAGTTCAATTCTTTCAATTAAAATATATTTATACTTAAATTATTCAAATTAATCATTAATTATACTAAGCTTAGTCAATTTCGACCCAAACCCTAAATTTCAAAAATTTCCATAACCCTAATTTCACACTTTAAGCCCACTTCAACCATTTTAACCTCAACTTCAACATAAATACATCATATTAACTTCATAATCATCTTCTATTTCAATTAAAACTAATTTCTTTCTCTACCCATATATTTACATAACCTAATAATTCAAGAAAACAAGCTTAAAAGAAAGGGAACTTACTTGAAAGCCTTTATTTTTCTTTAAAATCCACTTCAATTACTTGGATTTTTACTGAATTTTGGAGTATTTAAAGAAAAGAATTTCTCCCTTTACAACCTTGAAGAATTCGGCCATGGAGGAAATAGAAGGAAGAAGATGAAGTTTTGATTTTTCAATCTTCCTTTCCCATCCATATATTTATATATTATTATTTATTTATTTATTTTAATATTTTTTCTATCCATAAATATTTGTCCTTCTTACTTTTAACTTTTATTTATTTATTTTACTTTCCAACTTAAATTTATGCATATATATGTGTGTATACATTATGTATATCTTGTCTATAAATTATGTATCCAGTGTATATCTTATGTTTATCTAATGTATATATTATTTATCTCCCTTCCAACACATCTAGTTATTTTCTCATATTAATTATTTTTATATATGTTAAAATTACAGATATTACATTTAGTTTACTGAACATATTTTATTATTCAGTTAAAAGATGATGCAATATCAGTTTTGTGTAGTTTTGTGTCACTAGACAAAAATCATTTTGCATCACTATCCTACTAAACAAGAGATTATATTCATTAAGAGACTGTTGAACAATTGTACATCAATTGTGATTAATATTTGAAAATTTATATCAACACATGTAGGTGTACTATATAAAATTAAATGAAGAAAGGTTTAAGATTATTATTTACATTGTAATAGGTTATTGCTCTAAGTCATTCTAGTATTGACAATATTGCTGGAAAAGAGGTAGCAAAAGTTGTTGATTAAAGAATTTTTGGGCCTATAAAAAGTGGAATTTGTGCTTGTGGAAATTATCGAGTAATCAGAAATGAAAAAGAAGACCCAAAATTTTGTGAACAATGCGGAGTCGAGTTTGTTGATTCTCGGATATCAAATTAGCCAAAGGTGTATGTTCATGAGCCCATGCTAAAGCTTCAATCAATTCCTGCCAATATCCACACTAAGAAATTAAAAACATAAATCCAGTAACCCAAACAAGATGTCCAAATAAGATTTCACCAATCAAGAGGTACTTTTGCTCAATACATATAATATTTTACAATAACAAGTTAGTTTATAGTTTTAAAATGTATAACTATTAGGTTGAGCAATTATTTGTAGATATTTCAAAGTAAATATGATATGATTAAATGGGCTAGTGATATTGCTAAAAGATTAGGATTTGTCATTATAATTAAGCGATCCACATTTTTTGAACTATAAAGACAACCAAGAATCTTATTATCTTGCAAAATGAGTGATAATTATAGAAAAGTTGTTAAAACAGGAGTAATAGAGAAGACAAATAAAAAGAAGAAGTCATTTGGCATCAAATGATAATCATTGGAAGTTGGACATAATATGTGGTGTTCACAATCACCCAATTGTTCAGTATATGGAGGGGCATTCCTTCATTGGCATATTAAAGCCAAATGAAAAAACTTTATTAGTTGAAATATCATAATCCAATGTAAGACCTCAAGAGAGATTCTATACACAATCAAACAAAGGGATCCTAGCAACACTTCGATAATGCAAATAATATATAATGCAAGAGCAAAACATTATGTAAAAGAGTGGGCTAGCAAAAACTAATTCAACAACCTTTAGCAAGGATGAAATAATATAACTATATAGGTTACCATCAAAGTAATACTAAATTTGACTATTTAACTGATTTGTTTTTTTCCCATACGACAATTATATGGATCTATTAAGAACCTTTCTTGAGGTTTTGATAATGGGCTGCACATATAAAACCAACTATATCAATTGCCATTTCTGGAAATAGTTAGGGTTACTTCTACAGATTTGACATTCTCAATTGCATTTGCATATCTAGAGTCAAAGCATGAAGAAAACTTTACAGGGGCACTAGCAAAATTGGAAGAACTAATGAAAGATGATTAATGCCCTAGGATTATTATAACAAACTGAAAAATTGCAATACTGAATGCTATTTCTTTTGTTTTCCTGTCTTCTTACAACTTATTGTATAGATGGCATATTAGTAAGAATATTTTGGCTAAGTGCAAGAAGAAGTTTGATGGTAGCTAGTAGGAGAAATTTAATAGTTATTAGTCTAGTTTGATGTGCTCAAAAGATGAGACTTATTACATTCAAAATCTCAATGCCTTAAAGCAAGACTTTGCTCAATTTTCAAATGCTTTAAATTATGTGAAGGATACATGGCTGGATAAACACAAAGAAAGATTCATATCTGCATGGATGGATGCATGAAAACATTATGGATGTACCACATCAAACAGGTAACCAATAGTAAGTACATATAGTCCTATTTTAAGAATTATATTATAATTAAAGTTTGTTAATTTGTTCATTATATATGCTTTGCATTCCTTTAGGGTTGAGAGCACTCACTCAAATTTGAAACAATTTCTTGGATCGAGTCAAGGCAATTTTAAGACATGTTAGGCAAAAATACACCAGCTTCTGAGCTTCAGTACATTGAGATAAAATCATCATTTGAATGCAGTTTATATGTCATTGAAAATCATTTTCATCCGAGTGATTTCAAGGAATTGATAGGATTTGTTTTCGTTGCTACATTGGATCTTATTTTGGTCAAGTGTAAAAGAGTCAATGGAGTTGGATTTGCAATTGACAAATGTTGTGGTTGTACATATAGGCAAACACATGGGTTGCCATGTGAATATGAAATAGTTAAGTATCAAATGCAGGGATAGCCTGTACATTTGAATGCAGTTGATCCAAATTGGGTGAAACTTAAAATCTTTTCAGAAGATGATTTTGCAATGTAGACTCCAATTTGCATAATTCTATAATGCCTAATCTATAAGAATTTTTAAAGAGGTGTGATTATGTTAGTGCAATTGAAAGAAATATTTTGATACATAAAGTTAATGAGATCATTCGTCTGGAGACTACACATATCATGGAGCCTTCCGTTAAGCAAAATAATCAAGGATGAATTGTTGCAAAGAAAAGGATGAAGATTGATATTAGTATACATAAAATTTTACCTTAAGAAAACACCAAATTGATGATTACTTGATTGAAAGTGCATCGAGGGCTTGAAATGTGGAAAAACACTTTAAACTTGGAATGGAAAACTTTTCTAAATCTTATGGTCTTTCTCTCTGTAACATCCCAATGGCCCTGGACTTACGGCTCGGTCTTTTCACCCAGTCCGCTTCAAAGGACTGCTACAGTACTATTTTCCCTCATGGTTCCACAGCAGGATTTGTTTATTTGGCCCAAGTCAAGGGTTGCCTCCCTCGTTTCGATCCCAAGACCTCCTTAAGAGAGTCTTTATCACTCAATGAGTACCATTTCTTCTACACCCTTATACCCTATATACGTACAATATATATTTTCATCATATATAAAATATGCATATACAATATAAAAATGTCATAGACCGGTTTAATAAAAATTTTCACATATCTAATTTAAAATTTCAAATACTAAATATATAAAATTAAATACTATATAAATATTCTTTACTTGTTATAGGAACCAAAAATAAACATTTTATATAAAAATCTCTGGAAAAAATTCGCCAGAGTTTTATCTGTAATTTGGACATTTCAAAATTTATCAATTACACAACCTGCAAAAATAACACTTCCAATAAACAATAAACCACATTTTCACCTTAACTTCTAAATGTTTCCACAATTTTCTCAAAACATTTATACATATAGATATATATATATATATGTATATAATTTAGAACACATTTAGACCCCCATTTCAAATAACTTAACCCAAACATTATTTATAGTTTACAATACATAAAATTCAAAAACATGATATAATATGCATAATACCCAAAATATACAATAACATAAAATATATACATGCTACTGATAGTGTTTCTGATCTTGATATCAACTCTACAAGCACAACCACAAGTCTAGACCCGACCTGGTCTAAAAGAACTCTCCGGCTCAGCCGAATCTACCCTATCACCTACGTGATGTAAACAATCGCTCTAAGCCAAAAGCCTAGTAATACAAACTTAATAACAATAAAACTCAAATGCAATGCCAATGCACAATGCATATGGTTATCGTATCATTCCATTTTCTCATACTTTTCAAATATTTCACAATCCATAATTCACATAAAAACAAACACAAACATGGGCCCAAAGATAACTAATATGCTATTCAAATTCTAAAGTTACTATTTTGGTCTATAATGACACCCTGTATCTAGCTCCGTAGGCAAAATACCAATGTAATAGTCAAAATTATGTCTGAGCTTACGACTCGGTCATTTCACCTAGCTCGGCTTCAAGGGCTTGTTTTTTAGGCTTACAACCCGGTCATTTCACCTCAAAAATATTTTCACAGTGATGCCCAGCGTCTAGCCCATAGACAAATCACAGGCATGCCGCCAAACACAGAACTCTAAAAATTAAATAACATACTAGGCGCACAAGTTATTCTTATTTTTCATGTATATCGATATCAATTCATTTCATTATGTTTCCACATATCTCATTACATTATACCACATTTTTGCATTTACAACACATTACCTAATTACTATGGGTATTTCAACATAATTCACATATTAATCACATTTAATGTAATCTAGCCAATACCAATGGCTTTTTAACAATGCACTTAATGCATACACAACAAATGGCATTACCCAAACACTTTGGGTCATTTTCACATAATACACATATTTCACATTTTACACAATTTAGCCATTATCAATTGCTTTTCACAATGAATTTGACACATATATGACATTATAAATGGCGTAGCAAATTATTCATACATAACCAATGTATCAAGTAGCTTAACACATTTTTCAACCAAAATGTGTTAAGCCCAAATGTCATGCAAACATAACTAATGTATTCAAAGTTTGTACTTACCTCAAATAGCAACCAAAACAAGCTTAAAACAACCTCCTATCCTATCCTTCCAACTTGCCCTTCACCACTTGGATGAAGCAAATCAACCTCGCTCAATGCCTAAACCAAATGTGATAGCAAATAATCATTTAGTATCATATTTAATGGCATTTTTAATATTAAACCATAATTAAACCTCATCCAAGCAAAAATCCAAAATTTAAGGCTAACCTCACTTTAACTTTGGATTCTCATGCTAGGCCATTCATTTTAATATATTAAGTTTATTTATATTATTAGAAACATATTTTAATACATTTAAACCATTTACATTACAAAAACACACTCTTATACACAAAACCCTAAAATGACATAACCTTTCCCCATTGAAGGTTTTCCATTCCAACACAATCCATTAATCATTTTAAGCTTATATTCATCACTTATATCAACAAACAATAAGATTAAACCAATAAAATTATACAATTCAACAACTTTGAAAAAATAATTTTCCAAAACCCTAAATCACACTTCCATTCTCAAACTCCAACCAAACACAACCAAATCCAATATTTGACTTTAAAATACTTGTTTAAGCACCAAAATAACTCATTTAGAAACAATTTGCACAATTAAAAACAATGATTTCTCAAACACTAAAAGTCCATAACCCTAATTTCTCTCTCTTCACCATTCTTTATCCAAATTCAACCATTTCTTCAATCCAACCTTAAAATCATTAATAACAATTCAAATAACTTCATACACACCAATTCCAACAATTATAACATACTACTTCAAAAATTCAAAACTCATATATTCAAAATTTCTATGAAAATCCAAAGAAAAAGCTAAAGAACTTACTTTTCAAGTGGAAATCTCTAAAAATCCTTTTTGAACATTTGAAATCCTTCAATTCTTAGAAGCTTGGAAGATCAAAATCCTTGGTCTTGAACACCCATGGTGCCAGCCATGAGAGAAGAAGAAGAAGAAGAAGAAGAAGAAGTTTAAAAAAATAAATCTTTTTTCCTTTCATCTTTTAATTATAACCATATATATATTTTATAATAATTTAATAATTAATTATTTAATTATTTATTAAAGAAATTAAAAGACTAAAAATCCATCATCCATTCAAAAATAATTTATTTTTGAATTATTTTATTAATTTTTAATTTCTAAAATTTATTTACAAAAATACCATTGGACTTTGACTTTTCTTTTAAAAAGTGTTGACTTTTATATGTTATGTATAGTTTACATATATATCACATATATATTCTACTTTTTCATTTAAAATCTCTTCATTTTTCATTTAAATTATTAATTTAATTTATCCAATTTAATTATAATATATTTTATCAAATTTCTAAAAATTAAAAATCTTTAAAAATTTTGGGATATTACAATTCTCTCCCCCTAAAAAAAATTTCAACATCGAAATTATCTGCTCTAAAGTCTGGAACAATTGGGGATACTGACTCTGCATTGTCTGCTTACTCTCCCATGTCGCCTCCTCAGTGGCATGATTCCTCCAAATGACTTTCACAAGTGGTACCCTCTTATTCCTCAATTCTTTAACCTCTCATGCCAAAATCGCCACGGGTTCTTTCTCGTAAGTCAGATTTAGACTCACCTCAATGGACTCCATTGAAAAGATATGAGATGGGTCAGACTTGTATCTCTGAAGCATTGAGACATGGAAGACATTATGAATTCAATCCAACTCAGGCGGCAAAGCTAGTCTAAAGCCACTGGACCAACTCTCTCCAACATCTCATATGGTCCTATGAAATGAGGACTCAACATCTCAGAATCTTCTTCCATGGAGACACCTTTAAAAACACTTTATCTCCCACACTAAACTTTATCTCTTCTCTTCAAATCTGAATAACATTTCTGTCGGTCTAAAGCTGCTTTCAAATGACCCCGAATCACCTTCACTTTCTCTTTTGTTTCCTTAATCAAATTGGGATCGACCAGTTTACCTTCTCCAACCTCATCCCAACACAAAGGTGTCCTGCATCTCCTGCCATACAAGGCCTCATAAGGAGCCATCCTAATACTAGACTGATGAGTGTTGTTGTAAGCAAACTCAATTAGTGGCAAAAATCTGTCCCAATTCCCGGTAAAATCAATGATACAGCTTCTCAACATATCCTCTAGAATCTGTATCACTCTCTCTGATTACCCATCTGTCTAAGGATGGAAAGCAGTACTAAAATACAACCGAGAACCTAAAGCATCATGCAAACTCTTCCAAAACCTCAATGTAAACTGGGGATCTCGATCCAATACCAAAGAAACTGGGACTCCATGCAACCTCACTATCTCACTGATATACAGCTCAGCCAACCTCTCAAGAGAATAATCCATCCAAACTAGAAGAAAATTTGCTGTCTTCATCATCCGATGACCTATCACCCATATTACATCATGCTTCTTCTGGGGTCATTGTCACTCGCTCCCATTTCCACTCCAGAACTGATAAAGGTTGGAGCAACCATGAAGGAACCCGGTGCTCAGCCTTCACTCTTTGGAAAGTGAGACATCATGATACAAACTTTGTCATGTCCCTCTTCATACCTGACCACCAATAATGTTACTTTAAGTCCTGATACATCTTGGTACTCCCAGGGTGCATAACATAAAGTGACTAATGTACTTCCTCTAATATCATCCTGTTTAATTTTGCATCATCAGGAATACACAATGTATCTCTGTACCATAGACTACCATCATCCCTCACAAAAAAAGTCTCGACTCTCCCTCTTCTAACAAACCAACACAATTTTATAAATTCTCTCATCTGTCAACTGAGACTCCCTCATATGATCCAACAAGACTGGCCTCAACTGCAACTAAGCTATCAAAGCACCATCATCGCAAGACTCAAATCTAGCATGCAACTCTCTCAACTCAACAAGCAACGAGAGCGAATAAGCAGTAAACCTGCCAAAGACTTTTGACTCAAGGCATCAACAGCAATATTTGCCTTACCAGGATGATAATCAATCAAACAATCGTAGTCTTTAATCAACTCTAACCACCGTCTCTGCAGAAGATTCAATTCTTTCTGAACACCCAGGTATTTCAAACTCTTGCGATTCGTATAAATGAAACATTTTTCCCCATACAAGTAATGCCGCCAAATCTTTAAGACAAAAACTATAGTTACTAATTCCAAATCATGCGTCGGGTAATTCAGCTCATGTGGCTTCAACTGTCGAGAGGCATAAGCAATGACTTTACCCTCCTTCATCAGAACACAACCTAAACCACTATATGAAGCATCACTGTATATCACATATGGTTTACCTTCCACAGGTAGGGTAAGGATAGGAGCCTGAGTCAACATCTCCCTCAACTGCTCAAAACTCACCTGACACTGATCTGTCCACACAAATCTAACTCCTTTCTGAAGCAATCTGGTGAGTGGTGTAGCTAACATAGAAAAACCCTTCACAAATCGATGATAATAACCTGCCAATCCCAGAAAACTTCTAACCTCTTTCACAGTCTTCAGTAGACTCCAATTCAAGATAGCCTCAACCTTACTCGGATCAACTCTAATATCCTCTGCTAAAACCACATGACCAAGAAAAGCTACCTGATCAAGCCAGAACTCACACTTAGGCAGCTTAGCATACAACTGCTTCTCTCTTTGAGTCTACAATACAATCCGCAAGTGCCTATCATGATCCTCCTCATTATGCGAATACACCAAAATGTCATCAATGAAGACCACTACAAACTGATCTAAATATGGTTTGAACACCCTATTCATCAAATCCATAAAAGCTGCCGGTGCATTCATCAATCCAAAGGGCATCGCCAGAAACTCATAATGCCCATACCTCATGCGAAAACCTATCTTGGGTACATCCACATCTCTGACTCTTAACTGATGGTACCCTGATCTCAGATCAATCTTAGAGAATACTGATGCTCCCTACAACTGATCAAAGAGATCATATATCCTAGGCAAAGGAAACTTGTTCTTGATGGTCACCTTATTCAACTGCCTATAATCAATACACAATCTCAAGGTGCCATCCTTCTTCTTCACAAACAACACAGATGCGCCCCACGATGACATACTAGGGCAGACGAACCCTTTTTCTAACAACTCATATAACTATACCTTCAACTCTCTCAACTTAGCAGGTGCCATCCGATAAGGAGTAATAGATATAGGAGTGGTACCAGGCAATAAAAAGATACCAAACTCCACTTCTCTCTCAGGAGGTACCACTAGCAACTCATCAGAAAAAACATCTGAAAACTCAGCAACTGCGGGTATACTGTCAATCTGGGACCCCTGTAACACCCCTATACCCCATATACATACACCACATATACTCTCTATATGTAATACACGTATATCGGATACAAGGATGTCATAGTCTATTTGAAACAAACCAATCTTTCAATTTAACAATATGAGAAAAATTAAAACATTTAAGTTTTATTATAGAACACCATAGATAAAACTTTTGCTTATTAAGCAGCGGAAAATGTAGCGGCATATACATATATATACATCAAAATCCATAAATACAAAAATATAGAATTATACATGCTTGGCAGTTCGTCTCTGATCTTGAAGTCCAATAATCAACACTTCACAAAGGATCACAAACCTAGACTCAACTCAGTCTAGCAGAACTCTCCGGTTCTATCCTGTCACCTGCGCAATGAACCACAATCGCGCTAAGCCAACGGCTTAGTGGTACAAACCACGATAACAATATGCTTCAAAAGTAATGCCAATGTCAAACTTTCAAATATTATAAACAATACACAAGGATATCATATTTCATAACATTACATTTCATTATATTATTCAATTGTTTCATCATTCATGATTCACATTTAAGCAAAGACAACCATGGGCCCAAAAGAAACTAATATGCCATTCAAATTCTAGAGTTACTATTTTGGTCCAATAATCACATTTATCAAGCCCATAGGCGAATCATTATCACAATGAGAAACATCTCATATGTATCATCCTAACTAGGCTTCAAGGACTAGGCCCAACCAAGCTTCAAGGGGAGCATAGCATCAACCCAACTTGGCTTCAAGGACCAAGCCCAACCGAGCTTCAAGAGATTGTTACTTTTAGGCATGCCACCAACAACAAAACTCTGAAAATTGAATAACATACTAGGCACAAAATTCTTTCATTATTTCATTATCAATTACATTCTCATTTTCGAATAATCATCTAGGCACAATGCCTCAATATTTCATTTACAATATTATAGCCAACACCAATGGCTTCACATATCATCATTAGGGTATTACATAACCAATTGCATTATACATACATTTTGAATGATCATTATATATTTCACACATGCAAATCACAGCATTTATTAATTGTATCAACAATGTAATAGATTACTTAACACATTTACAACTAAATATGTTAAGTTTCAAAGTCGTATAAATGCATGCAACCATGTAAGGTTTGTACTTACATCTAAGAGCAACTCACACCAATCTAACAACCTCCTCTTCCAAGAATCCTTCAACTCTTAGATTAGGGCAACTCAATCTCTTCAAAACCTAATCCAAAGGTAATTATACACACTCACTTAGTGATACACATAAGAAAATAAGAACAAGAACCAACTAGGGCAAACTCTACACATGACATGCTCAATAACACGGGCGTATCCCTGGTCGTGCCCTAACTCCATAACACAAAAGCTTTGACACGCTCAGTGACATGGGCGTGTCACTAACTATGTCAATCCACCAACATCACAGTAACTATGACACGCTCAGTGACATGGACGTGTCACTGGATGTGTCAATACTACTCCAACACATAAGCTGTGACACGCTCAGTGACATGGGCGTGTCACTGGTCGTGTCACCCATCCAGAAAATAGAACCATCGATATGCCCAAAGACATGGCCGTGCTCATGGGCATGTCAGGCCAGAAACCCTGATTCCGACACCAACAACACCACATCCAACAAACATCATACTTTACACTTTTACACTCCAAACAATCTTACCCAAAACTATCAATAAACCATATTAGACTTGCATTAACACCAAAACAACTCAATTTCATGCATCAAACACAAATCACAACCATAATCTCAACTCAACCCATACACAATCCACAACTCTTGCTTTCTTTTCACCAAATTTAACCTTTCCTCCAAACCAACCCCAAAATCAAAGTCAAATAGACAACACACTCTCAAACACATCAAAGTTTACCATACACATAACAACAATAACCTTTCACCAAACTCAATTCACAAACACAAAAGAAAACCAAGGAAACAAGTTGGAAACTTACCAAAAGTGATGAAAACCCTTAGAATTCCAACTTGATCACTTGAAACACCCTTCAATATTGAGTTAGAAAGCAACAAAAATCCCTCTTGTTAATGGTGGTGGCCGGCTAAGCACAAGAAGAAAGAAGAAGATGATAGGAAAGTCAACCCAAGCCACCTCTCTTAACCACTTAAATTCTCTTTTAATATCCACTAAGCAATTAAATATTATAATAATATAATTAACCAAAATATCATCTTCCACTTATTTAATTTCCATTTTAAATAATCAATAAATCTCATTTGACCATCTCATTAGTTGACTTATATATGTTGTATATATCTCTATATATACAACATATACACACTTCTCTTTCCTCTTAATCCTTTATACACACTTTAAAATCATTTAATCCAATTTCAATAATAATCATTTCTAAAATTTTAGGGTATAGTTTCGGATATTACAATTCTCTCCCTCTATAAATAAATTTCGTCCTCGAAATTACCTGATTTCAAGTCTGAAACAGCTGGGGATACTAGTCTCACATCACTTGCTCATTCTCCCAAGTTGCCTCTTCCTTAGCATGATTCTTCCAATGAACCTTCACAAGTGGCACTTTCTTATTTCTCAATTCTTTCACTTCATGTGCCAAAATAGCCACTGTTTCTTCTTCAAAAGTCAAATCCGGACCCACCTCAATAGATTCCATTGATAAAATATGAGATGGGTCTGACCTGTACCTCCGTAACATAAAAACATGAAACACATTGTGAATTCTATCCAACCCAGGCGGCAAAGCTAGTCGATAAGCCACTGGTCCAACTCTCTCCAGTACCTCATAAGGTCCAATGAAACGTGGACTCAGCTTTCCTTTATGGCCAAATCTCAAAATCTTCTTCCAATGAGACACTTTCAAAAATACTTTATCTCCAACATTGAACTCTATATCTCTCCTCTTCAAATCTGAATAGGATTTCTGCCTATCTGAAGCTGCTTTCAACCGATCCCGAATTATCTTCACTTTCTCTTCCGTGTCTTTTTTCAAATTGGGACCAACCAAATTACCTTTTCCAACTTCATCCCAACATAGAGGCATCCCACATCTTCTACCATACAATGCCTCATAAGGTGCCAATCCAATACTAGATTGATGACTATTGTTATAAGCAAATTCCATCAATGGCAAAAATCTGTCCCAACTTCCAGAGAAATCAATGACACAGCTTCTCAACATACCCTCTAAAATCTGTATCACTCTCTCTGACTGCCCATCTGTCTAAGGATGGAAAGCAGTGCTGAACTGCAACCGAGAACCCAAAGCATTATGCAAACTCTTCCAAAACCTTGAAGTGAACCGGGGATCTTGATCAGATACTAAAGAAATTGGGACTCCATGTAATCTTACAATCTCATTGATATACAGCTCAGCTAACTTCTTCAGAGAATAGTCCATTCGAACAAGAAGAAAATGAGTTGTCTTCATCAACCGATCAATAATCACCCATATGGCATCATGCTTCTTCTGAGTCAACGGTAAACCAGTCACAAAATCCATAGTTACATGCTCCCATTTCCATTCTGGCATTGATAAAGGTTGGAGCAACCCTGAAGGAACTTGGTGTTCGGCTTTCACTCTCTGACAAGTGAGACATTTAGACTATGTCCCTCTTCATACCTGACTTTAAATCATGGTACATCTTAGTACTCCCAGGGTGCATAGCAAAAACTGACTGATGTGCTTCCTCTAAAATAGTATTTCTCAATCTTGCATCATCAGAAACACACAATCTATTATTGAACCAAAGGCTGCCATTTTCTCTCACAGGAAAACCTCGGCTCTCCCATTTTGGCAATCTGACACAACTTTCTGAATTCTTTTATCTGCCAACTGAGCCTCTCTATGATCCAACAGCACCGGTCTCAATTGCAACTGAGCTAACAAAGCACCATCACCACATGATTCAAAACTAGCATGCAATGCTCTCAACTCAACAAGCAGCAAGAGCGAATAAGCAGTCAAACCTGCCAAAGACTTCCGACTCAAGGCATCAGCAACAACATTTTCCTTACCAGGATGATAATCAATCAAGCAATCATAGTCTTTAATCAAATCTAACCATCGTCTCTACCGAAGATTCAGCTCTCTTTGAACACCCAAGTATTTCAAACTCTTGAGATCTGTATAAATGAAACACTTCTCCCCATGCAAGTAGTGTCGCCAAATCTTCAAAGCAAACACTATGGCTGCTAACTCCAAATCATGCGTCGGGTAATTAAGCTCATGCGGCTTCAACTGTAGAGAAGCATAAGCTATGACTCTACCCTCCTGCATCAAAACACAACCTAAATCACTATGTGAAGCATCACTATAAATCACATATGGTTTATTTTCCACAGGCAAAGTAAGAACAGGAGCTTGAGTTAACATCTCTTTCAATTGCTCAAAGCTTACTTGACACTGCTCTGTCCACATGAATCTAACTCCCTTTCAAAGTAATCTGGTCTTATCTCCTGCACCGGAAACAAGGAAACAAGTTGGAAACTTACTAAAAGTGATGAAAACCCTTAGAATTCCAACTTGATCACTTGAAACACCCTTCAATCTTGAGTTAGAGAGCAACAAAAATCCCTCTTGTTAATGGTGGCCGGCTAAGCACAAGAAGAAAGAAGAAGATGATAGGAAAGTCAACCCAAGCCACCTCTCTTAACCACTTAAATTCTCTTTTAATATCCACCAAGCAATTAAATATTATAATATTATAATTAACCAAAATGTCATCTTCCACTTATTTAATTTCCATTTTAAATAATCAATAAATCTCATTTGACCATCTTAATAGTTGACTTGTATATGTTATATATATCTCTATATGTACAACATATATGCACTTCTCTTTCTTCTTAATCCTTTATACACACTTTAAAATCATTTAATCCAATTTCAACAATAATCATTTCCAAAATTTTAGGGCATAGTTTGGGATATTACAACCCCACTACTCTGATATCTACAACATGAGTAAGATAAGCCTCACATCCCTTCCGAATCATCCTCCATGCTAAAACAACTGAAATAAATATGGATGAAAGATACCTTTGCTCACTAGATACGATCACATACCTACCATCATGTGTTCTCAAAATAACACATTTCTTCTAACAATCTACCACAACCCCATGCCTAGATAACCAATCCATGCCCAAAATCATATCTTACCCCCTAAAAGGCATCTCAGTCAGGTCACAGAGAAATTCCTCATCCTGAACCACAGCTGGGCTATCTCGGTGCACCCTGCTTACCATAACACTATGCCCTAAAGGATTTGCGACCAAAAAATCAAATCCTAAGGACTTAGAATACAAATCACGGATGTAAGAATAAGTCGACTCAGGGTCTAATAATGCAAGAATTGAAGTACCAAATAAAGTAAAAGTACCAACAATAACAGCTGAAGCATACAGCTATCTCTGCATCACGTAAACCCACTAGGATGGCCCTGCCTCATCTGCTCTACTACCTCTGGCTGTAGAACCTCCTCTCTGACTAATTCCAGATCGACCACCTCTACCAAATCCTCTGCCATCACGACCTCCTTTGAAACTGGGTCGAGAAGCTGCAGTATCTGCCTGTCTATCCTTTGGTGGCTCTGGACAATCTTTGATAAAATGTCTGACGACCCACATCTAAAACAAACTCTCGAAGCACCTCTCCACTAGAAGACAACTCTGTCTACTTTACACAATGAACACAAGTAGGTGGAGCAGGCATCTGAGCCACTGGGGTCGGTGCACTAGCCACTGAAACTGCAAGTCTCTGTCTTTATGTCTATTGTTGTGCTGACCTGCCAAACTGCCCCAGGCTCCTAGTGAACCTTTGAAAATATCCCCCCTCTGAAAATTGAATAACATACTAGGCACATAATTTATTCATATTTCTCATTATTAATCTCTTTCTCATTTTCACATATTCAATCTAGACACATTGCCTTTTTTTCTCTTTTTTTTTCTCACTTTTCTCATTTTTATCAATATCAATTCATTTAATTATTACACATATCTCTTTTTGCATTCACAACACATTACCAATTACTTTGGGTATTTTCACATAATGTGCATATTTCACATGTTACACAAATTAGCCATTATCAATGGCTTTTCACAATGCATTTAACACATATATGACATTACAAATGTCATAGCACATTATTCATACACAATCAATGAGCCAAGTAGCTTAACACATTTTCCAACCAAAATGTGTTAAGTCCAAATGTTATGCAAATATAAACATTATATTCAAAGTTTGTACATACCTCCACTAGCAACCCAAAGCAAGCTAAAAACAACCTTCAATCCAATCTTTCTAATTTGCCCTTCACCACTTGGATGAAGCAAATCAACCTCCCTCAATGCCTAAACCAAATGTGATAACAAATAATCACTTAGTATCACATTTAATGGCATTTCCAACATTAAACCATAATTACACATCACTCCTAAAAATTTCCAAAAATTTAGCCTTTCCTTACTTCAACATTGGAATTCTATTCTACTATAATTAAATTAGTGTTTTAAGTTTATTTATATTATTAAAAATATATTTTAATACATTTAAATCATTTACATTATAAAAATACACTCTTATACACAAAATCTAAAAAATGGCATAACCTTCCTCCATTGAAGGTTTTCCATTCCAACATAATCCATTACTCATTCCAAGCTTATTTTCATCACTTTTAACACTAAATAACATGCTTAAATAAATAAAATCACACAATTCAACCACTTTGGAAAATCACTTTTCCAAAACCCTAAATCTCCACTTCCATTCTCAAACTCCAACCCAACACCACCAAATCCAATATTTGACTTTAAAATACTTGTTTATGAATCAAAATAACTCATTTGGAAACAATTTGGACAATTAAAATTCATATTTTCAAAACCCCAAAAATCCATAACCCTAAATTCTCTCTCTTCACCATTCTTTAACCAAACTCCGTCATCTCTTCAATCCAACCTTAGAATCATTGTTAACTACCCAAAATAACATCATACACGCCAATTTCAACAATTATAACATACTACATCAAAATCTCAAAACTCACATAATCTCATCTTCCATGGAATTCAAAGAAAAGAGATGGAAACTTACTAATTTTAGTGGAAATCACCAAAAATCCACTTGAAACTTGTTAATTTCTTCAATTTATGGAGTATGAAAGAAGAAAAATCCTTGGTCTTCAAGCTCCCATGGAAGCCACGTCCTTGAAGAAGAAGAAGAAGAAGATGAAGACTTTTAATATGCTTTTCCTTTCATCTTTTTTTTAACCACACACACACACACACACACATATATATATATATATTAAAATAATTTATTATTTAATTATTTAATTATTTTTTAATAAATTAAAAGTCCTAATTTCTCTCTTTCATTCAAAATTAATTTGTTTTTGAATTATTTTATTAATTTTAAATTTATAAGATTTAATTACCAAAATACCATTTTCTTTTAAAAAGTGTTGACTTTTATATGTTATGTATATTTTGCATATATATCATATATATATTCCACTTTTTCATTTAAAATCCTTTCATTTTTCATTTAAAACCATTAATTTAATTTATCCTTTTAAAATATAATTTATTTTATCAAATTTTCTAAAAATTAGAAATTTTCAAAAATTTTAGGATGTTACAATTCTCTCCCCCTAAAATAAATTTCGCCCCCGAAATTACCTGTCCTCAAGTCTGGAATAAATGGGGAAACTGACTCTGCATTGCCTGCTCACTTTCCCAGGTCGTCTCCTCAGTGGCATAATTCCTCCAAATGACTTTTACAAGTGGCACCCTCTTATTCCTCAATTCTTTAACCTCTCGTGCCAAAATCGCCACTGGTTCTTCTTCGTAAGTCAGATCTGGACTCACCTCAATGGACTCCAATGACAAGATATGAGATGGGTCAGACCTGTATCTCCGAAGCATCGAGTCATGGAAAACATTATGTATTCGATCCAATTCAGGCGGCAAAGCTAGTCTATAAGCCACTGGACCAACTCTCTCCAACAGCTCATATGGTCCTATGAAAAGAGGGCTCAACTTTCCTTTGTGGCCAAATCTCAAAATCTTCTTACATGGAGACACCTTCAGAAACACTTTATCTCCCACACTGAACTCTATGTCTCTTCTCTTTAAATCTGAATATGATTTTTGCCAGTCTGAAGTTGCTTTCAAACGACCCCAAATCGCCTTCACTTTCTCCTCTGTTTTCTTAATCAAATCGGGACCAACCAGTTTACTTTCTCCAACTTCTTCCCAACACAAAGGTGTCCTGCATCTCCTGCCATATAAAACCTCATAAGGAGTCATCCCAATACTCGACTGATGATTGTTGTTATAAGCAAACTCAATTAATGACAAAAATCTATCCCAATTCCCAGTAAAATCAATGATACAGCTCCTCAACATATCCTCCAGAATCTGTATCACTCTCTCTGAATAACCATCTTTCTGAGGATGAAAAGCATTACTAAAATGCAATCGAAAACCAAAAGCCTTATGCAAACTCTTCCAAAACCTCTAAGTAAACCGGGGATCTCAATCCGACACTAAAGAAACTGGGACTCCATGCAACCTGACTATCTCATTGATATACAACTCAGCTAACCTCTCAAGAGAAAAATCCATCTGAACTGGAAGAAAATGAGCTGTCTTCATCATCTGATCAACTATCACCCAGATTACATCATACTTCTTCTGGGTCAAAGGTAGTCCAGTAACAAAATACATTGTCACTCTCTCCCATTTCCACTCTGGCACTGACAAAGGTTGGAGCAACCCTGAAGGAACTTGGTGCTCAGCTTTCACTTTCTAGCAAGTGAGACATCTGGATACAAACTTTACTATGTTCCTCTTCATACCTGACCACCAATAATGTCGCTTCAAGTCCTGATACATCTTGGTACTCCCAGGGTGCATAGCAAAAAGTGACTGATGTGCTTCCTCTAATATCATTCTTTTCAATTCTGCATCATCGGGAATACACAATCTATCTCTGTACCATAGACTGCCATCATCCCTCACATAAAATTCCTAACTCTCCCCCTTCTGACAAACCAACACAATTTTCTAAATTCTCTCATTTGCCAACTGAGCCTCCCTAATATGATCCAACAAGACTGGCCTCAACTGCAACTGAGCCATCAGAGCACCATCATTAGAAGATTCAAATCTAGCGTGCAACGCTCTCAACTCAACAAGCAACGAGAGCAAATAAGCAGTCAAACCTGCCAAAGATTTTTGACTCAAGGCATCAGCAACAACATTTTCCTTACCAGGATGATAATCAATCAAACAGTCATAGTATTTAATCAACTCTAACCACCGTCTCTGCTGAAGATTCAGCTCTCTCTGAACACCTAGGTATTTCAAACTTTTATGATTTGTATAAATGAAACACTTCTCCCCATAAAGATAATGTCGCCAAATCTTCAAAGCAAAAACTATGGCTTCGAACTCCAAATCATGCGTTGGATAATTCAGCTCATGCAGTTTCAACTGTCGAGAGGCATAAGTAATGACTCTACCCTCCTGCATAAGAACACAACCTAAACCACTGTGTGAAGCTTCACTGTATATCACATATGGTTTACCTTCCACAGGCAGGGTAAGGACAGGAGCCTAAGTCAATATCTCCCTCAGCTACTCAAAACTCACCTGACACCGATCAGTCCACACAAATTTAACTCCTTTCCGAGGTAATCTGGTGAGTGGTGTAGCTATTATAGAAAAACCCTTCACAAATCGACGATAATAGCCTGCCAATCCCAGAAAACTTCTAACCTCTGTCACAGTTTTCGATGGACTCCAATTCAAGATAGCCTCAACTTTACTCGGATCAGCTTTAATACTCTCTGCTGAAACCACATGACCAAGAAAAGCTACCTGATCAAGCCAGAACTCACACTTAGACAGCTTAGCATACAACTACTTTTCTCTCAAAGTCTGCAATACGATCCACAAATGCCTATCATGATCCTCCTCATTACGCAAATTCAACAAGATATCATCAATGAAGACCACCACAAACTGATCTAAATATGGTCTGAATACCCTGTTCATCAAATCCATAAAAGCTGCTGGTGCATTCGTCAATCCAAAGGGCATCACCAGAAACTCATAATGCCCATACCTCGTACAAAAAGTTGTCTTGGGTACATCCACATCTTTGACTCTCAACTGATGGTACCCTGATCTCAGATCAATCTTAGAGAATACTGATGCTGCCTACAACTGATCAAAGAGATCATCTATCCTAGGCAAAGGATACTTGTTTTTGATGGTCACCTTATTCAACTTCTTATAATCAATACATAATCTCAAGGTGTCATCCTTCTTCTTCACAAACAATACAGGCGATCCCCACGGGGACACACTAGGGCAGATAAACCCTTTATCTAATAACTCCTGCAACTACACCTTCAACTCTCTCAACTCAGCAGGTGCCATCCGATAAGGGGGAATAGAGATAGGAGTGGTACCAAGCAACAAATCGATACCAAACTCCACTTCTCTCTCAGGAGGTACCCCTGGCAACTCATTAGGGAAAACATCTGGAAACTCGGCAACTGTGGGTATACTTTCAAGCAGGGATCCCACTACTCTAGTATCTACAACATGAGTAAGATAAGCCTCACATCCCTTCTGAATCATCCTCTCAGCTAAAACAGCTGAAACAAACATGGATGAAAGATACCTCTGCTCACTAGATACTATAACATCCCTACCATCCTGTGTTCTCAAAGTAATACATTTCTTCTGACAGTCTACCATAGCCCAATGCTTGGATAACCAATCCATGCCCAAAATCAGATTATATTCCCTAAAAGCCATCTCAATCAGGTCACCGAGAAACTCCTCATCCTGAACAACAACTGGACTATCTCGTTGCACCCTGCTCACCACAACACTATGCCCTAAAGGATTTGTCACCAAGACATCAAATACTAAGGAGTTAGAATGCAATTCATTCACAGGTAAGACGGATGCACTTATGTATGAATGTGTAGATCCAGTATCTAATAGAGCAAGGACCGAAATACCAAATAAAGAAAATGTACCCGCAATGACGGCTGAAGCATCCGACTGCCTCTGCATCACATAAGCCCGCTGAGATGGCCCAGCCTCATCTGGCCTCCTACCTCCGAATGTATAGGCTCCTCTCAGACTAAACCCTACTAAAACCTCTGCCACCACGACCCCCTTTGACACTGGGTTGAGAAGCTGCAGTATCTGCCTGCCTAACCTCTGGTGGCTCGGGACAATCTCTGATAAAATGGTCTGACGACCCACATCTAAAACACACTCTCAAAGCACCTCTCCACCAGCAAACACCTCCGTGTACTCTACCACAATGAACACAAGTAGGTAGAGCAGGCCTCTGAGCCACTAGAGTCGGAGCACTAGCCACTGAAACTGTAGGTCTCTGTCTCTGTCTGCTGCTATTGTACTGACCTGTCAAACTGCCCCTAACTCCTATTAAATCTCTAAAAATGTCCCCCTCGGCCTATCTTCACTGATGAAGACCCTGCCTCACTCTGGTGTCTCCTAACTCTGGTATCCTCAACCCTTGTAGCTGCTGCAAGACTTTGTGCCCTCTCAACACTCCTGGCAGCTGCAACTAGCTAGAAAAAATTTTGATACTGAGAACCTGTAATGATGCACATGATAGAGGGTCTCAGTCCCTCCTCAAACCTCATGCACCTGTCAAACTCGTCAAAAATGATCCCACCAGCATAGTGACTCAACCGGATAAACTCGATCTCATACTCTGTCACTATCCTGGTATCCTGTCTTAGACTCAGGAACTCCATCTTCTTTGCATCTTTATACTCTCTCAGAGTATACTTCTACTCAAATTCCCGCAGAAAATCATCATAGGTTAGGACTGGTGGATCATCCAGAGCATGTGGAATCGTCTTCCACCAATCATATGCATCTCTCTGCAGAAGAGATCTAGCATAATCAAACTTCTCTTCTAGACTAGCTTGTAACTAAATTATTATCCTCTGAACCCAGTCTAGCCACTGCTTTGCAACAGCAGGGTCTGTAGTACCAATAAATTCCTTAACTCCATACTTTCTCAGTTTATCATACTGCCTCACAGGCAACTGCGGCTGCGGAACTGGAGCCTGCCTCAACAACTCTACCATATGTCATACCCAGCCAGGCAAAATCTCATCAGTTGCTGGTCTCACAGATACAGAAACAGATGCCTCACCAGCAGATACAACTCTAGCCCCATCTCTACCCTCTTCTGGAGCCACACTCTCTGCACTACCCTCAGCAGCTTGATGCGGCCGAGATGCCATAACTACCTATATCTGCAAACAAAGTAGAAAATACTATATCAAATATCAGAAACTGCCAGTGTCAATGCATGTATTACAATTAAAAATTATTTTTCAAATCCCCCATTTTCTCTCTCTATCATCCCACCTAGGTCGAGAACCTCAAACCTAGGCTCTGATACAAAACAAATGTAACACCATTATACCCTATATACGTACAATACATATTTCCAGCATATGTAAAATATGCATATACGGTACAAAAATGTCACAAACCGGTTTACTAAATTTTTTTTTCCACATTTCCAATTTATAATTTCAAATTCTAAATATATAAAAATTAAATAGAATATAAATATTCTTTACTTGTTATAAGAACCCAAAATAAATAATATATATATAAATCTCTTGGAAAAATTTGTTAGAGTTTTGTCTGTAATTTGGATATCCCAAAATTTATCAAAACACAACCTACAAAAAAGAAAACACTCCCAAATAATTTCAAATCACCATCTCAACCATACTTCTCAATTTCACCAAGTTTCTCAAACATTTATACATATAGATATATATAATTTAAAACACACTTACTTTTCCATTTCAAATATATTGACCCAAACATTCTTTATAATATACAATACGTAAAATCCAAAACATAATATAATATGCATAAAACTCAAAAATGTATAATAACATAAAAATATATATATGCTGCTGGTAATGTTTTTGATCTCGATAGCAACTCAACAAGCTCAACTACAAGTCTAGACCCGACCTGGTCTAGAAGAACTCTCTGACTCAACTGGGTCTACCCTATCACCTGCGCGATGGAAACAATCACGCTAAGCCGAAGCCTAGTGGTACAAACTATGATAATAACAATACAACTCAATGCAATACCAAATGCACAATGTATATAGATGTCACATCAATCCACTTTCTTATATTTTTCAAATATTTTATAAGCAAAACTCATAACATTATATTGCTCAATTGTATCATAATTCCTAATTCACATTAAAACAAAGACATGCATGGGCTCAAAAAGGATCTAATATGATATTCAAATTTCAGAGTTACTGCTTTGGTCCATAATGACACCATGTGTCTAGCCCCGTAGGCAATATATATATATATATCCATGGATAATGTAACAGCCCCAGTCTCTTGGACCTCAATCCGGCTAGACCCTTAGACCCCAGTATCTTGGTCCTCAACCCGGCTAGACTGCTATAGTTTTTGAGGCTTACGACCCTGTCTTTTCACCTCAAAAACATCATATTTATCAGCTGGCCTGGCTTACGACCCAGTCTTTTCACCATTCCAGCGTATAGCCCGTAGGCAATCATAGGCATGCCGCCAAACCCAGAACTCTGAAAATTGAATAACATACTAGGCACATAATTTATTCATATTTCTCATTATTAATCTCTTTCTCATTTTCACATATTCAATCTAGACACATTGCCTTATTTTCACTTTTTTTTCTCACTTTTCTCATTTTTTACATCTTTCTCATTTTTCTCATTTTTATCAATATCAATTCATTTCATTATTACTCATATCTCATTTTTGCATTCACAACACATTACCCAATTACTTTGGATATTTTCACATAATATCCATATTTCACATGTTACACAAATTAGTCATTATCAATGGCTTTTCACAATGCATTTAACACATATATGACATTACAAATGTCATAGCACATTATTCATGTACAATCAATGAACCAAGTAGCTTAACACATTTTCCAACCAAAATGTGTTAAGTCCAAATGTTATGCAAATATAAACATTATATTCAAAGTTTGTACATACCTCCACTAGCAACCCAAAGCAAGCTAAAAACAACCTTCAATCCAATCTTTCTAACTTGCCCTTCACCACTTGGATGAAGCAAATCAACCTCCCTCAATCCCTAAACCAAATGTGATAACAAATAATCACTTAGTATCACATTTAATGGCATTTCCAACATTAAACCATAATTACACATCACTCCTACAAATTTTCAAAAATTTAGCCTTTCCTTACTTCAACATTGGAATTTCATTCTACTATAATTAAATTAGTGTTTTAAGTTTATTTATATTATTAAAAACATATTTTAATTCATTTAAATCATTTACATTATAAAAATACACTCTTTATACACAAAATCTCAAAAATGGCATAACCTTCCCCCATTGAAGGTTTTCCATTCCAACACAATCCATTACTCATTCCAAGCTTATTTTTATCACTTTTAACACTAAATAACATGCTTAAACAAATAAAATCACACAATTCAACCACTTTGGAAAATCACTTTTCCAAAACCCTAAATCTCCACTTCCATTCTAAAACTCCAACCCAACACCACCAAATCCAATATTTGACTTTAAAATACTTGTTTATGAATCAAAACAACTCATTTGGAGACAATTTGCATAATTAAAATTCATGTTTTCAAAACCCCAAAGATCCATAACCCTAAATTCTCTCTTTTCACCATTTTTTAACCAAACTCCATCATCTCTTCAATCTAACCTTAGAATCATTGTTAGCTACCCAAAATAACATCATACACGCCAATTCCAACAATTATAACATACTACATCAAAATCTCAAAACTCACATAATCTCATCTTCCATGGAATTCAAAGAAAAGAGATGAAAAATTACTAATTTTGGTGGAAATCACCAAAAATCCACTTGAAACTTGTTAATTCCTTCAATTTATGGAGTATGGAAGAAGCAAAATCCTTGGTCTTCAAGCTCCCATGGAAGCCACGTCCTTGAAGAAGAAGAAGATGAAGACTTTTAATATTCTTTTCCTTTCATCTTTTTTTTAACCACATATATATATATTAAAATAATTTAATATTTAATTATTTAATTATTTTTTTTATAAATTAAAAGTCCTAATTTCCCTCTTCCATTCAAAAATAATTTATTTTTGAATTATTTTATTAATTTTGAATTTATAAGATTTAATTACCAAAATACCATTTTCTTTTAAAAAGTGTTGACTTTTATTTGTTATGTATATTTTGCATATATATCATATATATATTCCACTTTTTCATTTAAATCCCTTCATTTTTCATTTAAAACTATTAATTTAATTTATCCTTTTAAATTATAATTTATTTTATCAAAATTTCCAAAAATTAGAAATTTTAAAAAATTTTAGGATGTTACATCCTCAGCCTCTCTTCACTGATGAAGACCCTACCTCACTCTGGAGTCTCCTAGCTCTGGTCTCCTCAATCCTGGCAGCTACTGCAAGACTCTGTGCTCTCTCTACACTCCTGGCAGTTGCAACCAACTGAGAAAAATTTTGATATCGAGAGCCTACTATGATACACATGATAGAAGGCCTCAGTCCCTCCTCAAATCTCCTACACCTGTTAATCTCGTCAGAAATGATCCCACCAGCATAATGACTCAATCGGATAAACTCGATCTCATACTCTGTCATTGTCTTAGTATCCTATCTCAGACTTAGGAACTTTATCTTCTTTGCATCCTTATACTCCCTCAGAGTATACTTCTGCTCAAATTTCTCAGGAAATCATCATAAGTCAGGACTGGTGGATCATCCAGAGTATGCGGAACCGTCTTCCACTAATCATATGCATCCTTCTGCAGAAGAGATCTGACATAATCAAACTTCTCTTCTAGACTAGTCTGCAACTGAATGAACACTCTCTGAACTCTGTCTAGCCACTGCTATGCTACAGCAGGGTCTGTAGTACCAACAAAATCCTCAGCTCCAAACTTTCTCAGCTTATCATACTTCCTCATCAGCAACTGCGGCTGTGGCAGCGGTGGCTGCTGAACTGGAGCCTGCCTCAACAACTCTACCATATGTCATACCCAGCCAGGCGGGATCTCATCAAATGCTGGTCTCACAGGCATAGAAACAGACGCCTCACTAGCAGACACAACTCTAGCTTCATTTCTACCCTCATTAGGAGCCACACTCTCTGCACTACCCTCTGCAGACTGATGCATCCAAGATGCCATAACTATCTACATCTGTAAACACATTAGAAATTACTATATCAGAGATTAAAAACTGTCAGTGCCAATGCATGTATTACTATTAAAAACTATTTTTAAATCCTCCATTTTCTCTCTCTATCAACCCACCTAGGTCGAGAACCTGGAACCTAGGCTCTGAAACCAAAATAAATGTAACACCCTTATATCCTATATACATACAATATATATTTTTAGCATATGTAAAATATGCAAATACGGTATAAAAATATCACAGATCGGTTTGATAAAAATTTTCACATTTCTGATTTAAAATTTCAAATACTAAATATATAAAATTAAATAGTATATAAATATTCTTTACTTGTTATAGGAACCCAAAATAAATATTTTATATGAAAATCTCTCGGAAAAATTCGCCAGAGTTTTATCTGTAATTTGGACATTCCAAAATTTATCAATTACACAACCTGCAAAAAGAATACCTCCAATAAACAATAAACCACATCTTCACCTTAACTTCTAAATTTTTCCACAATTTTCTCAAAATATATATATATATATATATAAATATATAATTCAGAACACATTTAAACTCCCATTTCAAACAACTTAACCCAAACATTATTTATAGTTTACAATACATAAAATCCAAAAATATGATATAATATACATAATATCTAAAATATACAATAACATAAAATATATACATGTTGTTGATAGTGTTTCTGATTTGATATCAACTCTACAAGCACAAACACAAGTCTAGACCCGACCTGGTATAGAAAAACTCTCCAGCTCAGCCGAATCTACCCTGTCACCTACGCGAAGTAAACAATCACGCTAAGCCAAAAGTCTAGTAATACAAACTTGATAACAATAAAACTCAAATTCAATGCCAATGCACAATGCATATGGATATCACATCATTCCATTTTCTCATACTTTTCAAATATTTCACAATCCACAATTCACATAAAAACAAACACAAACATGGTCCCAAAGATAACAATATGCTATTCAAATTCCAGAGTTACTGTTTTGGTGTATAATGATACCATGTGTCTAGCCCCGTAGGCAAAATATCAATGTAATAGTCCAACTAGGTCTGAGCTTATGACCTAGTCATTTCACCCAGCCCAGCTTCAAGGACTTGTTTTTGAGACTTACGACCCGGTCATTTTACATAAAAAATATTTTCACAGTAACACCCAGCATCTAGCCCGTAGCTAAATTATAGGCATGCCGCCAAACACGAAACTCTGAAAATTGAATAACATACTAGGCACATAAGTTATTCATATTTATCATTTATATCGATATCGATATCAATTCATTTCATTATGTTTCCACATATCTCATTACATTATACCACTTTTTTGCATTTACAACACATTACCTAATTGCTTTGGGTATTTCAACATAATTCACATATTAATCACATTTAATGTAATATAGCCAATACCAATGGCTTTTTAACAATGCACTTAATGCATACACAACAAATGGCATTACCCAAACACTTTGGGTCATTTTCACATAATTCACATATTTCATATTTTACACAATTTAGCCATTATCAATGGCTTTCACAATGCTTTTAACACATATATGACATTACAAATGTCATAGCACATTATTCATACATAACCAATGTATCAAGTAGCTTAACACATTTTTCAACCAAAATGTGTTAAGCCCAAATGTCATGCAAACATAACTAATGTATTCAAAGTTTGTACTTACCTCAAATAGCAACCAAAACAAGCTTAAAACAACCTCCAATCCTATCCTTCCAACTTGCCCTTCACCACTTGGATGAAGCAAATCAACCTCCCTCAATGTCTAAACAAAATACGATAGCAAATAATCATTTAGTATCACATTAATGGCATTTCCAATATTAAACCATAATTAAATCCCATCCAAGCAAAAATCCAAAATTTAAGGCTAGCCTCACTTTAATTTTGGATTCTCATACTAGGCCATTCATTTTAATATATTAAGTTTATTTATATTATTAGAAATATATTTTAATACATTTAAACTATTTACATTACAAAAACACACTCTTATACACAAAACCCTAAAATGGCATAACCTTCTCCCATTGAAATATAAATAAACTATTTACATTTAAGCTTATATTCATCACTTATATCACCAAACAACAAGATTAAACCAATAAAATTATAAAATTCAACAACTTTGGAAAAATTATTTTCCAAAACCCTAAATCACACTTCCATTCTCAAACTCCAACCAAACACAACCAAATCCAATATTTAACTTTAAAATACTTATTTAAGCAGCAAAACAACTCATTTAGAACTAATTTTGACAATTAAAAATCATGATTTCTCAAACCGTAAAAGTCCATAACCCTAAATTCTCTCTCTTCACCATTTTTTATCCAAATTCAACCATTTCTTCAATCCAACCTTAAAATCATTAATAACTATCCAAAATAACTTCATACTCACTAATTCCAACAATTATAACATACTACTTCAAAAATCCAAAACTCACATATTCAAAATTTCTATGGAAATCCAAAGAAAAAGCTAAAGAACTTACTTTTTCAAGTGGAAATCTCTAAAAATCCTTTTTGACTCTTTGAAATCATTCAATTCTTGGAAGCTTGGAATATAAAAATCCTTAGTCTTGAACACCCATGGTAGCAGGCCATGTGAGAAGAAGAAGAAGAAGAAGTTTAAAAATATAAATTTTCTCTTTCCTTTCATCTTTTAATTATTACCATATATATATATTATAATAATTTAATAATTAATTATTTAATTATTTATTAAAGAAATTAAAACACTAAAAATCTATCACCATTCAAAAATAATTTATTTTTGAATTATTTTATTAATTTTTAATTTCTAAAATTTATTTATAAAAATGCCATTGGACTTGACTTTTCTTTTAAAAAGTGTTGACTTTTATATGTTATGTATATTTTACATATATATCACATATATATTTCACTTTTTCATTTAAAATCCCTTCATTTTTCATTTAAAACTATTAATTTAATTTATCCAATTTAATTATAATATATTTTTATCAAATTTTCAAAAATTAGAAATTTTTAAAAAATTTGGGATATTAACCTCTCTCATGAATTTCCTCACTAAAATTTCCTAATATTGCAGCATAGATTATTATTTTGTGATAGATTTTGATGGATTACTATTAATGATCCTTGATTTCAAAATGAGGAGAGGAGTGTGATATTTATAAGGTGGAAATTAAGAGAGATAAGGGTTAGAAAATATTAAAAAAATATTTGATCACTAGTTGGGACAAATTAGGATGATAGTTAACAGCGGGTGATTAGGATAATAAATTAGTTTTATTGAATAAGGGTGCAAGATTTTATCTAGGTTCATCCCGCCAGAGACCGTATGTGGTAGTTTGAATGATCCACAATGTGGTCCCCAGACAATAGGGCAGTGGTTCTTAGGTGACTCACTCGGCAGTTATTTAGTTCATCCACACAGTTTTCTTGAAGAGTTGAACAATTGGTTCGAGCCTCTGGCAGAAAATGAGGTCTTAATTGGATTTATTTGGTCCAGGTCTAGCCCATTATCTATTTGCCAATCCCAGATTCACTGTTTTGAGTCCAAATCATCATTTCAAAATAAACATTTTCTCATTCGGTGAATCTTTCAAGGAAATTTCCCTTTTTAAATAATTTATCTAGTTATCATCATCGAGCATCATAAAACCAAATATAAATAAATAAAAAAATTCAAATGACGTCATTGGTCTCATCCTAAAATCATTGTGGTCCCTAGATATAGAAATAATAACGTAAAACACAAGCAGGAAATAAAATAAAACCTAATCATATTAAATTTCTAATTTATCTATACTTAAATTGAAAAGCATAACTGAAATCAACCTCAACAAGAGCAAAAACAAAATTCCATGACCATCACTTAATCAAAATTTCTCAATGAACTAGCATAGAATAATAAAATTAAAGAAAAACAATTACTTTAGAATTTGAACAATTATTGAACAAAAATAATTCTCTAGATAACATAAAAAATAGAGAAATAAAAGAAATTAAAAAAAAGAGTCTTGTTCATAGATCCATGCTAGATGAAACTTTAAACAAATGAAAGAAGAGAACTTGAGTACGAGGAGAGCAAAGAAAGTGGAGAGAAAGGATCAATGGAGAGTAGAGTTTTGGACTTTTATAGAAAGAATATTGAGGTTGAAAAATTCACTTGAAAAATAAATAAAAATCTTTCAGTAAAATTAAGTTGAATTTTATGTCAAAATTTAAAGATTCCTCTAGAAAAACTCTAGCCACCCTTTTCCTCTTTGAACTCTCCTAGATTTTTCTTCTTTCTTAGAGGGCGTTTGGTATGAGGGTAAGAGAATTAAAGGTAAGTATTAATCTGGTAACATTTAAGGGAGTAACTATTAAGGGAGTAAAAAATTTTAAGGGAGTAATAATTAATGTTGTTTGTTTATATCTTAGTTATTAACCTATTAACTTTTTTCGTTGTTTGGTAAGGCTGTAACAAAAAAGAATAAAGTAGCTTTTTTTTTGTCATTATTTAAATAATAATACTACCCATAAAACTATCATACCAATATTTATTCTGTAATCATAAAAATAAAAAAAATTCACTTTATAGAAAATACGGGCAAAAAAGTATTATTAATAATATTCAAAACATAATAATATAACTGTCAAACAGATGAAATGCCAATACAAGTTTTAAACAAAATTAGCAAGTTTCTAAGCCAATAGCGTTCTAAGCCAATAGGGGATAAACCAAAACTAGTACTAAAGAGGAGCAGAAGCATTTGGAGTAAGGAGCAGGGGACCGCTATTCAAATAAAGACACCACATCATTTAAACAAAATGGAAGGAAGTGGCAAAATTATGGGTTAAAGTTTATGAGGAGCAGCATAATGTGGTGGGACGGGTGGAGTAAATAAACAATTCAAGAAAACACCACATAATTAAAACAAACTGTAAGAAAGAAAACACCAAATATTCTTTCATGCATTTTATCAAATACTTTAACAACATGATATCCTCTTTAGCTATTAATACAACACAAAACCAAGAAATCTTGAAAATAATAAAAACACATATCAGTAGTGGAGATTAACACAAAAAAATCAACTCATTACCAAGATGCATTACTTTTCATAGAATCAAATTCAGTTTCTATAATATTATTTGACAGAAGAAGGATAGCAATAAAAGGAAAACAAAAACCAATAATAAACTCACCTGTTGTTTGATTTTGAAACTGAAGTTAGAGATCAAAGACAACACGATGTAGACGTAGACAAAGAACAACGCAGAGTGCTAGTTCTTTTATTTTCTTTTCAGCCATCTCCAAGTTTTTCTTTTAACCCCTGTTAACCTAGTCTCCCCTAGGTTAACGTTTCACCTTCACAAAGGTGAAAATTTTTAATTGGATTAAAAGTTAAGCTGGTACTAAAAAGGAATCCAAACAAGGGTAAAAGAGGTTAAATTTTGACCGTGTAATACTTAACCCTCTGTTACTCCCATACCAAACGCCCCCTTAGTCTAAGAGTAGGGCTACCATCAGTTCATTGATAGATGGCAGTCCCATTCGTCTTTCTTTCTATTCTACTATTTGATTTTTGTGTTTTTTTTTAATTGTGTTTTTTGTGTGGATTATTCTCAAATAATTTTCAGATCAATATAGATATGAAATTTAGCATTTGTGTCTTATTTTCATGTTTCTTTAGTTTTATAATAAAATTGAATGTTATCTAAATTTGTATTATGAAGTTTTGTATTCTTTACTTGAAGATTATATATCCTCTTTAAATAGATGTTATTTTTCTTTCTCTAATGGAGGTGTCCTTCTCATATGAAAAGTAACAGATAACAGATAAAATGAATATCCCGCTAAAAGCCAAATTGTCCATCATATATTACCATTATCCACTGTTTGCATTGAAGAAGTTCAAGAAGATCCAATTCTAGTAACTTCATTAGATATATACATCTTGTGTACTTTAAAATTTTATAATTTTATTTATATCTTGCAGATGTACTTTTGATTTATTAATGAAAAATTATTTTATATTAAAAATATATAAAAATTAAAAAGAAATTGATGAAAAAATTAAATAATCTAACAAAACCAAAAGTAAGAGGGTAATTAGTTTCTTAAAAAATAAGGATGAATTAGTTATTTATATTAAATTTTGAGGATAAAATAGTAATTTGACAAAAAAAAAGTTTATTAGTTACTTCATTTGGAGTAGTGCAACAGTGACTCCATTTGAAATGGAGCCACCTAACTTCATTTTTGTGAGAAAAATATTGGTCATTGGATGAGTTAAAAATTTTTGGGCCATTGATAGAGTAAGTGTTATTGTGAGATTGGACACAATGAATCATTAACCTATGATATAAAAGATGCAAAATAAAACCCTAATCCTGCCATTTTACATCCTCTGCCGTCGACAATATTGATATCTCTAACCTAGCAAGTAGCAACAAGCACACAGTAGCTCACCATCTTCTATTTTCATCTCGACATCTCTAATATAGCAATAGCTTCTTGTTCTAGTGACCATCATCTTCTCTCCTGCTCACATCATCTTCAATTTCAAGCTATCACCTTATTTGGTAAGAGTAGTTAGATTCCATGTTTGCTCTTGGCTCTCTCTCAGGCAAGTTCACGATCTCAGTTTTCTCTCATTTCTAATTTCTAATATTAGATACGATCTTTGTTTTGATCTTATCTCATTTTTAACTTCTTCATTCAATTGTTTAGCTGTTTCTAATTTTAAGATTTTGAGAGAGAGATCGAGTTCTCTAATGGCTTGATCTTCACAATTATTTAGTGTTTTGATTGTTAAATGGGATCTCTATTTGCCTTGCTTTATCATTTGTTTTGTATTATCAGAATTATTTGATTATCCCTTAGATTTGGGCATCTATGGATGCGTTATATGAAGTTTTATTAAAATTGCATGTTTGGTTGCTTAATCTACCAGTTAATTAACTTTATTCAAGTTTTAAGCTGTCCTTCTGAACATATTACATGAGGTTCATTAATGTTAAGAATCTAGCTGATTGTATGATTTTGTGTGAACATTTTCACTGATTTAAATTTATTTTATCATATGATTCATATCCATTAAGGTAGTAATGTTAATGTTTGTTAGACTATTAATGATTTGATTTTTTTTTCCACATCAGACGTGAAAGGATGGGGCTGTCATTCACCAAATTGTTCAGCAAACTGTAATTTAATTAAGAGTGGTGTTTAGGAAATTGTAATTTTCTCCTAAAGTCAAGACTAGAATTGTTGGTAAGGAACCTCAAAAGAAGAGGATAAACGATAAACTATAAGCAAAACCAAGAACAAAGGTATGGCTCTGGCTATTTAAGGTGCTTTTTTACTAGAGGCGATGATGCTTTGGTTGGTTTCGGGGTAAGGGTCAATTGTTTGTGCTTGTAAAAATCCAGATTTGTATAGCTTTTGGTTTGGTGAGTTTTTAGATAGTTGCGTTGATGTTAATGATATATCTATCAATTGCATTTTAAAATATAGATGGCTACAGAAAGGTAAAACCATTTTTTATTAAATGAATTGTACTTATAGATTTTATGGAGAATTGAATAACTTATCGTATTATATATAGTTCAAACTCATTGAACAAAGAAATAAAAAAAAATCTAAAAAATTATGTTATGCAGATCAGTTATAGAAAGTAGGTCGGTTTCCTTAAACAAAGGACCCGAGGCTGAAAATATTGTTGATGTAAGCAAAGAGGTTCCCATGGGTGGGAACTATAGTATGAAGTCCAAAAAGCAAAAGGTTAAAATTTCATTTTATGAAAATGAAAATTTACTTAACATAATCATGATTAGTATGTTATAATCTAAATCTATCATGTTGAAAAATATAAACTTTCTTCTCATTTCTCTAAATAATAGAATATGCATATATATAAATGATAATTCATGACTAAGTAGGAAAATGAAAAAAAAAACTATATGTATAAACTATATGCTGGGGAGTTGCATGTTTTTTTCCTGTTAGTACTAGTTGTATTGGGTCTAGAATTTCTATCTTTGTTGTCTTTCATCTGTATATTCTTGATGTTGTCATGTGATATGAACCTTTTCCTTTTCCATGCTTGACATTTTATTCGTTGGATTGTGGTGTGTCGAGTAGTCAGTTAATTATGTGGGGTATTTAACCTTGTTTCCTTTTTTTATCTCTTGATAAGGCAACATAACTTTCCATTACATTGATGTCATATTGCAAGCATCCACTTCATAGCATGACCATTATTGGATAGGTTGGTAGCTCAATTAAATGGGAGTGTGTATTCTCTTCAGTTTCATATTAGATAGAAAAGACTTAGTGACACCATTAAGAAATGTGAATAAGTACTTGAAAAGTCAACATGTGCTTATTTGGTTTGACTCACTAGACAAAATTTCTTAATCTAGCTAGTTTCTAAGAATAAAAAAATATGAGTAATTCCCCTTTGTCTTTGGAATAAAAAAACACTAGCAATATACTATTATCCAATCACTCTACATCATTAAATAAGTTCTAAGTTGCCTGTAATTGACATTTTTAGAATGTTAAATGGTATTTTGAGATCAATAATACTAAAAAAAAATAAGTCATTTCAAGTTGGGAAAAAATTGAACTATTTATTGAAAATTCGATTTAAGTAAAAAAAAAAAGGTTAATTTAATTATTAAATTTGAAATATTAGTGCGCATTTTCACTTTATGAAATTGATGGTCGAATGAGTATAATTGAAATATACAAGAATATATATTTTTTAATGTGCTACACATATATATTAAGGAAGAAAGATTTTTTTATAATGTTTTGTTACAATATCTTGAATTTTGCTTATGTGCTTATTACATTTATATTTTTTATAACTTGAGCCACTTTTGTTTGTTGTTGTTTACACACACACACACACACAAATATATGATATGAATTTATTTGTCTTTTAATTTTAGTATACTGAAATATCATTCAAATATCATTTGGTCCTCTAATCTTTATATATAAACTTAAAGTTAACTATGAAGTTATTTCATCTTTCTAATGGGTTCATATGTAGTTTGATTTCGGTTGGTTAGTTTTTCCTCTGAAGTTTAGTGTCTTTCATAATTTTGAATGATCTCATTGTTAGATTTTGCAACTTTCAAAGCCCAAATTAAATTATCGAGAAAGTTTCAGTAGTTGATGACAAGCTTATGCTTCATTCATACATTATTTACATATTGCATTTACATAACACATGAGTAAAATATGTTGGAGTTTGAAGTGTTGTGATGCAGATGTGGTGAACAATGAATATAATTATATTGGTTTGATGTCTATTCTTATTACTTTGTTTCTTTTGACAATGTAATTTTTCTGGTCTCTTGGAGGATGTTGGGTGAGGTGATTGCACATAAGTTCTACTGTAGGGCGTGCAATGTTGGTTGTTTCCTTTATTGCTATTTCGTGATATAACTTGGATGCTAGGGATTACTATTGGGTGATATTAATGGGGAATGTTTATGAGAAGTTTTCTTGTGATAGAGTGTATAGGATGGGTATTGATTGAATTGTAAAGATGGGAAACTATATAGTTGATTCATTTATTTCTCTACCAATGTGTTATTTTTTATTTTTTGAAAAAAATATATCATTAGATTTTTGTGAAAAGAAAAACAGTTTGAGAGCATTATAATATTTAGAATCTACTTTGTTGTTGCAAATCACCATACCCCGACAACCAATTCAGATCGCCTTGCTTGACTGTTTGTTGCCTTGTATTGTAAACTATTTTTGGTAATTTTTATTATATTTATCATTTATCTTTTAGTGCCTTGCTTTGTTTTTTCCAAGTTTTATCTTAATGTAGAAATACTAAAAATTTTAGTTGTATGAAACCAAGACTTTGGTTGCATTGACATGATTTTGTTTTCATATAATTTAGTAATAGATTCTTCAATTTATGGTTATTTTGAAGGGATTATGGGTTTTGATTACTGATTAATTCTTAATTCAATAATATGTAGTTTTGTGTTTTAAGATTTTATCAAATATGTGTTCCAAGATATAGTTTTTGATGAACTAAAAAAGATATAGCCATTGGTATGAATGCTATCTAATTTTTTACTTATGGTTTAGATTTTGTTTTTATTGGCACAAATTTTTTTTGTTTTGGGTGAGGAGTAACTGTAACATCCGTTACTTTACAAAAAAAAAAAAACAAATTAAATGAATTAAATAAATAATTTGAGGGATAATTGAAGGGTTAGAAGTGAGAAATATAAAATGTATATGTGAGGTATATATAGAATATATATAACATATATAAAAGTCAAAGTTAAATGGTAAAGTCAAAAGTTAATTTGGTAAAAAGTTTAAAAGTTAAAAGTTAAAAAAAATCAAAAATAAAATAATTATGAGTGGACGATGAAAATTATAATTTTAAAATAAAAAATAATTAATTAATTAAAATAATAAAATAATATATATAAGGCTAGAAATGAAGTGAAATAAAAAGAAAAATTAAAAAGCTGCATCTTCTTCTTCTTTCTTCTCTCTAGGCCGAAATCCACCATGGATGAAAGGGGAAATTTTTGTTTCTTCCTACTTCAAATTTTTCAAGTTTTCTAAGGGTTTTGGGGTGAATTATGTGATTTATTATTATTGAGAGTTTATTTCTTTTGACATGTTGAGGTAATTGGTTGATTTGGAAACGTTCAAATTATAGATAAAATTCTGATGAATTTTTCACACATATTTTATTAACTAATTCTGTATTTTAGTCCTTAAATTATTAGATGATAATATTATTTATTTATTTAAGCTACAATATAAATTTTGAAATATTTTTTTTAATCTATGGAAAGTTTTTAAAAGGACGGTAACAGTGACATTTCTTATACTGTAAATGTATATTTTACATAAACTGAATGTATGTATTATACATATCTCGAGTATAAGGATGTTACATTTATTTTGGTATCAGAGAAATTTCTTGTACTTTATATGTATATTATATATATATTGAATGTATATATTATACGTATATAGAGTATAAGGATGTTATATATATTTTGGTATCAGAGCCTAGGTTTGAGATTTTCGACCTAGGTGAGTTTTTTTAGAGAGAAAATAGGGATTTTATATGTGGTTCTAAATTGTAATACATGTATTTGCACTGGTATTTTATCTGATTCCTGATGTGGCAATCTCTGATATATTTACAGATATAGGTAAATATGGCATTTAGAACGCACCAGTCTGCTGAGGGGAGTGCTGAGAATATAGCTCCAAAAAAGGGTAGAGCTAGAGCTAGTATTGAGACTATTGGAGAGGCATCTGCATCAGTGCTAGTTAGACCAGCAGTATAGAGGGAGCCACAAGTCTAGGTTTAGTAGATAGTGGAACTACTCTGTCAGTCCCCAGATATATACAGCAGCAGCAGCCGCCGCTACAGCCACCACCATAGACCAGAAAGTATGATAAGCTGAGGAAGTACAGAGCCACGAATTTTGTGGGTACAGTTGGTCTAGCTGAGGCAGAGCAGTGGCTAGACAGAGTTCATAGGATGTTTATCCAGTTACAGGCCACTATAGAAGAGAAGTTTGACTATACCCTGTCTCTTTTGCAAGGGGATGCCTATGACTTGTGGAAGACGATTCTGCATGCGTTAGATAATCCACCGGTGTTGACATATGCCGATTTCTTGCGAGAATTTGAGAAGAAGTATACCCCCCCCCCCCCCCCCCCCCGAGAGTACAAAGATGCTAAAAAGAAGGAATTTTTGAGTTTGAAGCAGGAGATGAAGACGGTGACCGAGTATGGGAAGGATTTCATTCGGTTGGGCAAGTATGCAGGGGATTTGTTATCTGATGAGATTGATAGTTGTCGAAGGTTTGAGGAGAGGCTAAAATCATCCATCATGTGTCAGGTGGTGGCAGTACAATATGATGATTTCTTGAGGTTGGTATCTGCTTTGTGAAATGTCGAGAAAGCCCAGAGGCTTGCAGCTGCAGCTAGAGAGGAGACTAGAGCTAGGAGACCCCAGGGTGAGGCATGGTCTTTATCATCGAAGAGAGGCTGAGGGGGATATCCTCAGAGGTTTAGTAGGAGCTAGGGGCAGCCTGGCAGGTCGTCACAGTAACAGAGACGAACCTGCAGCCTCAGTGGCTAGTGCCCCAACCCAAGTGTCCTAGAGGCATACTCCACCTACCTATGCTCAATGTGCTACGGTGCATGGAGGTGTTTGTTGGAGGACTGGTGCATCAGTAGTTTGTTTCATATGTGGATCATCATATCATTTTATCAGAGACTATCCAAAGCCACCAGATGACAGACAGACTGATACAGCAGAATCTAGACCCAGTATCAGAGGGGGTCATGGTGGTAGAGGTAGTGGCAGGGGTGGTAGACCAAGGTCTAGTCATAGAGGAGGTTCTACAATAGGGAGTAGACCATATGATGCAGGGCCATCATATCGGATATATGTGATATAGAGGCAGTCAGATGCTTCAGCTGTCATAGCTGGTATTTTTACTTTATTTGGCAGTTTAGTTCGTGCATTAATAAACCCTGAGTCGATGCATTCATACATCAGTGCATCCATCATGTCTGTGAGTGATATGCATTTGGAGTCCCTATGATTTAATGTATTAGTTACCAATCCTTTAGGGCATAGTATTACAGTTAACAAGATGCACCAAGATAGTCTTGATGTTCATGATGAGGAGTTCCTCAGTGACTTGATTAAGATGCCTTTTAGGGTTTATGATCTTATTCTAGGTTTGGATTGGTTATTCAAACATGGGGCTATGGTCGACTGACAGGGAAAATGCGTTACTTTGAAAACACATGATGGAAGAGATGTATTAGGTATTTAGTGAGAAGAGACACCTCTCATCCATGTATATCTCAGCTATATCAACTAGGAAGATGATCCGGAAGGGGTGTGAGGCATATCTGGCTCATGTTGTAGATACCAAAGCAGTGGGTCTCAGTTCGACAGCATACCTACAGTTGCCGAGTTTCCAGATATTTTTTTTAATGAGTTTCCAAGGATACCTCCTGAAAGAGAGGTGGAGTTTGGTATCGATATGATGCATGGTACCACTCTCATCTCTATTATCCCTTATCGAATAATACCTGCAGAATTATAGGAGTTGAAGGTGCAGTTGCATGAGTTATTTGATAAAGGGTTTATTCAACTTAGTGTCTCACCGTGGGGAGCACCAATACTATTTATGAAGAAAAAGGATGGCACCTTGAGACTATGCATTGACTACCAGATGTATATGTATTATACATATATAGGGTAAAAGGGTGTTACAGTAACTATACAAATTGTTTCGTAGGCTTGCAATGATGGTTGTGGTCGATATGTGGACACAAGGAATCAATGTGTACCTACAACTCTTCATATTCAAGTTACGTCAAGAGTAATTATGGTGAAAATTGAAAATACTTTGCTGGAGTTTTTTTACTTTTTTGAACAATGCAATTGTATTGTTATTGAAAGCATCAAGTGACATGAGAACTTTCTTGCTTTACAACTTGGCTTGAAACCTGGATAGAAGGTTTTTGTACTTTATAAAATATGGAGGAGGTTTGATTCATTAATTTGAATTTTTTTTATAATAGGTGTTGGATGTAGGATGTGCTATTGGTGGGCCCCTAAGAGAAATTAAATGAGTCAGATTAGAGGGCTAACATTTTCATTTCTCCAACTGTGACAGTTAAGACTAGGATACAATTAACTTCATTATCTTGAAATCCACTGCAATTACAGTAGATTATGTGCATTGCGTTGGATATTACCTTTTTTATTCTGTCTTTATTGAAAATGTAAGTATGTTGATTGAATGTCTAAATATTTATATTATATTTTAAAATTAAATTATTAATTATGGATGTACAATGTTCATGATTGTTATTTTCTATCTTTTTTGTTGTTTCATTAAGGCACTAGAAAACTGAAGTGACAATTGGCTAAAGCTAAAGTTGAGCTTGATGTATGCAAGAAGTCTTCTAAAGACATAGGCAAATATCGTATAAAAGGCTTGTTATAAATGAATGTGTGAGATGAATGGCATATTATAAATGAATGTGTGAGATAGAAATTTAACATTTTCTTTTTGTTAATATAGTTTGCTCATGCCTAGTAGATTTCTTTCTTTTGTAGTGGATTTTGTATACAGGCTTATGTCTATTTTTATTTTAGGCATTAGTGAGTTGTTATTATAGTGTATTAACAATATGTTATAACATTTTCATGTTGGGTTTTGTCAACAATCCAAAAATTTCAAAAGCAATGAATTTGATGAGTTTGTGCTCAATTTGGCATCCAATTAATACAAATTTATTTTATCAACAATTCATCATTAAATAAATTTAGCAACAAAATTTTAGTGTATATTGATAAAAAGAAATTTTTCACAATATTATAGTGTATTAACAATATATTGTAACATTTTATCCCCAAAAAAATAAATTATGTAACAAATCCTTATAGGTGACCATATCATTTCATCTAGATCATATATCACCTCTCGAACTAATATTTCTTGAATAAAATCTTGTAACAAAATACTTTAATCGCCTTCCTTCTAATCGATGTTGACAAAAATCCCCATAGTCAATTACTTGGTTTAGTTGTTCTTTAGAAACCTTGAATGATTCTCTTGTGTATATGGTTGCAACTGGCATTTCTAGATAATGTAATCGATGTGTGCAAATTGGTGTACTATACGTACAAAAAATATGAAAATTGTTAGTTGTTATTTTTATTAAAATGCCACAATTAGATTTAATCTTTATTATTTACAACTTAATAATGCATATTTGGGTAGATGATCCAATTCATATTCCCTTTTTCTAAATCTTGTAAGTATAATGTCAAATTTTTGGAGGAATTCGTGAAAGCATAAATATCCTTGCACCAATCTATTTAAGTATGCATGCAATCCCTCATATTATGAAGTTGTGGTGTGTATATAAAGAATTTTTTTATTCTATAATTTTGAGATAAAGCAGTTTGATAGACGATTCTAAAATTTAAAATCCAAACAACTATAATACGACTTATCAGAATTTTTATTCAAAACATCATAATATTTATACAATTACAAAAACATAATTCAAACATACAAAATATTGAACAAATTTCTAATAGTTTCTATTTAAAATTATGATATTTTGAGTGAGGATTCTACAAATTTAATAACAAAATATCATAAATTGACTTCCTAGAATTTGTTATCAAAATACCAAAATTATTATTCGAAATTATAAAAAGTCTACTAAAACTTATATAATTTTCATCAAATTTCTGAAATTTTAGTTAAAATTTTGATAATTTGAGTGAGATTTCTAAAATTTAATAAAAAAAATTTTTCAAAATTTGATATACTAGAATTTTTTGTCAAACAGCCGAAATTATCATTCAAAATTTCAAAAACATACAGGAGTTTGCATAATTTACATCAACTTTCTGAAACTTTTAGTTAAAATTCTAATATTTAGATTGCAATTTCTGAAATTTTAGAAATAGAATATCAGAACTTGACCGACTAAAATTTTGGTCAAACTACCGAAATGATTATTCAAAATTATAGAATGTCTAGTAAAACTTACACAATTTATATCAATTTTCTAAAATTTGTTTGTTAAATTTTTGCTAATTTGATTAAAAAATCTGAAATTTGAGAAAAAAAAAAACATAAATTTGACCTATTAGAATATTTGGTCAAACTACTAGAATTATCATTCAAATTATAAAACGTATACAGAAACTTACATAATTTTTATCTATTTTATGAAACTTTTAATTCAAATTATGATAGTTAGAGTGCGATTTCTAAAATTTGAGAAATAAAAAAAAATTAAAATTTGACTAATTAGAATTTTGATCAAACTACTGAAATGATCATTCAAATATACATAATGTCTACTGAAACTTACGCAATTTACATTATTTTTTTAGAAATATTTTATTAAAATTCTGATAATTTGATTAAAAATTCTAAAATTTAAAAAATAAAATGCCAGAATTTGATATACTAGAATTTTTTGTCAAACTATCGGAATTATCATTCAAAATTACAAAAATTATACTGAAGCTTACATAATTTTTATCAATTTTCTAAAACTTTTAGTTTAAATTTTGATAGATAGAGTACGATTTTTGAAATTTGAGAAATAAAATATCAGAAATTGACATACTAAAATTTTGATCAAACTACTAGAATAATCATTCAAAATTACAGAATGTCTACTAAAACTTACATAATTTACATTTATTTTCAGAAATTTTCAATTAAAATTCTGATAATTCGATTAAAAATTTTAAAATTTAAGAAATAAAATATCAGAAATTGACTTGCTAAAATTTTTGGTTAAACTATCAAAATTATCATTCAAAAGTACAAAAAAATATTTTGAAACTTACATAATTTATATCAACTTTCTGAATTTTTTAATTCAAATTATGATAGTTAGAGTACAATTTTTAAAATTTGAGAAATAAAAAAATAAAATTTGACCTAATAAATTTTTTTGTCAAACTACTGGAATAATCATTCAAACTTACATAATTTTAACTGAAATTTAAACAATTTATATCAAATTTCTGTAAGTTTTAGTTGACATTATGATAATTTCAGTAAAAAATTTGAAATTTGAGAAATAAAATACCAGAATTTAACATACTAAAATTTTTGTCAAAGTATCATAATTTTCATTAAAAATTACAGAAAATATACTTCAAATTACATAATAATATCAATTTTCTGAAAATTTTAGTTACAATTCAAATAATTTGAGTGAAATTTTTATAATTTGAGAAATAAAAATATCATAAATTCATATATTATAATTTTTTTAACAAACTATCAGAATTGTTATTAAGAACTATAGAATATCTATTGAAAACTACTTAATTTATATTTATTTTCTAAAATTTTTAGTTAAAATTTTGATAGCTTGGGTAAAAGTTTTGAAATTTAATAAATAAATTACCAAATATTGACTTACTATAATTTTTAGTCAAAATACCGAAATTATCATTAGGAATCACTGAAAATCTACCAAAATTTACAAAATATTACTAACTTATTTACTATAAATATTATTAAAACTTACGTAATAATTACTTAAATTATCAGAATTTATATAAAAATTTTAAAATTTTATAAAAATATATTTTGCTTCAAAAAAAATTACATCATCTTATACATTTAATTAAAAAAACTAATTGCACAAATATACATACCTTAAATATAGTTGCAATACTTCACTTAATTTCTTCAATCACAAATCCTTTTATATACACACATTATTAACCCATTTGATCAACATAAATTTTTTTTTGTGAACTTGACAAGAACTATAAGATGAAATATTATATTTATTTTGTTGTTACAACTTATATTTGTTTGAATGAATATGGGGTTGAGAAGAATTATAAGTAAAATTTTAAAGTCCTACATTTCATTTAAAATTACAAGTTCTACGATTTTTTTTGTAAATATTATTACATATTAGGGATAAAAATATCAAAGTATTTTTTATTTAATTTAACCCAACTATTAAAATTTAATGTAAATATAATAATCAAATTATGACTACTAGTCGACTTGCCGTAATAAATATTTTAATAAAAAAATAAATTTTATTTTGCAAATTTAAAATTATATTCAAATAGCAATTATATAAATTAAAGAAAATAATATGATTTTAGAAGGATAATATAGATTAAATGTATAATTAGATTTTTGTTTGTAAATATAAAATGATGATAAGAGTTTTGATGCAATCTCATAGACAAAATCATATATATTTATTTAAGAATAATTTTTATCTTAATTGTTTTTAAAAGATATTCATATTCTTTTTACTAAATATTATTATTAATTTATTTAATGTATATATTTTATTTTTTATATATCTAATTTATTTTTTATTATATTCAATATTGGATTTTTAAAAAAATTATATAAAATATTAAAAAAAATAATCACGTGAGTTAGCTCAATATTATTTGAAAAATTATAAATAATATCATTTGATAAATATAAAATATTACTATCCTTTTAGGGATAATATTATCAATTTATCTATATAATAATATCGTGGATTCAATCTCACAATAATATTTAATTTATCAATTATTCAAAAAAATTTAACACATCCAATAATCAATATTTTTTTTCATAAAAATAAAATTAAATAACTCTACTTTAAAATAGAGTCGCACTGACACCACCCTTTCATTTGCATGTGAAGGGAGCAGTTAAGAATTTTCATCGACGAAATATAAAATCTTAAAAAAATATATTATAATAACAAATGAGGAGGAAGAGATAAAAAGAAAAATAATAACTGGTTGATAAGCGAAGGTCTTTTTTTCTTCGAGGAAGTCAACAATAAACTTTAAACAGAAAGAAACAATGCTTCTGTATTTTGTATTTGTACTGATGCATTTTCTTCAAGTGAAGAAATGAAAGAGTAAAAGAGAGATGAGTTCATGATAAACAGTTCTTATTCTAAGTCAATGGCTTCATTATAATTGTGTCTTAATTCTTTATTTCTTCTTCTTCTTCTTCTTCTTCATGGTTCTCTCGAGAACTACCAAAAACTCATTCTTCTTATCATCCTGCTTTAAGAAATAATGGCTGTAGCATCAGAGGACCCTTAAAGCCCATCAGGGGCGAAGCCAGATATTAAAAAGAAGGGGGGCAAAATAAAAATATCATACATATATACATATACTGTAGCCTCGCCAGTGCATATACATATATATATATATATATTTTTTAAAAATAATATAAATAATTAGCTTTTTATATATTTACAAACTAATACATAAATATTTTTCTTATATAAATATTACAGAAGCAAAAAAAAACATTGCTCTCATGCATTTTTATATCTCGATAGTAATTCATAATTTCAAAAAAAATATAACAATAACAATTATGTAATTAAACATAATATTAATATTTATATGTGTTCCTAAATTTACCTAATAATATATTATAAAAATAAAATAAAAAAATTTACATTGAATCACAAATATAATCTCTTAAATAATAATTGAAGTAAAAATTATCACACAATATTAGAATTATAAATAATAAAATTAAAGAGAAGAGAAGAAATTTAAAAAATATATATTAAAAATATAAAAATTATAATCTTGTATTCTTTTAGGATGAGTTTATCCCTTTTTTAATTTTTTTTATTTTAGGGAATGTCAATTATTTTTTAGTTAATTTTTTAAGTAGAATTTAAAAGATTGAGAGGGAGAGGTGTAATTTAAAATTTTAAAGGGGGTAATTAATTTTTTTAAAATTTTAATGAATATATATATATATTTTTGCCAAAAAAGAAGGGAGGCAGTTGCCCCCTTCTCTATCAAGTAGCTTCGCCACCGGCGATATGTCAGAATTGGAGTACCAAAGTAAACAGGCAAGCATACCCATACAATGGTCTTTTCCTCTTTTCACTCTTTGTAATCAACCAGTTCAAAAATCACGTGCTCATGTGTGATCTACTTTGATATACTTCAGCTAGTTGTTGAATCATTTCTTTAATTAGTTTTTGCTATTTAATATTCTGGAGTCAAGTATGGACTCTGGAATACAAAATTTAATGTTTTATCTGATCTTGGAACTAAAATTTTATGGTCACCAGATACTATTCTCTTAGAGACATTGCTATCAGTAGGTGCAAAAGCAATGGTGGTGAGGCATACTCCTCAAACTTCAGGAGTAAATTGGTAATGGTCCTGCATCACTCTGTAAAGTTTCGATTTTCATCATACGGCTGCATTTCTTTTATATGTATAGTTCTGAATTCTTTGTGTTTGCTGCAGTAAATATAATTGTAGAGTATGGCACATCAATGTGGGAATGTCTAGTGGAGTACTTAATTCAAGGCCTGAGGAACATAAATTGGACTGCCTAGTTCTGTTGCTATTAACTTGTGAAAAAAAAATATATTGCAAAGAATTTAAAATTGTTAGTTTGGAGATTTTATTAAAACATTGAGTCTCTCCTACAGAGAAGGTCTTTTGGTATGCCAACAAAGATCTGAGCACTTAATTTTAGTACGCAGCTGTAAATTTTTTACTAGTCTGCGTATTGATTATCAATATATTTTAAGTTAGTAATGAAGTTGCCTTTTTGTTGAAGATTGTACAACTTTGTTCATTCAATATAAAATCACACGAATTTCTGCTGCAATTTTCCATTTTAGAATCCAGTCTCCATTCAACTAAGCTTCCATTTGTTTACAGAAACACTTGAGAAGTGATGGATATGAATTTGACTTCTATTGTTCAGGTACTTGAAATAAAAGATGATAAAGCAAGAGTAATAAGAAGCAGAAGGGATACATATCGTGAACTTCAACTAGTTGACTACACGTAAAAGATGACAAAAGGAATTAACCAAGCACAAGTCTGTGTTGAATTGCATCTTTTTATTAGTATTCCATTACCATGCTGGATAAAATTTTTTTATTGATTTTGTAAAGATCTGTCTTTATATACAATAGCAATTAACTGTTGGCTATTATAAATATTCAAATTAATAGCATTTTCTTAACATTGTTTAATATCTACTCTTAAAACTAACAATTAATTAATAGTAAGTTCATATTTATAATTGGTAGTTAATTGTGTTATAAAAAATATATGTTAATGATATTGTCAAATATTTGTAATAATATTATAAATAACTTTTATTACCAAAATTTATACATTATGTGAGCAAGCCGAACAAGAGTGCAAACTGAGAATACAAGTCTCCAAAAAGGTGGGTTGGCACAAGAGATAGCCCCATTCTCTCTGCTGAGTTCAATGATGGCAAACTATTTGTTACTGGACCAAGTAAATCTATATACATCACTGTTTACATTTACAGAAAAACCTTTTTAAAATGTAATTCTAATGACAATTGATATATTTGATAACAAATATATAGAATAAGCAAGATGTATGTGTGTTCATGGCAACAATATCATGACATCATCATCAACATATTACATTTAATATTATGCAAGTTCATATTCCATGATATTGGTTCAACAATATATATATATATATATATATATAGCTAAGCTAAGATTCATTCTTAATTGACATATAAATTATAATAGCACACACAAAAGCATAATTATCTAATAAATCAGGTCAACTAAGTTCTCATCACTCCTAGTAAAAATTGTTATCAATCAAGGATGATCAAAACTAGCTTATTAGATTTGATAAAGAAAGTTTTATAAGTTTTAGACCCTTAGGATTACCAAGTTGATTTTACATATTTTCAATTTGGATTGATTTTCATGCTTAAAGTTCACAATATAAGCAAAGTAAGCTTGAAAGAATGAATTACCAACCTCAAAGGTAGAGAACACAACAACTTTATGTGCCTAACGAACTAGACTACACCACACTTCTTGTTCTTTAATGATTCCCACAATTTGAAGGAGTTTGGATGAGAGGTAGCTCCAAGAATCTCCCACGAACACTTCCCCCTTTGCTCACGAACTAGATTAGATTTGAATGAGTTTTTAAGGTGAATAGCTTCTAGAGTTCAAGAACGATGAAGGCTTTGCTGCTCTTTAATGTTTGATAAGTGTATTTTCCTAAAAGTTGTTGGAGAGCCCCCTTCAAAAATTGATTAAGAGGTATTTATAGGCTTAGGGTTGCTTTAGAAAGCTTCGTGATCAGTTAAGGGTATATATTGAGAAAGCAAATTAGGTAGAATCAAAATAGAAAAGGAAAAATTCCACAAAATCTTTAAACATCAATTTATTGCTTATTTTGTCTTGAAACATCCGCGTAGTGGTATGGACCATTTGCTCGGATGTTCTGTGCTGGCTAGCAGATCCTCGAGTCGAAATTAACTTGGAAATACTGCTTGTCCAAAATCCGTGAGGACCTTCATAATATCTACATGGATAGTTAGCTAGGGTTTGTCCACTTTCCTTGCTTCTAAGCCATCCTTTGACAATTCTAACCAATATTTTGAGATTTTTAAGTTTTGTTCACCGCTTTTGAGCTAATTTTCAATCCATCCACCTTACTTTACCATTTTATGATTTTAAACAAGGAAACAAATCAAGCTAAAAGAATCAACAGGTCATATCATTAGGTTTCCTAGTTGCTCAAATAATTTGGTTGAAATTGGGCTCTAACAGTTTGCCCCTACTTTAATGAAAATCAATCAAGACTCGGCTTTTGAGTTTCATTAAAATATGTGTAGAAAACAAAACAAACACAACATAATTTGATAAAACCCTAACTTCAGCCAAATAATTCTCACAGCATTTGCCAACCGTTGGGGACTAGCAAGTCAAAATTCAATGCGTGATCTTAGCACTCACTTGGGATTGCTAAGGTCTTCAAATCGCTCAGGATCGAAGGTGTGATTACTCCGGACCACCGGCAAGATAACTGTTCGAGTTTTCAAGCATAATTGACCACTTGGGGTCGCAACCTTGGCTACTCAGGACCTGAAAGCCAAATCATGACAAGAATCATCTGAAGTCCAAACTTTTGGCCTTTCAGGACCTACAAAACCATAACATATCACAGATTACTCATGGTTTGGGTTCTTGGTTACTCAAAACTTGCATTACAAAACACATGACATGTTGGATCGCTTAAGACTCAGGTTCCTAGCCACTTAGGGCTTTATAGAACCAAAAATATGACAGGTTGGACCATTTGGGATCCGGGTTCTAGCCACTGGGGATTTCACAGAACCAAAAACATGATGGGTTGGATTGCTCAGGATCTAGGTTCCTTGCCACTTGAGGCTTCATAAAACTAACAATATAAAACCAAAACATGTCATCAAGTATGAAAGAAAGGTTTAGGATACTTACCTGCTCTATTGGCGGCTGCTTCCATAACACGTCTTTTAAGGCACATATTCAATGTGATAAGGTCACATCATGAATTTCCATCTTATTACTCAGATGCTTCATCACAACTTGAATTCTTATTGAACACATCTCACTTGACTTCTTTGATACTCTTCATTGTGTCTTTATGTTACTTGGGCCCATCAAGCCCACTAACTATATGTACTCATATTTAAAGCTTCATTTTCCACATTGCTTTAGAATTCATTTCTTCTAACTCCCACAAGTTCTCTCAATTCTCCAATGTCTGGAACTCCTACTATACCAAATTTACTTTTAGAGATCCCATGGATCGCGCCAAAGCTCCTATGAGCATCCACTTCTTCAACAAAGGGTGAAGATCTTATGGAATATGGGTAGGCATCTTTCTTCACAAGCCTAAATTTTTATAAGATCATCAAAATCCTAATCTTTTATGTTTTTCTTTTTCATTTCGCTTCAATCTTGCTCTATGTATGTTGAATTATCTTTAGGAATCGTCATTAAAATCTTGAAAATTTTGAGAAAATTTTAAACTTTTGGAATTTGCGCATGATCTTCTATTCACTATTGTGAAAGTTCCTCTATCCTCGTGGCAGTCCTTGGAAACATCCGCATGAATGTCTTAGGTATTCACGTGGCTAGCTCGCAGGACATCCGTGTAGATGTTCCATTATCCCACGTAGATAGAGCCTATCATTTTAGTTGACTTTTGCACTTCTTCTTTTCCTCTATTGTTTCCTTTTACTGCAAATTAACATATTTCCTTTTGTTCACCTTAGGGTGGGGCTAAAATAAAAAAGGGAGCTCACATCTCCAAGATGCGAGTTTTCTATGCTACTTGGCCTGGCATGGTGAAGGACCATATCAAAACTACTCCATTCCGACACTTGTTGAAGTATCTTCCAGTCACCCAATGGAAGGGCTACATGTGAGCATATCGATATTCACTGGAAAGGTTGTTGGACATGAATCACACTTTCCATCTCCATTACGGTGAGGAGACCATCACACTAATCGACTTTACTGCTATTATTAGGATCCCCTACCGTGAAGATCGAATCATCTTTGATGATTACCTCTTTCACCCAGTTCAATGGAATGAGTATGTGGAGACCCTCCTCAGTTTCTTCCCTTGGTTAAAAAGGAGTAATGACATTTTTTACACAGGCATCACAGACTATTGGGCTTAGCATCCTCCAGTTAAGTCCTTGACTCCTATGGTTATCGACTAAATGACCTGAGGCTTGTTACTGGTTCTGCCCAGCTGTGCACTCTTTGCCAACACGGAAAACACCATTGACTCTTCATTCTTATTGGTATTGAGGTATGTTGATGTTGTTTCCACCTTTGATTAAGGGTCCCCGGCTCTAAACATGCTTTATACGAGCTTAGATCGGAGCTGCAGAGGGACTAAGGCTCAGTAGGGCTTTTCGATGGTAGTTGAGTTATGTTTCAGTGACTTTATCTTATAGTAAACCACTTTTTAAAAAAAGTAATTAAAAGAAATAAATAAAATTATTAATAAAATATTCTTATTCATATTCTTAGTACATATATCTCAAATGTATAAAGACAAAGTTTCAATTAACAATAAAGAATGCAACAGCTCCACATTATGCATTTTCTACAATAGTAGCAGCTCCATAATAGACATTTTCTACAGAAGTCGCAACTCCATACATGAAAACATTAAAAATACAAATTATTTCACTATAAATAGAGAGTGAAATGAACAGAAAATAAAAAAAAAATAGATATAAAAAACACAGCAAAACACAAAAAAAAAATACAGAAAAATAGAAGCAGAAAAACAACAAAAAAGGAGAGCAAATTCATTAAAAAATGAAAACACTATGAGAAAAGGGAGTAGAGAAGAGAGTACAAAAAAAATTCATATAAAAAGAGCAAAACAATACAGAAAACAAAAGAAGCAACATAACATACTAAGAAAAACAGTAAAAAGAGTGAAATTTCAAACCCTAAGAGCAGTTTTTTGGAAGAAAAAAATGCAGAAATTTGGAGTTTTTATTAAGCACGTGAAGTGTACTTAATAAATTCCTTGAAATTTAAGCAGAAGGCAACAAAATTAGCATCCACTTTTAAGCAAATCTTAAAATCAGGTAAATATACTACTGCTATCTCATTTAAATATTGTTATTTTGTTTTTGTGTTTGTAATTTTATTGTGATTGTGATTTCAAAATTGGGTTTTATAAATATATTCAGGTAGTGACTACACTTGAATATAAAGAAAATAAATATATATATAAAAAAAGAACAATAATTCACAAAATGCATACAATTATTGCAACTATGATGGAGTTACTGCACAATTAACTTTACTGCAGTATAAAAGCACACAAAGGAACAAAGGGCACTGCAGAGATCTTGCTGCAATATAGAGGAAACGCTTAATTTAATTACTGACCAGCTACAAAAACCTCTAAACACTCACCCCTTTTATACAGATAAGAGGGAGTTAGTTACAAAAAATGGCTAACAAAACTGCTAACATTTCTGCACTACGTCCACTATTTGTGCTATCACTACGTCCACTATTTGTGCTATTATTCATCCACTACTTCCTACTTAATAGCTAACAAGTTTTGACCAAATTCAACAAATAACATAAACAGAATAATAATAATTAATAAAACAAGTTTAATTCCAACAATCACCCCCTTAAACTTGTTTTACTCCAATTTTGTCCCTAAGTTCGGAGAACCTTTTCCTTAGTCTCACCTTGTAGAGCTTTTGGCTCACACAATTCAACCATCATCATCTTCTTCCCTTTCGGTGAGATTTGCTTGTTCGTCTTCTTCTTCCGACAAACATTCTGAGGCAAAATGCCCCATTTTGCCACAACTGTAGCATTTGATTTTTGACTTATCAAATTTCTTCTTCTGTTGCGGCTCTTCTTCCTTTATTTGATAGCTGTAATTTCCTTTCCTTCTTCCATGTCCTCCTCTACCTCTACCACCTCTTGTATCGGCAGATTCCTTCGAAGCTCTCTTGGATTTTTCCGCCTCCTCCCTTGCTTTCCATTCGGCTATAGTGAGGAGTACAGTTTCTTCACTCCTTTCACCAATAGTGAGCAAACGCTCTTCATGGGCTTTTAGTGAACCAATCACTTCCTCAACTGATTTGGTTGAAAGGTCACTAAATTCTTCAATGGTGGAAGCAATCTGAAGGAATTTTGCAGAAATTGATCTCAAGAGTTTCTTTACCACCTTCTCTTCTTCAACCGTATTCCCGAGGCTTCTAAGTTTGTTGACAATGATGGTGAGTTTTCCAGAGAACTCATCAACTGTCTCTGAATCACTCATCTGCGTTGCCTCAAACTCTCTCCATAGAGTCTGAGTTCTTACCTCCTTCACTTTGTCAGCCCCTTGGTTCATCGTCTTGAGCATGTTCCATGCTTCTTTCACCGTCTTCTTAGCACCAAGTTGAAGCAAGGTATCTTCACCCATACCTTGATAGATGGCTGCCAGTGCCATCTTGTCTCTTCTTTTATCAACTGGTTCTTGTGACTCAACAGCATCCCACACACCTTGAGCCATCATGAAGACCTCCATTTTAATAGCACATGCTGCATAATTACTTTTTGTCAGCAAGGGATATCTCAGCGTGATTGAACCTTCCTTCTCTGGGAACGTCATGTTTTCCGTTGAAGTGGTGCTCTCTTCGCTCTCTTTTTGTGCTCTCTCTCTCTCAATAATCTAGCTCTCTCAATTTCAAGATGTGACATCTTTTGGCCTTGATCTTAAAGCTCTGATACCAATTGATGGAGTTATTGCACAATTAACTTTACTGTAGTATAAAAGCACACAAAGGAACAAAGGAAACTGCAGAGATCTTGCTACAATATAGAGGAAACGCTTAATTTAATTACTGACCAGCTACAAAAACCTCTAAACACTCACCCCTTTTATAAAGATAAGAGGGAGTTAGTTACAGAAAATGGCTAACAAAACTGCTAACATTTCTGCACTACGTCCACTATTTGTGCTATCACTACGTCCACTATTTATGCTATTATTCATCCACTACTTCCTACTTAATAGCTAACAAGTTTTGACCAAATTCAATAAATAACATAAACAGAATAATAATAATTAATAAAACAAGTTTAATTCCAACAAACTACACATGCAAGTAAAAAAATTCCTAAATTAGCTACAACTACCACAAACACATAGATTTATCTTCAATAAAATACATATATATGCCAAGTTAATTATTGTCATAAGAAATAATAAATAAAAAATGGGAAATGAACAAAAAAAAAATACTTAGCTTTAATTTAGAATTTTCCTTGCTCCATTTATGCCATAAACCTGATACCAAATAAAAAAAATGAAAGAAAAATGAAAAGTCAAATTATAAAGCAAACATATGTAAGATAACAAACATATATCTATATTAGATAAGTACTAAAGATTTAGCATGTAAAAAAAAACCAAATCAACCCATAAGTAATAAGAATAAATCAGAATAACAAAAAAATAAAAATAAATCTTAGAAAAAATAGGTATATCCTTTAATCTAAAGATACCCGTTACTTGCAAAATAAATCATAAAAATCATAATATTAGAAATAAATATACACAAAAAAAATCAAAATCAAAATCCGAGATGACTGTTGAGATATACATATATAGCAAAGGTGAGTTATTACATAATGTGATTTTTAAAAAAAATATTCAACATAAAAAAATAAATAACAAATTAAAGAAGAAAATAAAAAAAATCATTTTTTACCTTAAATGTTCATTGGTGTATGATCATATTGCTAAATGTAAGTATAGAAAGTGTGGATTTGAATTTTTGAGGAACTTCATTTTGTAAAAAAACAAAAGGAAAGGAAAAGAAAAGAGAAGAAGCAAAGTGAAAAGATAAAGAACGACATACAGAAGAGGAAGAGAGATTAAATGGGTGAAAAAAAAAATAAAATAAGAATTTATAAGGATAGTTTTAGGGTTAATGTATGTTGTTTTATTATTATTGAAAAATAGAAAAAATAAAATAAAAAACAATGACAGTTAAAACGGTGGGCTCAATGTTGCATTGCCCAACAAAGTTTTGACTTATTCTTTACGCAATCAGGTTAAGAATTTATTATTATTATTATTATTATTATTATTATTATTATAAGGTGTAGTCTAGTGGTCAATAGCGTGTATTGCTCTTATCTAAGTCTCGAGTTTGAGTCTCCTAGGTGTTTTCTCTTCTCATATGTGTAATTTATAAAAAAACAGTAACATCGCTTCGCAAAGATTAATTTTTTTTTACTATTGGCTACTTAATCATTTTTACATAGAATAACACAAAGGAGTGTTAAAATAAAAATAGAATAATTTGGTTGTTATTATTTTCTTTAAAAAATAAAATGAAAATAAAATTATTTTTATGGAATTTCTATTGACTTTAGGACTTTTAATTATTTTTCCTTGATCATTTATAATAAAGACATTTTATTAGTCATTAGTAAAATAAAAATAAAAATAATAAAATTATTATATTCAGGCAGTGAATATAATAACTATTAAATAAATTTAAAATTTATACTTATAAAAATAAAACATACGTACGATAAAATTTAATAATTACACCTATAAATTGATGTGATTATAAATTAAATAAAAAAATAATAACAATAAAAATGAAAAAAAAATATTATGTCTAGAAAATCGATGTAATAATAATAACAAAAATAATAGATATAAACTAACTATACGAAAATAATAATTAATCCATTGCTCGATCTACGGGGACTATGATTCCATCAAACAGATATACAGACATTCGAAATCAAGTTTCAAATTCAAGTTCATCTCAATAAAAATAAATAAATTTTCCTAAAAAATAATAAACATGTATCAATTAGCAAATAGCAAAATAAAGGATATTAATATATACATATATATATATTTAATAAAAACTGTGAAACTAAAACAATTATTTTCAGGGAGTGGACAAAAAAAATATTTATTTTTCAGACAGTAGATACAATAGTCAAAAAATAAAAATAAGAAAATATAATTAGAATTTATATTCGGTCAGTGAATATAATTACTCTTAAAAAAACAATAACGAATAATAAAACATCACAATGATTATAACACTAATGTTGGGTGTTATAAGGTGTTTTTTCTTCTCTACACATATTCAACTCCCGAATTCTTATCTCTGAAAATATATACTATTAATAGATTTCGAATCAAACTAAATAAAAAGCCGTCAAAAAAATAATTAAATTTATATTTTCTGCATGCTCCGCATCGTTTGCGACATACCTTTACTTCTCTTTTACTTATCCTTCTCTTTTTGTGACAATTCTAAGCTTATAAGTGGGGCCTCGTCTCGAACCCCATGCCACTTGACTTTATTGATCAGGAATTTCCCCAACTAAGAAGGTGGCATGCCTCGATCATGCGGAGTAAGCATGATTTGCGCTGGTGATGAACTCATCTTAACAACCTAGAATTTTCTATTGTAAGTTAACTTCATCTTCTATCTTGTCTCCTTTTCTATACATCTTCCTTTTGGTTTTGAACGTAACTGACCCATCATCTTCAAACTCAAAATGCTTGGTGGGGACTTCTGAAGATGCTTGGTTTGCTGCCATGAGGCATTATTAAGCTCAGACTACTTAGAGATATCTTTTGGATGGTCTAACATTTCATTGATGGTATTTGGGTGAGAGAGTTGTTGAGAGCCATCTCGAACCTGATACTAGACATGTACTTAAGGATTCCCCCGAGGTCTTGTCTTAGGGCTTTCTTCCACCCCACTGAGATGCTAGCTGTTGGCTGGATTGGCTACGCCACCGAGGAGTTGGTGGATCGACAAGCCAACTACCTTGATTTTGCAAGAGGCCATCTTCTTCAAGTTGTCTCCGTGGCTGGATTTCCTTCATTCCCGTCTGCAGTAATTCTCCCTTTCTCTTCTTTTTTACTTTCACATCTTTAAGTGTCACAACTGCTAATTATTTGGCTTCAACCTTCTCACAAGAGAGTGCGAACTCTTGAAGCAGGCACCTCCTCTCAAGCTCCCTTATCTGTCCCTAGCAGTTCAGAGATCATTAGAGATTGGCTAACTCGGCTTGACAAGCTTTTCACATATTACAACCTGAAGGGTTAGTTGTGTTAGGGTACAGTTGATCTCCTTGATATTTCAATTGATTTCCTTCCTTCAGTTGCAACATTGGTGTATTCTTTATCTTATAATCTCCTCAACCAGTTCTACTTTTTCATTTTTTTTCTTTTTTAATAGTTTCAAGGCTTCTTTAACTTTTTTATTGTAGTGCCTCCACTCCTCACTCGAGTATACTGACTAGCTCATTACGAGGTTTAAGAATCAGCTAACCCTATAGACTTGAACTATACAAGTTTGTATGCATGATAAAAATGTAATGATTCATAGGTCCACTTTCCCTTATGTAGGTTGCACATGTTGATTCTCTTCACCATGCATAGCATGCTCTAAACTGATGTACCAGGAGATACGAATAAGAGAAAAAAGTGAAAGAAACCTTCTGGGAGAGGCTAGGGCAACTTAGAGTTGACATAGACTAAATTATTGATGGATTAGAGGCTGAGAGCAGAGCTGGAGGCCAAATTGCAAGGGTGGAGGCTGAGGTGGAGGTCGTGAAAGGCTCTATTTTTAAAAGAAAGAAGGCGATTCAGATGAGGAGACACCTTCGGACTTTCCATTTTTTCTTTCTTTTCATTTCTTTTGCACTTTTTCTAAATTTTAACACATTTGTTATCTTTGACATTTTAATAAAAAAAAAAGTCATTTTTTTCCTTAAGAAAGTCCACTCTTACCATTGTTCTACTATTAGCATTGTGCTCTTGAGACTTGGTGAAGCCCTCTCCATTTATTTTTCTTAAAAAAAGATTCATAAGTTACTGCCCTTGGTACAAAACATCCGCACAGAGGTTACATATATCTGCACAATGGGAGGACATTCGCATGGATGTTTTACTGTATGCTCAGCTGAGAATATTAGTATGAAGGTTGGGACATCCACATAGCAGTCCTTTGAACCATTTGCATGGAACTCTTTAGTTAGATGCAACATATTTTTCTATTTTGGCATTTTTTTCAATTTCTTCCTATTTAAAAACCTTGATATGATCACTATATAAATAATTATTTTGCCCCTTTTAACTTATCACATCATAAAATTAAAACGTCTAAGTTATTTTTGCATTATTTTTGCTTTGTCAACCCTACTTGATTTCTTTTTCAACTTTTTGACTTTCTCTTCTCCAAATTCTACCCACACCATGTCAACAGGTTTTCAAGAACACCTGGACTTTGTTCTTAATTCTTCTAACACCAAAGTTTGGCAAGAACTAGAAGTCATGGGACTTGCAGCTTTTCATTATCTTACTTCTACTAGATTGAATACTTATCTTTTAAGGGCATATGCTCATTTTTAGGACCTTATAGACCATATTTTTTGCTTTGGGGACCAAGAGTTATGCCCTTTGTTAGAAGAATTCATGGCCATACTCAATGTGAAATTTCCCAAAGGAGACTGCTATGGTGATGTTGTTGGATGATACCTCATTCTCTTTTCAGCTTTTTACCATCTTAGGCCTTAATATTTCTCAAGCTAGATCAATATTAAAGGTTCCTCCATTTATTTCACTTTCATCCTAACTCGAGATGCATAGTGAACCTAATGTGGACAAGGCTTAACTTCTCTCTTGCTGTATTCTCTCATATTATTTGATGGTTTCTCCCTTTATAGAGGGGTCTTATGTTGTTTTTGGAATACTTACCTCTATGAGTTGTGGTCATAGCTATATCCCCATGGTCTTAAGTGAAACCATTAATAGTCTAGACAAAGTGTCATTTGATCTTCTTGAACCCCTTTGTGGTGATTTTTACTGTTATAGATACTTTTTAACAAATCTCTCAGCTTTATCTCCTTTCTTTTCCTTTTGGACATTTGCTTAATATTTTGTTTTTGCCCCCCCCCCCCTTTTAAATATAGATTTAAGAGAAGCTACATCTATTACAACCAGTGGCGGATCTTCATAACTACATCCTCAGCTATCTCCCTCATCGACCCTTACTTTGGGATTATAATTCTTACTTACACAGGTTGGTTTCTTAATAGGTATGCTTGATAACACCATGTAATTGCTTTACCCTTGGTGGAGGATTCAAAGTGGAGCTTTTTTAGTCATGGATAATGTAGTAGCCTTAGTAGGTTTGAAGGATGTGAGTTGGCATGTTCCAATTCGCTTGGACTGCCATTTTGGAGATCATTAAACTATCCCCGACCTAAGAAGCTACATTTTAGTAAAAAGGGTCAATGGGATGGTGTAGACCCTTATTTTTTGACCATGTCCAATATGATAGTCCAAAATAATTTTTTTTGATATTTTAATTATTTTAATAATATTTTAATTACTTATAATATTTAATAGTTATTTTTAATAAAAATAAAAATATAAAAAAAATAAAAATTGGACAGATCGGGGAGCGACGCGCGATAGGCATGGCATTTCGCCGCAGAAAGTGTCTGCGGTGAATTGGGTAGTGCCCAATTCGCCGCAGTTGGGCTTGCCAGCTAACCCACCATCGATCCTCGCAGCAATTTTTGCCAACGCAACCTACGAGCCTGGCAATCTGCGCGCTACCAATTTTTTGACCAAATCTTATTTTACCTTATTTTCTAATTTTTCCTAAACAATTGGTATTTCTTTATTAAAATAGGATTAAGACTCTTTATTTTTCTATAAATACTAGCATTAAACACACGGATTGGGAGGGGGCAATTGTTGAAAGAAACTTTGGACTTTTATTTTTTTCGAGGAGAGTTGGGAACTTTTGGCTGAATCCAATTACTTATGCAACAAATCTGAAATATAAAACAAAAAAGAAATTAGCGACAAATCTTAAAGATCAAGAAGAAAAGCAATCAATAAGGCAGTGGCTTAGCTCACGGTCTTGTCCTCAATTCAACCAACAAATACAAAGGCAGTGTAATCATTGTCTTTGCCAAAGCTCATCCAGAATTTCATTCAAACAATTTTGGTGGAGCCAACAAATGATGGTATGCTTTAAATTAAGTAAATACTATATGGTTTGATTGTTTTAAATATTGAATGAGCACGTTCTTCATTTAGTTAAAGTTACAGTATATAAATTCTTCTGAAAATCGGTTCATATGTTAGTTTATGTGAATTACAAGTTATTATTTCTAAAAGTCATATCAATTATAACCCGTAGACTTGTTTGTCGCAAATTATTTATTTGTTTTATCTTATACCTATTTTATCAATACATCACTCAAAATCACATTAGGTTTTTCATATAAAACTTCACAGTAGCATCTACTCTCTTTAAACATATTCATAGTTTACATAACTTATGAACTTTGATAAGTTTTTCATAAATACTAAACCCTAATTCGTCTAAAACCTTAAGCTATAAACATTATTTTTTATAAATATCAAACTTTAATTTATTCTTTCTAAAAACCATAAATTTCATGATGTTAAGCCCAAAACCCTAATGTCTTAAGGTTCTAAAACCCTAATTTCATGATGTTAGCCTTAAACCCTAATTTGATTAACCAAAAACCTTACTACTTTCTTAAATTTATAAAACCCTAATCCATTCCATTTTTTCAAAAATTCTCACAGTAGCCTAAATAATAATAATAATAATTTCAAAATTCCAAAACCCTAAATGTTAATTAAAGAACCCTAAATTGAGACATAAACCTAAATTTGTATCTTTATTTCTTAAATTAAATTTATATTTGATTATGTAGTTTATTATATATTTTGATTTATTTAATTTCAATACTTGATTTATTTAATTTATTATGGATGGATATTTTCATTATTATTATGATTATTATTAGTTTGTCTTACTATTAAAATTGTAAGAGGTATATTTCATTATTAGGTACCTCATTAATTAATTTTCATGTATTTAAATTGCTTTTATATTTTGGACCAATGTAAAGGACATGTTTTCACCTTTCGGTGGGTGTCCTATTTAGTTTTAGACATGGACGATGTAAGGACATGTTTCCATCCTCAGATGGATGTCCATTTATTTGCTTTGTTTGGACATTGCTTTGATTTTAATATAATGATGCTTTATTTTATTTGTTGTATGTAGTATGGATAATATTATTATATTTAAGAATTTTATAATATTAAGACCTGCAAATGAGGCCTGTTTCAATGAATCAGACGTTGTGGGGGTGCTGGGCCATTTCTCACATTCCTCACACGTACCCAACTTTTCGAACCCATTAAGGGATTGAGGATTCCTTAGGAATTGAGTCATCTACCCCTTTCTTTTTCCCGGCTTGTTCGGGTGGCAACTCTATTTTCTCCGGGCTTAGGCTCATGTTCTCTAAGGTCCCGAGCCTAAACAGTGCCGAAGTCGCAAGAACCATTCCACTAGGAGTGGGGACAAAAATCCTGGCTCATAGTGGCAACTCCACTGGGGATAAGAAAAGTTGATTCCGTTGGTCTTTTTATTATTCTATTCTTTCTTATCATGATATTATCAATTGCATCGTGTGCGTGAGTTAGGATGCTCGTGTTATCCTTGTTGTGTTATGTAAGGGATATCATACTTTCACTCAAGGTATGGAGATCGAGCATGGCATAACCACTCATAGCTTTATACCATTTGGTATATACTTACTATGGGAACCTAAGCCTTTTAACCCAAAGACTAAAGTTCATGTAATTGGCCTAGTTACTTTCCTTAGGTTTTTACCCCAAATGCATGCTGTTTGACTATGGTTAATTTATCTTGGTCTAAATCATGGCTTATTTGGTTTTTCTTTTTCTAATATAACCTAAGTACATTGTAAGTTCAAAAAAAATTTTTTTTCTTTAAATTCCAAAAGAACAAAGCAATTTTAAAAAATTTTTCAAGATGGTCTTTGGTTATAAAACTTTTCAAAAATTCTTTTCTTATGACCCAAATACAAAGCCCAAAATCCATTTTTTTTCTAAAATCATTTTATAATGGGTTTCGAAACAAAACTATTTTCATAACCTTTTGAAAGAGCTTATGAATATTTAGGTCAATTATTGAATACCAAAATTCAATTGTGAGCCTAGTTTATACCAAGAATAATTAATTATGGGCTTGTTTTTGGCATGAATCATTAGTTACTTTTTCATGTGAGAAATCTATTTATAATAAACCTATTAATATAGTTTTAATCCAATATAGCTTAAGGATACTTTAGTTGGTTGGATGGATTAAAGCCTAATTAATGGGAATTATCATGAACTGATTTCCATTTTTGAAAATATAACTATTGGTTGAAACGTTCGAGGGAAATATTTGAAAATAAGATACCCCATGTTGGTATTTTGTTAACCATATACCTAGGAAAAGAGACTCGCCATTTATGTGTGGAAGTTATAAAGTTAGAAGGAACATCCTATTTTTGTTTGTTTGCACATACATGCATCACATGACATATCATTAATCCCTTCTAGCTCACAGCCCTGGATTACGATAGTTCAAAAGCTTATGACAATCCGACCTACGCCGGAGACGAAGAATCTAGTAATGACTCAATCACTTGCTCACCAAAAGCAATGGAGCCTGAAATAAATTTGAATAATGGTGGATGATGCCCTCAATGCCAAGATGAAAGAAATAAAAGAGGCCCTGGCTGAGACCATGAAGAACCAATTAGCTGCAATTTTAGGAAATAATGCCGAAGCATCTACTAGCACCAAGAAAGACAAGGGGAAGGCTAAAGTTGGTGAAGTGGATTTTGATGAAGATAAGGTGATCGTTGATGATGATGATGGGCTCAATACTTCCAAGATCCTCAAGATAAAGAGAAGGAGCCAAAGGTTATTGAGAAGAAAACTTTTAAAAAGACTGAAAATTCTCACTACAAAAATATTCGGCATTTGCGACGGAAATCTGCGACGGATACGTTTTCGTCGCAAATTTGCTATGGATCTGCGACGGATTTGCGACGGAAGGACAAGTCAGAGGAATTTTGAGCAATTGGTCGCAAATCCGTTGCAAATCCGTCGCAGATCTGCTACGAAAATCATTCCGTCGCAGATTTCCGTCGCAAAAGTTGGCGCGGAAACTTGGCGCGAAAAAGAAAACACTAAAGAAGCAATTTGCAACGGAGATCTGCTACCGTCTATTACCGTCGCAAATTTCACTATAAAAATATCAACACCATTTGCGACAGAAATCTGCGACGGACATGTTTCCGTCGCAAATTTGCTACGGATCTGCGACGGTTTTGTGACGGAATGATTAGTCAAAGGAATTTTGAGAAATTGGTCGCAAATCCGTTGCAAATCCGTCGCCGATCTGCGACGAAAATCATTCCGTCGCAAATAATCGTCGCAAAAGCTGGCGTGGAAACTTGGCGCGAGAGAGAAAACACTAAAAAAAACAATTTGCAACGGAGATCTGCTACCGTCTATTGCCGTCGCAAATTTCACTATAAAAATATCGGCATTTGCGACGGATATCTGCGACGGGCTTGTTTTCGTCGCAAATTTGCTATGGATCTATACAAAAATATCGGCAAATGCGATGAACTGGACCATCTCTGGTGGCTCTCTCGTATCTCTCTCAAAATCTCAGGGCCACTATACACACTTCCCTTTCTCTGTGCAATGAGGTTAGTTTTAGCTTTGTTATTCGCTTTTGTTCTCTCGCTAGCGGTTGCCGAGTCTGATTCGTCGGTGGAAATGAATGTAACTGCTGAGTCGAACACCACGGTTTCGAGATCCAGAGATGATAGCTTCGCTGGTATGATTGATCGGGCTTTGGAGAAGGAGTTCAACGAGACCGACCAGAATGAAGGTTCGTGCTAGATCTGAGCTATTTTTATTTCTGTTTATGTTTGCATGTGCATTTCTTTTCTTTTACGAGGCTTAATTTCCGGCAGTCGTTGAAAGTAGGGTTTCCGGTTTGTGGATCAGTTCAGGATTGCTCAATTTTCTTGAAATTTGACAACGATTAAGTGAATTTCCTGTTAATTTTACATTTTTCTAAAGAAAATTTTCGGTATTACTTATAAGAAAATAAAATGTGTGCTAATTTGCCCATTGGTGATTCTCTGTAAGCTCACTCTTCTTCCCTCTTCTTCTTCTCTTCTATCGTTTTATTGAATATCTAATTCCTTGTGCTTCAATTGTTTAAAGCTTCTGTGGTAATCACAAGCCGAGGTCCGATGCCCAGTAGTTCTTGAAATTTTGTATAAGAATTAGGTTGAACTGTTGGTGCTACAAGATTTGCGATTTAGTTCAGCTGTAGTACACCAGGTCAGAAACCCCTTCCATTTTGCTTTTGACAGTTCAGCCACTGATCTCTATTTGTTTTTGACAGTTCAGCAGCTGATCTCTAATAATCTTTTAATGCTGAATCAGAATGTGCATTTTTTTTTAGAAGAAAGTTTGATTTACCCAAGCATCACTCTATTTGTGACATTCCATGTTTCTCTGGTCTTCTCCTTGGGTTTAGGAATGAACCAAATGATTGGATGATCTCTTTTTATGTCAAATTAATTTTTCTTCTCTGCAAATATAGTGTTTGGCATTCAGGTTCAAATGACTTCATCAAGTGTATGACAAAACTTGGAACTGCTTTTATTATAAAAGCAAAACTTTAGATGTTGCTTCAAAAGTAGTTTGAAACTGTTGATTAGTTATTTTGAAGTTTTTATTGCAAAACTTGGTAAAATTTTACCAAAAGTGTAATTGTTATAAATCAACATATTTAAGGCGTTACTTTCCACAGTAGCAGCTACAAGAATGATGCCTAAAAAGACCTTTTGTCATTCTACAGCATCATTGTTTTTGAATATTATATGAACAATAAACTCCTTTTAGACTTTCTAATATATAAAAATAACTAGCATTTTTTTGGAAAGCTTGGCTTTTTCCTTTTCTTTTAAGAAAACTCTTGTAACTTAACCTACATCTGCGACCATAATTGATGGTACAATAACTGCTGTTGCTTAGTTTGTTCTGATTTGACCGTGACTTTGATTATCTGATATATAACTGGAATTTTAACCTACATCTGCGACCATAATTGATGGTGCAATAACTGCTGTTGCTTAGTTTGTTCTGATTTGGCCGTGACTTTGATTATCTGATATATAAGTGGAATTTAAAAAAGGAAAAACACAGATGCTGCTTTAACTATGCTTTCTTTCTAACTTTTCTTTTACTGCCTGGAGTCTCTTGCTTTAAATGATTTCCATACAATCCTTTTTATCTTCAATTTGTAAACAATGTAATGTGCCTTTTTTCAACCATGATTAGAAAAAATACCTGAAAAGTTGTTGAACTTTTAGTTTGGTAATTGATTATGTTGAATGGTTCAAAATAACCAACATTAATCAAAATTTTTGCAAATTGAGCCGCCTCCTTTGTGAAAAACAAGCAACACATTCTCAGTTTCTCCTAAAATCAGCCTACAATTCTCATACTCTAAACAGAAACTGAATTTTCCTTCTAAACATATCTAGTAATCTAAGCTAATTTTTTCATTTTCTAGCATTCAACTTTGCACATTAATCTATATCATAGCTATACCAATACATATCATTATTTTCTCTTGCCCTTTTCATGTCTATTACCTTTTTTAGTCTCAATTTTCTATGGTGATGTGAATAATACAACTTGTTTAAGGGAATCGCACACCTTGGAACTCTAAGGGAGTTGCCTACCTTGATTGCTGGAAAATTTTACTTTTTATTCATGAATAACTTTCCTCTTAAATAGAGGTTTTACAAATTAGGAAATAAGATATAGATCCTAATTTTCTTATTCTAAATAGGAAAATGAAAATATAACATCTTATGAAGATTAATATTTTAAATAGTAAAATAAAAATGACAACTTAGGAATTTTTCCAATTTTAAATAGGAAAATAAAATTATGACAGCTTAGGAAGTATTCTAAATAAAAAAAAATATGACTGCTTAGGAAGTTTTTTATTTAAACTAATAGGGAAATTCTCAAAACCAAACCATAACCAATTATTTCCTAATTAATTTCTTCTACTGCTACCCTCTTGCGTCTGGGATAATTTTTGTCTACAAAGGCATCTATAACACATAGCATCACCTTGATTATTATCATTTGGTGTCTCTGTATGTCAGAATGTTTTAGGCATATTTTTCACCATAATTGCTGAATGTATTGGTAACTTTTTGTTGCTTTCTTTAATCCTACACAATTTTAAATGCTGTCAATCATCCCTCCATTTTAAAATCATCATAGTTTTATTTGTATTAGTATTGTATGCATGCATGACTTTCTACTTTTTGTACCAGTCTATCTCCTTTTTCATACTTTTGAATCCAAAATTGAGGAAAATACATTCTTGTTGTGTATTCTCCCTCTCCTAGCCTTATTTTCTCCCTGAGTTTCTTCTTCTTATGGCTATTTTTGTCATATTAAGAATATGACAGTACTAAATACAGATGCCAAGGCTTAGAATGTTAAGATAATTAACTAGTTTCTGCTTTGATGTTCAGGAAGGAAGGACTCTACCTAATACAGAAAAGACTTTGCCATTTGGTGGAGAGGTTCAGATTCTTTTTTCCATCTATCAATTCATTTCTTAACAAGTGAACCTGTTTATGAATTTCAGCATGCAAGGAAATTGCTGTTGCTTGAGTTTTGTCTATAGCCTCAATGGACGCTTTTGATGTTTTCCTTAAAAACCAAAAAATTAATTTTCTGTTTTTTTACATGTTAAATCTTTCGTTGCTATCATCAATCAAGGTTTCTATAAAATTTTCAACAGACGATACAATGGAATGGACCCTTTGATTGAGAACTGTAACATAAATCAACATATGGAATAAATTGCTTTACCACATTCTTAATTACCCATGTTTGGGTGGAAATTGTTAGTTGAGCATTCATTTTTGGATTTGGTTTACTATGATAATTTCAACTTGATATTACTTCCACATTGTAGCAGAAGTTATTATGTGGTACATTTTTGTTAAAATGTGCAAGGTCTCATAACTTTAGTGTTTTGCTTTTAGCCCTTCTCTAAATCAGTTCCATAAGCACTGATAACTCGCTTTATGGTCTTGCTCTATAGTAATTGTTACTATGCTATGATGATGTAAAAGATTAGCTTTTTATGCAAAAATCAAAGTAAGAAATAATGAAAATACATTAGTGGGTCACCAAAAATTGAACTTGAGTAGTATTTTTACCTTGTGATATGGATGGACAACAGATAAGATGTCCCTTCCAAATGTGATGCACAAGGATTTTCTCAGAGAAAAGGAAATCCCCTTGTGCAAATCTCATGCATTCCCTCTCATTTAATGGTCCTGAGTTACTGGCTTGAACTGTTGGACTTAAAAATGCCATTTCATTGTTGAATAAAGTACTCTAACTAATTGAAATGATTACATTTGCTTACAATTATCTGCTGTATGATTTTCTGAACCAGCATCTTAAGACCACTGGATTTATGCAAAATTGATATAATGCTACTAAAAATTGAGATTAGACTATTCTATACTCCATGTAATAGGTAAAGCTTACTTTGGGAATCCAAACGGGCCATTTTTTTTTTGTTAATCCTTATGTTATCATTAGATGAATAAAAATTTTATGAGGAAGAGAAAGGGGGCATACTTGGGGGAGCGGAAAATTGATTGCTTGCAATGTATCTGTTTGTCAAGAAAACATGTCATTCAGGTGCTGCTTAAAATACAATGGATTGATTTAGTTCTCATGAAAGTGTAGGTCAACTGTCCTTTCCCTTATTCAACTTCTCCTTTCTTATTGCAGGGTTTTACATGCTATTCCCTCTAATGAAGCAATTGACACCGTTGAGGTTAGATTGCACTTCTATGTTTTTCATCTTTTTGGCAGGGTGGTGGTTTATGTCATTGTTTTTCATATACAAACTATTATACTTTGCAAAGAAAATAAAGCATCTTGGCCATATTAAAGGCATAATTTACTTGAGGAATATTAACAAATCATTTAATATAACTAGTCATTATACAGAGGATAATTCTGAGATATCTCAAAATGGTAAATTCGGACAATTACTAGGGGTTGAGAAGTCCTACTCTTTTAAGGCACTGTCATTTGTTCAGGAAGTTCCTGCATATAATATATGACATATACAACATCATGTACTTCTGGCACATACAACATGTTGTACTTTTGGCATCTTGCTGTATAATCCAAAACTCATACCTGAATTGACAACAATTCTTGTGTTGCCATGACTCTGTTTCTACAGAGCATAGATTAAAATATGATAAGTTTATTTTGAATTTCTGATATCTTTTGTATCAAAAGAATTTCTAGATTTTGCCATATTTAGTTGATTCAACAGTCAGTAATTAATAACTGATTTTATGTTGTGAAACAATATTATAATTGATGAGTTAAGCTTCTAGAGACGTTGCAGCTGGGTTCCTTATAGAAATATAATTTTGTCTTACTGATGAATATGTTATTTTTCTTATTGACGGAATATTTTTAGCATACTGTGATAGCACTTGTACCTTGTGCTCTACCTCTTCTATTGTTTTTATAAGTTGTGGATTTTAGACACTTTCACATTTGTTAAATAGGTCCTTCAGTCAAGAACAAATCCAACCTTTGGGGCATGGAAAGGTGGAGCAGTAAATCAGCAATCACTATCCTTATATTTACATTTTAAAAATTTTTCCCTTCTCTGGTTCATGTGCATGTTTGGCCATCATGATTAAGATACTGATGTTTTATTCTTGAGTCAGCTTTGGCAATTCCTTTATAAGTTAGAATCTTCATATTGTCCAACAGGTCAAGTAGTCTGTTGTCAATTGCAGATCCTTGGAATTCTTGATTTTGCTCGGGATGCTTTTGGATACACAGGGAAGACTGGATTCGCAATGGGATTCACGTTGGGAGTGGCAGAAAATACAAGAATTCTTACTATCATCAAGCACAGGCTCTGTGTTATATAAATTCGTAAAGGTGATGGGAAGTAATTCTTTGGTTTAGAATTAGCAACTTTCGGGTTAAGCAAATTCTAACTTAAGTATTTATATTTATAACAGGTTTATTCAGTATTTTTAGGGGGAAGTTTAAATGCTATGTTTTTACAAATCCATAGTCCTTGGTGTTAAACTCTTAATTAGTGGGACTTAGGATTGAGTTGAGTTTCTTTTTAAATATTGTTAGAATCTTACTTTTGCAAAGATGAATAAACACGCAACAAAGTTGGACGGGATATTTGCATGTATTGGTGTTTGGATTAATAATCATGGGCAAGGTATATGCCGTAATTTCTCTCAAAGATTCTAAATAAAGTTAATGTGTCAAAGAAAATCATCCTTATACTTTGTATATTGTCATTCAATACACTTATAGTTGTTTCAATGGTGCAAATTCCATTTTACAATTCTTGAACTTGTTGGTGTCAATTTGCAACAACTCACTTGAGTCTTGGAATGTATGATAATATTTTATTTTAGTTCTATCTACTGAAATGATAATTGATTAATAAAAATTCTTTATTTTGATAATTTAATTGAGTTTTTTATTGATTGTCAATTTTTTATTTGATGACAAAGTGTGATTCATATCGTAATTAATTTTATTATTAATTTTTAAATGAAAATTCTGTTCTTTTCTTTTTATACATATTCAGAAAGTATCAGGTTCAAAGAATGTTCGTGAAGCTGTGAAACACTTTGGCCCAGCTCCTGGTGTGCTACATAGCCATACTAAACCCTATGTGCGATCAAAGGGAAGGAAGTTTGAGAGCTAGAGGAAGGAGGAACAAAAGAGGATTTAGAGTTTGATTTGTTTTTAGTTCTATATTGTGAGACACTTGTGTTACTTTTTTCCAAATATTGTTATTTTCAAGATAGATTATTTGTAGTAGTGTTCTTAACACATGCATAATTAAATTGTAAAATATTTTATTCTATTGAAGATTAATAAAAGAATTATTTTTATCAATGTAATTAGTGTTTTTTTTATATTGTGTTTAAATGTTTCAAATGTATTTATAAAGTTCTCATAAAATTAATTGATAATACAAATAGTTCCAATAAAAATTAATATTAAATTGTTACGGATTTGCTACGAATCTGTGACGGATATCTGAAATCTATGACGGAATCTGCGACGGAATCTGCGACGGCAATCTGCGACGGAATCTGCGACGAATTTGCGACGGAAATCTGTGACGAAATCTGCGACGGAATCTGCGACTGAAATCTGCGACAGAATCTGCGACGAAATCTGCGACGGCTGCCCTTTACCCGCGAAAATTTAAGAGCGAGATTTGCAACCGCCGAGTGGTTGCAAATCCGTCGCAATCTGCGACGGCCCGTCGCAATCTGCGACGGCCCGTCGCAAAATTGAAATTTGCGACGCCTTTTTTATTAACGGATCGTATCCGTCGCAGATCGGTCGCAAGACTTGATTTGCGACGGATTTGCGACGGATCTGCGACGGATTCTGTCCGTTGCAGATAGCGTATTTTTTTGTAGTGTCTGATGTTGAGAAGATGATTATTGATTTAGAAAAGAAATTTGAAAAGAAGCTGAAAACCGAAGAGATGTCTAAGATCGACAAACTATTTGAACAAGATGAGGAGGTCCCTTATAAGTTCAAGATGCCATCCTTTGCAAAGTTTGATGGAACTGAAAATCCTCACCTCCATGTTAAACAGTGCATCACTGCTATACAGTCTGCCCGAGCTACTAAGGCTCAAACTCTAAGGTACTTCATGCTCTCATTGGACCCTATTATCCAAAATTGGTTCAACACCTTAGAGAAAAGTACTCAAAAATATTGGGACATGTTGTATAAGGCCTTCATTCAACAATATGAGTACAATGTCAAGCTGGAAGTAAACTTGATGGAGGTGGAAACCATTAGGCAAAAACCAAATGAGAATTTTGTGGACTATGTGAAAAGATAGAGAAATGAGGTTGCACTGCTCAAGAAGAGGCCAGATGAATCAGATCATATCAGAATGATAGTCAGAGGCATCCTGCCTAACCTTCGTGAGAGGTTGTCTCACACCCTTATAAGGGATTTCAAAGATCTTCTCCAAGCTGGTCTGCAAATTGAAGAATGGGAAAGGGAGAAGAATCGCTTTTCAATAAGAAGGAATGAGAAAGGGAATTATCAGCCTGGCAATCAAAGCACAAAAAAAAGTTGATGTTAATACCATTAGTTAAGGAGGAATGAGGCAGTTCTCAGATCTGAGGAAGCCGCTGTCTTGGGTTCTCAATAAGCTACAAAAGAAGGGATTATTACAACCCTTGACTCCTCGTCCTTTGCCTAATCATTTTCCACCTAAATTTGATACTAATGCATTTTTCCAATTCCATCAATGGCTTAGACATGAAACGGACAACTGTATGAAGTTGAGGCATGAGATCCAGAATTTAATTGATAATGAAAAGTTGCCTGAGCCGGACAAGCCCAATACCAAAAATAATCCTTTGCCTAAGTTTGGAAGAGTACCTCCACCGCAACCTTTATGGTGGGAAAAGGATTGGAAGAAGATTTTGTTTTATCATCCTTTCAAGATGGAAAAATTGAAGATGTGAAAGGAAAAGAAGCTTAACCCAACAAACTTTCCTTAGCTTGAATGTTGCTTTTCAATTTTGCTTTGTTTAATATTTAATTGGAATAATCATGTTTTTAAAATTTAAATTTATTTGAATAAATTACTTTCATCAAAAATTTTGTTGGTCTTTGTTCATTTTGGTGCTAAACCAATGACAAATCTAGCTTAATATTCATAAATTAATGTATCTAGGCATCATAATTTGAATGACTTTACTAGATGAGGGAATTGCTCTGTAGCATTGAGTTGTGTATGCTTACTTAGAGAGGGCTCCTGCATGATTACCTTTGTCTAGGTCCTAATCAGTCTTAGAACATGCTTTGACAAACTTTCGAGGTGAAATTGAATTCTGCTTATTTTAAGAGATAAATGATCTAGGCATTGTTTGATAAGCCAACAACTAGTATCCACCCAATTAAATATCAATCCCTAGTTGTCCCTTTAAGCCTTCATAAAATTTTAGCTTTCTTTTTATTGGCTTATAAACCCCAACAACCTACCTTGAGTTGTTGTTATACTTTTGACAAGTCTTATGATCACTAAGATGAAGAGGCAATAAGATCAAAGAAAGGAATGAATAGTCAAGACCATGAAAATAGTTGAAGTTCTCAAGACCATAAGGGTAGTTGAAGTTCTCAAGACCATAAGGGTAGTTAAAGTTCACCTGAATTAGACCAAATATCACAGATGAAGTTAAGACTGAAGCAGATTGATACCACTCCACTCATCCATTATTAGAAATACAAGTTCGTACAAACAAGACAACTCTTTAAGAGCTAGAACAAAAAAAAAGAAAAGAAAAGAAAAGAAGAATAAAAAAAAAGAAAAAAAAAAGAAAAAGGACAAGAAAAAAAAGGAAAAAAGAAAAGAAAAAAAAGAAAGATAAAACCTAAAAAGGCGGTTCAGAAAGCCAACTGAGTTCTCTTTTACCTAAAGCAGCAAAAAGCTTTCATTTGGTTTATAAGAAAAGTTTGACTTGAATTGGTCCAACCCAACCAAATATTCGATCAAAATCAGAGAAAAAGGAGAAAGGCCATCCAGTTCTTGAAAGTTCTATACTTGATAGTCCTACAAGGAAAAGGGACAAAATGATAAAATGCTCAAAGAAAGGGAAGAGTAAGAAAAATAAAAAGGAAGAAAAGAAATGAATTTGGGTACCAAACTTTTTACAAAGGCAAAGACTATCCCAATCAAGATTCAGGTTAACGCCAAAAAAAAAAAAAGAATGTTCAAAGCTCTTTCTTTTCATGTTTCCAATTGCCTATGGCTCCAACAAAAAATCATGGTGTGAGAGTTTGGCCATAGTGTTACCATGTCCCTAATAGACCCCATTTCAAGCTTATCAAAGACCTGTTGATCTCTCTTGATAGGTATGGTCTATTAGTGGAGATAGTTTGAATAAGCATGCATATGAGATAGATAATATTCAAACTCAAATGAGACCTTTGACCAAGTAATGTGTATGTGCCTATTTGAAGTGCAACAGTTCTTGCTTAAATAGAAATAATTCTTGAGTTTAGTAGGTAACTAGGGTTGTCATGTTATAGATATGTTAATTTAAAAAATTAAGCCCTGAGGTAAATTGACATTGATTTGGCAAAGCAAACATTTGACTTCAAAATCAAAATTCAAAATTGAAAATTCAAAAAAAAAAAAAAAAAGAAAAAAGAAATTTTACAAAGCCTTCAAGTTAAGGGGAGTATGTTGAACTATCGAACCTCGAAGGACACATTGGGCAAAGGAAATGATTACTGGTAAGGTTATGAAGAAGCTACCAATTGACATACTGAATCATAATTTGAAATGGATGTATCTCTGCTGTTTGGGGCCTCCATTATTCATGTTTTCAACATCTTGAATATAAAAGCCATAAATGTGAAGCATTCTATCATTCCAATGCAAGACCTAAATGAGCATCTAAAAGGAACCAATGAGAACACTTATGCTGATCACCTTGGTCTGTGAGTCGATGGAACCACTGTAAGTATTACTCATGCATACATGAGCATGTCACACGGCATTTTTTTTTGTATTATCTGTTCTTTGTCACAGTGAACAACAAACACCCTGTGAAGCAAAGAATCAAAAGAAGATATCAAATCAAGGGGACATGGAAAGCCCATTGCTGAAGAAAGCTCCAGTAATTTTGCAAAGAGAAGAAATACGTGCTTGTGTGAAGAACTAGACAACAAAAACTTCAATCAAAGCTTGCATGAAAAAAAAAATCTTTAGTTTGAGCCTACACAGGGGGTAAAGTTTCTCCTTTTCAATTTTTTGAGTTTATGCATGTACAAAATATTTTGAGACTCACTTCTAATATTTTGCCACACAGGGGGCAAGGAGAAGATATGAATTGGCCAGCTAAAATGTAGCTGGATTTTTTGCAAAAGGAAGAACAAACGAATGGAACAACCAATTAAGCCAGAATCCTCAACTGATAAAAGGTCAGTGAAATCCAATTCAATCTTGGGTCCAAGTACCCAAATAAGATTCAATCTCGAGTCTAAGTATCCAAATCCAATTCAATTTTGGGTCTAAGTACCCAATCATGGGTCCAAGTACCCAAATCCAATCCAATTTTGGGTCAAGTACCCAATCTCGGGTCCAAGTACCTAAATTCAATTCAGTCTCGGGTCCAAGTACCCAATTCAGTCATGGGCCCAAGTATCCATTCTGGCGTCTAAGCACCCAAATTCAATTTAGTCATGGGTCTAAGTACTCGAATTAAATTCAGTCTCGGGTCCAAGTACCCAAATTCAATTCAGTCTTGGGTCCAAGTACCCAATCTCGGATCTAAGTACCCAATCTCAGGTCTCATAACCTAAATCAAATTCAATATCGGGTCCAAGTACCCAAATCAAATTCAATCTCGGGTCCAAGTATCCAAATCGAATCCAAGTACCCATCCTCATTCAAAATCTGCTCAAAATCATGTTGCTTTTCACTCTCTTCTACTGAAAGTCTCAGATCATTCAAGCAGGGGGCAAACTGTAGACCCTTAATTTTTGACCCAGTCCAATCCGATAGTCCAAAATAATTTTTATGGTATTTTAATTATTTTAATAATATTTTAATTACTTATAATATTTAATAGTTATTTTTAATAAAAAAATATAAACAATAAAAAAAAAATAAAAAAATGAAAAAAATAACAATCAGACAGATTGGGGAGCGACGCGCGGCAGGGCATTTCGCCGCAAAAAGTGTCTGCGGTGAATTGGGTAGTGCCCAATTTGCCGCAGCTGGGTTTGCCCAGTTCTGCAATGAACTGCCTTGCCTAGCTAGCCCGCCACCGATCCTCGCAATAATTTTTGCCAATGTAGCCTACAGGCCCAGCAGCTCGTGCGCGCTGCCGATTTTTTGACCAAACCTTATTTTACCCGGTTTTCTAATTTTTCCTAAACAATTGGTATTTCCTTATTAAAATAGGATGAGGAATCTTTATTTTCCTATAAATACTAGTATTAAACACACAGATTGGGAGGGGGCAATTGTTGAAAGAAACTTTGGACTTTTATTTATTTATTTTTTTTGATAAGAGTTGGAAACTTTTGGCTGAATCCTATTACTTATGCAACGAATCTGAAATATAAAACAAAAAAGAAATTAGCAATGAATCTTAAAGATCAAGCAAAAAAGCAATCAATAAGGCAGTGGCTTAGCTCACGGTCTTGTCCTCAATTCAACCAACAAATACAAAGGCAGTGTAATCATTGTCTTTGCCAAAGCTCATCCAGAATTCTGTTCAAACAATTTTGGTGGAGCAAACAAATGGCGATATGCTTTAAATTAAGTAAATACTATATGTTTTGATTGTTTTAATTATTGAGTGAGCCCATTCTTCATTTAGTTAAAGTTACAGTATACAAATTCTTCTAAAATCGGTTCATATGTTAGTTTATGTGAATTACAAATTATTATTTCTATAAGTCATATCAATTATAACCCGTAGACTTATTTGTTGCACATTGTTTATTTATTTTATCTTATGCCTATTTTATCAATACATCATTCAGAATCACATTAGGGTTTTCATATAAAACCTCACAGTAGCATCTACTCTCTTTAAACATATTCATAATTTACATAACTTATGAACTTAGATAAGTTTTTCATAAACATTAAACCCTAATTCGTCTAAAATCTTAAGCTATAAACATTATTTTTTATAAATATCAAACTTTAATTTATTCTTTCTAAAAACCCTAAATTTCATGATGTTAAGCCCAAAACCCTAATGTCTTAAGGTTCCAAAACCCTAATTTCATGATGTTAGCCCTAAACCCTAATTTGATTAACCAAAAACCTTACTACTTTCTTAAATTTATAAAACCTTAATCCATTCCATTTTTTTAAAAATTCTCACAGTAGCCTAAATAATAATAATAATAATAATCCCAAAATCCCAAAACCATAAATGTTAATTAAAGAATCCTAAATTGAGGCATAAACCTAAATTTGTATCTTTATTTGCTTAATTAAATTTTATATTTGATTATGTTGTTTATTATATGTTTTGATTTATTTAATTTCAATACTTGATTTATTTAATTTATCATGGATGGATATTTTCATTATTATTATGATTATTATTAGTTTGTCTTAGTATTAAAATTGTAAGAGGTATGTTTCTATTATTGGGTACCTCATTAATTAATTTTTATGTAATTTAAATTGCTTTTATATTTTGGACCAATGTAAAGGACATATTTTCACCTTTCGGTGGGTGTCTTATTTAGTTTTAGACATGGACGATTTACGAACATGTTTCCATCCTCAGATGGGTATCCATTTATTTGCTTTGTTTGGACATTGCTTTGATTTTAATATAATGATTATTTATTTCAATTATTGCATGTAGTATGGATAATATTGTTATATTTAAGAATTTTATAATATTAAGACCTTTTAAGAATTTTATAATATTAAGACCTGTAAAGGAGGCCGGTTCTAATGAACCGGGCGTTGTGGGGGTGCTGGGCCATTTCTCACCTTCCCCACACGTACCCAACTTTCTGAACCCATTAAGGGGTTGGGGATTCCTTAGGAATTGAGTCATCTGGCCCTTTCTTTTTTCTGACCCATCAGGGTGGTGACTCTATTTTCTCCGGGCTTAGGCTTGTGTTCTCTAAGGCCCTAAGCCTAAACAGTGCCGAAGTCGCAAGAACCATTCCACTGGGAGTGGGGACGAAAATCTCCGCTCACAGTGGCAAATCCACTGAGAATAAGAGAAGTTGATTCTTTTGGTCTTTTTATTATTCTATTTTTTCTTATTATGATATTATCCATTTCATCATATTAGATTGCATCGTGTGCGTGAGTTAGGACGCCCGTGTTACCCATGTTATGTTATGTAAGGGATACCATACTTTCACTCGAGGTATGGAGATCGAGCATGGCATAACCACTCATAGCTTTATATCATTTAGTATATACTTGCTATGGGAATCTAAGCCTTTTAACCCAAAGACTAAAGCTCATGTAATTGGCCTAGTTACTTTCCTTAGGTTTTTACCCTAAATGCATGTTGTTTAACTATGGTTAATTTATCTTGGTCTAAATCATGGCTTATTTGGTTTGTTCTTTTTCTAATATAACCTAAGTACATTGTAAGCTCAAAATACATTTTTTTCTTTAAAGTCCAAAACACCAAAGCAATTTTTAAAAAAAATTTAAGATGGTATTTGGTTATAAAACTTTTCAAAAATTCTTTTCTTATGACCTAAATACAAAGCCCAAAATATATTTTTTCTAAAATCATTTTACAATGGGCTTTGAAACAAAACTATTTTCATAACTTTTTGAAAGAGCTTATGAATATTTAGGACAATTATGAAATACCAAAAATTAATTGTAAAATTTAAGCTCAAATATTTAGCTCAAAATTTTAGACCCTGAAACTCTGTTGAATGACACCCTCGATAAAATTTAATTAATTTTCTGTATTACGATTAATTTCTATATCTTTCATTAATTAATTTCAATTTAATTTTCCCATGCAAGTGGAGTCATAAATCAGTAAAGCCCTCTAATATTTTCTTAAGAAAAAAGCATCTACCTAGGGTACTGTGCTCTTTTCTATCCCAATTTTAATTTGCTTATTAATTAACTAAAATTGGTTAATTAAAAGTCCTTTGCAATTAAAGACGCAAATTACTTATGACTCTGATTCCCATTCAGACGGGATAACTAAGCTGTGAACCTCGGTTTCCACCCGAAAAGGATTCGGAGGAACATTCACTTGTTGTTAGGAGTCGCCACTCAATTTTTTCTGTTCAAAGGGAAAAACTAAAAAAAACCCTTGTTTGACTCCAATAATGCATCCAATGTAAAGGTTTCTAATATACGAACCCAAGGAGGATTCGGGGACTATGTCATGTATTTGATTAATTTGCCAAAAAGAAACAAACTTAAAAGGGACGAAGAAAAGAAGACAAACAGATTGTTAGTAAATTGTGGACTTGCCATTTGGGGTGAATCCCAAATATGCCTACATACTCTCATTTTTTATGAGAGATCAAAGCCCATGTAGTTCGGAAAAGCCTATTTAAAGGCAATTATGCATTTATCCATGTGTGTGTGTATGCTTCGTGCATTGTCGGGCTTTTTGCCAAAATTGTGAGATTTTGAGCACTTAGTGCTAATTTTGATGAAATTTGGGTACTTGGTACCAAAAAGAATGCAATTTAGGCTTTGTGTCAAAAGTTGATTTTAGTTGAGATCGGCTTCATGCTAAAGATTGATTTTAATTTGGATAGGCTTAATGCCAAAAGAGATTAGGTCTTTGACCCAAAAAAAAAAATTAAGAAGGAGGTGTAGTGCTCATGATATGCTTAAATTGACCAAGGATAAATTAGGATATTACCTTGTTTAGGGTTCTCCCACTTCGTAGTTCCAGATCTCGTTTTCTCGGACCTTGGATTATAATTCTTGGTTACTGTTTTTTTTTAATTTTAATTTCAATCGATTCCTGCAGCACAAGATTAGATTTATGCAAAGAAAAGTCCAAGAGAAGTTCTTAAGCGTGTGAAAATAGAGAATTCGTCCGCCCAAAGCTCACCCGAAAAAACCAAACCTTTTTCTGAAAATTTGGAGGCTTTTTATAGACAAAATTCGGACCGGACGGCGGTCGGACCGCCGTTACGGCAGTTAACTTGCCAAAAGAAAATCCGGCAGTCGAACCGCCGTGCTACATACCTCCAAAAAATATTCCGGGACCATATCCGTGATCCTCGCGTCATTCCGGACATTTCAAGTACCATGAAGACATACTTTCTGTGAACTTTACCGTGGACCTCCAGTCCGGCTTGGTCGTCTGCAGTCTGAGAAAATCGGCTTTCCGAGCCTCAAAATTTGAGTATTCACAATTGCCCCCCACTGGGGTCTATAAAAATGATTTATGGGGCTCAGTGGTCGTCAGAAATGAGGATTTTGAGCGAGGTGCAAAAGAACCGCGTTTTCACCCTTTTCCTTATAAATAGGCTCATTTCCATTCCATTTTCATTTTCTTTCATCCTTTCTTCTTCTTACCTTTCCTTCAAACTTTTCTTTTGATGATGGATTTCACTGGCCTAGAAGACTTCGAAATCCCACTCCCTCCCTGCAATCTTTTACTTGAGGAGGAGAAGGACAGTTCCCGGACCGGCTGCTATGAGGTAAGTACCTTCCCCCTTACTCATCTAGTATGCATGCTTAGAAATTTTATTTATTTATATTAAGGAACTTAGAAACAAATTTTAGGACTCTTTCCGTTACATGTACTTGAATTAGCCCTAGTAGGAGTAATACTAGGCTTCACTATGTTCTGCCATCAGTAATTATTTCTAGTAAAGAACTTAGAAATAATCCTCTAGGAAGTTACACCCGGCTGGGGATAGAACTCAAATTTTTCTAAAGTTGCCCCCCAAATTGTCCACAATAATGAATTAGAAAATTCCTCTCTCTGCTTTTCTAGGACACTGCGATTAGGATATCCATAGCCGAGAGTCCCATGAGCACTATTTCGGCCTACATCTTTAATGCCGGGCATCCGGTGGGGGATCTTATCAGACCTGCTTTCCTCCACCGTTTGAGGACTATAGATGTGGGCAGAGATATCTACAGGGAGTTGATCTGCGCGCTGGCCGAGCGATGGTGGCCCACTACTGATACCTTCCATTTTGCTTGGGGGGAGATGACGATGACGCCTACCGACTTTTTTGTCATTTCTGGGATTCCCTTCGGCGTTGAGATGGTGGAGTTCTATGATGACTGGCGGCATGACATTTCTTCAGTCGACATGGTCACTTTGATCGGGGTTGACTATCCTAGACATCAGGCACCTCGCTGCATTCAGCGGAGGTGGCTTGTAGAGCAGGCGCCAGCCATCTATGCTTGATACGAGGTAGGCGATCTTACTGCTGATCAGGTGGCCAGGTTTACCCTGATTCTCCTGTTTGCTAGCTCCTTCTTAGCAAACAGGAAGGACGCAGTGAGTCTCAATGTGCTGAAGAGCCTACTCGACCTGACCCAACTTCAGACATACGATTGGGCCAGCATGATGCTGTGTAGATTGTATGACGACATGTCAGACCTCTGCTATACCCGTATTGCTCCATGCGGCCTGTACTACTTCTAGGAGGTAATGTAAAGAACATTTCCTTTACCTTGCATACACCGACTCTGATATTTTCTTCATTTTTTCCAGACTTGGGCTTACGAGTACTTTCCTGGTGTCGCTCATTTTCTTCGTGAGCTACCTGCCCCTGCAGACCCTCTTTCTCCCATTGCTTGGAGATGGTATAAAGAGAGGTTGGAAGCACCAAAGAGGAAGCTTCCTATCAGAGAGCTGAGATCGTTCTTCGACAGCTGCTCCATGAACTCGGTAAATACTTTATCCCCATCCTTATTTATTTTATTAGAGAAAATGATTCACTAACATAATAAATTTTTACAGGTTGCATTTACAGCGATGTCTAGCCGGCTGGTAGAGTGGATTGCTCAAGATCACAGCTTTCGGCTATCACAGTTCCTGACTCGCCGTCGATTCATACTTCCCCATCTAGAGTATCGACGGTATTATCTCGCTGAGAGAGTGACTTTCCAGATCATCGATTTCCGTGCAGCTCCCCTGGATCCCCCTGGTGATATGCTATCCCTGACGCTTCTGCCTATTACTGCGTCCCAATATGAGGGTGATCCCTTCGAATCGGCCTATGCCCCGGATGATGATTATGATTTTTACTGTCTTCAGCGACTGATGCCACGTATTAGGACACGGTTCGACCCTGTACCACCTTATCGGTCCTCCCATTCTTCAGCTCCCAGTTCTGGCACTCCAGGAGACCATCCCTCTTCCAGCTGGCAAGGTGACAGACCTGCTTCCTCTAGGGCCGAGGCTTCCACTTTCAGGGCTAGACCACCACATACTGGAGCAAGCAGCAGTTCATCACTTTTGAGGCCTCCCCCATCTATCCTTGCGGCTACCAGTCAATTGGACCCTGCTTTGGCCGACCTGAGGCTGCCTTATGCTGTTCGTTATCATGAACCCGACGGTTGGGTGACCCGACCAATTAGTGTGGAGGGTGTACCATATCGAAGCCTTGCTCACATCACTCAGGTATATTCCTCTAGAACTTTTCATGAAAAGGATTCATAAAGTTCTCTTGAAATTGACTGTGATTCTGTCTTTTTTACAGGTACTTGCGGGCCTAGTTACTGACATGGAGGCACTGATCACTGCTTTCTCGGATGAGCTGACTGGTGCTTGGACTGATAGTGCTTATGAGAGGCAGAACAGGCCACAAAGACGGAGAGCCTGGCGCTGATTTCTCATATTTGTCTTGGATTATATTTGTTGTATTTGAATTATTCTTGCTTTGTACTTTGTACTTTCCATGTTTTTCACCTGTTAATTGAACTTAGATATAAACCTGCATTTATTTGTTAGTATTGACAGCAAATATGTATGTATGATGCTTGTTTTTTAGAAATCTATTTTCAAAATAAATCCCTGAAACAATCCCCAAAAATAGCACCTAACAGGGCCTAAACAGGGCCAAAACACAAAAATTTCACAAAACATCAAAAACAGGAATCGAAACTGGGTCGGTGGCGGTTGGACCGCCGGAGTCGGCGGTTGAGCTGCCGTGGACGGCTGTTGGGCCGCCATCTGGGCCAGGACTGCATAAAAAACGAAGTTGAAGTGCATTTTCAGGCCAAAAAACAGGCTCTTTACTGCAGGATTTTATTTTTCTCTCAACTATGAACCCTCTTTTTAATCATGTGATGCATAGCTGGACCAAGAGCCTCCATAATGTTGAAAGGATCAACATGGGAAGATATGGATTGAAAGCCGTTGCCACCCTTAGAGGTGTAGCCGTGGATTGGGATTTTTTGCATGCTTGTATTAGATTTTGGGATCCCCAAGCCCACGTTTTCAGATTTGGTGCCCGGATGGAGGAGATGTGTCCTCTTTTTAAGGAATTTTGCTCAATTATTGGATGTGACCCAAATGCCCCTCTTGTAAGGAATGAGGTTCAAATTGGCTATGTGGGGTCTTTTCAGAGGCTTTTCAACTTTACAAGGCCTCAGCTCAAGCTATGATTGTGGATGGGAATAAGGCGATGTTGCTTCCTTTGATTGACGCATTCCTGACTGCTAATTTCAAAGATGAGATTCAACTGAAGCATAGGATGCGAGCTTTTGTCTTCTGCCTGTTAGCTGGGTTTCTTTTCAACCGTGACCCTGGCTTTGGAGATTTAAAGCTTTACCCCATGATTAGGCAGATGGAAGAACTTAACTGCATTAGTGGCGTGATTCTGGCTGAGACTATTCAGAGTCTTGACAGAACCGCACTTGAATTTGAAAATTGGACTGTTACTCCGATTATTCTTCAGATAATTTTATTATACCTTTTGTTTTCTTCTCATTTGTTTTCTTTTGTAAATAGAAAGGATCTATTTATTTTGTAGGTTTGGCTGAGAGACCATCTCCGAGTGGTTGCCGCTCCCAATGCCTTGACTTATAACCCTTCTCAGTATCGTACTAGAAGAATCCAAGTTTCTTTTCCTTTTATGACCAGGTGGATTAAATGGTTGTATGAGCTTAGGCCAGAAGAATTGTTGTGGTTCATCTCTTAGTATAGAATTTCTCGATTCATGGAGGCAAATGAAATGCATAACCATGTCTACCTTCTTGGTTTCACTAATAGTACATGTTATAGTGCTTCTCGCGTCCTCAGACAGATGGGAATTGATCAGAGGGTTCCTCTTCCTGTTGGGCTTACCATTGCTTCCCCTATTACTCCCGGAGTTACTCGAGCTATTCTACAAACCTGGGTTAGGAACCATCATATGATCAGGCCTTTTGCAGAGCCTTCCCTTGTTCAGCCTACTCCAGAGTACAGAGCTTGGTTTATAGCTGAAGTTTGGCCAATTGAAAAGCCAAGGAGGCATGCATTGCTGCAGGAGTTGGAGGGAGAGGATGTGGTTCCTCTTAACGAGGGGAAGATAGATGTTGCAGAGAGTTTCGAAACTAAGGAAGATACCGAAGACTCTGCCACACGTAGGAGACGTAGGATTTAGATCCTAAGGTTGACTCTATTGTCTGCTTTTTTGGATTGCTTTTACCTTTTTGGTTCATTGGATGTTTAGGACTTATGGCTTGACTCTTTTTATGGAATGAATGACTCTTTTTGTAATGAATGATTCTTTTTTGGAATGAATGACTCTTTTTTGGAATGAATGACTCTTTCATTTGCTTTCCAAGCATTATCTACTTTATTTACTTGCTCTAATTTTTACCTAAGCTGTCCTTTTGGATTTTCAACTTAGCGGGATTTTTTTTATGTTGGTAAAAGAAAAATGAATAAATGATTTTTATTAAAATTTAGACCGTGCTCAAGGAGAGCTTCCTACATATCTCGAATTAGTTTGCGAGAATCAGGTCTAATGTAGTTCATTTACAATGCATGATTATACATAATATTTCTTTAATTGATCCAGATTGCATGGGTTTGTGAACTCCAGACCATCCAAATCAGACAAGATGATGGCTCCGCCAGAAAGTATCTTCTTTACAATGTAGGGTCCAGCCCAAAGAGGACGAAACTTCCCACGAGGATCTGTAACAGGTGTTCTGATCTCTTTCAGAACCAAACAACCTTCTTCCAACTTTCGATCTTTGACCTTTTTGTTGAAATGTCTGGCCATTCGCCTCTGATACCCTTGAATCTGATGGAGAGCTTGAAGTCTTTTTTCATCCAAACCCAACAACTGATGGTGATAATTGCTAATCCATTCAGCTTCATTTATCTGACTTTCTTGAATTATCCTTGCCGATTGAACTTCTAGTTCAATGGGGAGTACCGCTTCCATTCCGTACCCCATATCCAGTAGGAGTTCTAATTGATGTTCTATATCCCCACAAGGCTAGTGGTAACTTCTCATGCCAACCCCTATGTTCCTTGATCATTTTTTGTATGATCACCTTTATAGACTTATTTGCTGCTTCTACAGCTCCATTTGTTTGAGGTCTATAAGGAGAGGACTTATGATGCTGGACCTTCTTATCCTTCAAGAGTTTAGCAAATTCTGCTTGGAAATGAGTTCCATTATCAGCGATAATCTCAAATGGTGTTCCGTATCGACAAAGGATGTTGGTACAGACAAACTGTGCTGCCTTTTTGGCGTCTAATTCTGCATAGGAAGCTGCTTCAACCCACTTCGTGAAGTAATCCACCGCTACCAAGATAAACTGATGTCTATTCGAGGCTTTTGGATGTATTTTGCCAATTATATCTATTCCCCAAGTAGTGAAGGGCCATGGAGAGGTGATTGGATTCAGAGCAACGGGAGGTTGCTTCTGCAGCTTAGCAAATATCTGGCACTGATGGAATTCTTGCACAAATGCCACACAATCTGTATTCATGGTGGACCAATAATATCCTAGATTGGCTATTTTTCAAGCCAAGGCAATCCCATACATATGCGGTCCTGATTCGCCACCATGCACCATTTCCATTATCCGCTTAGCCTCTGCTTCGTTCACACACCTTAGGTGCATTCCATTCCAACTTCTTTTGTAGAGGATATCTCCATTAAGAATGTAACGCATGGCTAGCTGCCTTATTTCTCTTTGATCAACCCTTGATGATCCCTCCGGATAACTTCCATCCTTGAGATAACTCTTGATATCCCAGAACCATGGTCTACCATCGGCCAAATGCATTACGTGGGCAGGTTGCTTCTGAAGTTGAACTTTTAATGGACGAATGGCTTTCCCCTCCTTGATATTAATCATGGAAGCTAAAGTAGCCAGGGCATCAGCAAACTGATTCTTTGCTCTTGGGAGATATTCGAAGGACAGATCATCGAATTGTTGTGCCAAATGATCAAGGCGTTGTAGGTAAGGAACCAAACGCTCTTCTCTTATCTTCCATTTCCTTAAAGCTTGTGATACTATTAAAATAGAATCATCGTAGACCTTTAGGTTCTTAATCCCCAATTCCAGAGCGGCTTCAAGCCCATTGATGCAAGCTTCATATTCTGCTTCATTGTTTATGCAGCTAAAGTCAAGTTTAACTGCAAAGGGAATGTATTCTCCACAAGGAGTTTTGAACACAATCCCAATTCCATTTCCATGATAATTGGATGCCCCATCAAAATACATCTCCCAAACACTTCTTTCCGCATTCAAGAGGTCTTTGTCAGGGAAATTCATTTCTCGCATCTCGTCTTTTGCGGGTAATTCTGCTAACTGGTAAGCTATTGCCCCACCTTTCACAGCTTTCCTCTTAATGAATTTTAAGTTAAAAGCTGCCAATGTTGACACCCACTTTGCCATTTTGCTGTCCAAAATAGGCCTCTCCATAAGGAATTTCAAAGGACTCTGTTATGCGATGACACAAGTAGTGTAAGAAGACAAGTAGTGTTGTAACTTCATGCAGGTCCAATACAACGCTAAACACAACTTCTCAATCTTGTTATACTTTAACTCATAGTCCAGCATCCTTTTGCTGAGGTAGTAAATTGCATTTTCTACCTTTGTACCTTCGGCCTCTTGAGCTAGCATTGCACCCATGGCTTCATCTGTTACAAACAAATACAAGAGCAGAGGTTTTCCCATTCTGGGAGGTTGCAGAATTGTTGGACTTAACAAGTATTCTTTGATCTTGTCGAAGGCCTTCTGGCAGTCTTCATTCCATTCTTGTGAAGCACCTTTCCTTAGTAGCTTAAAGATAGGACCACAAGTGTCTGCCAACTGCGATATGAATCGACTGATATACTGTAATCTACCTAGCAGGCCTCGAATCTCCTTTTCTGTTCTTGGTGGAGGCATTTTTAGAATAGCCTTTGACTTTGCTGGATCAACTTCTATTCCTTTCTTGCTGACCAAATATCCCAAAAATAAGCCCGATGTTGCTCCAAATAGGCACTTTGCAGGATTAAGCTTCAAATTGTACTTGCGAAGTCTAAGGAAGAACTTCTCAAGTGCTTCAACGTGCTCTTCTGGAGATTTTGACTTGACAATCATATCGTCAACATACACTTCTACTTCTTTGTGAATCATGTCATGAAAGACTGTTGTCGCCATCCTTTGGTAAGTAGCTCCTGCATTTATCAATCCAAAAGGCATAACCCTGTAGCAGAAAGTGCCCCATTCTGTAATGAAAGCTGTCTTTTCTTTGTCCGGTGGATGCACCATGATCTAATTGTACCCAACCGCAAGGTCAGTCATGGAAACCATCATATGCCCAGCCATCCTGTCTATTAGCAAATCGATGTGTGGTAGCAGGAAATCATCCTTGGGACAAGCCTTATTCAAATCTCTATAGTCAACACACATCCTGACCTTTCCATCTTTCTTCGGGACTGGCACAATGTTTGCTAACCAGGAAGGGTAGACAATTGGTTCTATGAACTTATTATCCAGTTGCTTGGCAATCTCATCTTTAATTTTCAAAGACCATTCTAGCTTCATTCTTCTCAACTTCTGCTTAACCGGCTTTGCATCGGGTTATAGCGGAATCTTATGAACTGCTATTACTGGGTCTATTCCCATGACATCACTTGTCTTCCATATGAAGCAGTCGACATATCTTCTAATGCACTCAACAACCTGTTCCTTATTCACACAATCATATGCAATGTATGTATATTCATTTTCTTTGCCAATTATTATCTTTTCATTCATTTCTTTTATTTCATTTATTTCATTTTTGCTAGATAATACTTGGAAAGCAAAAGACACAGGGTAACCAAGAACTTGAACAGTTTCATTAATAATGGTGGAGTCATCCTCCAGAGTTACATTATATTCGACATCAGGGTTTTCTATTCCTGAAGCTAAGGAAGACTCAGAACTAAACTCTGACTCGGTGTTTGACTAAAGATTTGACTCAGTACAAGACTCAGGTTCGAGGTGTGACACAGGAATAGGTTTGACTATAGCCACTTGTCCCTCCTCGGCATACCAGTTCATCAGTGGTCCATCTGTTGTCTTGATCAGCTTCGTGAAGTCCCTTTTGTCTTCACAATTGGTTATCATAGCAACCTCATCAAAGAGACTAGGCCGCATGAAATCTTCCACTTGTAGGTCAGGTATAGGTTCTGGCTCTTCTTCCTTTATGGCTAAAACATCAGTGAACATCTCAAAACCCGGTAGCTTCTTTCCGGTGATAGGAGAATAGAATGGCTCCTGAAAACCACAGTAAGGAACTGCTTTTCCAGGTTTGCAAAAGTGACCGTTTAGAGTTCTAAAGTAAGGGCGCATTTTGAGGCTTTTTGCCCCCCCAAGTCTTCTTTTTCTTCTTCCCATGCTCAAACTCTTCTATCTTCTCGTCTGTGGGTTTATACCCCAAGCTAAAAGTTCCCTTATTCTCAGGCTCTTCCCATGGCCGCACTATAGATGATTTCCTCCCAGACCTTATCATTTCCATCTCGGGTAGCAGACCTACCCTTAGCATCATTCCCACCAGGCAATTGACTTGGACCTCCCCAAAGTCATATAGGATAAATGGCCCTTTGGGCCTTTCTCCTTCAATGCATTGAACAGTGTCATAATGGAACCCAGTCAAGGCCATAGCAGTTTCACCAGGAACAACCTCATAGAGAGACTGATCCACGGTTTTCTTGTTGATTTCACATGTGTCTCCTTTAATAGTGATGATTTTTCCTTCAAAAGGGAACTTAAGTTTTTGATGTAATGAAGAAGGTACAGCATTATTCTGATGAATCCACGGCCTTCTAAAGAGGAGATTAAAGCTCGCGGGTACATCAATGACCTGAAAAGGCACTCCCATTTTCACTGGTCCGATAGCAACTTCTAGAGTAGCAACACCCAAAATTTCTCTTCGAGTGTTATCATATGCTCTAACAATTTGATCTGAAGGTGTAAGATCTGTAGCCTCCAATCCCAGACAGCTTGCTACTTTCAAGGGACATACATTTAAGGCTGACCCATTATCATTGAGAACCATGGGCACAGTCTTTCCCCCAGTTTGTATGGTGATGTATAGAGCATCATTGTGTTCCTTACCGTCTTCTGGTAAATCTACATCAGAAAACCTGATACTCAATGCCTTGGTTGATTGGGTCAAAGTGGCCACCAAAGCTTCTGGGCTTGTGTCTACGGATGTATCAAGTTGACTCAAAGCTTTACTGAGAGCCTGACGGTGTGGGAATGAGGAAGCAAGGAGCTCCCAAATTGACACCTTAACTTGAGTTTGTTTAAGCTGAGAGAGGACATGGTCTTCTTTTGGCTCTGGCGTCCTCTTATATGGGTGATTTGGGGTTTTAGGGGCTTTTCCCAAGTCAAGTGACTGATATTGCCTTCCACTCCTTGTCAAAGCATCGATCTCTTCAGCGAGATCATTCAAATCCAACACGCATACTTCATTCATCTCTAAGAGAAGTTTGAAAGGATCAAACAGCTCTTCTTCCATAGTGATGGCATGGATGGAATGATTGGGCAAAGGGTTAGTATTAATGTTTGGTTGACTCCTGAGAGGAATGATGTCACCACTATCCACCAGATCTTGGATGCGGTTTTTCAGAGTCCAGCAAGCATCTGTTCTATACCCATTTCCTTGGTGGTATTCACAGTACTCATTGGCCCTATAATTGGAGGGTAATGGGTTTGGAGGAGGCCTTGGGTCCAAAGGCTTCAAGTACTTTCCTTCCACGGCCTTTTTAAACACCAGATGAAGGGGCATCCCAAGGTCGGTTTATTGCCTTCTTGGCTGATTTCTCTGCCCAAGATTTCCCACACGTAAAGGATTCGCAGGGGCGATATTGGCCACTTCATTGACCTTACTTGAGGAAGCATCTTGGCCTTGTTTCTTATACTTTGAAGTAGCTCCCTCATCCACTATCTTACCCAATTGTATCAAATCTTCTACCTTAGTTGCAGTCGCAATGAGCGATTTGAAAGTAGGTAGGTATTGGGTTTGCAGTTGAGCTTGATATGTAGGCCTTAAATTCTTGATTATAATATCAATCTGCTCTTGTTCTAAAGGGCGATTAATCATTTGGGCAGCCTTCGCCCTCCACCTCGTAAGGAACGAGGAGAAGGGTTCATTGTTGTTTTGTTTGGTAGTCTCAAGCTCCCTTCTAGTGACATCTACCTCAATATTTTAGTGGTATTGAGTGTTAAATGCATTGCAGATGTCTTCCCAGGTCTTAATCTTAGCACGATCCAGGCTTACAAACCATTTAAGGGCAGCACCAGTCAAGGATTGTTGGAAGAGTTTAGCAAAGAGCTCGTCATTTAAACCCCAAGGGCTTAAGGCCCCCACATACATCTTCAGGTGGGTTTTAGGGCAGGTAGTCCCATCAAATATGTCCATCCCAGGCATCTTGAATTTTAGAGGCAACCTAGCTTGGGGAAACAAGGATAAGGAATCCATGTCTACCACCTCTTTATGAGTTTTCATGGCAGTGATTGACCTTTCAAGCAATTCAAGTTTCTTTTTTAGTTCATCAGTTTCAGTAGCATTCTTAGAAGGTGGATCCTCCAAATTGATGACAGGAGTATTATTCTGAGCAGTCATGGGGGTACTAGTTTGTCCCACAATAGGTTCCTTCCCTAGATTTCCAGGAGTAGTGGCTATCTTTGGTGCCCCTCCCAATTCGGCCAAGATGGCTACTCTTTGGGCGGTCAAGGCCTCATCAATTCTTTCTTGCATCCTAGCTTCAATCTCCTTAACCTATCCATCTAGCAAGGCCTTAATCTGTTCAATAGTAGCCATTTTAGTAATTGGAGTAGTTGGTGAAGTTGGGGTAGTAGGACTTGTGGGTGATTGCACAGTTGGAGTTGGTGTAGCTTGTGTAGGTGAAGGCACACGGATAGTGGGTACCTGCAAAGTTTAAGGGTAAAGGATCAGGGTAGTGTGTAGGGTAGGAAGACTCTTGGTCCACTTGCATATATCAAAAGGTTTTCCCCAAAACAATGTTGTTATGTTGCATGAATGCACCTCATCACATCATAATTCATTTTAATGGAATGTGGCACTATTATTGGGTACATACAACCTAAGGGAGGGTTTTATTGTTACATGAAAAATAGAGAATAGGCTTATAATAGGGACCCTTGAGTCTTGAGTAAGATATACCTAACCACATGTGAAACAAAGAGTTTCGCATGGGTCCAACAGTACGTTTACTCATGGGCCACTCCAAAAGGATTGGAATGGTTTGCGACAACAGGGAGGACGCTTTGGCTGTCCCCCGGCATAATCAAGGAGACCTGCCGGTCAGCGCTACTTGCTATCCAGACTCAGAATTTTGAACAGAGAGAGAAGAAATTCATTTGAAAATAATTTTTTATGCAATGGAGGAAAATGATTCCCCCATATAATGCAAGAGAAAAAGATTCTCTAAATGATAAAACAACTGCACAATTAATCAAACAAGGGGTCAATCAAAGGAAAAAGATTCCTTTTGTCAATTTTATTCCAATATCCTTAAGGAAATGATATATATTGCTAAGGTACCCTGCAAAATAAATAAAAGTACCCTGAAGAAGGGCAAATTAGTCAAATAAATAATAGTAGTCCACTAAGATCCCATAAATCATTTTTATGGTCCCCAGTGGAGTCCCCAAATTGTGAACCTCGGTTTCCACCCGAAAAGGATTCGGAGGAACATTCACTTGTTGTTAGGAGTCGCCACTCAGTTTTTTCTGTTCAAAGGGAAAAACTAAAAAAAAACCCTTGTTTGACTCCAATAATGCATCCAATGTAAAGGTTTCTAATCTACGAACCCAAGGAGGATTCGGGGACTATGTCATGTATTTGATTAATTTGCCAAAAAGAAACAAACTTAAAAGGGACGAAGAAAAGAAGACAAACAGATTGTTAGTAAATTGTGGACTTGCCATTTGGGGTGAATCTCAAATATGCCTACATACTCTCATTTTTTATGAGAGATCAAAGCCCATGTAGTTCGGAAAAGCCTATTTAAAGGCAATTATGCATTTATGCATGTGTGTGTGTATGCTTCGTGCATTGTCGGGCTTTTTGCCAAAATTGTGAGATTTTGAGCACTTAGTGCTAATTTTGATGAAATTTGGGTACTTGGTACCAAAAAGAATGCAATTTAGGCTTTGTGCCAAAAGTTGATTTTAGTTGAGATCGGCTTCATGCTAAAGATTGATTTTAATTTGGATAGGCTTAATGCCAAAAGAGATTAGGTCTTTGACCCAAAAAAAAAAAGAAATTAAGCAGGTGTAGTGCTCATGATATGCTTAAATTGACCAAGGATAAATTAGGATATTACCTTATTTAGGGTTCTCCCACTTCGTAGTTCCAGATCTCGTTTTCTCGGACCTTGGATTATAATTCTTGGTTACTGTTTTTTTTTTAATTTTAATTTCAATCGATTCCTGCAGCACAAGATTAGATTTATGCAAAGAAAAGTCCAAGAGAAGTTCTTAAGCGTGTGAAAATAGAGAATTCGTCCGCCCGAAGCTCACCCGAAAAAATCGAACCCTTTTTCTGAAAATTTGGAGGCTTTTTATAGATAAAATTCGGACTGGACGGCGGTTAACTTGCCAGAAGAAAAATTCGGCGGTCGAACCGCCGTGCACTGTGCACGGCGGTTGGACCGCTACATGCGGCAGTTCAGCCGCCAAAATAGCACATCGGGTCGCACGATTTTCGCTCAAACTGATTTTTCGGGAGCTACAGACCTCTAAAAAATATTCCGGGGCCATATCCGTGATCCTCGCGTCATTCCGAACATTTTAAGTACCATGAAGACATACTTTCGGTGAACTTTACCGTGGACCTCCGGTCCGGCTCGGTCGTCTGCAGTATGAGAAAATCGGCTTTCCGAGCCTCAAAATTCGAGTATTCACATAAGCATACTCAGAATATTACTCTGAGTAGCTATCTCTCACCTAAATAACTAACAGATCTTTTTATTGTGATTTTCCTTTTATTATTATTTGTTATTTTCTTTAGTTTTATTATTATTCTACTTTTTTCTATTTTTGATATTTTAGCTCCACTATAAATTTAGTGCAATAGAAGCTCTTGTGATTAATCTCTTCTCTTTTTTTTCTTTTCCTTTGAGTTTATTGATCAATTGGAGATTTGTGCTTAATTTTGAACTCATAAGGGCTAGAATTGAAGCTCCCCTGAAATTTTTATTTTATTGGAGTTGTAATATTTACTTTTCCACATTGCATGAGTAGATGTCATATCACTAATTATCCATGTATCATAATAATGTCATTTATAATTAACTGTAGCATTATCTATGAAAATCACATATTTTCTCAATCCAAAAGGTTAAAATCAATCAAAAAGTGATAAAAATTATTTATTTTAAATTGGTATGAAAACTTAGTCAGGGACCCATCGTGATTAGTTTCGGACTAGTGTCATTTTTGGATAAAAGTCAATTTAATTCATGGAGTATAGTAAACGAGTTTTTCCTTAATTTTTCCAAGTTAAATAAACTAAGGTGGCTACTCTCCAATCTTTTCTTTTCAAAATAAAATCTACCATTCATGTTCAAAACAAAAGGAGAGTTTTTTTTAAATAAAAGAAACAAATCTTTTCAAAATAAAAGATAATTTTAAAATTGTGCTTATAGAACATATTGAAAACCGTACACAGTGGTGTCATGTGAGACTTAGCCCAATGAGCATTTCAGTTCCTAATTTTTGAGCATGCCAGATTGGTACTCGAGCGAGGCCTCACACTGTTCTAAAGATATAACTAAGATGATAAGTCTGTCCATTGATGATGTAAGGGTTTTTTTTTAACTATATGATGTCAGGGGTTTGATCCCTAGCTCTCGCACCAATTTTTTTTATTATTATGTTTATCATTATGCTCATCTACCTTCTTACCCTAATTCAATATACACAATATAGTTTATACTTACCCTAATTCTAACATATACATAGTAGCCTACTTAACTTCAACATCCTCCTCTTTCACTCAAATAATACTTTACTAGCAGCTCTTCAACCGATGCCTCCTTGTGCTGTCATCACCCTCTTTATGTTGTCGTAATCTCAAGTTTGTTTTCTTTTTCTTTTTTTTTAATTGTATTGATTTTATTTTTCTTATTCTTTAGAATCATATAAACTAATAAAGGAACATTAATTTGTATAAAATTTAATTTTGATGTTATCAACCATATTTATGATATTATTTTAGATAATATATATTTTTTATGAATAAAATCTTACAAATTGATTAAATGATGTAAAGGATCTATTCAAATTGAATAGGCTAAATTCAATAGCACTACCAAAACCATTTGGCCAAGATGCAGGTGACCTTTTTTTTACTTCTTGTATGTGTATCTATATGATTTGATGTGAGCATGGCTATGGAGCCCATGGATGGAAACCTTAGAACACAAAGTTTGAAGATTCCTAGTGGATCAATCATTCCTAGTGGATCAATCACAGGACAAAGAGCCAAAAAGATAAAGGAAACTTTATAAGCCTATGTTCAGAGCTTTATGGAATCAAATATGGAGCCATATGGACCAAGTAGAGACCAAAGGAAGTTGATCAACTTGTTGGAAGCATTAGAATTGAAAAACTTAGAGGCACATAATGTATAGCAGTAGCCCAACAAGTTGTGTGGTCGTTATTCTTGTTTGGAGGTCGTTAGTGTGGTTGTGACAGTCGCCACAAACCCTACAGCCTAATTTTTGTATTGCTAGCATTTATTCCATTTTTGCATGTTTAATTCATTGTTTGGAGGTTTATTATTGTATTTGGACTCTAGGAACTTCTATATTTTGGGCTGCTTGTGTTTTAGGCCCAATGGTTAATTATTTTAGTTTAGCACTTTAAGGCCAAAGTTATTCTTGTTACCAAACAACCTAGGGTCTTATTGATTGTAAATACTATTTAAACTCTTATTTTCCTCTGCTAAGGGGTTAGCCATTTTTGATAATAGAATTTCAGAATTCTTGAGAGATTGTTGTCTTTTATTTCTTGGTTCTTGATTGGATCAAGATTTTTACTTATAGAGTTAATTGCTTTGTGGTAGGTTGATTCCAAGGTTCTATTTCACATGTTAGAATTGGGTCGGGAACTTGGCAAATGATTGGATTTCATTTTCTAAGGGATTGATATGACACACAAAGGCGATGGGGTCTCTAGTTCATATACTAGGGTTTCGCATCATGGTTACTTAAAACTAAGAAGTATAAATTATTAGATGGTGTATTTTATGGAAGGTGAAGACCTTATTTATTTTAATATTTATTTTTGAAATAATAAATAGAAATTACTAGGTAGTTTATATTTTAGTATTATATATTATGTATAATATAATACTATATTATTGTATAAAATTGTATTAGATGGTTTATATTGTAATTACTGCATATACAATAATGTAGTGTGTATATGTATAAATTAAACTATATATTTTTACATATATGTGATACATATTATTTATAGCATACAATAATAAGTATATATTTCTTCCTTTCTATTGTTGGTTGAGGATGGATATACAAATTTTGTTAATTTGTTAAATTTCAAGTCTTTTTTTTTAATATATAATGAAATAGTTAGAAATTGAAAATATCAATTAATTGTTCTTTTTTATGTAGTTAACTGATAAATCGATGAACCTTTTATTAATTATTCGGTTTTGATTTAGAATTTTCTTAAATCGAAATTAATTGTGTAGACATGTTAATTTTATACTCATGTTTGAAATAACCTTAAGAAGCTTGGAGGTGAAATAGTGAAAATGTGGATTTGAGAAGTAAATGGAAAAAATAAGGAAAATGTGCTAAGTCCCTAACTATTGGGGTCACTAATATTTGGCACTGACAAATCCACTTGTACCCTAATTAACAAGCACATTTAGGCATCAATGAGTACACCATTTCCTCTCTAATTAGAGAGCCTGCTAGTGACGACTGATGAGCCTGCCAGTAGATCCATGCCTTCATTATAAAAGCATAGTCAAGACACTGGAAAAAGGGGAAGGACCAAGGGGATTTAGGTGAGAGCTTGGGAAAAGAAGGTGATTATGGAATGGAACAAAAATCATGGCTTGGGGATTGGCAAAACCAATCCCCATGCCACTATAAAAGGAGAGTGGGAGAAAGAAAAAGAAAAGAAAAGAGAAGAGAGGGAGAGAGAGACAAGAGATAGAGAAGGAAAAGAGGAGAGCCAAAAACCAAAACACTCAAATCTTCAAACACAAGTTCCTAAAAAAGTCTACCTCAACCAAAACTTAAAGGAGAAGAAAATATTATAGATTTGGAGATTTAAAGATCGGAGAAGCCAACAATAGAGTTTTATCTCTAAAATCCAAAAACCATTTATTATTTTATTGCATTTTTCTTGATTTTGTTGATATTTTCTGTTGTTTCTTGATTATTTTTGCTTCTACCATGTATATTTGTGTATTTGTTTACAAAATGAGATTTTAAAGAATAAAATGGTTTTTGTTTAGACTTTTTCTATAAATCTAGAGTTTTGATGTTTCTATTGTGTTTTTTTTTATGTTGTATACATGTTAAAAAAATAAAATGATTTAAAAGCCACATTTTTATGTACTTTTTGAAGTTTCTGGAAAATTTCATATTTCTGTAAGTTCAACATGATGAAGATTGACAATCTCACCATTCTTTATTGGCAAACCCATCAATCTTATAAAATAACATTTTTACATGCTTTTGTATGATTTTCAAATTTTTGTAATTTTTTCACCTTTTGGTTAGTGACTAGTGGGCTAGTCTTTATACCAATGGGCCCCTTTGATCACCACAAAAAAATATTTTTGTTGATCACTATATTTTTTTTCCTATGCTATAAGATTGATGAGCCCATCTCTTCCATTAACACACTTGTCATTCTTCTATAAAATGACATTCCATGAGTCGTGAGTTCGCTAATCCTAGTTGATAAGTCTGTCATTTGTTTTCACGTAACTTGGCCTTTTTTTAGCGATTGATGGGCTCATCAACTTCGAGATGATGGACCCAATGTTTATCATGGATTGACAGGCTCGTTATTATCCAATTGACCAACTCGTCAATCTCTTGTATGTTTTATGTATTTATTCTTCTTTTTTTCTATATTATTCTCATTTTAGTTATTTCCTATTTTTAATTAACAAATACCTGTAGATTAAAATTTTTTTTATGGATGTTTCTCATGGCCTGTGTATGGATCATGATTCTCATTGTTATTTATATATTAGATCAAATTGATTCAGGCTTTATTATGTATTTTTTTCCTTTTTTATATTTTCGTTATTAGTTAGTTAATAATATGTAATATTGTGAATATGTTATGATGATAAAATATGTTTCTTTGGGGCTCCTTTTGCTTGCTTAGAGAATAATATCTTTGATACTCGTTAACATAATAATGTGAAAACCTAAAAAGAATGTGGATTTCAATGAACTGAGTGCATGTGGATGCTAGGGCAACATTTATATTGTAATGTTTAAAATTTTAAACAGTAAACCTTTTAATTAATATTGATAATTGATAGTATATAGTGATAAAAGTGATCTGGAAAAATGATATAAGTATAAAATAGTGAATAGTAGATCTTAAAATTATTTGAAGAAATTATTTTTATAGTTTTACATGACTAAAAATCGAATTAGAATCAAATGATGAGAAAGAGAGTGCACCATAGTTAAAATGAGATTGTTTCACGTGATTAAATTATATATATCTAGACATGTGTGTGTGTAGAATTTTCTTCTCTCTTCTTCCATCTCCCACGCCTATCATCTCCATCACCACTAAAAATTATCATTTCTTCTTCTTTTCAAAAATTTAGCCAAAATTTAAAAGGAAATCATATATAGTTATAGGTTTTTAGAAGAATAAGCTAGAAAATGTGAGATTATCAATAAGTGATTAAAGAGAAAAGAGAAATTTAAAGAGGTATGTGCTTATGTATTTTAATTTTCAAATATTTGAATTTCTATGAGTTTTAATGTTTGAATTGACTGGCTGAGTCATTTATAATAAATTATTTCTTAAAAGTATTGATTAAATGGATTGATGAGTGAAAAATGAATTTAAAAAACTTATATATGATGAGTATGATTCTTAATTCAATCTTTATAAGAATTGGGTAGTTTGATGTTGTTTTTAGCCATAAGTGATGATTGAAGGCTTGATTAATTGAAGTTTGAGTAAAGTATTCGATATGAACTCTTTTTATGTCAAAACTTTTATTTTGATACATCTTTAACTTAGATTTTCAATAAATTTGTGTTTAATAAAGTTAAAAGTGTAGAAAACATAATTTTGGGATGCCACAGGCGTGGCTCATGGGTACCATGGGTGTGGTATTGAAGTTGGGACTGTCAAAAGAAGATTTACTCCGAAGGCAGACCCAAAACCAATGCACGGGCGTGGTAACTGAGTGCCATAGTCGTGGGATTGAAAGTGAGGCTATTTGTTTAAAAATTTTAATGAAACAGAGCCGTTTAGAATGCCACGGCCATGGGGGTTGAATGCCACGACTGTGGGGGTCTACAATGGTAATTGGCATCTTCGTTTTGCATCCCAAGGCATGGGATTGAGATGCCACAGCCATGGGGTACTTAGATGATGTTTTTAACTTGTATTTTGTGATATACCGGTCTGGTATGAGGCTATGCTTGTGTTTCTTATCCTTGTGTTGAGAATTCATGTTTATGTGTTAAAAGTATGAAAAAGAGTAATAAACTTTGGATATGTGACAAATATGTGTAATACTAAACAAGGAACAAAGTATTGTTCCATTGAAATGGTATACATAATTCAATGTTAATTCAATATTAACTAAAACTAATAAATTGCCCAAACCATACTGATTTTAGATCTAGCTTGGGATTGAATGGCTAGCCAGAGGGTGGATATCCATAGAGATAGTGGGCACATCATGCCATTAATGGATACATTATATCATCAGTGATAATGGGCATATTTGCCATAATAAATTCTTGAGATTGTGTATTAAATTGTCAATAGTGACATGTTATCCAAATCTATGATCCAAGTTCAGTCTGCATGGGCAAATTTAAAGAAGTTATCTATATTGAAAATAATGTGTTATATGATTGTTGTTAAATTAATTAATTTTGGATTTAATCATGTTCGGTGTTTTAAGCTTTAATGAACTGATTAACTTCTTTATTCATTTTTTAAAGTAATAATTTCTATTGTTTCTAAATTAGTTTATGTATAATTCTCTTTTCTTTAAATTTCTTGCATATTATAAATACATAAGCACCACTAAGCTTTGCTTAGCGTGTTAGAATTATTTTTTGACACGCAGATTAAACCAAAAGAATTGAGACTACAGAGTGAGAGACATATGTTTCAAATCAACTGCATCACAAAGGTTCAAGGAGTAATATTATAAATATTGTATTTTGTATGGTTCACATAACAATAATTTATAATTTTGTATCATAGTTATATAAGTTTGAGGGTAGTAAGAGAATTATAATAATGTTTACAATGTAAGTTAATAATATGAGTTCTTTGTAAATTAAATAGATATATGTATGAAATATAGGCATGATCACAATATTTCTTTTAAAAGTTTATTAAAGCATTTTGGTTTTATTTATATATTATATTTATAGTCAAGTATGAGTACTTAAGTGACATCACCTATGTAGTTAAGTGTATATACTATGTAGGGGGTGTTACATTTAGTAGTATCAGAGTACTGGTTTAGGCGGTCCTACATTTGTGGGTTAAAAGAAAAGAGAAATGCAACTGTCATTGCTTTGTGAACTATATAATTGAATAAATATTTGATGTAGTTGATATCCAATGTTTAATGGTATAAGATGGCCTTTAGATCCCATCAAGGTGCGGAGGAACAAATTGCGTCCTCACACAGTCTAGCAAGTGTGGGGAATTAGCAGCCATCGGAACCTTATGCAGAACAAATTCTCTTAGACCCCCAATTTATGAGAAATATGGGAGAAAATGTGCTCCAGCTAGGGCTTATGCCATGAAAGCAGTGGAGGACCAGGATGCTCCTGATGTTATAGTTGGTAAATTTTATTTACTTTGTCATGATGTGTATGCATTGTTAAATCTTGGTTCTACACATTCTTATATATATACAACTATAGCTTCAGGGAAGAAAATGTGTGTTGATAAGCCTGATTATGAGATAGAAGTTACTAACCCCTTAGGCCATAGTATGAAAGTAAATAAAATATTCAAAATTGTCCAATTAGAGTTCATGATATAGAACTTCCTGCTGATTTGATTGAACTTTCATTCTATGATTTTGATGTAATCTTGAGAATGGATTGGTTTTCCTAACATCAAGCAGTTATAGACTGTTGTAATAAAGTTGTGACTTTTAAAATTCTAGATTATGGTGAAATTGTGGTCTAAGGAGAAAAATAATTTTATCCTTCTAGTTTAATTTTTGCAGCTATAGCTAGAAGGCTGATTAGAAAGAGGTGTGAAGCTTACCTTGCTTATATTATTGATGCACGACATTTAAGCAAGGCTTTGGGAGATATACCTACAGTGTGTGAGTTTTCAGTTATTTTTCCAGAGGAATTACCTGGAATACCATCAGAGAGGGAGATAGAATTTGTTATTAATGTAGTTTTGGATATGACACCAATTTCTATTTCACCTTATACAATGACACCTCCAGAGTTAAAAGAATTAAAAGTTCAACTCTTAGAATTACTTGATAAGGGCTTTATTAGACCTAGTGTATCACCTTGGGGTGCACTAATTTTATTTGTGAAGAAGAAGGATGGTATCCTAAGATTGTGTATAGATTATCTACAGTTGAATAAAGTGACTATTAAGAATAAATATATGTTTCCTAGGATTGATGACTTGTTTGATTAGTTAAAAGGAATGGCTATTTTCTCTAAGATTGATCTTAAATTAGGTTATTATCAGATGAAAGTTAAAGAAGTAGATATTCGAAAGACATCTTTCAAAACTCGATATTGGCATTATGAATTTTTGGTTATGCCCTTTGGTTTAACCAATGCTCTAGCAGTTTTTATGGACTTGATGAATCGAGTCTTTAAACCCTATTTAGACCAGTTTGTGGTTATTTTCATTGATGATATACTGGTTTATTCCAAAAATAAAAAGGAGCATGACAAACATTTGAGAATTATACTACAGACATTGAAGGAAAATCAATTGTATGCTAAATTATCGAAATGTGATTTTTAGTTGATGAAAGTGGCATTTCTAGGTCATGTAATATCAACTAATGGTATTCGTATGGATCTTAGTAAAGTTGAGACTATTTTGAATTGGCAGCCACCAAAGAATATAACAGAAGTCCAGAGTTTTTTGGGTTAGCTGGTTACTATAGAAGATTTGTGCAAGGGTTTTCAAAAATAGCACTTCCTTTAACTAAATTCCTTATAAAAGAAACTAAATTTGAGTGGAATAATTAGTGTCAAGCTAGTTTTGAATAATTGAAGGCTATGTTAACAGAAGTGCCTATATTGACACAACCGACCCCAGGTAAAGACTATGTGATTTATAGTGATGCTTCTCATGAGGGACTTAGTTGTGTATTGATGCAAGAGGGTAAAGTAATTGCTTATGCCTCTAGGCAATTAACATCTCAAGAATTAAATTATCCTACACATGATTTGGAGTTGGCTGCTATTGTATTTGCTCTTACAATCTGGCGACATTATTTGTATGGCAAAAGGTGCTATATTTTTAAAACCATAAAAGTTTGAAATACTTGCCAATGAAAAAATAATTAAACTTAAGACAGAGAAGGTGGATGGAATTGATTGTATCATTGACTATCATCCTGGAAAAGCTAATGTGGTAACCGATGCTTTAAGTCGAAAGACTTTGGCATGTATGTTGTATATAGAATATTATAATACTATATGTATATATAGATTAAATAAACTAAATGATAAAATGTATTATGTTAGCAGAATTGAGAATTGAACCAAACATAAAGCAAAAGGTGATAGGAGCTCAGAAACAAAATAAAAAATTATTAGAAGTGTTGGAACAAGTACATAAAGGTGAAAAGCCAGATTGTGCTATTTTAGAAGATGGTGGATTGTATTATAGAGATCGATTGTGTGCCTTTGATATGAAGGAATTAAAAAGTGTATACTTGGTGGAGCTCATAATATTATGCATACTATACATCTCAGAAGCAATAGTATGTATCAGAATTTAAAGTCTCATTATTGGTGGCCTAGTATGAAAAGAGATATTACTGAATATGTGACTCGGTGTTTAGTGTGTCAACAAGTCAAAGCAGAACATCAAGTTCCATTGGGTCTTTTACAACCTAAATCAATACCATAATGGAAGTGGGATAAAGTCACCATAGATTTAGTGACTGGCCTTCCGAACACCTAAAAGAAGCATGATACAATTTTGATAATTGTTGATCAATTAACCAAATAAGCTCATTTCCTTCCCATTTGAGTTGATTATTCAATGGATGGACTTGCTAAATTGTATATTAATGAGATAGTTAGGCTTTATGGAGTACCAATGCCTATTATTTTAGATCGACATCTTCGCTTTACTTCAAGATTTTGGAAAAGTTTTCAGAAAGTATTGGGTACTCTACTTTATTTTAGTACTGCATTTCATCCATAAACTGATGGTCAATCGGAAAGAGTAATACAAGTACTTAAGGATATGCTTAGAAGTTGTGTAATCAATTTTGAAGGTAACTAGGATAGATATTTGACTTTAGTAGAATTTGCCTATAACAACAGTTATCAAACGAGTATTGGGATGGCGCCATATAAAGCGCTCTATGGAAGAAAGTGTAGAACTCCATTGTGTTAGGTGAAATTGAATGAAATCAAACTTAGGGGGCCTGATCTCATAAGGCAAACTGAAGACAAAGTGAAACTTATAAAGGATCGATTGAAAATTTTGATGGATAGACAAATATCATATGCAGATTTGAAATGATGAGACATTGAATATAGCGTGGGAGATAAGATATTTTTAAAAGTATCATTGTGGAAGAAGAATCTTCTCTTTGGAAAGAAAAGTAAATTGAGTCCTAGGTTTATTGGACCATATGAAATACTTGAACGTGTGGGTTCAGTAGCCTATCGACTAGCTTTGCCTCCAGAACTAGCTAAGATTCAAAATGTATTCCATGTGTTGATGCTTAAAAGATATAGATCAAATCCTTCACATGTGATTCAAGCAGAGACCATTGAGATTCAGCCAGATTTGAGTTATAAAGAAGAACCGGTGACTATCTTAGCTCGTGAAGTAAAGGAGTTGTATAATAAACACATTCCTTTAATGGAAGTATCATGGAAAAATCATTCGACAGAGGAAGCTACTTGGGAAAGCAAAGAGATAATGAGACAACAATACCCTCAATTATTTCAAGCATTCATAACAGGTAAATTTCGAGGACGAAATTTCTTTAGTGGGGGAGAATTATAATGTTTAGAAATTTAAACAGTGAACTTTTTAATTAATATTGATAATTGATAGTGTATAGTGATAAAAGTGACCTGGATAAATGATATAAGTAGAAAATAGTGAATAATGGATCTTAAAATTATTTGAAAAAATTATTTTTACAGCTTTATGGGACTAAAAATCGAATTAAAATTAAATGATAAGAAAAAGGGTGCACCGTAGTTAAAATGAGATTGTCTCACCTGATTAAATTATATATATATATATAGACATGTGTGTGTAGAATTTTCTTCTCTCTTCTTCTATCTCCCATGTCTATCATCACCATCACCACTAAAACTTCTTCTTTCTTCTTCTTTTCAAAAATTTAGCCAAAATTTAAAAGGAAATCACATATAGTTAAAGGTTTTTAGAAGAATAAGCTAGAAAAGGTTAGATTATCAACAAGTGATTAAAGAGAAAAGAGGGATTTTTAAAATGTATGTGCTTATGTATTTTAATTTGCAAATATTTGAATTTCTATGAGTTATAATGTTTGAATTGCCTGGTTGAGTCATTTATAATGAATTATGTCGTCGACTTAGCCTAGCTATCTGCAAGTACACAGATCGTTAACAAGTAATATATGATGAGTAGAGTATCGTTCCCACGAGAAGGTTAATTCTAAGTACCAAACAATTAAACCGATTAATATTTGGATAATCAAATTTAATTTTATGATTGAGCTATCTAAAATGACAATGAATCAAGAATAATTTTCTAATAATTTAAGACTTGAGGTTTAGTCACCTTTATTGATTTATCATGGATTTTAAGGTATAGATTTAATTCAGTCTTCCTTTCGATTAATGGTTAGATTCTTCTAAATTAAGCTCAAGTCTCTCTCAAGTACTATAACTAATATCGACTTTAATCCTTACGTCTACTCTCGTGATCATAAGTAATTAAATCAATTCATTAAGTTTTATGAGAATCTTGAATCAACCTCTTAAGAGTTTAACCTTATCTCTAAGTGAGAAACTTACTTAAGATTATTATCTCCTTGGACTAATGTCATGTTTCCACTCTCACTCCATCACATAACATCTCAAATCAATTAATCATTGGCCAAATAATCAAAGCATTAAGATTAAAGACAACAAAATAATCAAAGGATAACTAAATTAACCAAATAGATATTTATAACTCCATGATAAATTCAATTAAAGGGACCAGCCCTAAAAAGGATTAGTTCTTCATTATTGAAATAAAAACATTCCAAATATTAAAAATGGTAAATGAAGACATAATTAAAAAGGAACAAGAAATATCAAACTCTATTTCTTTGAAGAAGATCTTGAATTAGATCTTGAAATCCTCCTTGAAGCAGAATTTCACACTTCTAAACTAAATTTATTTGGATGAATCTAATCTAATCTATTACATCTCATACCTTGGAGGAAGTGTGTTTAAATAGAGTGTTTAAAAGCTTCTTTAGTGGAGAAAAACTGAAAAGGTTAGGCCACATCTTGTTTGGTTTACCACCAACCCAATTGTTTGCTCAAAGTCATGATTTTCGGCCCCACGGTCGTGGCCTGAGTTGGTTTGGTCAGTTTGAGCACTTTAGAGCTGTAAAATGGTCGATAAGGTGGCCACGGTCGTGGCTTTTTCAATGCCACGGTATTGGCTCTTTCAATGCCACGGTCGTGGCATTGAAGTTGAAACTGCCAACTTGATTTTTCTTCTCTTTCTTGGCTCGGACAGTAGAGAAATTAATCCCACGGTCGTGGCTTTTGAGTGCCACGATCGTGGCTTTCGAGTGCCACGATCGTGGCTTTCAATATGCTTCTGAAATATGCAAAATCTCTTCAAAAAAGAGCCAAAATCCATACCACAGTCGTGGCTTTTAAAATGCTTCTGCCCTCATAATTTCTATCATTGAAAAACTTGGACAGCTTCAAATCAAATCCCATGACCATGGCTTTTTGACAGCTATGGCCCTGGGATTCAAAAAGACTCTGAACCTCTTGATTTCTCATTTTTTAATTCCATTTTCAAGTTCAAAATCATGTATCATGATTTATAAGACCATGTAAATTCAGTATTTTCCACTTTTGAGCTTGTTTTGATCTCCTTTCCATTTTTCCATGATTTTTAGCCAAAATAAGCTTTTTCTTCATACTTGCAACTCTATACTTGAAATGATGAATATTCTAGCTTTCACAATAAAGATTGATTAAATTCAATTGATAACAATAGAAATATAACTAGAATAATCATTAAATTATGAGCAAAATATAATCCTATCAAATTATTTCTTGAAAGTATTGATTAAATAGATTGATGAGTGAAAAATGAATTAAAAAACTTATATGTGGTGAGTATGATTCTTAATTCAATCTTTATAAGAATTAGGTAGTTTGATGTTGTTTTTAGCCATAAGTGATGATTGAAGGCTTGATTAATTGAAGTTTGAGTAACGTATTTGATATGAACTCTTTTTATGTCAAAAATTTGGTTTTGATACATCTTTAACTTAGATTTTCAATATATTTGTGTTTAATAAAGTTAAAAGTGCAGAAAACACAATTTTGGGATGCCACGGGAGTGGCTTATGGGTACCATAGGCATGGTATTGAAGTTGGGACTGCCGAAGGCATAGCCAAAACAAATGCCATGGGCATGGTAACTGAGTGCCATGACCGTGAGATTGAAAATAAGGCTGTTTGTTCAAAAATTTTAATGAAACAGAGCCGTTCAGAATGCCACGGCCGTGGGGGTTGAATGTCACGACCGTGGGGGTCTACAATGGTATTTTGCAACTTCGTTTTGTATCCCATGGGCATGGGATTGAGATGCCACAGCCATAGGGTACTTGGATGATGTTTTTGGCTTGTATTTTGTGATATACGAGCCTGGTATGAGGCTTATATGCTTGTGTGTTCTTATCCTTGTGTTGAAAATTCATGTTTATGTGTTAAAAGTATGAAAAAGAGTAATAAACTTTGGATATGTGACAAATATGTGTAATACTAAATAATGAACAAAGTATTGTTCCATTGAAATGGTATACAAAATTCAATGTTAATTCAATATTAACTAAAACTAATGAATTGCCCAAACCATGCTAATTTTATATATAGCTTGGGATTGAATGGCTTGCTAGAGGGTGGATATCCATAGTGATAGTGGGCACATCGTGCCATTAATGGACACATTATGTCATCAGTGACAGTGGGCATATTTGTCATCATAAATTCTTGAGATTGGGCATTAAATTGCCAACAGTAACCCGTTATCCAAACTTATGATCTGAGTTCAGTCTGCATGGGCAAATTTTAAGAAGTTATCTATATTGAAAATAATATGTTATATGATTGTTGTTAAATTAATTAATTCTGGATTTAATCATGTTCAGTGATTTAAGCTTTAATGAGTTTATTAACTTCTTTATTCATGTTTTAAAGTAATAATTTCTATTGTTTCTAAATTAGTTTATGTATAGTTCTCTTTCTTTAAATTTCTTGCATATTATAAATATATAAGCACCACTAAGCTTTGCTTAACATGTTAGAATTATTTCTGACGTGCAGATCAAACCAAAAGAATTGAGACTGCAGAGTGAGAGACTTACGTTTCAAATCAACTAGATCACAAAGGTTCAAGGAGTAATATTATAAATATTGTATTTTGTATGATTCACATAGCAATAATTTATAATTTTGTATGATAGTTGTATAAGTTTGAGGGTAGTAAGAGAATTATAATAATGTTTATAATGTAAGTTAATAATATGAGTTCTTTGTAAATTAAACAGATATTAATTTTGTTTACATTTCAATGCCATATATATGTTAGGATGATTAATTCTTTTAAAATTTTTGATAAACTTAAAAATTATTGATTCATGGATACATGCATTGCGTTTATTCATTTGATAGGTGTAATAGTCAGCTTATGAAGTTTCCCTTTAAAGAGCAATTAAGGGTGGTCTATTAGCCCAAAATAACAAATTTTCTAGGAATAAAATTTTATTTTCACAATAATGTTTCAAAAATTCTTTTCATACATATTTTCAAAATTTTTTCTTTCTCTTGATTAATTTTTTCTTTCTCATTTTCAAAAGCAAAAAAACAAAAGAAAGCAAAAAGAAGAAAAAATATTTTATCAATAAACATTTTGTGAAAAATATTTTGTCATTTTTAAAAATGTTGATTTCTATAGATCCGTTGCTAACCGATGGTGAGTATAGAATTGTGTGTATTGACTTAGAGAGGACTCATGCCTAGTTATCCTAGCCTAGGTTTCAACTTATCTTAGAACACACTTTGACGAGTTTTAAGGCAAAATTGATCTGAGCCAACTCAAGTGGGAGATGATCTATGCATTATTTATTGAATCTAATCCTCGTATCTATAGCTAGCACTCAATTTTTAATACTTGCATTGATTTTACAATACCTGTGATGAAAATCAAATTTGATTCGAGTTTGGAATTATTTTCTTCAAGAAGATACTAAAAATTGAGAAAATGGACCTAAAGATGATGGAACAGGCTAATATTGAAGAATTGGATTTCCAAAATCACAAGATTCTACTTAAAATTGGCCCTAAACCCATAAGGACTACCTGATTTTATGACTCAACCTAGAATATTAGGAGCACGACCCAAAGAGGATTTGCACTGAGGTCTATGGTGGTGTTGGAGGATGATGGCCGATAGTGTGTATTTTTCTCTTTTTTTTCTTTTTGTTTTTAGTTAATTAATAATATGTAATAATGTAAATATGTTATGATAATAAAATATGTTTCTTTGGTTGTCCTTTTGTATGCTCCTTTTGTCTGCTTAAAGAATAATATCTTTACTAAATGATGATTTAATAATGTGAAGACCTGAAAAGAAGTTTAGTTTTAATAAACTGGGAACATGTGAACACTGGGGAGACACCTACCTGTCTCCATGCGCATCCAACTTTCTGAATTCAAGTAAATGTTGAGGATTCCTTAAAGATCTAAGTCCTCATTTTTTCTATATTATCAAGTGGTGATTGAATCATTCTTTGAGTCTAGACCCATGTTCTCTAAGGCAACAAGTTATACAATATTAAAGTTGTTGTGATACTTGTAAGTGGTTGGGGCCAAAATTCTAGAACTAAGACGATTTAGTTTTTTTTTCCCTTATAAATCGGTTAACCATACTATGAGTACTAATAGTTACTATGAGTACTAATAGTGATGCAAGTAGCCGTGCAAGAACTTTAGTGGCCCTCTAGATGAAGATTCTAGTCCATATTCTATAATAATATATTTTTTGGGTGATTCACTTTGTGTAAATTTTTCTTTAATTTGAAAACTTAGTTATAATTTTAACCTAAAAATAAATTGAAATAGTAATAGCGACACTTTCATTTAATTTGAAGGAAAAAAAGTAAAATTGACTTTACAATTTATTACATCATATTATAATTTAATTTTCAAACTGCAAAAAAAATTAATTGAATTATTCAACATTACTAATTTAATAAAAATGTTGAAGGATTCAATTGACTTAATTATTGCTAAAAAAAAAATTGACTTAATTAAATTTAAAATTATATTGATAATATAAATAATAATTTTAACCAGTTTCTTTGGTTTTCAAACCATTGCCAACGTCTTCTTTGTAAGCTCCGCCAACCTACTCAGCAGGTATGCTCGCCAGTCATCCCCTGGATGGTATAAGACAAACAAAACACAATTGCATGCGCACTCTCCTTCAACGCTCCCTACGTTCAAACACCTTCTCATCATCATCTTCCATGGCCTATTCTCTGGCTCTACCTTCTGTTCCTCTCAAAAGCCTCTCTTTTACTTCCTCTGACTCTCTCGCTGGTTCCAATAAGAATGGATGTCGACGGTTTGGCATGAAAATTCAGCATCAATCTAGGGTTTTTATGAGTGTTTCTGTTGGATCTCAAACCATTGGCGTTGTTGATGACTCATTGTTCGCCGATTATAAACCTAACTATGCTTTTTTATTTCCTGGTCAGGTCAGTACTCGTCAATCGCCATTTGCATCTTAATTTGCGAATCTCACTATTTTTTTTTTATTTCTTTCTTCGTACAAAAATCAATGAAATTGAATCCATATGCACAAGTTTTGGGTGCAAATTGTTGTTAAATGTGCTCATATTTCTAGCTGCATTGGACTAAAATCAACCGTTTTTCAGTTTTTGGAACAGAAGAAATTGTTGGCATTGTTTAATTTTTGTACATATGGGGAACCTCAATTGGGTTAGAAATTGCAGATTACTTGCTATTAGTATGTGTAACTTCAAAAAGGAACAACTTTAATGAAGAAAAATCTTTTTTTTTTTTAAAAAAAAAATTGAATATTTGCTTTGATCATGGAAAAGTCAAAGGAATTAGAATTCTTGACTCTCATACAATTGAAATACAGTACAACTATACTTTCTGTGTTACCTGCTCTGGCTTGTGTGTATCTAGTTGACTTGTGCTTTTCTGTCATTTGGATCATGTTCTTCCATTTATTGTATGTGGTTGTTAATAATTTTTTACTTTCAGGGTGCACAAACCGTTGGAATGGGAAAGGAAGCTCAAAGTTTGCCAGCTGCAGCAGACTTGTACAAGAAAGCAAATGATATTTTAGGGTATTTTGTTTTCTGTAAACACATTGCTCTATACTTCAACTACATCGCCAGCATGAAATCTAGTTCTCTTTTGCTAAATAGTCTTAATTGGTGATACTGAGGTAGATGTTACATGCAGGTATGATCTTCTAGAGCTCTGCACCAGTGGTCCAAAAGAGAAGCTGGATTCAACTGTGATAAGCCAGGTACATACTCTCTGGTCTAGCCTTACCTCTTTTACCTCATACTTAATTGTCTTGGCAATAGTCTATTGCTTTTTACATAATAAGGAGACAAGATGACATACATCATTTGTGGTTCTGGCTCAATTCATATCAAAGGTATCCTTTGTGATTGATTTGCTAAACTACTAATTAGCTTGAGTAGTTGAAGGTTGAGGTGTTGTGTGGGAGCGTTTATGGAACTTTTGGCACGAAGATAAATTGAAAAAACATACAAATTAGAATAGTGCATATTAATAACAAATATCAGTAGATGGTGCGGCCAACCATATAACTGAATGAGATGGCAAACCAACCATATTAGTTAGGTGATGAAACAAACCATCAACAAGTATAGGAGACAATGCTTACCATATAAAGATGATGAGTTAAAAAGACACTAGAATTTGACTTTGAATAAATAGAAGAAATTAGTTACAAAAAGGAGTTTTTACACTTTCTCTAACAAGGAGAATACAATTCTCTTTTATAATTGAAGGATCCACAAGAAAAAAAAAACCCTATAGAAGAGACCATCTTAGGAGAAATTTTTTTTTTTCCTTCCTAGATTTTTTCCTCTCTCTATTTTTCTCTTGCTCGCATCACATAAAATTATCACAAAATTATTTTTGTAACAAATGAAGAGAGGAGACCTTTTTATAGACTTTCTCCATTGACTTAGCCGACTTGGTTTACAATTTCCGACTTGGAGATTAATTTCATAAAATTAGATCTCCACATAATATCTCCATTTCTATATTGCATGTTTCTGAAAGGCCATAGGAGGACTTGCACAATATAAAGTTATCAGTACTTATCGACTTTTTCGTGACATTTTCTACTTCAATATGAATTTTTTGCATATCCATGCTTTCTTCTTCCACTACACAAATAAAATGATACTAGACACCTATGTGCTTTGTCTTAGAATGGTATGCTGGATTCCTTGCAATATGCAAGGTACTCTAACCATCACAATGCAATATAATCTTTTGTTGCATGTGCCAAAGTTCCTCCATGAATCTTTTAATCTAGATAGCTTCCTTGCAAGCATGTGTAGTTGCCATACATTTTATCTTTTATTGTAGATAAAACTACAACATTTTGTAACTTTTCTTGCAAGGGTGAACACATAGCCTGTAATAGGTTTTCTTTTATTAAGATCGCCCATCTCTTACAATAATTTCCTATCCTCCATAATATAATGCGACAACCAAGGCCCCTTTGATATATTTTAAGATCCTCTAACAAGATTTCTTGTGAATTGATTGACTGCTCTAACTATTTGTACAATGTCTAGCCTTATACAAATCATAGTATATATTAGATTTTCCACTTCTGATGCATGCAATAACTGAAACATCTCCATCCTTTTTGCTTTATTGCTAGGACATATATTTGAGGATAACTTGTAATTATCAGGAAGTGAGGTAGAAATTGGCTTACAATCTTGCATCACAAGATTTATGTCTCAATACATTATATCTTATTTTTTGGTCTGAAGTTCTTCACATCAAACCCCTAGCTAATTGTGCCTTCAATTCTTGGTCTCGATCTTTATTGGTGCCTACAATCAATATGCTGACCACATACAAAACAAAATAATGAAGTCATTATCCTCAAACCTCTTGTCGTATGTATAGTGGTATGAACTGAGCTTGTCGTATTTGAGGCTTATCATGAAGGAATCAAATCTCTTGTATCAACATCTTGGCGCCTACTTTAGTCCGTAGAGATATTTGGTTAACATGTAAACTAATTCTTTCCATCCTTTTTCTTCAAAGCCTATTGGTTTAGAGCATATCGATTTCTTCTTCAAGTTCTCCATGAAGAAAGATTGTATTTCACATCTAGTTGCTCTAGGAGAAACAATCTTGTTGATATCAACACCTTCTTTCTAGGCATACCCTTTTGCCACTAATCTTGCACGATATTGTTCCACTTGATTGTTACCATCCCTTTTGATCTTATAAACCCGTTTGGTACTAATGGCATTTTGTCCATGCGGAAGTGGAATAAGTTTTCAAGTTTTGTTTTTATACAAGACTTCTATCTCTTAATACATTGCTATCGTTCACAGAGAAACATTAAGATAAATAGCTTAATGGAAAGTTGATGGCTATCTATCTTCTTAGAAGATAATATGCAACACACTGCTTGCTTGTAACACATTGCTCACAGAAAGGCAAAGAAATTGATTTGAGCCCTAGAAGGAGATTAAGTTTTGAAAGAATCTTCAATCCTCTTTTTGACATGTGATGCAACTTCTAATGCCACATTGTTATAGACTCTTCTTTGCTGGTTGGCGCAACTGCTGCATCTTCCTCCTTTAATGTGTCTCCTAGTAGTATTTATAGATTCATGGCTATCTTTCGAGCCTTTATAACTAAGGACTCCTTTGAAAATCTTCATTATCCCATCTTCTATATGCATTTTGCAACCCGCGTCGTCTAATTGTCTAAGAGACAATTGATTAATCTTCTTCAAGCCATTCACATTATATACTCCTTGAATGTGCAAATTGTACCACTAAACATTTTTACTTTGATCGTGCCAACACCAACAATCTTTAAGATTGTTATCCATGTGCTCGAGTTCTCAAGAGATATGTTCATATATTGAAAACTAGTCTTGACAAAAGGTCATGTGCCATATTGCTTTTGAGTTCATTATCCATGCATTAGTCAAATTTCTTGTCTTTGGAGTTGTTTTCTTTTTGCTATATAGGATTTCTCCATTATTAGAAGTACTTGCCCTGAACCCTTGAGAATTTTCTTTCTCAAGAGTACTCTTTATAGTATTCTTGTTGTCCCAATGATCTTTCTTAATGCATCATCTTTTGCTACAATTGTCTTATTTGACTTTTCTACTTCTGGACTTGGATCTAGCATGATCGGGACTCCCCTTGAGGCCATGTTCCATTAATCTTTCTCTAATAATTTATAATGCCTTTGGCTATCATAAATTTGCTAATATGTCTTTCTTGTTTTTGCTCCTTGACTCCTCTTCCAGACATCGACTACTTCATCATTGAAGACTAGATAGTCCATGAGGAATTATTTGCTAAGTTGATAATGAGTTGATCATATGAATTTAGCAAACTTTGAAGTAGAATCTCAACACGTTCATTTGAGGTTGTATTATGATTCAAAGCTAAAAGTTGAGCAAATATCATATTCAAGACTGTTGATGTGATTTGTCATTGAAGTGGATTCACTAATTTGAAGAGTGTAGATTCTTATTTTTAAGAAAATATTATAGTGAAGTGACTTGGCCTAATACAACTTGTGATTGAGTCCCAAATTGCCTTTGTTGTCTTCTTCCTAGCAACACTTAATAGTATGGGATTCGTCAAACCTAAATGCAGGTTGGCAATAACATTATAATCCCAATTTCCTCCATTTATCTTCTGTTATTGATTTGGGTTTCTCTCTTTCATTTATCTTCTACTAGGCAATTTTGAGTAATTTTCTTTTCTCAAAATTGCCTTTATCTTTAGTTTCCGCAATGACCTCCTATTGAACATCTCTATCTTGTATTACTGCCATTTTGTTGATTTTGATTTTTTTTTCTCTACTAAGTCGCTTTCATTATTCATTATGAACATTATCCATCAATAGTACAACAACAACAACAACAACAACAGAGCCTTAATTCCAAGTTAATTGGGGTCGGCTATATGGATTCTTATTTTCTACTTTATTTGATTTAGGGACTTTATCATAAGCCTTCTCTAAGTCAATGAAGACCATACGTAAATCATTATTCATTTCTTTATACTTTTCCATCAAATTTATAATAAGAAAGATGGCTTTCATAGTTGATTGATCAGGCATAAAACCAAATTGGCTTGAGGAGATACAAGTGTCCAAACGTAAACGGTGTTCCACAACTCTCTCTCACAGTTTCATGGTGTGACTCATAAGCTTAATACCTCTATAATTTGAAAAATTTTGAATATCTCCTTTATTCTGAAAAATATGTATCAAACTGTTTTGTTTCCATTCATCAGATATTTTCTTTGTACGTAGGATCTTATTAAACAAAGCCGTCAACCACGCAACTCCCATATCTCCCAAACATTTTCACACCTCAATGGGTATTCCATTCGGTCCACATGCTTTACCGATTTTTATTCTCTTCAAAGTTTTCTTTACTTCTGAGAACCTAATTCGTCTAGTATACTTCACATTTTTCTCGACAATGTCGTCCAAACCCTCAATGTTTTCATTACGGTTACCATTAAGGTCTTTAAAATAACTTCTCCATCTTTTCTTGATTTCCTGTTGTTGAACTAAAATTCTATTCTTTTTGTCTTTGATGTACTTAACTTGGTTCAAATATCGACATTTCCTTTCCCTCATTTTAGCAAATGTATAAATAGCCTTTTCTTCTTTCTTTGTTCCAAGTTTACATACAAACTCTCTAAAGATTGTGCTTTTGCTTGTCTAATTGCCTTTTAAACATCCTTTTTTGCTTGTTTGTAGCACTCAAAAGCAACATTGTCATTACATTTTGGCAAACTCTTATACCATTCCTTTTTACTTTTTACAGTTTTTTGCGTTTCCTCACTCCGCCATCAAGACTTCTTCAAGGGATGCTCACACTCATTAGTTTCTCTAAGTATCTTTTTAGCTACTTCTTTAATTGTTGTGGACATGCCCATACATATATCATTTGCTGACATATTCATATCCACCTCCTAACCTCCGGCTTTAATCAACTCCTCCTTAAACAGCAACTGTTCCACCTAATCTTAGGAATTCTATTTCTCCTTAGCCTACTAGTTAAACTCTTAATCTTAACATCCACTAACTTATGTTGGGTGGTTAATGCCTCACCTGGAATAACCTTGCAATCCTTACATAGAGTTCAATTAGCTTTTCTTGTGAGTATGAAGTCAGTTTGGTTTCTATTTTGCCCACTTTTAAAGGTTACTAGATGAGATTCTCTTTTTATAAAATATGTGTTTGTCAAAATCAAACCGTAAGTTATGGCAAAATCAAGTATAGTCTTGCCTTCATTTCTAATTTCAAAATCATAACCTACATGTACATTCTCAAAACATACTTTGTCTTTTTCTACATGTTCATTTAAGTCTTCTCCTATAAAGATATTCTTATCATTCGGAATCCCATGCATAAACTCATTTATATCCTTCCAAAATTTTTGCTTGATCTCCCCATCTAATTCAACTTGAGGGGAATATGTACTAATTATGTTGATAGTCTCCTTTTGCAATACAAGTTTTACTGAAATGATCCTATCACCTACTTTTCACTGCTACAACCATCTCTTTTAGATTTCGATCCAAAATTATACCTATTTCATTCTTATTTTTGTTTGTTCCTGTAAACCACACATTATATTATGTATTCTTAACTTTTTTACTCTTCCCTCTAACCCATTTAGTTTCTTGAATGCAAACAGTACTGATTTTCTTTCTCTTCATAATATCAACAAGTTTTCTCAGTTTACCTGTAAGAGATTTAATATTTCAAGTTCCTATTATAATCTTACTATTCACTTGTTCTCTCTTATGTCTCTTCTTATAGAAGCCTTTACTCTTATTTGAACTTATATTTATTGTATTATTTATATTTTGGACTAATTTTTTTATCCACATCTGTCCTTGATGTGAGAACCCTTGCTTATTTAGCTCCACATTCGGGCGCCAACATGGTACGTCGCATTCAAGGAACGCCCTACACCCTTACATATTTCTCACTACATCCGGGCTCCGATGCAGCGCATCGCAAGTAGGGAGCGTCCCAACGATTATATCATTAGAATACATATCATGATATGTGATAAAGTTTTACGCTGGTTGTTATCTACCACAACCTTTCTCCTTTATTCGGACTTGGGACCAGCTATACACAAGAAACTCATACTACAATCTTCCCTTTTTATAAAATATGTGTTTGCCAAAATCAAACTATAAACTATGGCAAAATCAAGTATAGTCTTGCCTTCTTCATTTCTAATTCCAAAAGCATAACCTCTATGTACATTCTCAAAACCTATTTTGTCTTTTTCTACATGTTTATTTAAGTCTCCTATAAAAATATTATTATTATTCAGAATCCCATGCATAAAATCATCCGTATCCTTCCAGAATTTTTGTTTGCTCTCCCCATCTAATTCAACTTGAGGGACATATGCACTAATTATGTTGATAGTCTCCTTTTGTAGCACAAGTTTTACTGAAATGATTCTATCACCTACTTTTCACTGCTACAACCATCTCTTTTAGATTTCAATCCAAAATTATATCTACTTCATTCTTATTCTTGTTTGTTCCTGTAAACCACACATTATATCATGTATTCTTAACTTTTTACTCTTCCCTCCAACCCATTTAGTTTCTTGAATACAAGCAGTACTGATTTTCTTTCTCTTCATAATATCGACAAGTTTTCTCAGTTTATCTGTAAGAGATTCAATATTCCAAGTTTCTATTATAATCTTACTATTCACTTGTTCTCTCTTATGTCTCTTTTTATAGAAGCATTTACTCTTATTTGAACTTATATCTGTTGTATTATTTATATTTTGGACTAACTTTTTTATTCGCATCTGTCCTTGATGTGAGAACCCTTGCTTATTTAGTTCCACATCCGGGCGAAAACATACTACGTCGCATTCAAGGAACGCCCTATACCCTTACATATTTCTTACTACACATGGGCTCCGATGCAGCGCATCGCAAGTAGGGAGCGTCTCAACGATTATATTATTAGAATACATATCATAAGATATGATAAAGTTTTACACTGGTTGTTACATATTGCAACCTTCCTCCTTTACTCGGGCTTGAGACCAGCTATACACAAGAAACTCATATATAGACGGAGTTAGTATCCATCAATAATAAATCCAAAAACATATTTTTTAACTCGGGTTTTGATGCCACTTGTTGAGATGTTGTGTGGAAGCGTTTGTGAAAATTTTTGGCACGAAGATAAAGTGAAATAATATATAAATAAACAATAGTGAATATTAGCAACAAATATCAGCAGGTGGCGTAGAAACCAACCATCTGTAGAAATAGAAAGCATTGTCTACCATATAAAGATGATAGAGTTAAAAAAGACACTAGAATTTTACTTTGACTAAGAAGAATTTAATTACAAAAAGGAGGTTTTTACGCTATCACTAACAAGGAGAATACAACTCTCTTTTATAATTGGATAACCTGAAAAAAAAAAAAAAAAAACCTATATGAGAGTATCTTAGGAGAAATATCTTTTTTTTCCCTCTATCTTTTCTCTCTTGTACCACACATTGATAACTCATCATGGTCACAAAATTATCATTGTAACAAATGAAGTTTTATGGATCTCCCTCACCAACTTGGGCAATTCAGTTTATAATTGAATTGGTCTTTGAAACTATCTCAATACTATATTAACAAGAGCCCCCCCCCCCCCCCCCCCCCCCCCCCCCCCCCCTCTCAAACCATCCATATTTATGCACAAGTTTAGCTAGTTGATATCGAGCCTGTCAAGTTTTTTATTTTATTATTATTCCATATTTAGTAGATGTTATCCAATTGTTAATCATTATTTGTATCTTTGCAGCCAGCTATTTATGTCACAAGTCTAGCTGCGGTTGAGGTACTCCGAGCCCGTGATGGAGGCCATCACTTAATTGATTCTATTGATGTCACATGTGGTCTCAGCTTGGGAGAATATACTGCTCTAGCATTTGCTGGATCCTTTAGGTGAGTATCTAACTTAATGAAACAATTCTTACACCCATGAATTGATTTATTGATTCATTAAATTACCAGCACATTAGTTTATAATTTCCGTACCTTATTCCTCGTGTCCATCTTTACATATATTCCATTAAGATCTTTATTGTTGAAGGTTGATTACCTCATTTGGGTCTTGGTAATTCTTAATTGCCATTTGCAGGTACCAGTTTCAGGCAGTTTGAATCTTATTCAATATTGATTTGGTGTATTATTTTCTGTTTTAGAGTAGAAGTTGATGTGCCTCGTAGACAGTGTATGACCAAATGTTTTGGCTTCATATAATTTCTTTAAATTGATGTCTCTCTTTTCTCCTATTTATTTATTTCAATGTAAGCTTTGAGGATGGACTCAAGCTGGTCAAACTGAGAGGTGAAGCCATGCAGGTAAGCATCAACAGGCAGTTGATAGATGGCTAAATGATATGCTCATCATATTGAGCAGTTTATGAGATCCTTGATAAACTTTGTATAAAATTGCCTTCAGGAAGCTGCTGATGCTGCAAAAAGTGCAATGGTTAGTGTCATAGGACTGGACTCTGACAAAGTGCAACAGTTATGTGATGCAGCCAATCTAGAAGTTGATGAAGCTAATAAAGTTCAGATTGCAAATTACCTATGTCCTGTAAGTTCATTTTGTACTTCTAGTCCTAGAAGGCAGTTTTTGTTGGTTCAATTGTACTGATGTACAGCTTAATTTATTTTACTTTGTTAGGGGAATTATGCGGTATCTGGGGGTGTGAAGGGAGTGGAAGCTGTGGAGGCTAAGGCAAAGTCATTTAAAGCTCGAATGACGGTAATTCTCTCCTTAGTTTATGGCTTCGTCTCTGGCCATGTTTGTACTAACAATAAACAATATATTCCACTTGTCTTAGGTACGGCTAGCTGTTGCTGGTGCTTTCCATACAAGTTTCATGGAACCAGCTGTCTCAAGATTGGAAGCTGCATTGGCAGCAACTGAGCTTAAACCTCCAAGAATACCAGTTATATCCAATGTTGATGCTCAGCCACATGCTGATCCTGCCACAATCAAGAAGATTTTAGCACGCCAGGTAAGCATTGCAAAATTTTTTTCTCCTTATTAAAGCCAGAAATGGGAATTGAATTCTAAACTTAAATTGTAGGTGACTTCCCCTGTTCAATGGGAAACAACAGTGGGGACTCTTCTAACCAAAGGGTTGAAGAAGAGTTACGAATTAGGACCTGGAAAGGTACGATTTGTCGTCAATAGTTGAATTAGAGGTGAAAAGAAATAAGATCTCAAAATTGTGAACTTGTGAGACTCATCTTCAGCTCATCTGAAATAATTTTTCAGGTTATAGCTGGCATTGTCAAGAGAATGGATAGGGGTGCTGAAATTGAGAACATTGGTGCTTGAGGGGGGGTAAGCGGAGGTGCGCCTTTATGAAGTGCCTGACCGGTGCATACTGTAACTATAAAACTTGGTGTATTGGGTTTTTGCCTTGTTCCATCCAAGATAGAAAGACAGCTTTAATTTTCATGCGGAAAGCAGTGGTGAGCCAGTGAGTTGTCTGACCATATCTTGCAACTTAAATTTTGAATCGAGGTTAGCATGTATTAGAGGTTTTATTCTGTTGTGATAATAATACATGACTACTGTATACTATGCTTTATTATTATTATTATTATTATTATTATTATTATTATTATTATTATTATTATTTTGTTTGAAGTATTTAGAATTAAGATGACTTAGCAGTGTCAAGCTCTGGATACGAAGATATCAAGTTTGAAATAGGTAATTTATTTTATGATTATATAGCATCATTTGATTCTGTGCCGAATTGAGCAAAGTTAAATTTGAAATTGCTATATGCTAAAAAAAGAAAACTAATAAATATATCAAATAGTTAATATACAGCTGGAGGTCTTCTTCCAAGGCATAGCAAATGTCGTGTGGTTGTTAGGCCTCTCTCAAATGAATGTCTGGATTCTTTGTTTGGTGTGAAGCCTTGGAGCATATACAGAATGAGCCAAAAAAAAATGTTGAGCAAAAAAACTGTTTGAGGTGAATCTTACGTATTCTAATTATGAAAGTTTCAAGGTAGTAAATCAAAATAGCTTTGTACAATAACGTTGAAAATAATAAAATACATTTCAAAATGATTTTTTTATAGAAAAGTTATTTCGATCTCAATACTAAACTGGCTCATATTAGTTAAGATAATCATGCTTTTGGGGATCGGTGTTCATATATTGGGCGGCTTTAACCTTAATTCTGAACCGAGTAACTAGCTTTTAAGTCAAAGATTCAGATTAGTGATTTGTAAATATGTGCTCAGTAAATAAAAATGCAATGGTGTTGGTTGGTGCTTCTGCTTTGCCAATGTAACTAGGGCTTTGTCTGAGATTGAATTGCTATCTGTTTTTGAAATTGTATTTTAATTCATGTTTCAGTTTTTTTTTCCAAAAATATTTTAATTATTTATAGTAAACTAGAAAAAGTTAATTTACTTTTTCAAATTCATAATTTCTTAAGTTTTATAAACTCAATATTAAATACATATTTCATTTGTTGAAAATATTTGTCAGATAAAAAACTTTCACTATTTTGATAAACTGAAATAGTACAGACAACTCTAATTATATTGGAGTGGTTTGACAAAACTGATTTAATAGCAATTTGATAATTACGGCCAAAATTTGAAGATGAAATTTTAATGGGCCAACGAATCAAAATAATTGTTTTGCAATGAGATCTATTATTTTTTGGTTAAATTCTAATATTTAGGTCTCTAGAAAAGTATTTTTCTATTTATGGTAACTTTTTGCAGGTTTTATTTAACTTTATTTATTTTTAATAGGAATATCATATTTAGGCGTTGTTTGTGATATTTTATTTTTCTCACCGAATATTTTATTTTAATATTAATTTTATTTATTTTCTTTTCTACTTGTTTCCTTTTTAGTAATTTTTCTTATTTGATGTATTAGGTTTCCGGAATCCTAAGCATATGTATTGTACGCTTAAATTTGAAGAGAACTTTTTTGACAATCAATAAATTTTTTCGTACGAGAACTATTCTCTTTTTTTCTAAACTTTCTTAATTCTTGAATGAACGATTGCTTAAAGCCTATTTTGTTAGGTATTCTTAGACTAAGCAAGTTTATATGAGATTTATTTCTTTTGTTCTTACTTCCATCATGTTAGTTGGTATTCGAGTCGTGTTTGTTATTGGATAGTTATGGCACCACAAAGACAAAGGCAACGACGTATAGAAGAGGTTTATAAATGTGATCATATGCTCCATCTTGAGCAACAACTTGAATAGATGATGAAAGAACGAATGAGACATATGATGGACTGATTAATGGAATGAATGATGCAATTTGTGATAGATCATAATAGGGTTAAACCTAACCAGCAAGGAAATCCTAATTCAGACGGATCCAATGGAGGTTCTGATCTAGAGGGAGGTGTTTTTTAGAAGGAGATGCTGCCGGGCGATATAGAGCCTCTGTTGAAGATAGGCGCTAGGAATTTAGGATGGGAACTGAAATACTGGATTTCTATGGTAGCCTTAAGCCAGAAGAATTCTTAGATTGGTTAGCTACTATGGAAGACACCCTAGAATTTAAGAGAGTGCTTAATGACAAATTTTGTGTGTCTTTGGTGGCGACTGAGTTGTGAGATAGGGTGGCAATAGTCAAATTTAACTAAGAATAGGCTGGGTAAGGTTAAGATTATTAGCTGGGAGAAGATGAAGAAGAATTCAAGGACCAAGTTCTTCCCTCACAACTTTCAAAGGTTGATGTACCAAAGGTTGCAGAATATGTGATATGGAGCAAAGTTAGTAGATAAATATACCGCTGAGTTCTACCAGTTGATAGCCAAAGATGATATATATGAGATGGAGTATCTGCAAGTAGAGATGTATCTTGGAGGCTTGAGAGGGAAGATTTAGGATATTGACAATTTGTTTAATCATGTCTCAATTTCTGCTACCCATTAAAGAGCTTTGCAAATTGAGAAGCACGTCACGCTAAGTACTTTAGTGTCTTTTGCCAATATAGGAGGCAGTGAAGATGGCAATGGCACTAGCAATAGTGGTGCAATCAACAGTGCATGAGGGATGGTTAGTAAAGGAATTGCTAATACAAACTAGTTCAACAAAATAACTAGTAGTAGTCTTAAGTGCTTCGGACATGGCAATACTAGTCATAGGTAGTTTGAGTGTAAGAAGATAGCAAGGGAAAAGGCACTCTTCTTGGATGCATATGACTACGGGGATGGAGGTCTAGACATAGTAGGGGAGTTGGTGTTTGACAAATAAATTATGGTTGATGAGAAGGTGGTGGCAGGAGACACATGCCCTTGGTCATTAGGCGATCTTATTTGACACCTAAGGTTGTTGAAAATGATTGGTTGCGGAGTAACATCTTCTAGTCTACATGCATTATACTTGATAAATTCTGCCACTTTTTCATTGGGGTTAGTAGTTGTGAGAATATTGTTGCAATAGAGGTAATGCAAAAGTTGAGAATCAAGACAGAGAATCATCCTAGGCTCTATAAGCTGGCTTGCCTAAAGAAAGGAGCTGAGGTAACCATCCCCCAACGCTCTTTGGGCTATTTTTCTATTAGTTCTAAATAATCAAATAGTGTGCCATATTGTGGTTGCCATGAATGCATGTCATTTGCTGTTAGCAAGACCTTCATAATATAATGGGAAGGTCATACATATTGGTCACACTAATACTTACAATTTCATATTTGATAATGTGAAAATATTATTACTACCCAATAGAGAGTTAGAACAAGTAAAACCAATTGAGGATAGTACCAAATTATTGTCATTGGCTAGGTTTATTGATGAGTTGTAAGGTTCAAAAATAGCCTTTGCGCTTATTGGAAATGAGGTTGCTAAGAGGTTTAGAGTGCTAGATGTGGCAGCCCCACTTGCAAAATTTAATAATGTCTTCGTATATGATTAGCCTGATGGGTTACCACCCTTGTGTGATATTCAACACTATATTGATTGAGAGCTTGGTGCATCTATGCCAAATAGACCACACTATCAAATGAGCCCTAGTGAACATGAGGAGTTGTTGAGGTAGGTTGTTAGCTTAGGAGCATGTTCAAGAAAGCTTAAGCCCTTGTGCAGTGCCAGCCCTATTGGTTCCCAAGAAGGATGGTTCCTAGATTATGTGTGTGGATAGTCTATAAATCAATATTATCACTGTGTGGTAAGTTTCCAGTTTCTCGCTTAGATGATTTTCTAGATCAAATTTGTGGTGCATTGATCTTTTCCAAGTTGGACCTCAAAAGCGGATACCATCAAATTCAAATTAGGCTAGGGGATGAGTGGAAAGCTGCCTTTAAGACATGAGAAGGGTTGTACGAATGGTTAAGATTGCCATTTGGGTTGTCAAACGCCCCAAGCACATTTATGCGTGTGATGAACCATGCACTAAGGCCATTTATTGGCAAATTTGTTATTGAGTATTTTGATGATATTCTAATATATAGTGCTAACCTCACATAACACTTGTAAAACTTGTGAAACGTTTTAAGTGTGCTTTGCAAGGATAAATTCTATGCAACAGTGCAAAAGTATTTGTTTTTGACAGCTAAAGTATTATTCCTGGGTCATGTGATTTCTAGATAGGGACTGCAGGTTGATGAGTCAAAAGTTGAGGTGATTAAGTAGTGGCCTCAACCAAGCATGATTACCGAAGTTCAAAGTTTCCATGGGCTTGCCTGTTTCTACAAGAGTTTTATTTTATATTTCAGCATTATCATGACCATTGTGACAAACTATATGAAGGGTGGAGAATTTGTATGTATAGATGCGGTAGAGAAGGCCTTCCTGCTTACTATGATGCTTCTAAGTCAGGCATTAAGGCTATCTCGAGCCAAAATGGCAGATGTGCAACGTACTTCAGTGAAAAACTTTTGGGTGCCAAGTGTAATTACAGTACTTATGATCCAAAATTTTATGCAGTGGTTCAAGCAATGAAGCACTGGAAGTACTACTTATATAATAAAGAGTTTGTTTTATATACTGACCTTGAGGTTCTGAAGCATTTGTATAGCCAAGATAAGGTGTCATCATGACATGCCCTATAAGTAGCCTGCCTTGAGTGTTTTGCCTATGTGGTCAAACATAAGTTTGGAATTACAAATAGAGTTATTGATTCTTTGAGCCACAAGAGTAATTTTTTTTATTTATTACAATTCGAGTTGAGATATCTAACTTAGACTCTTTCTCTACATTATTTGATATTGATCCACATTTCTTTATTATTATGGAAAAGGTTAAAGTTGGCAAAAATTCAGATTTCTTGTTGCATGATGAATTCTTATTCAAAGAAAATCATTTATGTATTCCAAACTGCAGCTTAAGCCTAAAGATTATTCAAGAGTTCCATCGTAATGAGCATATCGGTTGAACATAAACTTACAACTGATTTAGGCTTCTTACTTCTGGCCTACCATATGGCAAGAGGTGGAAAAATATGTCCAAAAATGTTAAAATTTTCAAATCTCTAAGGGCATAGCTACTGGTGGTGACCTATACATGCCCTTGCTATTACCTACTTAGCCTTGGGTGGACATCATTATGGATTTTGTATTGGGATTGCTTTATACACATCGTGGTAATCATTCCATCTTTGCTGTTATTCATCATTTTTCTAACATAGTTCATTTTATCCCATGCAAAAGAATGATTGATGCTATCAATGTATCCCAATTTTACGTTGAGAGGTTGATAAAACCATATTTTGAATATAAATCAATAATTATTCTAGTGATATTTTTATTATTATCAATTGAATTCGATGAATTTCTCTATGAAGTTAGAATAGTTTGCATTTGAGTGTTTACTTTACAAAATATGTGTTTTGGGAGAAATTGGAACAAAAATTGATGAAAAATTGAAAGAAATTGAGATGCAAAATAGAAAGGAAGAAAATCAGACCAAAATATAAGAAAAACTAATTCCAAGGTTATGGAGTCACAAACCCACGACCTTAGAAATAAAATCAATACTATCCCATTAGAAAAGAAGTCAATCAGAAGAGTCCAAGATTGATTTCATGACCACGGTCGTGGGCTTCCAATTTCCCACTGGCTAATGAAGAAGTTTTCGGTAGCCAACTAAGGTGCAATTATACACTATCGTGGGATTTAATACCACAATTGTTAGGCAGCTGCAGACTTCAATTTTATGCAAATTCTTGCTCAATTTGGATTTCTAATCAAGAAGGATGTCTCCAAATCTACTCTAGATACATTCTTAATCAATTTAGAAGGCTCCAAACCCCTATATAAGCAAAGCCTCCTTCCTTATTTTTATCATCTAATATTCTTAACAAGATTTTCAAGAGTTTCTTTGGATAGAGAGAAAGAGGCTTAGCTTTGGAGAAATTCAAGTTCAAACAAAAGTTCCATTCAATCCAAAGAAGTTTTAGAGTTTGTTTCACTTTCCTTTTTAGTTTTAATGTCTTCTAGACATTTTTTTTTATTTTCTTTTGTTAGTTACTTTTCAATTATGGTTAACTAAAACCCTAATTAAAGTTAGACAATTCAATTAGTTATTCTATGGTGAACTTCATATTTATTCAATTCAATATTATTTCTCTTTAATTATTTTGTTATCTTTATGCTTAAAGCTAATAATTATTTGGTCAATAATTATTTGATTTGAGATATTGTGTGATGGAGTGAGAGTGGAAGCATAATATTAGTTTAAGGAGATAACAGTCTTAAATAGTTTATCTTAAATAGTTTTTACTTAAAGATAAAAAATACTTAAGAGGTTAATTACAGATCTTCATAAAACCTAACGAATCGAATTAATTCTTAAGATCATGAGAGTAGACTTATGAGTTAATATCTAAGGCTATTCAAAAACCTCAGTGGCTAGATGAACTCGACTTAATCTAAGCGGTTCGGGTCAAGTTGGGCTAACCCAACCCAACTAATAGGTAGGGCTTAGGGTTTATAAGTCAGATCTGAGTACGAGTTTTGAGTTTATTCTAGAGGTCCTCGGGACAACTTGACCCGAGTATTTTTGAGTTTTTTTTTAATATATATACATATATACGTTTTCACTAAGAAATCCTACTTAGTATACATTCACACATGCAACTACTTTATTCCCTCATCTCCCTTTCTTTTCCTATTTTTTTTCTTAATTTCTTTCTTAATTTTTTGTCCTTTTTTTTTTCGATTTCTCCTTCCTCTCCTCCCCTTAGTGACAAATCGAGCTCTACAATCTACACTCCTCACCATCATAGTCGCCCTTAATGTAGCCACCGTCACAGTCAGAGGCGGAGATAAAGGGGGTCCCATGGGGCTCTGTTCCCCCCTCAGTTAAAAATAAAAAATTTTTAGGTATATTTGAGAATGAATATTACATTGGTTGAGATGGAACAGCTTGGCCTTACTATGTGAGAGCACGCAACTTCGATCCACGCTCCCAACATTTTTCATCCTTTTTTTTTCCAATCTTTAAAACTGGGCCTTTTAATCAAGCCCATTACAAACAAACAAGATTTGTCAATGACTCTGCCCATTACAAACAAACAAGAATAACTTAATTGTGACTCTTTCTCTTCTTTCTCACGTTTCTTCTTCGTTAATTCCTTTTTCTTTCTTTTTTTTTTCAGATAACAGTTTCTTCCTTTTTCAATTTCATTCTTTCACCGATTGGCACCAGCAAGGCAGCGGCAACAAGTTAAGAATAGGTACACCACTTACTTTTAATCTCATATTTATTTTGTTGTAATTTTTTTATCTTGCTAAAATGAATTGAAATTTGAAAAATAATAAATTAAGAAATTGGCTTGAATACTTGAGGACATTATAAATTTGAAATATTTAATTTGATTTTATAGTATGAAGTTTTTTTTTTTGAGAAAAGTAGTATGAAGTTAAATTGAAATTATTATTTTTTTGTAGTTTATAATCTGGAATTTTTTTATTTCTTTTATAATTTGATATTTTTAATGTTTAGTATTTAAGTTGAATTGGACCCCCCTTATCTAAAATTCTGGCTACGCCACTGGTCACAGTCGCCCTTTATGTAGCCACTGTCACAGTTACTTGGATTTTAGATATGATATTTTTTCCTTCTAAATATTTTTATTTTATCAATTCTGTTCTTTATTTTATTTTTTTTTAAAACAAAGATGGTGGTGGTTTTTATTTTTTAAATTTATTCTTTCAGTGTTTGATCTGAGATGGTGGTGGTTTTTACTTTTTAATTTTGTTCTTTTGGTATTTGATATGCGATGGTTATGGGTTGCTTGTCAACTAGCAATTTGTTTGTCAATTATGTGGGGGATTTTTTTTTTTGAAGATTCTCCAAATTGCATGGGTTGTGTGGTGTTTGTATGGGTTTGCTAATTTTTTCAATAATCTTTGGCAGCACTGTGAATGTTTTTTTTAAAGATTATTTGCTTTTATCCTCTGAATTTCCTTTGTATATTTACAAATAAATATAATAAATATTTGACATTTTAATTTTGTAAACTTAAAAAATGAAAAAAAAAACATAAGAAAAGAAATTCATAGCAAAGAGTAAAGGTTATACAGTACTCGTATGAATTGGTTATATGTAGACGATAATGGCCTTAAGAGCACATGAAATTATATTTTTTAAAAAATATATATCATAATATTTTGGTATGTTAAAGATCACTATATTAGCAGTAATGGTTATGTATTGGCTCGACTAGCCTGGTCAACTCGAGCTATCTTGGACCATCCAGCCTTAGGGTCAAGCCATGGGCACAATACCTAAGCCTGAGACATATTCGAGCCGGGCTATAGGCTAGGGGTAAACTCAGCCGAGTCAAGCCTGAGTACATCCATATTAATGTCAATATTAATTTCAGATCTTGATAAAGACTAGAACTTAATTTAAGAAGATTTAACTAATAATAAAAGAATAAATAAATTTGGATTAAAATCCTACAAAATCCATAGATAACCAATTGAATAAGTTTATCCTTAAGTTTTAAAATACAACAACAATAACATCAAAGCCTTAATCTTAAGTTAATTGGGGTCGGCTATATGAATTCTTTTTTTTTTCTACTGAATTCGATTTAGGGCTACCTCTTCTGATAAATTTATAATAGTAAGATCATTTTGTACCATTTTTATCTAAGTTAGTTTTAATTTACCATTGACTCTTTTAGGTATTTATACTTTAATTAGTTTAATTTTCCTAACCGATGCATCTCTAGGTCTACATTTCACATGACCAAACCATCTCAATCTATTCTTTCTTATCTTATCCTCGATAGGTGCTGCCCCTATTTTTTTTTTCTAATGCTCTCATTTCATATTCTTTTCATTCTAGTGTATTCACATATCCATCTTATCATCCTCATTTCTGCAATATGCATCTTACTCATGTGTTGTCCTTTCACAGCCCAATATTCTCTACCATACATCATTGCAGGTAGTATAGCAGTGCGGTAGAATTTTTCTTTCAATTTGAATGGCATCTTTCAGTCACATAACACTCCTGTGGCACTCCTTTACTTTATCCAACCAGCTTTAATCTTGTGACTAACATCTTCTTTACAACCACCATCCACTTGAATAATAGAACCAATGTGTTTAGAATGAGTACTATAAGGTACTGCTACTCCATCTAAAATAACTTTGCCTCATTCTCTATTTGCGTTATTAAATTTATAATATATATACTCAGTCTTAGTTCTACTTAGCTTAAAACCCTTTGATTCTAGAGTACTTCTCCACAACTCTTAACTTTTAACTTATATCTGCTTGAGTCTCATCTATCGACACAATATCATCTGCAAACATCATACACCAAGGGATATTATCTTGTATATGCATTGTTAGCTCATCCATGACCAAGGAAAATAGATAAGGGCTCAAAGCTGAACCTTGATGTAACCCAATAGAAATACGGAAATCCTTAGTATCCCCTCTAACAGTGCGAACACTAATGATATCTCCATCATGCATATCCTTCCAGATATGGATAAGAGGTAAATTTAAAGTAGGTTAATTTAAAATATAAGAGTGAAATTAAAGTAGCAAATACATACATTCGGGTCAACACCACAAATATGCAAAAGTTTCAGGCCAAAATGCAAATAATCAAAATTTTAGGCCAAAATGCAAATATGAAAAGCACTTTCTTAAAATTAAAACAAAATGAAATAAAAATGAAATAAACAAATTCAATCATTTGCAAAATGGAAGAATTATAGGGTTTTGAATTATAGTGAGATATGCAAGTATACTTGAATTTCGAATCTAAATAGCAAATCTATCAAAATTAAAATTTTCATTTTTCATTTTAATTTTGTTCATAAACTTGATATTAACTTTTGAACCAATTTTATTACATAAAACCAATAGTTAACCTCAAATTCCTCATTTCTTTTAAAGTGAATGAATTTATTAAGACATAATATTAATGCAGTCAAAATTATGATTTTGACTTATATTTTTTTTCCTAAAATATAAATTAAGGTGACAACTCTTAAAAACAATTAACTTTTTAATGTAAAGTAGTAAATTTTTCAAAAAGTTGATGGCCTGCTCTTTAGCATTCTCATTTCTTAGTGAGACATGACATAAGACTATTAGAGAGTTTTGATTTTGGTGGTTGAAGCATTTCTTTCATCAATTTTTTTTTTCTTTTTTTGGGTCTTTGCTTCTCTTTTTTATTTTTTGTTACATAGAAGGCAAAAACCTCTAAACAAACTAGTTACCTTTCTGCTATGCTTGACCCCTACTCTATTATGCTTAGTTCAGCTTCTACCACCTTAGGGTATGGTCTTTAGAACATGGCTTCCACTCTAAAAGTAACTCGCATACAATGCTAGCTAGTCGGCAATGTTTAGTCTCACAAAACACTTGTCGGATTTCCACCACCCATTCTACGCTCAACAACTACTGGATATTGGCTATTCAGGGGAGTTTGCGCAACTTTGTTTATTGTCTCTCTAAACAAGGGTAACTATGCTCTTGTCACATTCCACTATAAGGTTTTTGATCCTGAGTCTCTATGCTAACATAGGACTTTAGTGCACGCCCCACAACTCTGCCCTTGTGATTGAACAATGCCTATATTCATTACAAAAACTTATAGCCACTTCCTTTGATTATCTTGAATTAAACCCCCTAACATATGCATGATCTAAACTTCCCTTATATGCCCCCCATTAGTGCTCAACTTATACCAACTAGCACATGGAGGCCCCATCCAACTAATTTCTCAATTCTCGTTGCTTTCACTATACCCGTGATCTCCGCATTCTGTACGGATTGTTGAGTTTGTCCAACTTTGGTCCATATATGATGAATCATTTTCATCACGTGACAATGACTTGTACTAAAAAAAACCAATTGATTTCGAGCACTCCAAATCCAACAACATGATATAGGGAATAGAAATTCCCATGTAACACCATCATTATCATGGTGAGTCAATCAAAGACTCTTTATAATCAATTGATGTAAATGAATGGAGAAGAAAAAATCAAAAACCTTTTGGGCTCCTAGTTTCTTCCAAATGCAATGAGAAAATACACAATCTCTTAAAACATGAAGTTCATTCTCCAATAATATACCCACATCTTGGATAACTCTCATCCTTAGTCAGATGTTATTTCGCCCATTCAACATTAGTCAAAATTCTTCCCTTGGTAGCCAACCACATGAACATGCTAACTCTATGAGGTCCTTTAATTTTTCAAATTTTACTCCAGTCCTTGTCTTCCTCATCCCACCATCAAGAATAATAGAATAAAAAGATTTTATAGTGAATTTTCCACTATCATAGAAAGCCCAATATAACTCATCCTTCAAATAATTCAGACCTAAAGGTAGAACTAAGGAAAATGAGTATTATATTATGAGGTAATTGATGAGTAAATTCATGTCATTTCCATCTAGCCAATTGATCTACATAATCCTAGACATTGCGATTTAAATGTATGGTAGGGATTATGCTTAATGCACTCTCTTAGAGAACTATATTCCTATCCAAGCATCGATGGGTCTAAAATTTGAACACCTTTTTTTGAATAAACAACCTAGCTTACTCCTGACAAGGTCTATTTCCAATATCTACCCATTACTAAAGAGTAAAACCATTTATGGTATTTAATTCCTTCATCATTATCTCCTCTCCTTGTCCATACTTGACTCTTAGAACCCTTGCCCATTGCTAATCCCCTTCTGTCAACAGTTTCCAATTCAACTTCACGATAAATACCATATTCATCCTACAAAAGTTCTAAAGAGCAAGACCCCCTCTCTATTTGGAGTGCAAACCTCCTCCCATTTGACAAGAATTAATTTCTTATTTTGGTCCACCCCTCCCCATATGAAAACTCAACAAGCCTGGTCAATCTCATCACAAAATGGCTAGTAGTAGATACAAGGACTACATAATATGTACGAGAATTATAGCAATAACATGTTTATTCAAATAGCAAGGGCCATATTCTTCACGTTCCAGTCCTGCAATCTCTTGTTCACCTTGTCAATAATTCCACTATATATATATTTTTGTTTACCTTGTGATGAAGGAAAGGAACCCTAAAATAGGTACCCAAGTCCTTTGTTGGTGAGACTCCTAATTCATTCCCAAGTTATCTTTTAAAGAAGTGTCATGACACTAGGTAACAAGCACCAAGGCCTTCCAATAATTAGTGGGTTAGGCCATGAGCCCGTGGGATTGATGTCAGATGTTGTGGAGTCAACATTAAAAGAAGAAGAAATGCAAAAGGAATGTGTATGCTGATGTCTACAATAAAATTGATGCTGGCATCGAGAATGATTGTCTAATGATTACCAAATGATCGTTGTATAGCTGGAGAAATGCTATTGTTCACTGTGAGTTGTTATAGTTATCTATTTACTCATGAGCTACTGGAATTTTATAGAGTAAATAAGAATAGTCAATTAGTGGAAAAAGTTGTTATATAAAAGCATTGTACAATCACAATGTGATCATGATGAATCAATAAAATTGAATATCTCTAGTTCTCTAGCTTATCTCTCTCTCTCTCTCATTTTAATCTCTATTCTCTCTTTTCTATCTTCCTCTTAATTCTTCTTCTTTTCCTTTTTTCTTCTCTTCTCTCTCCTCTTTTCTTTCTTCTAATCTCTATTCTTGTGTTATTTCCACAGCAATCCACAACCTCCTTAAATCTCCAACCATCCAGTTTCAAGTTAGGAACACTAAGGTACCTGAAAATTGGTATCAAAGCATTTGATTGATTTAATTGAGGACCTAACCCTCGCAAATCTGGTAAGTATGGCCAGAAAGAATATGATTGTGGTTACAAAAGCACATCACCTCTAGCAAGTGGAGGAGCAAGTTCAACTGTTAGATAAGAGGTCTCAGGCATTGATGTATGAGAGCTTATATCAACAGTCATAGTAGGGTCATGAGCAACAAACCACTCATATTTGCATCCAAAAACAAATGGATCAAATGATGGATATGATGAGAATACTTACTGCTCAACTGCAGAGTAAGCTAAACAATTCCAATCCTCAGGTGCCAAACAATCCAAATTCCCAAACCTCCATCTCTCTTGGTGATAGAATTTGTAACACCCTTATGCCCTATATAAGTACAATTCATATTTTCAGCATATGTAAAATATGCATATATGGTATAAAAATTTCATAAACCGATTTAATAAAAATTTTCACATTTCTGTTTTAAGATTTTAAATACTAATATATAAAATTAAATAGTATATAAATATTTTTTATTTGCTATAGTAACTCGAAATAACATTTTATATGAAAATCTCTAGAAAAAATTCGTCAAAGTTTTGTCTGTAATTTGGACGTTCCCAAAATTCAGCAAAACACAACTTGCATAAAGCAAACACTCCCAATAAAAGTTAATTTACCATTTCACCAATGCTTCTCAATTTCTCCATATTTTCTCAAAATACTTATATATAGATATATAAATTAACACATATAAAATTTCATCTGAACAAATTATTCAAAACATTCTTTACAATTTACATTATATACTTTCAAAAATATATCATAACATATATAAAATTAAAATACATTGTAACATCAAATATCTACATGTTGGTAACTGGCTCTGATCTTGATGTACCCAAAAATAACTCTTTAAGCTCAATAAATACAAACCTAGACCCGACCAGATCTAGTAGAACTTTACGGCTCTACCAAATCATCCATGACACCTATGCGACGAATTACGATAGCGCTAAGCCGAAGCCTAGTGGTACAAACTTTGATAATAATAATAAAACTCAATACAATGCCAATGAACAATGCATATAGATGTCAAATCATTCTACTTTTTTTATATTTTTCAAATATTTCATAATCGCAACTCATAGCATTATATTGCTCAATTGTATCACAATTCATAATTCACATTAAAGCAAAGACAAACATGGGTCCAAAAAAGATCTAATATGCTATTTAAATTTCAGAGTTACTGCTTTGGTCCATAATGACACAATGTGTCTAGCCCCGTAGACAATATATTCATGGATAATGTAACAGCCACAGTCTCTTGGACCTCAACCCGGCTAGACCCTTAGGCCCCAGTATCTTGGTCCTCAACCCGGCTAGACTGCTACAGTTTTTGAGGCTTACGACCCAGTCTTCTCACCCCAAAAATATCATATTTATCAGCTGGCCTGACTTACGACCCAATCTTTTCACCATTCCAGCGTTTAGCTCGTAGGCAATCATAGGCATGCCACCAAACCCAGAACTCTGAAAATTGAATAACATATTAGGCAAACAATTTATTCATATTTCTCATTATCAAATTCTTTCATAATTTCTTTATGAAAACTTTTCTCATTTTCTTATTATCAAACTAGGCACATTGCCTTATTATATCATCTTTTTCTCACTTTTTTTTTTCATTTATTTATTTTTTTCATTATTAATCTCTTTCTCATTGTCACATATTCAATCTAGGCATATTGCCTTATTTTCATATTTTTTCTCATCTTTCTCATTTGTCTCATTTTTATCAATATCAATTCATTTCATTATTCCACATATCTTATTTTTGCATTCATAACACATTCTTCAATTACTTTGGGTATTTTCACATAATATACATATTTCACATTCTACACATTTTAGCCATTATCAATGTCTTTTTACAATGCATTCAACACATATATGACATTACAAATGTCATAGCACATTATCCATACTCAATCAATGAACCAAGTAACTTAACACATTTTTCAACCAAAATGTGTTAAGCCCAAATGTCATGCAAATATAAACAATATATTCAACATGTCAAAAAAAAAAATAAACAATATATTCAAAGCTTGTACATACCTCCACTAGCAACCTAAAGCAAGCTTAACACAACCTCCAATCCTATCCTTCCAACTTGCCCTTTACCACTTGGATAAAGCAAATCAACCTCCCTCAATGCCTATACCAAATATGATCATACATAATCATTTAATATCACATTCTAAGGTATTCTCAACATCAAACCATAATTAAACATCACTCTAAACCAAATCCCAAAATTAAGCTTCACCTCACTTTAAAAAATCATATCAAGCCATTTAAATTAGTGTTTTAAGTTTATTAATATCATTAGAAACATGTTTTAGCATGTTTAAACCAATTATATTAATTAACCACATGCTTATGTTCAAAATCCTAAAATGACATAACCTTCGCCATTGAAGGATCTCCATTCCAACTTAATCCAATTATCATTTCAATCTTATTTTTACCACTTATATCATTAAATAACATGATTTAAGCATTAAAATCAAACAATTAATCATTTTTTGAAAATTCACTTTTCCAAAACCCTAAATCAATACTACCATCTTCAAACTCTATCCAAACTTAACTAAATCCATCATTAGATTTTAAAATCCTTGTTTATGCATCAAAAAAACACATTTGTAACCAATTTGCACAATTAAAAATCATGATTTCAAAAACTCAAATGTTCCATAACCCTAAATTCTCTCTCTTCACCAAACTCAACTGAAATTCAACTATTTCTTAAATATAACCTTAAAATCATTGTTAATCACTTAAAATAACTCATCCATATCTAAATAGATAATTAAATCTTAGAACTTCAAAAACCCAAAGCACACATATTCATACTTTCATGGAAATCTAAAGAAAAAGTGAGTAAACTTACTAATTAAAGAGAAAGACATTAAAAATCCACTTTAAACTTTGTAAATATTTCAATTAAATGAGTTTGGAAAAAAGCAAATCCCTCTCTTGAAGCCATGAAAGTCATCCTTGAAGGAAAGAAGAAGAAGAAGATAAAAAAAATAATTTTCTCTTTCCTCTCACTCACATTTTCAACCTTATATATATTATTATTTTAATATATTTTTAATTAATTAATTATTTAATTAATTAAAACCCCAAAATATTATCTTCCATCCAAAAATATTTATTTTTGAATTATTTTATTAGTTTTAAAATTTTAAGATTTAATTACCAAAATACCCTTTTACTTTGACTTTTCTTTTAAAAAGTGTTGTCTTTTATATGTTATGTATATTTTACATATATATCACATATATGTTTCATTTTTTCATTTAAAACCCCTTCATTTTTCATTTAAAACCATTAATATAATTTATTCTTTTAAATTATAATTTATTTTATCAAATTTCCACAAATTAGAATTTTTCAAAAATTTAGGATATTACACATGTGCACAAGTAATGTGTATCTTATATACATATTAAATGTACCTTATATGTGTATTAAATATTAAGTATGTAATGTATTAATCCAACATATAAAATTTTATATCTCCAAATACTTATTTAATTTCTCCAAAATCACGGATGTTACAGAATTTTTCCTAAACAACCAATCCAAATTCAATAGTCCACCACAATCACTCCTACCCAAATAGCTTCACAACCACAACAACAAATGAAAACTCAAATGGTATCAGATGCGGATCTTATATTTTGGCTTAAAGAAATTATTTGATGTTGTGATTTCAATTTAACAACCATTAGTTGTATTCAAAGTAAGTTGGAAGAGGAATTTAAGGTAAGTTTACTGTATAGAAGAATGTTTATTAGGAACAAATTTTGAATTTCATTGATACTCTGAATAGCAATAATAATGAAGAACTAGGAATTGAAGAGGTTATACAAGACACTAAAGAAGTTCTTGAGAATCCAATCCCTAATTGCTAATCTTCTTCTCTCTCTCACCCATGTTCTTCTCCTCAACATCTTAATTCTCTTCCAATTTAAAACAAAATAATTTCTCTCCCCTCTCTCATCTTCTCTAAAAACACAACCATATCTCATTCTCTTTTCCCTTTTATTTTTAATACTCCCATGCCGATGAATAAGTTGCTGCTAACATTATCAAAACACTACCCAAAGCCTAAATGCCAATCTACCTCCTCACCCTACAATCCCAAGTTTAATTAAGTAGAGAATTAAGGATATTAATGAACAACAGAAGAAACGAATTCCAGCAGCCATTGACATTGATGGGCCAAAAAGAATTATAATGGATAATGTTGAATCTGGTAGCAAATTTGTGTTTGTGATTCAATTAGGTGTTTTTACGGAAAATACAAAATCTATTCAAGAGAATTTATGCCTTGAAGGTGTTTAAAAAAATGCCAATTAAGAAGAAAAAGAAACACAATGTTTTGCTTAAGGAGAATTTGAAAGTTGCTATTAATGAGAAGTTGCAGCATGTTTTCATTCACTAGTTGAATATATCTGATGTGAAAACTATTGGGAAAGACATTGGTTTATTGAAATTTCCACAGTGTTTCCTTGAGGACAAGAAAGCTTTTCAAGCCAGGGGTAATGTCATGACATCGGGTGACAAGCACTAAGGCCTTCTAATAATTTAGTGGGTTGGGGCATGAGCCTATGGGATTGATGTCAGTGCTGTGGAGTCAACATTAAAAGAAGAAGAGATGCAAAAGGAATGTGTGTATGCTAATGTTGACAATAGAGCTGATGCTGGCAGCGAGAATGATTGTCTATTGATTATTAAATGATCATTGTATAGCTGTAGAAATTTTATTGGCTAAGATTAGTCACTGTAAACTATTATAGTTAGCTATTTACACATGAGATATAGGAATTTTATAGAGTAAATAAGAATTGTCAATTAGTGGGAAAAGTTGTTATATAAAAGCATTGTACAATCACATTGTGATCATGATGAATCAATAAAATTGAATATCTCTAGTTCTCTAGCTCTTCTGTCTCTCTCTCATTTCAATCTCTATTCTCTCTTTTCTATCTTCCTCTTAATTCTTCTTCTTTCCCTTTTTTCATCTCTTCTCCCTCCTCTTCTCTTCCTTCTAATCTCTATTCCTTTGTTATTTCCACAATAGTCCACAACTTTGTTGAAGCCCTAACAATCCAGTTGTAAGTCAGGAACACCAAGGTACTTAACAAGGAGCTTAGCTTATTCTTAGAAAATAGATTTTTGTTTTGGCCAAGCTCACTATTTGCCTAGAATTTTGTAAAATGCTTCTATAATTGCCTTCATCTCCTTTGTTTGGAACATGGTAGCTTCCCTAAAGAGAAGTATAACATTTGCAAAGACTAAATGAGAAATTTGGGGGGCCATGCTTACCAAGAATAATCAGTTTCCATTTCTTTAAATCAAAACTTAATTGGATACCATGGGCGAGTCTCTCCATGCATAAATAAACAAATAAAGAGATAAAGGATCCTCTTAATGTACTCCTTTAGTAGGCTTAAATGGTTTTGAGATGTCCCCATTCCATTGAACTTGCATTGAAATAGAGACCAGACTCTTCATGATGACTAAACTGAGGTATTGCGAGATGCCAACCTTGTTTAAAGTATACTTGATGAAATTCCAGTTTATATTATAATAAGCCTTCTCAAGGTCTATCTTTATTCCCATAAACCCTTCTTCCCCTTCTTCTTACTCATTTTATGGATTGCCTCTTGTGCTATTACTATATTTTCAATAATGTTCCTCCCATGTAAAAAGCTAGTTTGATTAGGACTCATCACTAGATGCATGATAGATTTGAGCTTGTCTGCAATCACCTTTGTCACAATCTTCACAATACATTGAAAAAGCTTATAGATATGAATTACATAATGTATTCTAGTGTTGTGACCTTAAGAATTAAGCAATCATGGATTTATTGACATTCTCCATGACCATTCCATCTCAAAAATTCTTTTAACAAAATTACATATTAAAGGCCTTATTACATTTCAACAATGCTAATAGAAAATAGCATGGTACCCCTTATCCATGGGCTTTCAAGGGATCCATCTCAAAGAGAGCTTGTTTAGTATCCTCGTCCTCAATTAGATTATACAAAATTACACAACCATCATTGTCAATGCTAGGGAAGCCAACAAAAGTAGTATAAGGAGGCCAAGAGGGTACCTCCTCCTTATACAAATGAGCAAAAAACTGCATGGCCATTTTTTTATATCCTCTAGATTATTGGTCAAATTTTCATTATCATTTCTTAACTTCTCAACTTTATTTCGAGGGTGTTTCTTAAAACTGGAGCTTTTCAGCTTATTGTGAATAAGTGATTTTTAGATTATAATCATATTAAAAATAAATACTTAAGCGTTTCTGTAAACTAGTTAATAATCAGCTGATAATCAGTTTATAATCAGTTAAGTGTTTCTGTAAAATCAGCTTATAATCAGTTTTTAATTGCAGAAACTGTCAAAATGACCAAACTGTCCCTGAGTTTATTTATTGTATAAAAATAATTTTTTAAATGTCAATTCAAAATTTATTTTGCAATTATAATAATAATAATAATAATAATAATAATAATAATAAAATTTATTTAATAATAATAATAAAATTTATTTAATAATAATAATAATAATATTGGTGTTATCAATAAATTATACAAATAAAAACTACCATGTAAATATTACTAAATTAATTAGAATCCTAAAAATATTAATTAGAATCATAAAAATAAAAGAATTTTGATGGAAACTAAAGTGTATAGGGTGGACAAATTTGAAATATTGAAGATTAGGTAGGGATAGTATGATCTTTTACTTGGTCAAAACTGCTTAAAAAAAAAGTAGCAAAACTCAACTTTTAAAAAACTGATTAAAATCAGATTATAATCTACTATTTAAGTTTTCAGAAACACTTAAATAAACAAATTATAATCTAAAAACTGCTTATAATCAGTTTTGACCAGCTTTTAAGTTTTGAGAAACACCCTCTTCTTCTCTTCTTCTGAACAACAATCCAAAGGAAATATGCTATGTTTCTATCCCTTCGATTCACCAGTCCACTTGAGCTCTTTGCATCCACAACAACTCTTCTTAGGCTTCAATTCTTTCGAGTTCTTCCCCCGTTTCAATATTAAGCTTTTGGAGGTTCTTTGATTCATACTTTTCTAAAACACATTGAATGCCACCCAAGCGCTTCGGAATATTCCTCTTTTATTAAAGATGCTGTCAAATATGTTTATGTTCAACTTCACTAATTCAGGAGAAAACCTGGCTACAACCTCCAAGTAATCTACATTGCCATTCCAATTCTCAGGAACAAACCTCTAAAAATCACCATAGAGAAGCCATGAAGCCATAAAATGGAAAGAGGGATTACAATTTTGATAAGAGGCCATCCCAAACTTAATTGGATAGGGTGGTTGTATGATTGTAGTTTTAAAAGATGGAAAACTATAACATCTTCAAATTTTAGTAACCATGAGGATCTATAGAAGGCACTGTCTAACCTTTCTTTGAGATTACCTTAAACCCACATATACTCCTACTTATAAACCCCTAAGTGTATTATGTAATACTGTTTGAACCATTGCTTAAAAGAATTACACACCCCGTTGCACTAAGGAGACCTGCCTTTCTTCTTCGAGCCACTAAGGAGTGCAGTGAAGTCCTCTGCCAACATCCATGGTTTAGTAATATGTGAGCAAGTCTTCCCAGTTCCAACTATAGTAATTTTCAGCAATTTGCTATCGGACTAGCATAGATGACTGTGAATAGTGAGCTAGTGACATTCTTCCCCCTTACTACCATATAGATGTATTGTTTGTGAATTTCTTTGATTGAAATGGATAAAGAGTCATTCTAGAGAATCCATATACATCTCTCTAAACTCGTATCTTTAGTCCTAAAGGAATTAGAGAACCCAAAGCTATTAATAAACCTATTGACTTAAGACCTACTAACTCATGGTTCTAATAATGTAACCAAATAGGGCTTATAAGTATATCTTAAGCTTTTGAAAACATGTACAAACTCTTTTGTGGCTACCCTTTGGCATTTCCACATACATAGGCGAAAATCCATAAACCAGAAGTATAAATCATTGCGTAGGTCTAAGAAATCTTGGGTTATCAGTATCCATGCATGTTCAAATTGAATTCTTCCAAAATGGGAATTCCATTACAATCTACATCTATCAACATCTCACCCTCCTCCCTTAAGTCCATACTGGGGTCAGGGAGTCTTGGTGGTAAAGTGCAATTTGTTATCATCACTCTTATATCCTATTAGTCTTGAATAAGAATTGCAGTATGGTTTTCTACGTTTTAGGCTGTCTTGTTTGGGACAGTGGAAAATATAGTTCATGGGAATGCTAAAGTGGCTTAGGCTTCATTCAGTGAGTTACAGTTATTAGTCTATTTCATATTAGCGTGGTTAAGGCAATCCTTAGGGTGAAGCATTTCTTGCATGGCCTGCATAGGTTTATTGGGTTTGTCAAGGCAATAATTATTTCTCCTATTTGCATGGATAGATTTTCTAGCATTTGTAATAGTCAGGTTACCATTATTAAAAGAAGTAAAATTAATAATGAGCACTAGCGGTCATTGTTTTTAGAGGGTTAGTCTTTTAATTGCTCACTCTCCTCTTCTAACAGAGGAAGTGTATCAAAATAAGAGCTTCCCACAATTCTTTCCCCATTAGTGTCAAAATGTTTCATGATTCAATTGACTTATGTTCCTCCTTCGTTTTCGAGTCACTGACATCCATGAATCAAAATGGGTAAGTTCAATTTCACCGTCCCCTTTAGCCATTGCCATCCCTACCATTTCCTTAATCATATTGTCTTCTCGAGGCATTTTTCTGTATGAGGTTAGGTCATATAGTGAGTATAGAGGCCACATACAAAGCACATTCCTAGTAGTCCCTCATACTCAATGAGATGAAAAGGGCTTGTTCAAATCTAACTCCATTCAATGATTGTAAATTTCCCTCTAGACATGTTCTCAACATTGTATTCAATCTGAAATAATTTTCTAATAGAGTCTCTTATTTCTCTTAAAACTCTCTTGCGGTACAAATGCAAAGGTAATCCATGGATTCTTATCCAAGCAATAAGTGATTTCATGGCCTCTGTTGTGCTCTTACAATATAGGTACCAGAAATAGAGGACTAAATAATGGCCATGATTAACCATGGTTTTTCATCATACCTTTCTACATTTCCTAACTTGAATTGAACTAAATCAAGAAAATAATCCCTATCAAGGTCAATAACATGAAATCTCCTTATGTCATTCCACACATGCTTTGGAGTTTCATGCAGAAAAATATATACCTAATAGTTTGTCCTAACAACTTAACAATAAGGTAGACATTTATAGCCTATACAGTGTCTCTTTTACCCTATATGACAAGTTTATCTCTGAGATCTCATCTTTCATTGTTATCATAAGATTATTATTTTCTAACTTGATTTCCTCCTAGCTCTTAAAGGATGTTGAAGGGTAATGTGTCGTCTCCCTTATAAATGTATCTTTAAAAGAGATGTAGTTATTATCTATATTTATTGACCATGTCTACCACTGCCCCATTACATATCTTTTTTTTTTTGTCTAATTGTCTTTTGTGAGAGGAAGGAGTTGGTAGTGCCTAGAATTTTAGTACCACCCATAAAGAACTTTTAGCTTAAATTCTCTAGTTTCTATTTTTGTCTTCCATTTTTCCCTTTAATCTCCCCATCACTTTTTTTTTTCTCTTCTTTATCTCTCTTTATTTTCTTTATTTTCTTTTTAATTTAAGCCACTCTGTTTTTGCCAAAAAGTCACACAAACCTTCTTTATATACTTTCTTATTTTAACCTTTTTCATTCTTTTTTTTTTCGTCTCATTTTTTCAAGCACGCTACTATAATGTCCCTCAAAAAATGTAACTTTTTAGAAAAATTCACATGTTTATATAATTCATGTCCATTAAATTATAGTATTATCTTAAAATTAAGAAATAATCTACTTTATAAACTCCACGAAATGCAAATTTTCTTACGATACACAAATTTTATCATTTGATGTCATAAGTTTATATTTTACACCATATCAATCCACCTCAAGTTGGAAATTTTCTCGATTATTGACGTGACAAGTTTGGTAATATTTTTTTATATGCTTAAAATGCACCTATGAACTTAAAGGGCAAGACAGAAAGAAAAACAAAATAAAATATAAATTAGCCATAATATTATATTTATTTATTTTTATTTTTCTAACCTAAGAAGTAACAAAGCATCATCATCATCATCAAAGCTAAAGAGTCAAATTAACAGAAGCATCTCTCTAAAGAACCCTTCTTTTTTCCTTTCTCTCTCTATACATTTTTTCTCCATGGATATCTCTTTCTCTTTGATTCCCTTCAATTCCTTCAAGGTACGGCTTTCAGTTTCCTATTTAACAAAGGTGAATTTCTTAAGGTTTCAAATTTCAAATCATCTGTTCAATATTCTAAATATCTGATTTTTTTTAAATTTCTTGTTCTTTTCCAGTTTTGATGTGGTGATTGTAGGTATAAAGCAAGGGTATGTAGGTATAAAAAAAATGGGTACCATCATCTTGACTTCGTTTTCTCGACTTTGGGTTTTGGAACTAAAAATGGATTCTAAGCACTGTGATTCATGCAAGTCTCTTCTTCATTAATTAATTTTTTTAAATTGTTGTGAGTTTCAATTAGTTAATTTTCATTATTTGCGGGCACCTTTAAATTTAGAATCGCTCCTGTTGCGGCGGTGGTCGGCTTGTCGTTGAGACTATAAAATCACTCTGTTGCATATACAAATTGAGGCTTGAGAGGGAAAGGAAAACAAGTCCAACAAATAATAATCATTCCATTTGCATTTAAGCTTGGCCTTGCCTCCATAATAATCATTCCATTTGCTTTGACTGTAAAATTATTCTATTGCATTATTGAAAAGTATTTTTATATATTTATTATTATATTTCCCCCATCTTTTGGATTCTAGTTGTCGGTAGATTTGAGTATATATTGTAATTTTTTTTTTGATGGGTTTGTGAATACAAAGTATAGAATGATAGACACCCTTCTGGAAAGTAGAAACAATGGGTCGAAATGGAAAATTTATTGGTAAATGAAGGATTTTTTATTCATTTGATAAAATTTAACATAAAAAAATATAAAAAATAAATGGGGAAGCCGCATAAAAATTTGATATGAAAACAGTGCATTTTGTGCAAATTAAACAGACAATTCAGAGCTTGCCATGTAGAAAATTCCAACCTAAGATGGGATTGATCTGATGCAAAATATAAATTTATAGCACCAAATGGTAAAAAAAAAAGTTGTGTTTGTTCTGAGAATATTCATATTTTTAGGGATTAAAAAGTAAGTTATCCCTAAAATTAAAATATAGAGAAGAAATAAAAAACAAAAATACAACATTTTGTGTATAAATAAGGAGTACAAGAAATGTTTCCAAAAATTGGTAAAAATAAATAAAGTTTATATTAGGAAAACTTAAATGTATCACTAGACTTTAGTAGTTGAGTATTTGTTTCATAATGTAGGAGATTGAAGTCAACTAATACGTAAGTGTATACATTTTTTCAATAAACGAAAAGAAAAGGGAGAAAAAAAGGAAAATTATAATATAACCCGTGTACATTCCGCTGATTATTAACTGTGTGTGTTGATATAAAGCAATGGACAATTGTGTGCCTATTAAAGTGAATCTCCTTCAACTTCTCAACAACATTCTGTTATATATGCAAGTATACAATCAACAATTGAGAAGTTAACAATTACTATTACGTACCACTCACACATTTACGTGTGATTTTTGGTTTATAGTTAGTTAAAGAAATGAATAATAAATTACATATTGAAAATGTGAAAACTGTTTGTGAACCATTTATCTTACAAATTTATGGACTGTGACAATAAGAGAAATAAAAAACAAACACCCAAGTGATCATCACTTTTGGATAGCATATTGAGTATTCAAGTTTGTTAGCAACAAACAGAATTATTATATGAACATTAATACTGAAAATTCGGTAGCTAAACTCTACCTATATATAAGGGTTAGTAAATCTTTTCTCAAATCATAGTTGCTGTTCTTTTTTTTTTTTTTTTTTTTTTTTTGTCTTTTTCATTTTCTTTCTCATCTTCAAATATTTGATTTCTATACGATAATAAAATCCTCCTTTAGTTTTTGTATGGTGGGCTTTGTGCTTTAGGCACCAAAGTAATTAAGAACATAATGTTATCAATGCAAATTTCAGATAATCAAAAACTTACTTGCACTGAGTTTCCACCAAAGATCAATTCAAATGGTATTTGGGAGAATATAAAATCTCCTAATTCAATTTTTACATATTCGCTGCCATTACTGAATTTGCAGATTCTTATTTTTTTCTTTATCACTCAAGCTTGTCATTTCATTCTCAAGCATGTCGAGGTCCCTATAATCGTCTCACAACTTCTTGTAAGTGGGTTTTTCTTCTTTAATTTCCTCTTGATTCATTTTGTTATTTGCACTCTATTTTTTTTATTTGAATGAAGAAATGATTTCCCCATAATGATAAAATTCTTTATGAATTGTATTAATATGTAAGTAATGAAGTATGTTATTTGCCTTGATCCAGGCAGGTGTGATCCTTGGCCCTTCATTGCTTGGGAACAATACAAAATTTAAGGAAGTTATATTCACAATTGAAAGTCAAGATATACTTGGCACAATATCCACCTTAGGCTACACATTTTTCATTTTTCTTTGTGGAGTGAAAATGGATGTTGGAATGATATTTAAAACAGGAAGAAAAGCATGTGGGATCGGTTTTTTGTCATTAGCTGTACCTTTAACAATTGGCCTGGGAATTGAAGCAGCAATGGGAAAATCTTGGCTCGTAAAAGATATTCGAGATAATCTATACTTAATAACAGCAGCACTCTCTGCAACTCCTTTCCCAGTCATTTCAACCCTTTTGGCTGATGTCAATATTTTAAATTCAGAAATTGGTAGATTAGGACTATCAGCAGGAATGATTGGTGAAATGGGTACTGTGGGTCTTTTCAGTTTATCTACTTATATTACAATTGTGAAAAGGAGTTCAATTCAGATTGCTTTTAGAAGTATTGGGTATACAATTGGCTATATTATAATGGCCATTTTTTTCATTAGGCCAACAATGTTTTGGATTGTCAAACAAACACCAAAAGGAAGGCCTGTAAAGGATATTTACATTATTCTCATTATTGTAATGATTTTTGGAAGTGGAATTGTCTCTAATGCATTTGGACAATCTGTTTTCTTTGGACCATTTGTTCTTGGTTTGGCTATACCAGATGGACCTCCATTAGGATCTGCTTTAGTAGAGAAGCTTGATTGTGCCGTCTCAGGGATTTTTCTTCCATTATTTGTCACTTCATCAGCTATGAGAGCTGATTTTACAAGTCTAAACCTAAACAAAAATTTAATAACAGTTGAAGCCATCCTCATTATTTCGACATTATCAGCCAAGATAGTGACATGTTTCGTAGCTTCATTGTTCTCTAAGATGCCTTGGAATGATTCGCTTACACTTGCCCTTATTATGAGCAGCGAAGGCATTGTTGAGTTGGCAACTTTTAACTTCTTAAGAGACAATCGGGTATTTCATCTGCCTTGCATACTTTGCATTCCTCTACTTGATTTTTCCTTACATAATACGTTAATAACTTCAACAAAATTAAAGTTCAGCTATTAAATAATAAGTTGAAATCTTATTGTTATATTGAAAAATTATAGAAAAGTTTAATGACCATTAGAATAATTTGCTCTATTTTTTAACAGCTAGTTAACCCAATTCCCTTTTTTCTTCTTACATTGCAGAAAATTACTGGAGAAACTTTCACTGTACTATTCTTAAGTGTTCTAGCCACGGCAAGTATAGTGCCAATTCTTGTGAAAAAACTGTATGATCCTTCAAGAAAATATGCTGGTTACCAAAAGAGAAACATCATGAATTTAAAGTCGGAGTCCGAATTGTGCATTCTTATGTGCCTTTATGGTCCTGATGATGTTACTGCTGCAATTAACCTCCTTGATGCCTCTGGTCCAACTCGTGATAGGCCAATTACTATCAATGTTCTTCACCTTATCAAGCTAATTGGGCGTGCTTCTCCAATATTTATATCCCATAACATTCAAGTTAAGAGTGTCTCTGCACATTCCTACTCTCAAAATGTTGTAGTCTCCTTCAATCAATACCAACAAAAAAATATGGGAGCTGTATCCATAAACACATTCACTGCAATTTCTCCACCAAAACTAATGCATGAAGATATATGCACACTTGCATTAGACAAACTCACATCCCTCATAGTCCTCCCATTCCATCGACATTGGTCTACTGATGGTTCTGTAGTATCAGAAGACATCTCCATCAGAAGCCTCAACTGCAACATACTTGACCGAGCACCTTGTTCAGTGGGAATTTTGGTTAACCGCGGCCACCTTAGACGTATAAAAAGATCAGATCATTCAAAATGTGTTGCTATGATTTTCTTAGGAGGAAATGATGATAGAGAAGCATTGGCATTGGCAAAGCGGATGACAAATGGCTGTAATAATAGCTTAACAGTTGTTCGACTCGTTCCGAAAGATGATAATGATGAAGGTATTATGACTTGGGAGCAGGTACTTGATACTGAGGCATTGAGGGATATTAAGTCTGTTAATGATCCCAGTAAACATGTTAGATATAAAGAGGAAGTGGTGAAAGGTGGACCTCAAACTGCATATATATTGCGAGAAATGGCAAGCCAATATGACCTTATTATGGTTGGTAGGCGTAATGGCGTAAATAGTCCACAGACAGTAGGACTTTATGACTGGAGTGAATTTCCAGAATTAGGTGTTGTAGGAGATCTACTAGCATCATCTGATCTCAACGGCAAGGCTTCAGTCTTAGTTGTGCAACAACAACAACAATTGACTTAGCCTTTAGTTAATAAAAATGTATGTGAATTCATGTCTGATTCAATACTTTCAACTGTTCAACATTATTATTGGTTTAATTAGTAGTCCAATTGACTTAGTCTTAAGTTATTATTTGCTGACAGTTAAGAAATTAGGGGTTCAAACATTATTAATAGTAGCGGTTAATTCAAACATTAGTAATAGTAGCGGTTAATGTTGTAAGATCTTTTTTAAATACTCCAAAGTTTAGCAGAAATTTGAGGAAGATATTTTGCTCTTTAGTAAGAAAGAATGATTTTTAAAAATTTTCTTTTAATTTAAAAATTTTCTTTTAATATTGATTTGGATTAAATTCTTTTTAATATAGATTTGGGAGTATATGCTGGAAAAAAAAATCCAAAAAAAATTGCAACCCAATGGAATTAGTGGGGCCGAGATGGTTTGATAATAAATAAATAAGATATGCGCAAAATAAAAAAAATAGTAAACAATAGAACAACAATAATAAACACGGTTTGTAATATCCCAAAACTTTTGAAAAAAATGATAAAATAAATTATAATTTAAAAGGATAAATTAAATTAATGGTTTTAAAAGAAAAATGAAGGGATTTTAAATAAAAAGTGAAATATATATGTGATATATGTAAAATATACATAACATGTAAAAGTTAACACTTTTTAAAAGAAAAATCAAAATTCAATGGCATTTTTGTAAATAAATTTTAGAAATTTAAAATTAATAAAATAATTCAAAAATAAATTATATTTGAATGAAAGAGGGAATTTAGGACTTTTAATTTATTAAATAAATAATTAAATAATTAATTATTAAATTATTTTAATATATATATATATATGGTTTAAAATAAAGATGAAAAGAAAAAGGAAATTAAAAAGTTTTTCCATCTTCTTCTCCATCAATGGCCGAACCTCCATGGGAGCTAGACAAAGAAATTTGATTATTCCATACTCCACAAATTGAAGGATTTAACAAGTTTAAAGTGAATTTTTGGTGATTTCCATCAAATTTGGTAAGTTTCCAACTATTTTCTTTGAATTCCATGAAAAATTTGGATTATGTGTGATTTTGAATTTTTAAGGAGTATGCTATAATTGTTGAAATTGGTATGTATAATGTTATTTTGGGTAGTTAGCAATGATTTTAAGGTTAGATTGAAGAGATGATGGAGTTTGGATAAAGAATGGTGAAAAGAGAGAATTTAGGATTATGAAACTTTTGGGTTTGTGAAAACATGAGCTTTAATTATGCAAATTTATTCCAAATGAGTTGTTTTGATGCATAAACAAGTATTTTAAAGTCAAATATTGGATTTGGTTGTGTTTGGCTAGAGTTTGAGAATGGAAGTGGAGATTTAGGGTTTTGGAAAAGTAATTTTTCAAAGTTGTTGAATTGTTTGATTTTATTTGTTTAAGCATGTTGTTTAGTGTTAAAAGTGATGAAAATAAGATTGAAATGATTAATGTATTGTGTTGGAATGGAAAATCTTCAATGGGGGAAGGTTATGTCATTTTAGGGTTTTGTGTATAAGAATGTGTTTTTGTAATGTAAATGCTTTAAATGTATTAAAATATGTTTTTAATAATATAAATAAACTTAAAACACTAATTTAAATGGAATAGAATGAAATTCTAATGTTAAAGTAAGGAAAGGCTAAAATTTTAAAATTTTGTAGGAGTGATATTTAATTATAGTTTAATATTGAAAATGTCATTAAATGTGATACTAAATGATTATTTGTTATCACATTTGGTTTAGGCATTGAGGGAGGTTGATTTGCTTTATCCAAGTGGTGAAGGGCAAGTTGGAAAGATAGGGTTGTAGGTTGTTTAAGCTTGCTTTGGGTTGCTATTTGAGGTATGTACAAACTTTTGAATACATTGGTTATGTTTGCATGACATTTGGGCTTAACTCATTTTGGTTGAAAAATGTGTTAAGCGACTTGGTACATTGGTTGTGCATGAATAGTGTGCTATGACATTTGTAATGTCATATATGTATTAAATGCATTGTGAAAAGCCATTGATAATGGCTAAATTGTGTAAATGTGATTAAAATGTGTATTATATGGAAATACCCAAAGTGATTGGGTAATGTGTTGTGAATGAAAAAAAAAAGGTGATATAATGTAATGAGATATGTGGAAATATAATGAAATGAATTGATATTGAGATAAATGAAAAAAATGAGAAAAGTGAGAAAAAAAAAAGAAAATAAGACAATGTGCCTATATTGAATATGTGACAATGAGAAAGAGATTAATAATGAGAAATATGAATAAATTATGTGTCTAGTATGTTATTCAATTTTTAGAATTCTGTGTTTGGTGGCATGCCTATAATTGCCTACGGGCTAGACACTGGGCGTCATTGTAAAAATATTTTTGAGGCAAAATGACCGGGTCGTAAGTCTCAAAAATAAATATTTAAAGCTAGGCTGGGTGAAATGACTGGGTCGTAAGCTCAAGCCTAGTTGGATTATTACATTGATTTATTACCTACGGGGCTAGACACACGGTGTCATTATAGACCAAAACAGTAACTCTGAAATTTGAATAGCACATTAGTTATCTTTGGGCCCATGTTTGTGTTTGTTTTTACGTGAAATATTTGAAAAGTATAAGAAAATGGAATGATATGATATTCATAAGCATTGTGCATTGGCATTGCATTTGATTTTTGTTATTATCAAAGTTTGTACCACTAGGCTTCTGTTTAGCACGATTATTTACATTGCATAGGTGACATGGTAGATTCAGCTGAGCCAGAGAGTTCTTCTAGACCAGGTCGGGTCTGGACTTGTGGTTGAGCGTGTAGAGTTGATATCGAAATCAGAAACACTGTCACCAGTATATATATATTCTATGTTATTGTATATTTTGAGTATTATGCATAATATATTATGTTTTGAATTTTATGTATTGTAAACTATAAAGAAAATTTGGGTTAAGTTATTTGAAATGAGAGTGTAAATGTGTTCTAAATTATATATATATATATATATATATTTGAGAAACTTGGTGAAATTGAGTATGGTTGAGATGGTAAATTGAAATTATTTGGGAGTGTATTCTTTTTGCATGTTGTGTTTTGCTAAATTTTGGGACCGTCCAAATTACAGACAAAACTTTGGAGAATTTTTTCCAGAAATTTTCATATAAAATGTTTATTTTGGGTTCCTATAACGAGAAAAGAATATTTATATACTATTTCATTTTATATATTTAGTATTTGAAATTTTAAATTTGAAATGTAAAAAATTTTTATTAAACCGGTTGGTGACATTTTTGTACCGTATATGCATATTTTACATATGCTAGAAATATATATATTATACGTATATAGGATATAAGGGTGTTACACGTTTCACCTTTTTTATTTAGGTTACATTCATAGGGTAAATTTCAAATAATATCTTCCATTAATAAATTATAGAATTATAAGAGAAAGACTTTTCAGAAAAATAATCTAGAAGCAACACTAATAATTGGGATAAAACCTAAAATAATAGCGAGTGTTTTCTAAATACCCAAACAAAACCTCACTATTTTTATTACTCACAAAAAATATCTCACACTAATTTTTCTATCTCAAAATAGCGGGTTAAATATATATAACTCACATACCAATCTCACTCTCTCAAATCTTATTTTTCATTCTTTTTCTGTGTTTCAAAATTTGAAGAGGGAAAGCGTATTTATAAGGCCTTCCCACCTCTTTATGGTTTGCAATTTGCAAGCTGTCATATTTTTTTTTTCAATTTTTGCTGCTTTTGTTTTTCAATTTTTGCTGTGGTGGGTCCCATCAATTGAGTTGGACACCACCAATAAATCTTCCCCTCACACTCATGTGGGTAGGACTTCCATACCACCAACCTTCCTACAAGCAACAAGCTTCTCCATGGGTAACGCTTTAGTCATCATATCAGAGCCATTATCATTTATGTAAATCTTTTTAAGCTAAAACTGTTTCATTTTTAGTGCATCTCTAATCTAATGGTATCTCATATCAATATGCTTTGATCGTGAGTGAAAAGTAGAGTTCTTACTAAGATGTATAGTACTTTGACTGTCACAGTACAACATATATTTCTTCTGCTCAAAGCTCAACTCTTACAAAAACTTCTTTATCTATAGTATCTCTTTGCTTGTTTCAGTAATTGCAATATATTCAGCCTCAATGGTGGATAAGACTTGCTAAGAACTGCTTTCCCTGCAAAAGTAATCAAATACCCAGAAGTAAATTTTCTAAAGTCAATGTCTCCAGCAATATCTGCATCCATATACCCATCCAACACAGGTTTTTCATCACCAAAGCATAAAAAAATTATGGAGGTACCTCTAAGATGCCAAAATATCCATTTCACTGCTAGTCAATGTTCATTTCCAAGATTAGAAAGGAATCTATTTACAACTCCAACAACATGAGCAATATTTGGCCTTTTAAAAACCATAACATACATCAAGCTACCAACTACGGAAGCATGAGACACTTCATTTCTTCTTTGTCATTCTCACTTGAAGGATATTATTTAGAGCTCAGCTTAAAATGACCTACAAGTGGAGAGCAAACTGGTTTTGTCTTGCTCATGTTGAACATGTCAAAAGCTTTCTCAATATATTTCTCTTGAGATTGCCACAATTTTCTTCTCTTCCTATCTCGAGTAATCTTCATCCCAAGAATTTGCTTGGCAGATCCCAAATCTTTCATTGAAAAGGACTTGTTAAGCTCTTTCTTCAAAGAACTTATTTTGTCAGCATCATGGATAACTATCAACATATCATCAACATAAAGCAATAGGATACTAAAATCACCATCGTGAAACTTCTTTACAAACACACAGTGATCAATAGTTGTCTTTCCATACGCATGATATGTCTTGAAGGACTCAAATTTCTTGAAGCATTTCCTTGGTGCTTGCTTAAGTCCATATGAGCTTTTCTTCAACCTACAAATAAGATTCTCCTTGCCTTTAACTTTGAATCCATATGGCTCCTCCATATAAATTTCCTCCTCCAAGTCACTATAGACAAAAGCAATCTTCACATCAAGTTGTTCTATCTCTAAATTCAAGTTAGCAACTAAACCAAGAATAACTCTAATAGAAGACATCTTGACCACGGGTGAAAAAATCTATTCAAAGTCAATTCTCTTATTCTATGGAAAACCCTTCACAACTAACCTAGCCTTTTGCTGTAGATGTGAAGTGTCATTTTTAGTCTTCACTCTGAAAACCCATTTGTTCTTTAGTGCTTTCTTTCCTTTAGGTAGCTTTACCAATCCATAAGTATGGTTCTCATTCAGGGACTTCATCTCATCTTGCATAGTATTCAACAGCTCATTTTTCCAATCGTATGCCATAGCTTCTTTATAGGTTTCAAGTTCTCCCCTGTCAGTAAGAATCACATACTCATGTGGAGAGTATTTATAGGAGACCACTCTATTTTTGGTGTATCTTCTTAATTGAACTTCAATTGGTGATGCAAGAGGAGACTAATCACCATGCTACTTATAGTCTTATCAATATCGTCAGCATCAGAAATAAGCTCACCACCATTGCCAACTTCTTGTTCATCTGCATCACTTTTCTCAGTACTAGAGGACTCTAATGTGATTTTTGAAACCTTTTCTTTAACTGGTTTAGGCTTCTCAAGATCTTTAATGGTTTGATTTTCAAAGAACACCACATCTCTACTTCTAATGACCTTCTTATTGATGAGATCACAAAATCTGTAACCGAATTCTTCATGTGCATGACCTAAGAAGATGCATTCTTTAGCCTTGGAGTCAAGCTTGGATCTCTTATCTTTTGGAATGTGAACGAATGCCCCACATCTAAAAACTCACAAATTATCATATGAAACATCTTTCTCCCTCCATATTCTTTCTGAAATATCTTCATCAATAGGAACTGAAGGAGAAAAGTTAATTAAGTTTATTGTAGTTCTCATTGCTTCACCTTAAAAGGACTTAGGAAGTTTAACATGAGAGGGCATACATTGGATCCTCTCCACAATGGTTTTATTCATTCTCTCAGCAACTCCATTCAATTGAGGTGTCTTTGAAATTATCTTCTCCAAGCAAATACCATGCTTCTTGCAATATGTCTCAAATAGGCCTCTACATTCTCTACCATTATCAACATGAACACATTTCAACTGCCTTCTTATTTTTCTTTCAATAATGGCATTAAAATACTTAAGCACTTCTAGCACCTGATATTTGGATTCTGAAGTAAAATACCATAATTTTCTAGAGTGATCATTAACAAATGTCACAAAATACAAAGCACCACCAAGAGTTTTATTACTTATAAAACTAGAATCAATGTGAACTAAATCAAGAACATTTGATCTTTTAGAACAGTAAACAATCAGTGCAAGATTGTAGATGTATACTTGTCAAGGGTAGAAATTTTTTCCTAGTGAGAACACTAATTTGTTTCTCACTTAGGTGACCAAGCATTTTATGCCATAAATCTAATAAAGTATCTGCTGCTGCATTCACCTCTCCTTTGCATATTTTGGGTTGCACAAAGTATAAAGTGTCTTGTCTGCTTGCTTTGTTTAGCCAATATAAGATTGCCTTTGGTAATTTTGTAGTTCTTTATACCAAAGGAATTGATGCAACCCTCATCAACAAGAATGCCAAAGGAAATAAGATTGAGTTACATCTTAATAACATGCCTGACATTATTTAGTCATAGCTTGCACTCAGTATCTATACTAAGCACACCTTACTCATGCCAACAACCTTGGCTGAAGCTACGTTCCCCATCAAGTGCAATTGAAGTACTATCTTTGTTTTTTTCTTTTCTTTCTGCTCTTTTTTCAACTGCCTGTAAATTCTTTTCATATGTCCTAGCTTGCCACAATGATAGCAAGTGATACCTTTTTTTGACTTGTATCCATCCCTTGACTTGTCACAATTGTTTGACTGATTGTCTGTATTTTGAGAATGTCGAGTTCTACTTCTACCATTAGAGCTGTGCAACTAGCCCATTAACTCGGTTGACCTCGCCTAGCCCAACCGAGTTAGGCCGAACTTAAAAATTTTGGATTGGGCCTCGGGTTCAAAATTTGAGCTCGAGGCCCCAACCAAAGGTAAAATTCCTTAGGCTGGCCTAGCCTGGCCCGACCCGATTTTATTTTGTAAAAAAAATAAAATAATATACTTAATACTATGCCATTTTAATACCATAAATAACCCTAAAACACAATATTTACATAATCACTCACAAACACTCATTCTCAATCTCTTTACCTCTCCAATATATTGAAGACAAGAAGCAAAGTGAGTGGCCATCTCTAGCTCGGCAGTTGCAGTTATCTTCCTCACCAATGACCAGGTATGCGCTTGACTCTCTCTCTGTATCTATATCAGCCTTGTATATATTAGATCATGTTCTTGTCTCTTTTTTTCATATGATTTACTTCTATTATTTATTGTAATCTAATAAGCCTTCCCACATTATTACTCCTACCTTCATCCCTTCAGTGGTAAGCACCTCTTCATCTTTCATATGTTTCTTATTTGAGATTTTGGTTTCTATTTCACCCAATTTGGGATTTTAGAAGTTTTATGATTGAAAAGTTGAATTTGGATTTATAATTTGTTTTTTTTAAAAAAAGTTGTGATCTTTATAGGTGCTAATTTGAATTTACTGTTTCTTTTTTTTTTTCTTATAGGATTTACTTATGAGAAGAAGAGGGAACCTCCAAATTTAGTGAGTTTATGCCCCGGAGTTGTTGGCAAGCATTTGGAGGATATAATTGCAAACTTGGGTAAAATTGCTATAAGTTTTCCAGCTTAAATTAATGTTTGAATTTTTGCTTTATATTGACTATGATTTTGGTATGCAAGTATGCAACTGTTTCTTTTTTTTCTCTTGATATGGTCAAATGAAATGCTTATTAAATTTTTATTTTGAGCACTCTTACAATGATTATTGCTTAAGAAGCTAGGATTTACTTGTAGAGAAGACTAAGCTAAACTTTTTAAACAAATTATATATATTTTTAATGATAATAAGTTATTATATATATAGTTTTGTTATTTTTTTCATTTTAAAAGAGAAGTAAACTCTAATTAATAATAATCAAGTTAATAATTTATTTAATTTAATAATTTATTTTAGTGGGCATATTTAAATGATTAGAAATAACTTACAAAAAACATATTTGTTTATTTTTCTAGTTGAGCATTGATGTGGTATTGTTGTGCTTATTTGGCATATTTGTTTAATTGTGCATAGTTGAGGATTGTTGTGGTTATTTGTTTAGTTGTGCATTATGATTTGATTCCATATGGTAATTTCTTTTTTTTTTTTGTGAGAAGATTGCAAAGGGATGTTAATAACTCAAGCGATGCTAATAACTTCAATAATAGTGCTACCAACCCCAATGCTGCTAATACTACCAACCCCAATATTGGTGCTGCCGACCCTAATGTTACTGTTGCTTCCCAAACCAATTCTATTAAGAGAAAAGTTTCTCCTAAGACTAAATCTAATATTTGAGAACATTTTACCAGACTTCCTTAGAACAAACAAAGGGTGAGCATAAAGCTTCATGTAATTATTCTGGGATAACTTATGCTGCTGACCCAGTGAAACATGGTACAAACCCTTTAAAAAGACATCTGCCAAAATGCACTAAATATCCCTACAATGAAAAGAAGGAATCTATTTTATCTTACACTCATAAAGTTGATGGGATATAGAGTGGTGTCAATAGTGAAAAAAACTTAATTGCTCACAAATATAGCTTGGAGGACTGTAGACGTGCTTTGGATGAGTTTGTGATATGTGATGAGATGTTATTTAAAGTTGTTCAAGGATTTGGTTTTCATAAATTAATCAACCAATTAGAGCCTGAATTTCCTATACCATTAAGAAGGACGGTTGCTAGATATTGTTTTAAGCTTTATCCTACCAAGTTTAATAAGTTGGAAACTTTCATCAAGAAATCAAATTCTCGTGTTTGCCTCACTATAGATACATGGAATTTAATTCAGAATTAAAATTATATGTGTTTGACTGCTCATTTTATTGATGATGATTGGAAATTACAAAAGAAAATTTTGAATTTTTATCCAATTGAAAATCACAAGGGTGACACCATTGGTAGGATGATTGAGAAATGTTTGTCTAGTTAAGGTATTGATAGGGTATTTACCATAACTGTTGACAATGCAAGCTTGAATGACACAACCATTTCATACATGAAAAGGAAGTTGTGAGCGAAAATTTTTACCCTCACTCCTGGTGGAATGGTTCTTGTGATTGCGGTACTGTTATGCTCTAGGCTTTAGAGAATGGAGTCACCACCTGGACGGGCCGGGAAAGAAATAGAAATGGGTGAATGACTTAATTCCTAAGGAATCCACAACCCCTACTTGGGTTCAAAAAGTTGGATACATATGGAGAATGTGAGAATAATCCTGCACCCCCATAGTACCCGGTTCATTGGAATCAGCCTCCTTTTTAGGTCCAATATTTTAAGATTCTTAAATTATTATAGTATTATTCATATTACATGCAATTAAAATGAAGGTACCATATTATTAATCAAAACAAATCAAACAAAAAGAGGGGCACTCATATGAGATGGAAACATGCCCTTACAAATGTCCAAATATTTTAAATACAAATAAAATAGGATACCCAACGATTGGTGGAAACATATCATTTACAGTAGTCCAAAAATCCTTAAGATAAATTAAATTATATTATTAAATGAATAAGGCACCCACAAAGTGGAAACATGCCTTTTACATTGTCCTCAAAATTCAGATAATAAGAAATTCCAATACGTAAAGAATGATCATATACAAAGTCATCAAACAATAATAAATTAGGGCTTAAATAAAATGAAACCACAAAAAGTGTAATCCATGAGCAAAATCTTAATATTAACCCCTTAACTAATTATAGTGCACAATGCACTTTGCGATCCCGCTTGCCGATTAGAGGGTGAGGATCAAGGGGGCATCTTCCCTTGCGGGAGATTAGGGGCAGCTCCCCCAAAAGGTAAATGATTTACAAGATAGAATTTTATTGTGGAATTGAGGTTTAGTTGTTGAATTAGGGTTTTAATTGCAAAATTTAGGGTTAAACATGCAAGCTAAGATTTAATATGAAAATTAGGGCTAAAATAAGAAAAATTAGGTTTTTAATAAACTAAACTAAAATTAGATCTAAACTAGGGCTTTAGAAGGATAAATTAAGGTTTTGGGATGAAATTAGGGTTTTCAAAATTAAACTATGTTTTGGAAATCAATTGATCACTAATCATGCAAACTAGGGTTTTGGTTTATGAGTTTTGTTTGAAATAAAAAAAAATCACGGGATGAAAATTTAAATCAAATTAAAAGAATCAAACTACTAACCATTGGATGAATTATGAGTTTTGAAACACAAACCTTTAATTAATGTTTATTTGGTTATATTGCAAAGTGAAACAGTATATGATAATTAAAACATATTGTGTTTGGAAATTCAAACCTACGTTCATTGGATCCTCCAATCATAATATACTGAACCAAGCTTGTATTTTGGATCAACAGAAGTAGTGATTAGTGCTTTGAAGATTTGAGCTCAAAGCTACTGCCTCTCCTTTTTGTCACTGCTTCGTATTTTGTTTTTAGTTCTTTTTTATTGCCAAAAGCCGTCCTCTTTTATATTTTTTTAATTGTTGTCTGATTGATCAATCATGACTCCCCCTTAATTACTGGTTGCCTCCTTATACTTATAGGCAATCCTCAAGTTAATTAGGTTTACTAATCCTACACCTACTAGAAGACCTCTTATTTATCTAAGTCCATCCATCACTTAAAATTGAATGAAAATCAATTTCAGCCAAGATTAATGGCTCATGGAGAATTTGGAATGCCAAATTTTCCATGAGCAAAGCCAAATTGCTTATGAGCCTGGCTCATATTAATTTTGGCTCATATTGAGCCTGGCTGACCTAACTAAACTGAATTGGCCTATATTTTAATTGGTTCAACTTCAAATGGACATAATTCAATCAGATTAAATTTAATTTGGGTCTTTCATTAAAAATAAACTTAATCCAACCTCTTTTAATTAAAACCAAATTTGAATTAGGCCATAAGGGTCTACGAAGATTGATTAGTTAGAATAAGGCTATATGTGGTATATAGTTTATTCATATGAGATGTTGTGATCATATTTTGAATTTAGTTGTGACTGATGCATTGAAAGTATTGCATAAATCCATAGCTTTCATTTACAATGTTGTTAGATATGTCAAATCTTCTCCAGCACGATTCAAAAAATTTAAGGAATGTGTTGAAATGGAAAAGATTGAAAGTAAAAGCATGTTATGTTTGGATGTTGCCACTAGGTGGAATTCTACTTATAAGATGTTAGAACATGGTTTAAAATTTGAAAAATTGTTTAATAGGATGTTGGAGGAAGATGGGAGTTATCAATCTTATTTTAATGATGATGTTAAAAAGAGTCCTCCTAGCTTTGATGATTGGGAAAATGCTAAAGTATTTGTTCATTTTTTAAGCTTATTTTATGTTGTTACTTTGAAATTCTCTGGTTTATTGTATGTGACATCCAATGTGTGCTTTGAACAGATTCTTTCTATAAAATTTGTTGAATGAAAGTCATATATCGGAGGAAATTTATCTTAAAGTGTAACACCCCATCTCAGCCTACGTTTATAGACCAAGATGGACTGTTATCTCATAATGATTGTGTCTTAATATTTTACTTAGCCAATTTTAAGTGTAGATTTTAAAAAAAATTTTGCCAGAGTTTTCCCTATATTTAGGGGTCCCAAGTGTCGCCAAAACTGATTTTTTTTTTAATTTTTGAAACAATTTTGTTCTCAATCCAACAATCTCAATCAATCTCAAACACTTCCATAGTCGAACTCCTTATACCCTCCACTACAACCTGCATTAAAGTTTCACACTTCTATACACACATCCATACACACTAATTCATACCACATACATTAGTTAATATACTTAGCACACGTACTTTGGTCTTTTACTAGTCATACATACAATTCTTAGTTACACTAACATATGTACATGCCATTCTAGTTACATTACTTATAATATCTTTCTATCCGAAGAGTTGCCAACACCAGCTGCTCGGAACACTGTAGAAACCAGCTTCTTGCTCAACCTACGAGTTTAGAAAGGAAACTAAACTCGCTAAGCGTTTGCTTAGTGGGTACATAAATCATTGCATTTCATAAATAAAATAAATGAGTAATTCAAAACATGCATTTGAATACTTTAATTAAATGAATAAGATATAAACATAATGATAAAAGATTAAATCCCATATTCTGAATTTATAAATTACTCATTTTGCTTTTATCAATTTAGGTGCTCTACTGGTCTAACAGAACATCAGCGGATAAGGAAGAGTCGTGATAAACATATCTCATCATGATCATCTTTCATTATCTTTCATCATATTTCTTGCACATGTGCCAATGGCCATTATCATTGCATCATTGATCATATCATTGTAATCATCGGCCTTCAGCCGGAATATCATATCATGTCATAAGCAGTACTGCAGTAATAGTATGATGCATCATACCCTTATCTCAAGGGTTCTGTCATAACCAAGTAGAGCATAAATAATTTATTAAATTACTTTGATCATGATATTCAATAAGCCATGATTTGTCCATAATGCATGTATTGTCGGAATAGCTTGTCATAATGCCTTTCTGATAATTTCCAATTCTCCTTCATGTCATTTTATATGGTTTAACATCAATCCATATCATAATATTCAAGTTTTAACACATTTAGAAAAATGACCAAAGGAATAGTAGCGCGGCGCGTAAAATCGGCAACGCAATGGCACGCGACCACTAAATGGTAAAATCTGTTTTTACTGCTGAAAATCAGTCAACTTTGGCAACGGTTTTGACCAAGTAAACAAACTTATTTTTGGCTGAATTTTTGCAGGAAAACACTTTCATAAGTTAACTAAATGCATGTAAAATTTTGTCGAAAAATTCTTTCGTTTGCCCCTTCAACGGATTGCCCAAAATGAAAGCTGCAGAATGGTGCCCAAAAGGGACCATTCGGCCCAATTTTCCAAACTTGAGGGAAATTCATTTTTTTCTTGCAAAATTGATTTTTAGAATCCTTTTGTGATACCATTGAAGGACTAAGGGTCCCTCTTCCAAAAATCAAACCAAAGGAGTGATTAAAAACTCATCAAAGTTTATGAATAATTGCATAAATTTAGCTAGTTTGTTTTGTTTTCATTCTTTTCACAATCAATTGATTACAAATGGTTCAAGAGCACTTTCCCACATATTTACCACACATAATAACATCATTTCAAAACCATTTCAAAAATCCCATAATGCAAAATATGTGAATTAATTGAAAAGGCAATGATTTAAGTACCAAACCTTAATTCTTTTTACTTGTTTCTAGTTCTTTTATGTCTTCTTTGCTTCCTTCTCTCTCACTTCTTGATTTCCTATAATTTTCATAAAATCCAGGTCAAGAACATAATAAAATTTAAGTGCTTCATGCCTTCTTTTGCTAACTAAACTACTAGTCATCCTTTTTATCCTTAATCTTATATGTGCAAATCACCTCTTTCACTTTTCCTCAACTTCTTAAATTTTCTATAATCATCATATTTATTCTTTCATTTTTATCTTACAAATACTATAACCAATGAAAGAAATAGAACCATAGATGAATTTCCTTACCTCAAAATCTTATTCTCCACCAAAGTTTGCAATCTCTCCCAATTCTCCAAATTTGGCTACGTGAAAAGAAAAACAATCTCTCTCTCTTTTCCCTTCCTCCTATTTTCGGCCAAGCAAGAACAAAGAGAGTTCTTGGCTTTATTTTTGTGGTGTTCTCTCCTCCAAATGGCAGCCAAGAGAGGTTGATAGGTCATGGTGTAGATGTTGATTTCCCATTGGTACACATATGTGAGAAAATGGCCAATTCTCATTGGTCCAAATGTCTCCTTCTTTAATTTATTTACAACCCAAGCCCTTGGACTTCATCTTAATTATATTTTGGCCCCTCAACCTCATTGTGCTGTAATTTTATGCTCTAAGGTGTGAAAAGACCAAAATACCCTCCGGCGGTTACTCGTTCGTAACTTTTAAACCGCGCACTTTCGCCGAATGCTGTGGTACACTTTTTGACTCAGTTTTTCCTCTACTTTTCATTTTTGAGATCCTTTATTACTTTCGAGACACTTTTAAAAATGACCATGATGCCCCTGGTCAAAATCCCCTATATCTTCCAAACCGTGCTTTTTCGGGAAAAACCGTGTCGCACCGTTACTGTCCGATTTTTCTCTACTTTCCATTTCTGGAGTCTGTTATGTGCACTATTAAGGACCTCCGGAACAACTTTTGGTAATTACGGTCACCTCCCCAAAACTTTACAATCTTTTCAAATAGGTCCTTTCAATTTTACAGAACTTCCCTTCACTTCGCGCTTTTGAGTAGCTTCTCGGGAGGGTTCCTCTTACTGTACATGGACGTACTGTACATATGTACAAATTGGGTCGTGACATTTCTTCCCCTCTAAAATTTAAGCTTCGTCCCGAAGCTAGTCAGTTGTAAACAAATGCGGGTATTGCTGCTTCATAGTTTCTTCTCTTTCCCAGGTTGCCTCTTCTATCTTATGATTTCTCCACAATACTTTAACCAGAGGAATTTTCTTATTTCTCAATTCTTTAACCTCTCGTGCCAAAATCTTCACTGGCTCCTCTTCATAAGTCAAGTCGGGCTGGACCTCGATATCTTGTGTCTTGATGATGTTCGCAGGGTCTGAACGATATCGTCGTAACATTGAAACATGAAAAACATTATGTATCCTATCCAGTTCGGGTGGTAGGGCTAACCGATAAGCTACTGGGCCTATACGTTCGATGACTTCGTATGGTCCAATGAATCTGGGACTTAACTTGCCTTTCTGCTTAAATCTCAGTACTTTCTTCCATGGAGAAACTTTAAGGAAAACTTTGTTCCCTACTGCAAATTCTATGTCTTTTTGTTTCAGGTCTGCGTACGACTTCTGTCTATCTGATGCAACCTTTAGTCTGTCTCGAATGATGTTAACTTTCTCCTGAGTCTCCTTTACAATGTCGGGTCCAAGAACTTTTTCCTCACTTAGTTCTGTTCAACATACTGGCGTTCTACACTTTCTTCCGTACAATGCTTCATAGGGTGCCATCTGTATGCTGGATTGGTAGCTGTTGTTATATGCGAATTCCATTAGGCTTAGGTACTTATCCCAGCTGCCTTTAAAATCCATAACACACGCTCTCATCATGTCTTCCAAAATCTGAATTACTCTTTCAGATTGCCCATCCGTTTGAGGATGAAAAGCAGTGCTATAGCTTGCTTGGGTTCCGAGGGCTGTTTGGAGCTTTCTCCAAAAGTTCGAAGTGAACCGTGGATCTCTGTCCGAAATAATGGATGTCGGGACTCCATGCAATCGTACAATCTCTTTGACATATATTTCTGCCAATTTATCCATTGAATAGTCCATTCGCACAGGCAGAAAATGAGCTGACTTAGTTAATCGATCGACAATTACCCATACAGCGTCATGTTTATCTCTCGTCATTGGCAATCCTGTGACGAAATCCATAGTGATGCGATCCCATTTCCATGTCGGAATTGTAATTGGCTGTAATAGTCCTGATGGCACTTGATGTTCTGCTTTCACTTGCTGGCATGTCAAACACTTAGTTACGAAATCTACGATGTCTCCCTTCATTCCTGGCCACCAATAGAATTTCTTCAAGTCTTGGTACATTTTTGTAGCCCCTGGGTGCATTGCGTAAGAACTACTGTGGGCTTCATGAAGAATCTTCTTTTTTATATCTCCTGTTGCTGGTATTATTGTCCGACTTTCGTAATATAAACTGCCGTCTCTTGAAATTTGAAACTTTGTACTTTTTCCTTCTTGTACTTGCTTGATCCATTTTTGGACTTGTTTATCTTTTTGTTGTGCTTGGTGGATTTCCTGAAAAAATGTGGGTCGTGTTTGCATTTCTGCTAGCAGTGCTCCTTCTTTGGTTGGTCTCAAACTGATCCTCATAGCCCTTAAAGCTTGCATTGATTTCCTACTAAGTGCGTCAGCAACGACGTTCGCCTTTCCTGGATGATAGTTTATGATATAGTCATAGTTTGCCAAAATTTGGATCCATTTCCTTTGTCGCAAATTGAGGTCCTTTTGTGTTGGCAGATACTTCAAGCTTTTGTGATCTGTATAAATGTAGCATTTTTCTCCATACAGGTAATGTTTCCATGTCTTGAATGCCAATACAATAGCTGCCAATTCTAAATCATGTGTTGGATAATTCTTCTCGTATGGTTTAAGTTGCCGGGAAACATACGCGACCACTTTACCTTCTTGCATGAGTACACAACCTAAGCCAATGTGCGATGCATCGCTGTATATCACAAAGTCCTTACCGGACACTGGTTGCATGAGTATCGGGGCATTTGTTAGCTTTCCTTTTAGTTTCTCAAAGATTCTTTGACATTCATCTGTCCACTGAAATCTAGCATTCTTCCGAAGCAACTTGGTCATTGGGGCGGCGATAATGGAAAATCCTTTCACGAATCGTCGATAGTATCCTGCCAATCCTAGGAAACTTCTCACTTCTTTTACTGTCCTTGGCGGTTTCCAGTCCAAAATAGCTTCTATTTTCTTAGGATCCACTCTGATGCCCTCAGCAGTTACAATGTGTCCCAAGAATGTCACTTCTTCCAGCCAAAATTCACACTTATTGAGCTTGGCATATAGTTGTTTTTCTCTCAATGTTTGCAATACAATGCGGAGGTGTCGATCATGCTCTTCTTTGTTCTTTGAATACACAAGAATGTCATCTATAAACACCACTACGAATTGGTCAAGGTACGGATGGAAAATTTGATTCATCAAATCCATAAATACCGCTGGTGCATTTGTAAGCCCAAAAGGCATTACAAGAAACTCATAATGTCCGTACCGAGTTCTAAAAGCAGTCTTTGAAATGTCCCCCTCCTTAATTGGCAGCTGATGGTATCCCGATCGGAGATCTATCTTTGAAAATACACTGGCTCCTTTGAGTTGATCGAATAAATCGTCAATGCGTGGTAGTGGATACTTGTTCTTGATTGTGAGTTTGTTCAACTGTCGATAATCCACGCATAGCCTTAAAGATCCATCTTTCTTTTTGACGAAAAGTACTGGTGCACCCCATGGGGAAACGCTTGGTCGTATAAAGCCTTTGTCGAGTAACTCTTGTAATTGCGTCTTCAATTCCTTGAGTTCCGCTGGCGCCATTCGGTATGGGCAATCGACACTGGTGCAGCTCCCGGATAAACATCTATGGTGAATTCCACTTCTCTCTTAGGTGGTAATCCGGGTAGCTCATCTGGGAAAACATCGGGAAAATCACGCACCGATGGTATGTCTTGGATCCTAGTAGCGTCTTTCTTTGCTTCCATGGCGCTTACTAGATATGCCTCGCATCCTTTTTGTATTAGCTTCCTTGCCGTCACTGCCGATATTATGTTGTTCAAATAGTCGCCTCTTTTTCCGACTACTGTCACTTCCTCTCCGCAAGGGGTATGGAGCGTCACTCTTTTCTTCTCACAGTCAACTATTGCTTTATGCTTTGCTAACCAGTTCATTCCTAAAATTATGTCAAATTCCCGAAATGGTAATTCCATCAAATTTCCAGGAAATACCCTTCCGTGTATCCCTATAGGGCATTCTTTGATTACTTTGTTCGTAACTATTTCATCTCCTATAGGGTTTGTAACTAGTATATCGGACTTGACATATTCTACTGGTAATCCTTCTAAATTCTCACTATGCATGCATATGTACGAATGTGTGGATCCGGGATCAATTAAAGCATGTACAGGTTTGTTGAACATATAAAACGTACCAACAATGACGTCCGGTGCTTCTTCTTCTTCTCGGGTTCTCATCGCATATACCCTTGCTGGTGCACTTGTACTAAGCTGGTTAATAGTCTCTGATTGTGCCTTTTGAAAATTTGGATTACCTCCTCTTCCTCTACCTCGGCCTCTGCCAAAGATAAGCTGTGACCTCTCTGTTGGTGCAGGAGTAGTCATCTGTATTTTAGGGCAGTTCACCTTTATATGGTCTAGTGCTCCACACTCCCAGCATCCTTCAGTTAAATACCAACATTCGCCTCCATGTTTCCGTCCACAATGTTCACATAGAGGAAAAGTATATCTTTCAAAACTCGTGTTTCTTCCAAATCCTTCACTAATTCCTGGATTGTTACTTCTTCCTCGGCCTCTACTTAATCCTCTTCCGAAGCCTCTTCCAAACGACCCCGGTGCACTGGCTACAGATGTTTGATAACTCATACCTCGGCCTGACCTCTGATTCTGAAATCGCCCGCCTTGTTGCATAGAACTACTTCCTCCCTTGAATCTCTTTCGGGCTTGCTGAGGTCCCCCTAGGCCTCGAGTTTGTGTTCTCTTTTGCTGCATGCGCTGGTGCCTATTCCTCTCATCCACTTGTACTTTCTCAACGTCCAAAGCCTTTGCAACAAGCTTGGAAAATTCTGATATATCTATGACTACCAATTGCACTTTGATTTCATTGTTTAATCCTTCTAAGAATCTCTGGCATCTTTCCTGTTCTGTTTCTATCATTCTCCTCGCGTACTTACTAAGATGAGTGAACTCTTTTTCATACTCGGATACCGTCATTCTTCCTTGCTTTAAGTACGTGAATTCATTTCTTTTTGCATTTAAGTATGCCTCGATGATATATCTCTTCCTAAACTCGGTTTGGAAAAATTCCCATGTCTGCTGTTCTGGTGGCACTCGCTGCTGCGTAGTCTCCCACCAAATGTACGCTTCTTCAACCAAAAGAGATGTGGCACAAATAAATCTTTCCTCTGGCGTGCACCTTAATTGATCCAATGCTCTAATAGTACTATCTAACCAGTATTCCGCTTCTTCAGATCCTTCTTCCCTACTAGCTTTAAATTCCTTAGCTCCATATCTCCTTAATTTCTCGATTGGGGGCTTTTTCTCTCTTTCGGCAGCAGCAGGTACCATTCCTGCCATTCGTTGAAATGCTGCTGCCATTTGTCGTAAATAAGCATCGGGGCCTTCCGCGGCCGCCGCTGCTGGTTGTGGCATATTTTCAAAATTCTCCTCTACATTTATAGGCACGGAGGCACGTGACTCGCCCTCCTCGTCTACGGCTCTCTGTGATTCAACTTCTTGTGACATTCTACAATCATATACATGTATATCATAATAAAGTTAGCAGCTGGTTTGGCTTGACCTATAAAATTTCCTATATGGCATGTACATAGATAAATTCCAATCGTAATTTCAGATCATACACTTAATATAAACATAACCTTATTTATTCACATAATCGTGTTTCATACATATTTAACATACATCATCACATACTCCTACTTATGGCCTATTTATATCTATTTACAACAAAATGGCCTATCTACTGTTGCATTTTTATCCGCTTATATACATAACCCAAAGGGGTAGCAAAATCATCAGCCCATCACAGCTCAATAAGTAGGAGCTAGGGGAAAGGTAGCACTATCTGAAGCAAACTCCATCGGATCTGGATCTACCTCGTTAGACTGAACTCTAGGAAGGTTACGAGGGAGTTCATCCATTCTATCATGTAACATCTCTACCCTTCCTTGCAAGGTCCTAGCCAAACGATTCACATTCTCAAGCTCTACTGTAGTTTGCCTCTTATCCACTTGTAACGCCCTAACATCTTCTATCAAGAGCCTAACATTATCCAGGGCTAACACTAAGTCTTCCCGGTCCTGAAGTCTCAAGTCTCTCAGCTGATCTATTACTTCCTCTTGCTCCTCCTGTTTCCTCTTCATTCTAAATACTTCCATTTTCAACTCTGCTATTTCCCGCTCTCTGGCTTCTATTTTAATTTTCTGGCGCAGATTCTCCTTTCCAAATTCAAAAAGCTTCTTATCTATGGCTTGTTCCTCACTTGTGCTGGCCCGAGAATAAGGTTTAGGACCTAAAACCAATTTAGCTGGTTGCTTCGAATCACTCATCTTCACTCCTGTTCTCAATAACACAATACAACTAATAAGTATCATAAACATAAACATCAGCTTATTAAAATTCCCTTCCTAAGCCTATGTGTCATGCATTCCCAGTTTGATTCAACTAACTATCCAGAATCGACTAAACCTATGCTCTGATACCACTAAATGTAACACCCCATCTCAGCCTACGTTTATAGACCAAGATGGACTGTTATCTCATAATGATTGTGTCTTAATATTTTACTTAGCCAATTTTAAGTGTAGATTTTAAAAAAAATTTTGCCAGAGTTTCCCCTATATTTAGGGGTCCCAAGTGTCGCCAAAACTGATTTTTTTTTTAATTTTTGAAACAATTTTGTTCTCAATCCAACAATCTCAATCAATCTCAAACACTTCCATAGTCGAACTCCTTATACCCTCCACTACAACCTGCATTAAAGTTTCACACTTCTATACACACATCCATACACACTAATTCATACCACATACATTAGTTAATATACTTAGCACACGTACTTTGGTCTTTTACTAGTCATACATACAATTCTTAGTTACACTAACATATGTACATGCCATTCTAGTTACATTACTTATAATATCTTTCTATCCGAAGAGTTGCCAACACCAGCTGCTCGGAACACTGTAGAAACCAGCTTCTTGCTCAACCTACGAGTTTAGAAAGGAAACTAAACTCGCTAAGCGTTTGCTTAGTGGGTACATAAATCATTGCATTTCATAAATAAAATAAATGAGTAATTCAAAACATGCATTTGAATACTTTAATTAAATGAATAAGATATAAACATAATGATAAAAGATTAAATCCCATATTCTGAATTTATAAATTACTCATTTTGCTTTTATCAATTTAGGTGCTCTACTGGTCTAACAGAACATCAGCGGATAAGGAAGAGTCGTGATAAACATATCTCATCATGATCATATTTCATTATCTTTCATCATATTTCTTGCACATGTGCCAATGGCCATTATCATTGCATCATTGATCATATCATTGTAATCATCGGCCTTCAGCCGGAATATCATATCATGTCATAAGCAGTACTGCAGTAATAGTATGATGCATCATACCCTTATCTCAAGGGTTCTGTCATAACCAAGTAGAGCATAAATAATTTATTAAATTACTTTGATCATGATATTCAATAAGCCATGATTTGTCCATAATGCATGTATTGTCGGAATAGCTTGTCATAATGCCTTTCTGATAATTTCCAATTCTCCTTCATGTCATTTTATATGGTTTAACATCAATCCATATCATAATATTCAAGTTTTAACACATTTAGAAAAATGACCAAAGGAATAGTAGCGCGGCGCGTAAAATCGGCAACGCAATGGCACGCGACCACTAAATGGTAAAATCTGTTTTTACTGCTGAAAATCAGTCAACTTTGGCAACGGTTTTGACCAAGTAAACAAACTTATTTTTGGCTGAATTTTTGCAGGAAAACACTTTCATAAGTTAACTAAATGCATGTAAAATTTTGTCGAAAAATTCTTTCGTTTGCCCCTTCAACGGATTGCCCAAAATGAAAGCTGCAGAATGGTGCCCAAAAGGGACCATTCGGCCCAATTTTCCAAACTTGAGGGAAATTCATTTTTTTCTTGCAAAATTGATTTTTAGAATCCTTTTGTGATACCATTGAAGGACTAAGGGTCCCTCTTCCAAAAATCAAACCAAAGGAGTGATTAAAAACTCATCAAAGTTTATGAATAATTGCATAAATTTAGCTAGTTTGTTTTGTTTTCATTCTTTTCACAATCAATTGATTACAAATGGTTCAAGAGCACTTTCCCACATATTTACCACACATAATAACATCATTTCAAAACCATTTCAAAAATCCCATAATGAAAATATGTGAATTAATTGAAAAGGCAATGATTTAAGTACCAAACCTTAATTCTTTTTACTTGTTTCTAGTTCTTTTATGTCTTCTTTGCTTCCTTCTCTCTCACTTCTTGATTTCCTATAATTTTCATAAAATCCAGGTCAAGAACATAATAAAATTTAAGTGCTTCATGCCTTCTTTTGCTAACTAAACTACTAGTCATCCTTTTTATCCTTAATCTTATATGTGCAAATCACCTCTTTCACTTTTCCTCAACTTCTTAAATTTTCTATAATCATCATATTTATTCTTTCATTTTTATCTTACAAATACTATAACCAATGAAAGAAATAGAACCATAGATGAATTTCCTTACCTCAAAATCTTATTCTCCACCAAAGTTTGCAATCTCTCCCAATTCTCCAAATTTGGCTACGTGAAAAGAAAAACAATCTCTCTCTCTTTTCCCTTCCTCCTATTTTCGGCCAAGCAAGAACAAAGAGAGTTCTTGGCTTTATTTTTGTGGTGTTCTCTCCTCCAAATGGCAGCCAAGAGAGGTTGATAGGTCATGGTGTAGATGTTGATTTCCCATTGGTACACATATGTGAGAAAATGGCCAATTCTCATTGGTCCAAATGTCTCCTTCTTTAATTTATTTACAACCCAAGCCCTTGGACTTCATCTTAATTATATTTTGGCCCCTCAACCTCATTGTGCTGTAATTTTATGCTCTAAGGTGTGAAAAGACCAAAATACCCTCCGGCGGTTACTCGTTCGTAACTTTTAAACCGCGCACTTTCGCCGAATGCTGTGGTACACTTTTTGACTCAGTTTTTCCTCTACTTTTCATTTTTGAGATCCTTTATTACTTTCGAGACACTTTTAAAAATGACCATGATGCCCCTGGTCAAAATCCCCTATATCTTCCAAACCGTGCTTTTTCGGGAAAAACCGTGTCGCACCGTTACTGTCCGATTTTTCTCTACTTTCCATTTCTGGAGTCTGTTATGTGCACTATTAAGGACCTCCGGAACAACTTTTGGTAATTACGGTCACCTCCCCAAAACTTTACAATCTTTTCAAATAGGTCCTTTCAATTTTACAGAACTTCCCTTCACTTCGCGCTTTTGAGTAGCTTCTCGGGAGGGTTCCTCTTACTGTACATGGACGTACTGTACATATGTACAAATTGGGTCGTGACATAAAGACATAGAAAAAAAATGTCAGAAAGGTATGACAAGTATTGGGCAATCTTGAAAAATTGCATCCTTTAATAGGTGTTGCTGTTGTATTGGAACCTCAGTATAAACTTGATTATGTTGAGTTCAATTATGAGGAATCTTATGGTAAATCATTGTGTGCTCTTATTATTAAGAAAGTGCAAAATGCTTTGAATAGTTTATATAAGTTTTATTCCAATGGTGTCACTATAACTGTGGACAATTCTAGAGGCTCTTCAAAAGTTGGAGAAGATGAGGCAAGTAAACCTTCAGGGACTAGTAATTCAAGAGTGAAAATGAAATGGATGGAAAAGAAAAAGGCTAAAACTACTTTAGAAACTAAAACTAAAATTGATAAATATTTGGAGGAAGATACTGAAGATGATGTACCTACCTTTGATATCTTGAATTGGTAGAAGGTGAATGCTCATAGATATAAAGATATAAAGTTCTTTCCTCGTAGCACGTGATGTTTTGGCTATTCCTATCTCCACTATGGCATTTGAGTCCACATTTAATATTATTGGACATGTTGTTGATGAATTTAGGAGTTCTTTAACTCCGAAAATGACAAAAGCACTAATTTGTGCTCAGAATTTGCTACGTCCTACGGAGTTCAAATTTGAGGATCGAGATTTTGATCAATTTGAGAAAACAAATGAGATTACTTGTGGTAAGTTTTTAAAAATATTTCTTTAATTTAAAATAAATGATTTATTTTCTATTTTTTTACATGATTAATATTTTATTAGTACTAATTATTTTATTTTTTTGGAAAGATATTGGAGGTTCTCTCACCCAAGAGTCAATGACTTTGGAGCAATTGATGATATGTTAAATTTGTGCTTTTATGTGGTGCGATTTTATGAGATTTTAATGTGGAATTGATTAATATGGGATTTATGTAATATGGGATTTTAATGTGGAATTGATTAATATGGGATTTATGAGATTTTATTTGTTGGCTCTTTGGGATTTAATATGGGGCTATGGGAATTTTCAAATTCTTATGTTGGGTATTTGGGATCTAATATGGTTGCAATGATTTGTTAAATTTGTGTTTTTATGTTATGTGATTTTATGAGATTTTAATATGGAATTGATTAATATGAGATTTACGTAGTATTACATCTTCAAATTTTTTTTGCTGTCTATTTGGGATTAAATATGAGGTTATGGGCATATTCAAATTCTTATGTTGAGTATTTGGGATTTAATATAGTTGCAATGATTTGTTAAATTTGTGTTTTCATGTGATATGATTTTATGAGATTTTAATGTAGAATTGATTAATATGGGATTTAAATGATATTGCATTTTCAATTTTTTTTGTTGGCTATTTGAGATTTTATTATGGGGATATGGGCTATGCAAATTTAAAACACTAGACTAGTGATTTTCATATTTATATAAAAAAGGAGCTAGGCTTGACATGCCCGACCCAGTGGCTCAGGCCAATTGGGCTACAGGCCTGGTTGCAGGCTTCTTTTACTTGCCAGAAACTAGCCAGGGCTGGGCCGTAGGCTAGGGCCAAACTCGGCCCAGCCATGTAACACCCCGATACTCTATATAAGTACCATACATATACTTTGTATACGCAAAGTAAGTATATAGAGTATAAGGATGCCACTAGTTATTACAATTAAAAATCTTTACTTAACTTCTAAAACAATAGTACATTTTATTATATAAAATGATTTACAAGATCACTATCCTTTTGATAATAACACATATATATATATATAATAGTTACATTGTCTCTTCCAAAGATTTATTGATACATATGAATACATTCTTATAAAAAAAAAATGCAATATATATATTAACTTATACATGCATGCACCATCTTCTAGTTGGTCTCGAGCTACACTTTCCCTTTTCAAGACATAATGGTTTAACTCCAAATCCATCACCTTTTACCTGCGCGATTAATATAACCACGCTAAGCCCAAAAGCTTAGTAATACAAATAAATATTAAAAACAAAATATACATTGCAAAATAAACATACCTCATATTTTTAGCATCATGTTTTATCATTCTCTTAACCTGTTTTCCCTTTTTCCAATGCATTCCACATAAATTTCTACCAACCTCATAAACTATATATATATGCTTATAACATTACGACAAATCATAGTTTACCAATCATAAATCATATTCCCAATAAAGGCAACCATTATCATCAACCACAATCCATCACTAATACTCACAAACAATATACACATTACATATCAGACTACATAACATTGTTATATTCACAATTCACCAATCATTGATCTCAATATTTATTTATTTCAACATTTGTATATCATATTAACAACAAAGACATACTCGGGCCCAAAACACACTAATATGTTATTCAAAGTTCATCATTATTTCCAACAACCATAGCTGCAAATACAAACCTTTCCCCAACCAGGTCGGTTGTCCACTGGGCCTCAGGCCACTGCCAATCCCAGGGGTCCGCAGGAGGCAGATAGGCATGTATAAAACTATCATTAACGAACCTTCTCCCAACCAGGTTGGTAGTCCAAGTTCGGTTGCCCAATTCACTGGGTCCGCATGGTTCCGCAGGAGGCAGATAGGTACGTATAACACTGAATGAATCGAACTTTCCCCCAACCAGGTCGGTAGTCCAAGTTCGGTTGCCCAATCCACAGGGGTCCGCATGGTTCCGCAGGAGGCAGATAAGTTCGTCCATTTATCTCTACTTTCTCAATTCATTTCACATTACACAATAGATTTGCACTATATCTCAAATCACATTGGAACAATTCATCATTTACCTCATCATAGCCAATCACAATGGCATCAATTAGGCAAACATGCCTCAATCATCATTTACATCATCATAGCCAATCACGATAGCTTCATACATCATTATATCTCAATCTCAATTTCATGTCTCATTATTATTACATATATAATCATTCATCATTTAAGTATACACAATCAATTACATTATTATATCATCATATCATACAATCATATCATCACATCTTTCATCTTTCATAGTATATACATTATTGAATGCTCTCACATTTCATATACTCTTATTGATATACTCATAGGTATCAATGATATAATAGATTTCTTAACACATTTATAATCAAATGGTTTAAGGTTCAAAGTCATATAAATATATGAAATCAAATAGGGTTTTGTACTTACCTCAATAGCACTTCACACAACTCTAAACTCTTCTTCTCTCAAGAGTTCTTTACTTCTCAACTTAGGGCAATTCACTTCCTTCCAAAACCTAATCCAAAAGGAATATTAGCAAAATGACCATATGAATAGTACATTCTGGTTTTAGACTCCATTTTATCCTTATTTTGAAAAATTGTATAAAATAATCTACTTGACTAAAAATTATAAAATTTTTACAGAATTTAGTTTTGTATCTTAAAATCATTCCTTTAAAATTTCAGATCAAACTAAACACAAAATCTTGGTCAAATAGTTCACCTAACAAGACTGCCCCAATTGCCCTGCATCCTGGCAGCAGTTCTGAACTTTGTGAATTCCATAAATCAAATTCAATCAACGTGGTTCCAAATTATTTTTCTCAAATACTAGACTCACTAAGCAACAACATATCCAAAATTCAATTGAATATGATTTTTCTACATTTTATTAAAAATCCCGAAATAGAGCTGTCTCAGTTAAGGTACCTGCTGGAATAGGTCTAATAAAAATAATCTTTCTAAACTCATAACCTATCCAAAATCGAATCAACATATTTTTCAGTCATTCTAGACTCATAGAGGCACAACATATCAAAAATTCACTTCAAGAACATTTTTCTATAATTAATTAAAAATCATACAAATCACAGCCTTTACTAATTGTAAAACAGAAACAATTTCACTAAACACAACTCTTACTCTTCCATCACCAACACCAACCCAACTTCTCATCTATCAAGCAAAATCAATACTTAAAATCACACCATAAGCAACTTAATCATACCATCATCAAATCACAACTCAACTCAAGCATAACTTCAAAAATAACAAGAGTAAACAAGAGCAAACTTACCCAAAATCATGAAATTCTTGAAATTCCAACTTGTTTACTTGAAATCTCTCTCAACTTTGAAGCTTAGAACATCAAACCCTCACTTAGCTCTCTTGTCTTCCTTTGCTTTAGGTGAGCCGGCCACACAAGGAAGAAGAAGAAGAAATGATGAAGAAACCCTAAAGTCAACACTCATTAAATACTCCTCCAAAAGTAATTTACTATCTTACCCTCATGCACATTTTAATTCCCTTTACAAACTCTTGCCCATTTTGGTAATTTCACACTTAACAATATAAATATCTTCTTCCCTTGACCAAGCCCTTTGACCAACTTATATGTCATATATATCACCATATACACTACATATACACTTCTCTCTACACATTGCTTTTCTTTCCAATTACACATATACATTATCTCTTAACTTCTTTTATCATTCAAATAAACCATACACAATTACCACTTATCACTTACACCTTCAATTCAATAATAACAATATTATCATAACTTCTAGGCACACTTAGGGATATTACAATTAGACATATACATATACATCACATATATATTAAATCCAAATACAACAACTCCTCCAAAACTTTTAAGGTATATCTCGGGATATTACAAGCCAGGCCTGTGCACAACCCTATCTACCATGCCTTTTAGTAACTAATACTTCTTAGTGGATAGAAGAGCCTCGATCTTTTCTCATAGTTTCTTGATTTGACAATTTTTCACAAATCGTATCCATAGATAGTTTGCCTTTAGGATCTGAATTATTTAAGGCAACCACCAAAGTCTTGCAACTATTGGACAGAGTATCAAGAAGTAAACAAGCCTGCAATTCATCATATAATACAACTTCTAGATTGGTTAAATGATTTATAAGGTCTTTAAAATCACTCAAGTATTCGGCAATACTGTTCCCCATACTTAAATCTTATGTGGACAAGTTTTCTAACAAGAAACATTTTGTTTTGTAGGGATTTTCTTTTATAAAAGTTGATAAGCTTTTTCCATAAAGCCCCAGTATCTTTCTTCCGAACCACATGGTGATAGACACTATTATTTATCCATTGCTTTATTGTACTCACAGTCTTGCTATTCATTTTCTCCCATTCTTTGTTAGATTTATTTTCTGGTTTGCCCTTTTAACTTTCAATAGGATCATAAAGATCCTTGCAGATCAAAAGATCTTCCATTCTAGGCTTCCAAATAGAATAATTTAATCAAGTTAATTTAAGCATACTATTCAACTCTTTCATTTCAAATTGCACAGACAACAACCAACCAAGCTCTGATACCAATTCTTAAGAAATAAAAAAATCCCAAAAATAAAATTTGCAGCATAGCTGGATTAGTGGGCCCAAGACAATTTGACAATAAATAAATAAGACATGAGTAAAATAAAACAAATAATCAACAGAAGAACAACAATATTTAACATAGTTCAATCTTTTATTTGGGTTATGTCCACGGGACAAACTCTGAATAATTTCTTCCACTAATAAATAGTATGATTACAAGAGAGAGACTTTTTTTAAAAAAATATTCTAAAAGCACAATACTCACAATTGAGATCAACTCAAAATAATGGTAAGTGTTTTCCAAACACCCAAACAAAATCTCACTATTTTTGTCACTCACAAAAATATCTCACACTGATTTTTCTCTCTCTCAAAATAGTGGGTTAAATATATATAAGCCACACACCAATCTCACTATCTCAAATCTTATTTTTCTTTCTTTTTCTGTGTTTTAAAATCTGAGGAGGCAAAGCCTATTTATAAGGCCTTCCCACCTCTTTACGGCTTGCAAATTGCAAGCTTTTCAAAGTGACAGCTTGCAATTTGTTGCAAGTTGTCATACACATTTTTTTTTCAATTTTTACTGCCATTTTTTCAATTTTTGCTATGGTGGGTCCCACCAATTGAGTGGAACACCGCTAATAGTATCAACTCTAAAAACTAGCTGTTAAAATTAGATAGTTTATATTAACTTAATTGTTGAAGAGGCTACTACTTTTACTGAAATGGCTAAAGCATGTGTATTTGTTTTAAGCAATTTGTGCAGTTTGTTTAACCACCTGAGACTATGAAACAAACTAGTTATTTTTATTTTTAGTTTTCACTTAGGAATTTGAAGGGCCTTGTTTATTTTGTTGTTTTTAATTATTTCTGAAAGACTAAACCTTTGTTTTTAATTTTTTTTTTGAATGATTAAACCAAGTGCTATGTGAATGGCTTCTTATATAAGCCAAAAAGCCTATATATTTGTAAATATATCTAATGAATTACAAGTAACTTTTGGCATTCTTTTTTATTTGCATTCTCATGTACCAGAGCACCATTTTTGTTCTGTATTTTCAATCCATTTTCCTTTTCAGATCCTATTTTAATTGCTTCTATCATCCAACCTTTGTCCTAAAGCTTTCAATTGGTATCGAAACAATCTTAATATCTTTGTGAGGTGGTGAAGTGAGGAGGAAAGATGGCTTCAAAGCATTATTCTGCTCCTATGCCACCCATTTTTATTGGTGTAAATTATAGAATTTGGGCAATCAAAATTAACGCATATTTGCAATTTTTTTTATTTTTGGAAAGTTGCAGAAATAGGAAGGGATCCATATCCTCTTAGAGTAAAACTTACTTTAGCTCAAATCCAAAATCATTATGAAGAAAAAATCTAAAAAGTTTAAAACTTTAATGGCTATTCAATCAACTCTTTTTGCTAATATTTTTATCAGATTATGGCTTATACTACACCTAAAAAAGCTTGGGATAAGCTTTAAGAGGAGTTTCAAGGGAGTACAAGAACAAAGAAAATGCAAGTTCTTAACTTGAGAAGGGAATTTAAGTCCTTGAAAATGAAGGATATTGAATCTATGAAGGAGTTTGCCTATAGAATTCTCAATATTATGAATCAAATCAAGACTCAATGAAGAGTTGAGTGGCAAGAGAGTGGTGGAGAGGGTTTGATTTTGTTTGCTAGAAAAAATTTGATGCAAATATTTCTTATTTGGAGGATTTAAGAGATCTCTATCAAATCACACTTTTAGGAATGATTTATGCTTTATAAGTAACAGAGCAAAGAAGAGCAATTAGGCAAGAGGAATCTATTGTTAAGGATGCTCTCTTGGCTAAGAACAAGAGCAAAGCTCCTTTAAATAGTGGCACTCAAGAGTAAGGGGAAAGGAAGGGGAAAGGAAAAAAAGAAGAAATTTTCACCTTATGTGCATTTCAAGAATGACACTTATTTGGAAAAATATTGTTGGTATAGACCAAAAATCCAATGTAGAGCATGTAAACGATTTGGTCATGTCGGAGAAGTTTGTAAAAATAAGGAAGAAAAGAAAGCTCAAGAAGCTCAATTAGTAGAAGAAGACCACAAAGTCAAGAAAACCATGTTTATAGCTCTTTGTTAAAGCTATAACAACAACAAAGGAGTTGGTTGTTGGATAGTAGTTGTACTCATCATATGACTTTTGAAGAACAAAGTTTTAGGGTACTTGATCAAAGCTATTCCTCCATCAGAGTTAGAAATGGAGACTACGTTAAAGTGATGGGCAAAGGTCAGGTTGCCATTGAGACTCCAACATGTATTAAACTAATTTCAGATATTCTGAATGTGACAAAAATTAGTCAAAATATGTTAGTGTTTGTTAAATACTTAAGGAGAATTATTCTCTTTATTTCCATGATAAAACCTACATTATTTGTGATCTAAATGGGTGTGAAATTATGAAAGTAAAAATGAGAAATAACATTTTTGTTATTGATTTAGAAGCAACCTGAGTTGATTGCTTTGAATGCAAATGTTGTTGATGAATCACACCTGTGTTATAAGTGGTTTGACCACTTCAATTATAGTTCTTTGTGTAATATGAGTGCCAAGTCCTTGGTTGAGAATATGTTTATTGTTGATGCGGTTGATAATGTATGTGATATGTATGAATTTGGAAAGTAAAAAAAGCTTCTTTTTCTATCAAAATCAGTTGGAAGAGTAACTAAAAAGCTACAACTAATTCATACTAATTTATGTGGACCAATGATCGTGTTAACTCCAAATGTAAGTACTAATTTTTATATTTTTCCAAAATGTGTTTGGTTTATTTCTTAAAATCAAAAGGTGATGTTGCTAATGTATTTATGATATGTAAAGCTTTTGTGGAGAATGAATCTTGTTGTTACATTAAGATACAAAGGCTAGACAATGGAATTGAGAATAAGGTTAAAATGTTCAAAGAAATTTGCAGGCATTTAGGCATTAAGCATCAATTTATAACTCTTTACACCCCTCAAAAAGAATGGTGTAATTGAGAGAAAGAAGAGAACCACCATGGAGATGAGTCAACATTTGTTATTTGAGAAGGATATCCCCATGATCTTATGGGTTAAAGTAGTTAATATTGTTGTATACTTATTGAATAGGCATTATACTAATACTCTTGATAAGAAATCTTCATTTGAATGCTGGTATGGGTTTAAACCTTATGTTGCTCACTTGAAATTATTTGGGAGTATTTATTATACACTAGTGGATGAATGGACAAGAGACAAGCTTAATCACAAGTCTGAACTTAGAATCTTGGTAGGTTATATTAGTGACTCTATCAAAGGTTACCAAGTGTAACAAGTGTAATCCAAGAATTGATTATTAGTAGAGACATCAAAGTTGATGAGTTTTCTTAGTGGATTTGGGAAATGAACGAAGTAGTGCCTTTCATGATGAAAATCACTAGGGATAACCTTTCCAATCAACAAGAAGGTGAAAATATTAAGAATGATGAAGATGTTGCAATTAGATGTAGTAAACCACTTGCTGATATTTATGCTAGATGTAATTTTATTGCATCAAAAACTAGCAGGCTATGATGAATCAACTCAATTTAAAGAGTGAAGGAAAGCTATGAAAGAAGAAATGATGATGATTAAGAAGAATTACACATGAAATTTGGTGGATAAACCTCAAAACAAGAATTATTGGTGTTAAATAGATTTTTTGAGCCAAGCATATTGCAAATAGGTCAATCCACAAATATAAAGTCAAGTTGGTTGTAAAAGGGTATGACTAGCTACCCAAGTTGGATTTGGAGCTACTTTTTCTCATGTGGCAAGACTTGATACTATTAAACTCACTTTAGCTTTAACATCAACAAAAGGATGGAAAGTATTTCATCTTGATGTGAAGTCAACATTTTTTATTGTACTTCAGGTGAAGAAATATGTAAATCAACCTGAAGATTTTGAAATAGCTGGTCATGTAGATAAAGTGTATAAGTTGAATAAGGACCTCCACTACCTTAAGCATGCTCCAAGAAACCAGTATAGTATAATTGATGATTTTTTACAACAAGTATTCAAGAGAAGCATGCATGAACACACTTTTTATTCCAAAACTAGGTCAAATGGTAAAATGCTTATCATTTCTTTATATGCTGATGATTTGTTGATTACAAGTAATGATGAGTGAAGAAATTGAGAAGAAGAAGAGGGATTTTCAGAATCCTTAGTTTTTCATATATTTGCCAATATACACATATGTATGCATGCACAATTCTGTACATCTAGTTAGGGAAATAAGATTAAAAAAAATTCGTAAATTATAATAGTAAACTTCTTCCAAAATATTTTTTTTATATTTTATACTCTCCCTAAAGCTAAAGCATACAAATTGTATGCACTAGTTTGTTACAAATATACTTGATTATGAGTCTTTGTTGTCCCAAGATGGCAACCAAGAGAGGGGCTGAATTGGTTATTTGAAGAAGTGATGGAAAATTAAAAACTAAAAGTAAGATAAAGAAATAAGTATAGTAGAGAAGAATGAATACAAGAGATTTATAGTGGCTCGGTTCAAATCAATCCCACGTCCACTCTCTAACTTCAAGTTGAGAATTTCACTAACTTTGGATTTTTACAAGCTCAATCCCAACATTTACAAAGTTTGAGAATTTTCTCACAACTCAACAAGAGTTTTATCCAGGCTCACTCTAGAACCTAGTGTTTCCAAGCTCGCACCAAACTTACACAATGGTGTTTCATGCTCACACCTAACACTCAAATACAACAAATGTAAATTTTGATTTAAAGAAACGAAAGCTATTTTTCTTAGCTTTCTCAAATTTAAATCCTTTTCAAAATGAAGTTCCTTCAGGTATTTATAACCTTCAAGCCTTCAACTAGATGTTTGAAAAGTGGATTAGTAGGTGAGCACATATTATTTTACTTACTCCTCTTCAATTATTGTTCAGAGCAAGTTCATGTTCAGACTACCTTCATTCTGATTGAAAAACCATTGGTACAGTCGGGATAAGCCTTGGTCCAGTCTTGCTCTTCAAGTTTCACATAACATTCTTCTAATGGATAGTACATGTGGAATCCAATAATTGAGTAGATAATTAACAACTATAAAATTTAAATTCTATTTTATTGGTCTAGTCTTGCTACCCTTGGTTCGGTTGGACCATTCTTGTCTCCTTAAGAATTTAGAAGCACCAATATCCGTGATCTCTACTGGATGTTTTTGGAGAAATTTTGCATCCATGGTCTAGTTAGAGTTCTTATAATCCGGTCACACCATATGATGTACAGTGAGATTTTGGGAGTGCTGGCGACTGTGATCTTTATTGAATGAATTTCCTTGAAAGCTTAGACATTGGTCTGGTCGGACCTCTTGTAAAACTTCAATTCTTTAAGTTGCTGCAAAATTAAACTCGGTGCAAGCATTAGTACTATTCAATTTGATTGCCTAAGATCAAAATCAAGCCAAAGATTTAGCTAACAATTTCCCCCTTTTTTTACTTTGGCAATTAAATTGAATTGGTTAAAAGTTTTACAAGTTTTAATGTCTAAAGAGTATTCTCCCCTTAAACATGTTACTATCAATTTTCTTTGGATTAAACTCCCCCTTAATAAGTTATCTTTCTATCATTTGATCAATTGTTACAATTGTTTGATCATAAAATCATTAAAGCAATTTGATTAGTCTTCCCCTTTAATTTTGAATTAAACTTCCCTTTGACAATTCATTAGGTGATTCATTAGGTGTTTTACTTTCTAATTCAATTATATTACTTCTCCCCCTTTAACAAAGGTAAAATAATGATTATATGAAATCAATGAATCATAAGTGCACACAGTGAATATCAAAATAGCAGCTTTATTAAGATCACAAAAGAAAATCAAAAAAGAAACCATACAAGAATGCATGACCTTTTACATTAAGGGCCACAAAATATTATAGTGATCATAGACAAAAAGGAGCGAATGAGTTAAAAATTAGGAGAGTCATTATCATTATGTTTAATATCTATGTGTTTTATTTAGAATGTTGAATTGAATTTTTGGATAGATTTATGGCACTAGTGTTATCACACTTCATAGGAATATGATCCAATACTTTACCATAACCTAGCAATTGTTGCTTCATCTACAAAACTTGTATGTAATAAAAGCAAGCCGCAATATATTCGACTTCTGCAATAGATAGAACAACCGATACTTATTTTTTGCTAAACCAAGAAACTAGACAATCTCCAAAAAAATGGCATGCACCAATTGTGCTTTTCCTATCTAATAAGCTACTGGCATAATCTCCATCTGAAAAACATAAAATGTCAAATGTTGTATTTCTAGGATACCAAAGTCCTAAATGCAATAGTCCATTCAAGTATTTCAAAATTTGGTTACATTCAAATGTGATTCCTTAAGGCATGATTGAAATCTAGTACATAAGCAAACACTATACATTATATCGGGTCTAGAAGCGGTTAAGTAAATAAGTAATTTGATAATACCTCGATATTTCTTCTCATTTACTTTCATACCAACTTCATCTTTGTCTAAGTTTAAGGATATGCTCATTGGAGTTTTGCTTGCCTTGCAACCATCCATACCAAACTTCTTAAGAAGTTTCTTTGTATACTTGGATTGGTGGAAGAAGATTTCATCTTTGCATTATTTGATTTATAGACTAAGAAAGAACTTGAGTTCACCTATCATACTTATCTCAAATTCCTTAGTCATACAAGAAGCAAATTCTTCGTACAAAGATTCATTAGTAGCACTAAATATAATATCATCAATAAAAAATTGCACAATTAAAATGTCATGCAATTTCTATTTAACAAAAAGTGTAGTATCAACTTTGCCTTTTTGAAAAACTATTTTCTAATAAATAAGTACCAAGTCTATCATACCAAGCTCTTGGAGCTTATTTCAACCCATATAGTGATTTTGTAAGTTTAAAGACATGATTTAGGAATTTGTAATCTTTAAAACCAAGGGGTTGTGAAACATAAACTTCTTTACTTATAAAACCATTCAAAAATATGCTTTTGACATACATTTGGAAAATTTTAAAATTTATATAACAAGCAAATGCAAATAAAATTTTAAGTGCTTTTAATCTAGCTGCTGGAGCAAATGTCTCATCATAATTAATGCCTTCCTTTTGATTATAGCCCTTGGTTGCCAATCAGGCTTTATTTCTAGTGATGAGTCCATTTTCATCAAAATTATTCTTATATATCCATTTGCAACCTATAATGGGATGGTTCTTAGGTCTAGGAATAAATTTTCACACTTTATTTCTCTCAAATTGGTTGAGTTCATCTTACGTAGCAATCACTCAACATTCATCACTAAGAGCCTCCTTGTAACACCCTTAATTTTTGAAAAATTAAATAAAATAAATTAAAATTAAATTGGATAAATTAAATAAATGATTTAAATGAAAAATGAAGGGATATTATATGATTTAATAGAAAGTATATTTGAAATACATATATATCTGAAGTAAATATGATATATATAAGATATATACATATATTCAAGGTATACATTACATATATGTATTGTATAATTAAGTGTATAGTGATTAATATATATATATATAGATAAGGATGACTAAAGGAAGAGAAGTTTCTTCTTTTTTTTTCTTCTTCTTCTTTTTATTCCTTTACTGGGAAATAGAGAGAGAGAGAGGTGAGAAGAGAGGGAGCTCTTCTTATTTATACTAAGAATTAAAGAAATTTCAAGAATTCAAGTGAAGTTTTTGAGGATTTTGCTTTTGAGGATTCTTCATTAATTGGTAAGTTCTTTATCAATTTTGCAATCTCTTTGGAATCCTATGGAAGAATATTATTTGGAAAAATTGGGATTTATGTATTAGCATGTTTTAATGGCTTATTTAGGTATGTATGAAGTTGTTGTGAGTAGCTAATGATGATTTTAAGGTTGGATTAAAGAAGTGATTGAATTTAAGTGAGTTTTAGAAGTGGTTGTGTTGAAATGGTTAAGTGTATGAAATGCAAATTTTGCCTGATACGGCCAATGGCACTTCCATGTCGTTGAGCGTGTCAATGGTGCTGAGTTCAATATTGATGACACGACAATTAATACGGCCATGTCTCTGAGCGTGTCATAGTTTCTATAAGGCAAAATAATTGACACGGCCATGAATATGCCCATGTTGTTGGGCATGTCAAAGTTTCTATGAGGCGGAATGAATGACACGGGCAGTGACATGCCCATGTCATTAGACGTGTCAAAGCTTATGTGTGATTAGGTTAGTGACACAGTCAGTAACACGCCCGTGTTGTTGGGCGTGTCACTTGAGAATAACTCTTTTCTTTGTTTTTCATTTGTAATTCCTATTTAAATGATTTGATGCTGAGAATGGCTCAGAATATGATATTAAATGGTTATTTATGATCACATTTAGCATAAGCATTGAAAGAGAGTAGTTTTACCAACTCTAGCGTTGAAGGGCAACTTAAAAGGGAAGGTTAGAGGAAGTGTTAAACCATGTTTTGGAGTGTTTCCTAAGGTATGTACAAACTCTTGATAAATAGAATGTGATTGCATTACATTTGGTGTTTTATTAGTTTTTGTTATAGATTTGTGTCTTGTTTATTATAATAATTATTATTTTATTTAGGTATTTTGTTAGTTTTAATCGGTTTGTTTAGTGTTTTCATTAATTTGGGTAGTTTTAGTTTATTTCAGTGTTTATGTCGTTTTTTTATCTAGTTTTTAGTATGGTGTTTATGTTTTATTGGTAATTGTTTATTTACTTCTTGTTTAAAGTTTGTTTGATGTTTTGTTTTAGGTTAAAAGGCCAAGGAAGCAAATTGAAGGAAAAAAGGGACAGTAGCTGACACAGGCAGAGGACACGGCCAAATCACTGGCCGTGTCCCTCCAAAGAAGCTCAAACACGGCCAGGATTGCTCCAACTTGGCCGTGTCTCACTTAAATCCAAGGCAAAGAAGAAGCAACTCACAAAGAAGCAAACACAGGCAAGGAACACGGCCAAGTCACTGGCTATGTCCCTCCAAAAAGGTCCAACACGGCCGTGTCTTCTTCAAGACTTGGCCATGTCACTCAACAAAGGAGAAAAGAAGAAACTCTGAGACAGAAGCGAACACAAGCAAGGGACACGGCCAAGTCACTGGCCGTGTCCCTCCAAAGACCACCAACACGGCCAATTCTCATCCAACTTGGCCGTGTCTCTCATGAACCAAAGACGTAGCGGATTTTTAAAGCGGAGAATTCGTATAAAAGAGAAAAAGAAGCTAGGGTTTAAGGTTGTTGCGATTTTGAGAGCAGATTGAGCCGTCAAAGAGAAGAACTTAGGGTTTCACATTTGTTTTCTTTGATTTTGATTATACTTTGATTAAACTAGCTTAGATTAGATTGTTCTAGCCATTGATACATCCTTCTTGCAAGATTTGAACAAGAGATTCTTCAGAAGCTTCAAGGAGTTTGTAATTTGGTTTTGTTCTTGAACTTTATCTCTTTATTTTCATTGGAATTGTATTTATGGATATTATCATGTCTGAATTGATTTCTTTGAATATTAATGAGATGAGTATGTTTGATAGCATTATGAACTAATTTGATCAAGTCTAGGGTTTGTATGGATCTACTATGATTGTATGAATTGGTTATTCTCTTAGTTAATAATTTCTTTAGCCTTGATTGAATGGAATATTGTTAATATATAATTGATTGGCCACCAATTATGTGTTTTAGGTATTAGATGATGGATTGAGAGATGAAGTCTAATGCTGGAACAATTCAATTAGGGACTTAGGTGAATTAGAGATATAACCTATTAAAAACATTATTTCAATTATAACAAGATTAGTTGAAAGAGGTTTGAATGCGAGAGCTTATTTCCTTGACTCGATTAATTGAGTTGTTTGAGATTTACTCTTTGAAATTAAATTAGTTAAGAGAAATAACCATTCATACATATAAGTAGTAGAGAAGTGCAAACCCTAGACTTTTCTATCAAGTGAATCAAAACATCAGCTTAATTTACTTTTATTCGTTTTAAACTTCAATCAATCTTCTTCATTAGTTAACAATTTAAATTTTCTTCATTACTTGTTATTCATAATCTGATAATCAATTAGCCACTTTAGCTTCCTTGTGAGACGACCTTGGGGCGATCACTTTTGCTACAGCTACCTCGTATACTTGCAAGTGACGCTTTGTGGTAGAGTTAATTAGAGCGCAACAAGTTTTTGGTGCCGTTGCCGGGGAGGCTAATTGGCGTAATTGTTTATTAGGCAAAAATATTCTAGATTATTTTTCACTGTTTTCATTTTATTTTATTTATCTTTTGCTTTTAATAATTCCTTTTTCCTAGAAATTTTTGTTTATGCAAGGCAGGAGATCACTCGAAGGAGAGCTACATTCATTTATTCCAGAAATTCAGAGAGTGAAAAGGAGTAGAGAAGAGTTTGAGCTCTACACCGGATTTGATACTACAGAGGAGGACACTTCTGATTTTGAGTCGGAATCTGCACAATCTGTTAAAATGGCTGAAGAAAGGCAAAGAACGATGAGAGACTTTGCTAGACCTATCATTGGAACTTCCACTTCTTGCATAAGACTGACAGATGCAACAAGGAATTATGAGTTGAAGAACATTCATTACAACATACTGCCATCATTCTATGGAGTTCCAAATGAAGATCCTTTGAACTTTATTCGGGATTTTTATTCTACCTTCAATACTTTTCGATTGGGAGGACTAACAGAGGACCAGTTGAGGATGAGATGCTTCCCATATACTTTGAAGGATAGGGCAAGGAGCTGGCTTATGATGTTGCCCGAAAACTCTTTGACAACTTGGGAGCAAGTTTATAACAAGTTCATGGGCAAGTTCTATTCACATCAAAAGACAGCTGAATTGAGAGGGAAGATTGCTACATTCTCTCAATTTGAAGGAGAACCATTTCATGAGGCATGGGACAGATTTAAGATGCTATTGATCCAGTGTCCACATCATCATTACCCACTTCAACTTCTTAATCAGTTTTTCTATGATGGTTTAACCAAGCAATTTCAGAACACTGTTGATAATGCAGCTGGGGGAGCTATGGGAGAAAAGACGGCTGATGAAACTTATGAGATCTTTGAGATGTTGGGAGCTAATTCTCAACAGAAAAGTGTAAGGGGAAGAAGTAAAGGGGTGAATCAACTAGAAGCCAATAGTGAGATGGTCAGTCAAATAGCTGAATTGACAAGGCAGGTTCAGATGTTGAACATGAAGAACAATATTTCTTCATCTACTCAAGAAGTGTGTGGAATCTGTGGGATATTAGGGCATGGAGCAAATATATGCCCCTCTGCATATGAGTCTTATGGGAATGAAGCTGAGCAAGTTAATGCTATGGGTGGATTTCAACCAAGAGCCAGGAATGATCCTTACTCCAATACTTATAATCCTGGTTGGAGGAGTCACCCAAATTTTTCCTGGACAACAAATAATGCTCAATAGCCTTTCCATTTGCTCCAAAGACAGAACCAACAGCAGGGCCGATCCTCAAATCAAGGTCAACCTAAGAGAGAGAGTTTGGAGGAAAGTTTACAGACTTTTATCCAAGTCAGTGCTAAAAATCAAGAGATGAACAACAAGAGGCTGGATTCACTAGAAGCATCTTTTAAGAAGGTGGAGACCCAAGTGGGGCAACTTGCTCAACAGATGCAGATTCAACAAAAGGGGAAGTTCCCAAGTCAACCTGAGCAGGCACAATCAGTGACTGTTCTTAGAAGTGACAAGGTAATTAACAATAATGTTGAAAATAATTCTGTGAATGCAGGTGAGCAAGAGAATAAAAAGGAAGGAGAACCAGAGAACAAAGGTGCTGAATAAAAATCAATGGAGAAGTCCCCTACAGTAGATTTGCACAAGGCAAGCAATCCATAACGGCCACCTATACCATTCCCTAGTAGGTTGAAGGATGATAAAAAAGATAAGCAATTTTCAGATATCTTCAACATGTTGTCTAAGGTAAGTATTAACTTACCCTTACTTGAAGCAATAAAGAACATGCCGGCTTATGCTAAATTCTTCAAAGAACTTAATACCAAGAAAAAGAGGTATGAGCCGAATGAAAAGGTGATAGTTTCAGAGGTAGCTAGTGCTGTTTTGCAGCATAAACTACCTCCCAAGCTAAAGGATCCTGGAAGTTTTATAATTCAAATTACTATGGGGAATGGAAAGGGTACTGATGGCATGTGTGATTTAGGAGAAAGTGTGAATTTAATGCCTTATTATGTGTACCTTGAATTAGAATTAGGGGAACTTAAACCTACAAAAATGGTGTTGCAATTAGCTGATAGATCTCTTAGATTCCTGAAAGGGGTTATAGAAGATGTGTTAGTTAAAGTTGGTGGTTTGATAGTACCTGTGGATTTCATTGTTCTTGACATGGAAGTAAGTAACTCTTCCCCATCTGCACACACCATTTTGCTGGGTAGGCTTTTTATGGCGACTACCAACACTTTGATAGATGTTAAAAATGGTAAATTATCAATGACTGTTTTGGGACAAACTGTGGAATTTTCTATTTTTTAACACTTCTCCTATTCCTACAACTGCTTTATATGAGGATTGTTCTTTCATTGATTGTGTTGATGCAGTTGTTTCAGATGTTTTCTTGCATACAGGTTCCTCTGATAAATTGGAGCTGGCATTGACCTTAGAGAGTGATGTGGATATTTTTGATGCAGAAATAGCCAGTTGCCTTGAGGCTTTAGAGGGTGCTGAAATAGAGGAGCTTAAGGAGGACCCAGTTTTTGAACTTCTCCCCATTCAAAGAGAAGAGAAGAACCCTTCACTTGAGTTAGAGCTGAAAGAGTTACCTAAGAATCTAAAATATGTGTTTTTAGGAGATCACAATATCTTTTCTATGATAATATCTAGTGAACTTAGTGAAGAGGAGGAGATGAGGTTGGTGAGTGAGCTTAAAAGATTGAAAAAAGCAATAGGATGGGGATTGAGTGACATCAAGGGTATTAGCCCTTCAATGTGCATGCATAGAATCACTTTATAAGAGGGAACTAAATCTGTGAGGGAGACCCAAAGGCGACTTAACCCAAATATGAGTGAAGTGGTTAAGAAGGAAGTGCTCAAATTGCTGGATGAAGGAGTAATTTACCCAATAGCTAATAGTGAGTGGGTGAGCCCAGTACATGTAGTTCCTAAGAAATCTGGAATCACTGTGGTGAAAAATGAGAATAATGAACTGGTTCCTACTAGGACTACTACTGGGTGGAGAATGTGCATCGATTATAGGAAGTTGAACAATGCTACAAAGAAAGATCATTTCCCTCCTCCTTTTATTGATCAGATGTTAGATAAACTTTCTGGACACTCACATTATTGTTTTCTGGATGGCCTTTCAGGTTACTATCAGGTGCCAATATCTCCAGAGGATCAGTCCAAGACTACCTTTACTTGCCCTTTTGGGACTTATGCATTTCGACGTATGCCCTTTGGCTTGTGCAATGCACCTACAACTTTTCAGAGATGCATGATGTCTGTCTTCTCTGACATGATAGATGATTTTATTGAGGTATTTATGGATGACTTTTCTATTTTTGGTAATTCTTTTGATAATTACCTCAATAAACTTGTTCGTGTGCTTGAGAGATGCATTGAATGTAACATCACTTTAAGTTGGGAAAAGAGTCATTTTATGGTTACTCAGGGCATTGTCTTAGGTCATGTGGTGTCAAGTAAAGGGATTGAGGTAGATAAGGCTAAAGTTGAATTGATTGCTAAGTTACCCCCCACCTACCTCTGTTAAGGGAATAAGAAGTTTTCTTGGGCATGCAGGATTTTACAGGAGGTTTATTAAGGATTTTTCCAAAATAAGCCAACCATTGTGCCATTTACTAGGGAAAGATGTTCCATTTGAATTTACAGCACAATGCATGCAAGCTTTTAATTCCCTTAAAGAAAAATTGACTAGTGCACCAGTAATTGTAGCTCCTGTTTGGTCTTTACCTTTTGAAATCATGTGTGATGCCTCTAATCATGCAGTAGGAGCTGTTCTTGGGCAAAGGGTTGATAAATACTTGAGAGTAATATATTATGCTAGCTTGACCTTGAATAGTGCACAAATGAATTACACCACAACTGAAAAGGAAATGTTAGCTGTTGTTTTTGCTTTAGATAAGTTTAGAGCATATTTTATTGGGTCGAAAATTATTGTGCATTCTGATCATGCAGCTCTAAAATATCTTTTAACAAAACAACATGCTAAACCGCGCTTAATTAGATGGGTGTTGTTATTGCAAGAATTTGATTTCCAAATCAAGGATACTAAGGGTAGTGAGAATGTTGTTGTTGATCATTTATCCAGATTACCCTTCTCTAGTGAGAATCTTGCATCTGATAGCATTCATAAAAATTTAGAAGCATTTCCTGATGAGCAGCTGTTTATGGTAATTAATGCACCTTAGTTTGCAGATATTGCTAATTATCTCGCTTGTGGTATCTTGCGATCTAACATGTCATTTCAGGAAAAGAAAAGGTTTTTACACATGAGTAACTTTTATTTTTGGGATGAACCTTATCTATTCCGGATATGAAAAGATGAGATAGTTCGCAGGTGTGCATCTGAGGAAGAACAACTGAGTGTTCTTCAATTTTGTCATGATCTTCACTGTGGTGGTCATTTTGGAGGAAGAAAGACTGCAGAAAAGATGCTACAAAGTGGTTTTTACTGGCCTACCTTATTTAAAGATGCTCAAGAGTATTGTAAGCACTGTAATCATTGTCAAAGAGTAGGTAACATTGGAAGGAGGAATGAAATGCCCCTTCAATCATATATTGTTGTTGAACTGTTTGATGTGTGGGGAATTGACTTCATGGGTCCTTTTCCCAAGTCTTTTGGGTTTGAATATATTTTAGTTGCTGTTGATTATGTTTCCAAATGGGTGGACGCAATCCCCACCCGTACTAATGATGCTAATGTAGTTGTTAAATTTGTGAAAGAAAATATTCTTAGCAGATTTGGTACACCAAGGGTAAAAGTTAGTGATGGGGGAAGCCATTTTTGCAACAGACTTTTTGAAAAGTTAATGCACAAATCTGGTGTGAAGCACAAGGTGGCAACCCCATACCATCCACAGACTTCAGGGTAAGTTGAAACATCAAACAAGCAACTAAAAGGAATTCTGGAGAAAACAGTCAACACATCAATGAAGGATTGGGCAAACTGATTGCATGATGCACTATGGGCATATCGGACTGCTTTCAAGACTCCTCTTGTAATATCCTCATGTATGCCCTAGAAGTTTTGATTATGTTGTTGATGTTGTTGTTAGTGTTGTTGTTGTTATATATTGGATTGAATATATGTGTTAAATTGTAAGAGAAAAGAAATGGGAAGAGAATGTATATGTATATGTATTTTGGGAAGAAATAGGGTTTAGAGACAAATTTATATGTTGTGTATATGTTAATATATATGACATATAAAGTGTCAAAAGGCTTGGTCAATGCAAGAGAAGATATTTATTTGAGATTGGTAAATTACTTAATTGGGCACATATAAGACAAAAAGATAATTATGTGAATAAGGGCACTTTGGTAATTGCTTGGATAAAATTATATGGTGGATATTTAAAGAAGGTTTGACTTGTGTTTTCTTCATCATTTCTTCTTCTTCTTGTTGTTGATGGCCGGCCCTCCATAGCCAAAGAGAAAGAAAGAGACAAGTTATGGTTTTGATGATTTCAAGCTTAAATTGAAGAAAGATTAAGTGTTCAAGTGTTGATTTAAGAAGTTTTTAACTAAGGTAATATCTTTTCTCTAATTTCTTCAATTCTTTTGAAGTGGTATGATTAAGTTGCTTATGGTATGATTGTAAGTATTGATTTTGCTTGATAGATGAGAAGTTGGGTTGGTGTTGGTGATGGAAGAGTAAGATTGATGTTTAGTGAAATTGTTTCTGTTTTAGGATTAGTAAAGGCTGTGACTTGTATGATTTTTAATTAATTATAGAAAAATGTTCTTGAAGTGAATTTTTGATATGTTGTGCCTCTATGAGTCTAGAATGACTGAAAAATATGTTGATTCGATTTTGGAATGGTTATGAGTTTAGAAAGATTATTTTCATTAGACCTGTTCCAGCAGGTACCTTAACTGGGACAGCTATATTTCGTGATTTTTAATAAAATGTAGAAAAATCATATCCAATCGAATTTTGGATATGTTGTTGCTTAGTGAGTCTAGTATTTGAGAAAAATAATTTTGAATCACGTTGATTGAATTTGATTTATGGAATTCACAAAGTTCAGAACTGCTGCCAGGATGCAGGGCAATTGGGGCAGTCTGGTTAGGTGAACTATTTGACCAAGATTTTGTGTTCAGTTTGATCTGAAATTTTAAAGGGATGATTTTAAGATACAAAATTAAATTCTGTAAAAATTTTAGAATTTTTAGTCAAGTAGATTATTTTATACAATTTTTCAAAATAAGGATAAAATGGAGTTTAAAAATCAGAATGTACTATTTATGGTTAGGGTTTTAATTCTTTGTTCTTCTTGCATTGCTTTGATTCTCCAAAGGTAGGTTGGTCCTTAAACCTAACCCTAAACACTTTAAACACACTTGAATCAATGAATGTTATAATCAATTGTTCTTTGCCCTAATTGCATTGTTGAGATTGAACAATGTTATGTTGTGCATTGTGAATGGTAATGTGTTTCATGAGTAATGTGGAATGAAATGTTGATATTTATGAATGATGCTATGTGAGATATAATGTGATCATGGATGAGATATATATATATACTTGAATAATGAGATGTTATATTGTGAAATGAAATGTGAAGCCATTGTTATTGGCTAAGATGATGTAATTGAAAGAAAGAAGGCATGTTTGCCTAAATGTGATGAGAATTGAGAATGGAAATGAATTGTTTGTTTAATATGTTATTCAGTTTCAGAGTTCTGGATTTGGGTGGCATGCCTAAGAAATGATGAAAGGTAACAGTCTTGCCGGGTTGAGGACCTCCTCATAGGTGTTGAGTTGATGGTCCAAGAGACTGGGTCTGTTACACTATGAGATATATGATTTGTAACAGTCTTGCCGGGTTGAGGATCTCCTCATATGTGTTGAGTTGATGATCCAAGAGACTGGGTCTGTTACACTATCCATGTATAGAGATACATGTATCTACATTGCCTACGGGCGTGATTATTGTGACTATGAACCAAAGCAGTAACTCTGAACTCTGAATATCGTATTAAATACTTGTTGGGCCCATAGGTGTCAAGGTTATATGAATGTCCTAAATAATGTTATGAGTTTAATGAAATGAGATGTTGGTTATGGAGTATGATTGATTAATGTTGAAATGTGGTATGCTCATATGACTATGATTTGTGAAATGCATAATTGTGTGGTTAACTTTATATTTATGATGTCGATCTTATCAATAACATATGTGGCATTGCATTTCATTAAAGCATACCGTTAGCATGTTTTATCTTACTAAGCCGTTGGCTTAGCGCGATAGTGTTTAATCGCTCAGGTAGTAGAGTGGATAGAGTTGAACCCGAGAGTTCATCAAGACCTAGTGAGAGTAGACCTTGAAGAATCCATTTTGGGAGCTTAAAGATCAGAGCAGACTTGCCAATCATGTATAAATTTTATGTGTTGTAAAACTTGAGTTTTGATGTATATGAATTTGTAAATATGTAAATATTTTATAACTTCCGCTGTGTAATATTTAAATATGGGGGTTGTCACAAAACCTTTATTTTATGTTGTACTAGAAGTGTAAATCCTTTTTGCAGGTTGTAGTTGAGGTTACAAGGGGGATTTATTGGGAGTGTACTGAGAATGATTTTGTTTGCATTGGTTTGTGTAAAATATTTTTAAAAATAAGAAAAAAACCGGTTTTGTCCACACTTGGGACTCAATTTTTAGGCGAAACTATGGCAAAAATTTTGTAAAAATTGGAACTAAAATTTGACTAAGTAAAATTGGTAGCAACATTAGGTTAGTGTGGCGCCTCTACTCAGCTTACATATGTAGGTTGGGAAGGTGTGTTACACCTCTTGGTATGAGTCCATACCAATTAGTTTTTGGAAAAGCTTGTCACTTACCAGTGGAGTTGGAGCACAGAGCATATTGGGCAATCAAGACTCTTAATTTGGACTTGGACAAAGCAAAGAAAGAACGATTGCTGCAAATTTCAGAGTTAGATGAGCTGAGAAATGAGGCGTATGAGAGCTCGAGAATTTACAAGGATCACACTAAAGCACTTCATGACAGAATTATAGTGCAAAAGACATTGAGTCCAGGTATGAAAGTTTTACTTTTTAACTCTCGACTCCGTCTTTTTCCAGGTAAACTCAAGTCTCGATGGAGTGGTCCTTTCGAGATAACTCAGGTGTATCCTTCTGGTGCCATTGAATTGCTTAACTCTCGAACAAGTGAGACTTTTAAAGTGAATGGACAGAGAGTTAAATCATACAATGAAGGATTTCAAGAAGTGAGGATCATTGACAACACTTTGATCCATGATCCCTAGGCCTTGCATGATGTCCAGCTATATGACATTAAAGAAGTGCTAAATGGGAGGCAACCCATCAGTTTGCATTTATTCTTTATAGTTGTAATTTTAAATTTAGCATGTTTAGATTTTATGTTTAGTCTAAATAAATGGAATGGGTGCTTTGATCGGTTTTTATTTTTCTAATGTGTTTCAGGGTTGATCGAAGAAGAGGTTTGCAATTTCTTTGATATTTGGTGATATGTAGATATAAAAAAAAGAGAAAAAAAAGGTTGAAAGTGGCAGAAGGAGACACGACCAAAGGACTTGGCCTTGTCCCTTGGCCGTGTCACATGGGACACGGCCAAGACTTCACAAATTGCTCTTTGTTTTTTTTTATTTTGCACCTCTTCTTCCAGTAGCAGACACGCCCATGGGACACGGCCAAGTCACTGGCTGTGTCCCTCAACACACACAAGACACGGCCGTGTCTCTTCACTTTCACACACTAGACACGGCCGTGTTAACCCTAACTTGGCCGTGTCTCTCACTTTTTCACTTTAAAAAACACGAATCTTTCACCTTTTTCCTCATTCAGTCCCTAGTTTCCTGTTTGTTCATCTTCTCGCTCTCTCGCAACCTCCATTCTTTGTGATTCCAAGCTTCAAATTCTCCATTAATCCTCAAATTTCTTCACCAAAACTAGAAATAATCAATTAAAACTTCTTCTTTGCTCATAAAAGTTTGATTTAATCAAGTTTTGGTGTTAAATTTTTCAGATTTCTCAAGATGCCAAGAACAAAGATTGTTTCACACCGCAAGAAGAAGAGGCCTACAACCGAAGGAGCTTCTTCTTCTCCATCAATTTCATCTTTGAAGAGAGCAAATCTTTTGGCTCGGGGTTTTTTCCCGATGAGGTATGTTAATGATGAATCACTTAATGCTCTGTAAATTAGGACAAATTTTTATCGTTATGTGCAAATTCTTGGGTGGGAGAATCTAGTCTCCTTGCGACCTTTGCAGTTTGAGGAGCTGACTTTAGAATTTCTGACATCTCTTAAGGTTGAAAGAGATGATAAAAAAATCTGCACTAGAATGAGTTTTAAATTGCTGGGTAAATCATTTGTGCTTAATATTGAACAATTGAATGCTATATATGGTTTCCATCAGCATGGGGAAAGGTCGGTACCTAAAGAATTTAAACAACAATTTGCTTGGGGAGCATTAAGCTCGGGGACCTATGTGGCCAAATCGGCCAAAGCATCTAAATTAAGAAATTCTGCTTTGAGGTATTTGCATCGTTTTATGTCTTGCGGATTCTTTGCTCAGAAAGAGAGCCCAGGTGTGGTGGAATTGAGTGAGCTCTTTTTCTTGGATTGTGTGGTTAATGCAGTGCCTGTTAGTATCGGCTATTGGTTAGCCGATATTTTTGATACTATGGCTAATAAAAGGAGGGGAGCAATTTGTGTTGGAGGGTTGATTACCACATTAGCAGTAGCCCTTCTTGAAAATTTTGACCCGAGTACCAGTTGCATGACTAGAATTTTGGGTAATGACTCATTAGATTTGGCCACATTAGAGAAAATGCACATGGTGGTGCACAGAAAAGGGGCTTATATGATGGCTTCTGCTGAGCCTGAAGCGCCAGAGGACAGGCAGAAGAGGGCACGGGTTCAAGAAGAGTCCGACTCGGATTCTCTTGATCTAGATGAGGATGCTCCGGTCTCGGAAAGTCAAGAGGTACTTATTAGGATTGAGGCCCTAGAGGGCAAGGTAGATAGACTGGAGGGCAAGGTGGACCATAACCATGCTGAGGTCTTACAGCAGTTGGAACAGATTAATAGCAACCTTGCGAAGATCTTGAGTCTCCATCCCTCGGCTGCATCATCTTCACACCCGCCTTTTCCATAGATTTTGAGTTCCTTGCTTTATTATGTTTAGTGTATTTTTGTTATTGTTTTCATTTTTGTTTTCATGTTAACATTTTATATTTGGATATTTTATTTTTATATATTGTATTTTGTTTGTTTTTGAACATTTGTGTGATGAAAAGTTAGAGTTTTGCCTCACCAGGGTACGATGGAAGACAGGTTGTACTTAACTCTTTCTCTTTATTATTTTTGTTTTCCATTGAGGACAATGTAAATTCTAAAGTGTGGGGTAATCTTTAAGCTTTTCTTTTGTTTTGTTTGTCTTGAGGTGTTTATTGTGTTTGTTGTGCATGGAATAATTGTTGAAATCTTATTGATCTTTTCTGTGATTTTAGCATTATAGTTGAGACTTTAGTATCAGCATAGAAATGAGCATTTGAATTCATTAAGGATCAATTTTCACATTCTGCAATTTATGACATATAAATCTTTGTGAACCCACCTGTGTGAGTTTTGAGCCTCATAATTTGATATTATTATCAGTTGATTTTCTTTTCTTAAGTGTGCACCTTCATGATTTTGCATCTCTAGAGTTTGCTTTTGCATTCTAATTGAACTCACATTATGATTTAATCTCAAGTTTTAAAATGATGAAGGCAAATTAGGTTGGCCCTATAGCTTAAAAAGACCTCCCTTAATATTTAATTCCTTAGTGAGCCAAGTTGAGCCTTTGACATTTTTATTGTTTGATCAACACAATTCTCAACTTAACATGTTCTTATTATCATCATACCTGCATTAAAGAATGGATTTTTTATGATATGACAATAGGGTGGTTTATTTCAAAGTGTGGGGTAAGAAAGCAAAAATAAATAAAATAAAATATAGTATTGCTATTTGGGGTTGAATGCATACTTTGCACATTGTATTGGATTAAGAGTTGATTATTCTTTCCCTCTACATTTTAAGCTAGATGTTCTATGCAAAGTTCATATTTTGTATATATATATATATTTTTAAAAAAATTATGATATAAAAATAGAGAGAAAATAAAAAAAAAGTATATATATATGTATACAAAATTCATATATGTTCTAGCATTGATTATCAAAAGAGGAATGTCGACTCATGTATTTTTCTTTAAGTATGCAAGTGTGTGAATTATCAAGGGTTGGTGAATATACCATTTGAGGGAGCTATGAGTTTCTTAGCAAGAGTATTGTCTAATTTAGATACTCCATTTCTTGATGCTTCAGCTTAAATGTCTTTTCTCACACCTTTACCTTAGCCCCATTACATCCAAATAAAAGACCTTCGGATTATTTCTTGAGAAAATCAGTGAGGGAGATTGGATAATTAAGCAAGTTTATGGTAGTATGCAATCATTAGTGGTTTGAGTGATTAACCTTTGAAATCGAGTGAAACACTTAGATGAGAGATAAGATTTGTATGTCTGGATTAATGAATGAGTTAAGAAAATCCTTGATTGAAGTAAATTGCAATTATTTATGTTTGAGTCTTAAAGTATTTCATCTTATATACTGGAATTATAGTTAAGGTTGTTTGAGTTTTTAATTTATGCTATGTGAATTTGCTTGAGGACAAGCAAAGTTTTAAGTGTGGGGTAGTTGTTTTATTAGTTTTTGTTATAGATTTGTGTCTTGTTTATTATAATAATTATTATTTTATTTAGGTATTTTGTTAGTTTTAATCGGTTTGTTTAGTGTTTTCATTAATTTTGGTAGTTTTAGTTTATTTCAGTGTTTATGTCGTTTTTTATCTAGTTTTTAGTATGGTGTTTATGTTTTGTTGGTTATTGTTTATTTACTTCTTGTTTAAAGTTTGTTTGAAGTTTTGTTTTAGGTTAAAAAGCCAAGGAAGCAAATTGAAGGAAAAAAGGGACAGTAGCTGACACAGGCAGAGGACACGGCCAAATCACTGGCCGTGTCCCTCCAAAGAAGCTCAAACACGGCCAGGATTGCTCCAACTTGGCCGTGTCTCACTTAAATCCAAGGCAAAGAAGAAGCAACTCACACAGAAGCAAACACAGGCAAGGAACATGGCCAAGTAACTGGCCGTGTCCCTCCAAAAAGGTCCAACATGGCCATGTCTTCTTCAAGACTTGGCCGTGTCACTCAACAAAGGAGAAAAGAAGAAACTCTGAGACAGAAGTGAACACAAGCAAGGGACACGGCCAAGTCACTGGCGGTATCCCTCCAAAGACCACCAACACAGCCAAGTCTCATCCAACTTGGCCGTGTCTCTCATGAACCAAAGACGTAGCGGATTTTTAAAGCGGAGAATTCGTATAAAAGAGAAAAAGAAGCTAGGGTTTAAAGTTGTTGCGATTTTGAGAGCAGATTGAGCTGTCAAAGAGAAGAACTTAGGGTTTCACATTTGTTTTCTTTGATTTTGATTATACTTTGATTAAACTAGCTTAGATTAGATTATTCTAGCCATTGATACATCCTTCTTGCAAGATTTGAACAAGAGATTCTTCAGAAGCTTCAAGGAGTTTGTAATTTGGTTTTGTTCTTGAACTTTATCTCTTTATTTTCATTGGAATTGTATTGAATTGATTTCTTTGAATATTAATGAGATGAGTATGTTTGATAGCATTATGAACTAATTTGATCAAGTGTAGGGTTTGTATGGATCTGCTATGATTGTATGAATTGGTTATGCTCTTAGCTAATAATTTCTTTAGCCTTGATTGAATGGAATATTGTTAATATATAATTAATTGGCCACCAATTATGTGTTTTAGGTATTAGATGATGGATTGAGAGATGAAGTCTAATGCTGGAACAATTCAATTAGGGACTTAGGTGAATTAGAGATATAACCTATTAAAAAGATTATTTCAATTATAACAAGATTAGTTGAAAGAGGTTTGAATGCGAGAGCTTATTTCCTTGACTCGATTAATTGAGTTGTTTGAGATTTACTCTTTGAAATTAAATTAGTTAAGAGGAATAACCTTTCATACATATAAGTAGTAGAGAAGTGCAAACCCTAGACCTTTCTATCAAGTGAATCAAAACATCAGCTTAATTTACTTTTATTCATTTTAAACTTCAATCAATCTTCTTCATTAGTTAACAATTTAAATTTTCTTCATTACTTGTTATTCATAATCTGATAATCAATTAGCCACTTTAGCTTCCTTGTGAGACGACCTTGGGGCGATCACCTTTGCTACAGCTACCTCATATACTTGCGAGTGACGCTTTGTGGTAGAGTTAATTCGAGCGCAACAAGTGGCCTAATACATTTTGGATGAAAAATGTGTTAAGCTACTTGATATATTATGCATTCATGAACATAATGCTAAAACATGTGAATTGCTATGTATGCATTATTATGCATTGTGAAAAGTCATTGTTAATGGCTAAATTGAATGAAATGTGAATTATGTGCAAAATATGAAAATGACCTAAAATATTTGGTTAATGTGGCTTGTTGTGAATACATTAAAGATATTATGTAAAGCTATTAGTGATGGGTAGATTGTATAAAATGAGATACATTATGATTATATGATGATGTTGATATAAATGAGATAAATGAGGCAATGCGCCTAGCTTGATCATGAGAAAATGGGAAAAATGAGAAAGGAATTGAGAATTTAAAATGTGAATTAATTGTGTGCCTAGTATGTTATTAAATTTTCAGAGTTCTGTGTTTGGCGGTATGCCTATATTTGCCTATGGGGCTAGACGCTTGGCATCACTACGAAAATATTTTTGAGGTGAAAAGACCGGGTCGTAAGCCTCAAAAATAAGTCCTTGAAGATGGGCTAGGTGAAAAGACCAGGTCGTAAGCCCAGGTCTAGTTGGACTATTATATTGATATTTTGCCTTTGGGGCTAGACACATAGTGTCATTATGGACCAAAATGGTAACTCTGAGATTTGAATGATGTATTAGTTGTTTGAGCCCATGCTTGTGTATGTGTTTGTGTGAATTATCAAGTGATGAAATTTTATATCTAAATGTGATTTTGAATGTCATATGATGACATAACATATGAACATTTCGCATTGGCATTATTTTTAAGTTTTGTTATTATCAAAGTTTGTACTGCTAGACTTTTAGCTTAACACGATTGTAATTCATCTCACAGGTGACAGAGGTGATCTGGTGAGAGTTCTACTAGACCAGGTTGAATCTAGATTTTTGTTGGTTGAGCTTGAAGTGTTTTGCTACATCAAGATCAGAGACATTTTGCTAGCATGTATACATTTTACATTATAAAACATTTTTATATTATGTTTTGTTTTTAGTGTATATATATTATAACTTATAAAGAATGTTATGTATAATTGTTTAATATGAGCCTTTATACTTTTTGATATACATTAATATATAAATGTATAAATGTTTTCAGGAATGAAAATATGAAAGCTTTTATTAAATCGGGTTGTGGCATTCTTATACTTTATTTGCATATTTTACATATACTAGGTATATGTATTATATGTATATGAGGTATAAGGGTGTTACATTCCTCAATGGTCATTGGCTCAATTTGAGAAACAAAGGCTATATTAGAATCTAAATATTTAAGTTTTGATATAGTAGTTACTCCCTTTGATGTATCACCAATGATAAGCTCTTTAATATGATCCTTTTGATAATGTCATTCTTTGTGTAGTTTTTGAGTTTCTTCAATCTTGGACTCTTCTTATTCCATATTTTGTTCTAGCTCATCATTATTTTCCTTTGGAACATCATTTATCTCAAGTTCTTCAAATATACCTATAAAATCATCAATAACACTACATTTTCCATGATCAAGCTTAGAGGATTCATTAAAGCTAACATGCATTGATTTTTCAACTACTATAGTTCTTTTATTAAACTCTCTATATGCTTTATTAGAGGATGAGTAACCTAAAAACAATCCTTCATCCGATTTGGATGAGAATTTTCCAAGGTTATCCTTGGTGTTTAATATAAAGCATTTGCATCCAAATACTAAGGCATGAAATTTTAGGTTTTCTTCCATTTCATAGCTCTTACAAAGTTTTATTCATTAAAGGTTTTTTGAAAACTTGATTTGAAATATAATATGCAGTATTAATGGCTTTGGCCCAAAAGTGAGAAGATAAACTATATTTGTTGAGCATTGTTCTAGCCATTTCAATCAGTGTTTGATTTTTTTCTTTCTATCACACCATTTTGTTTGTGGTATTCTAGGTGCTAAAAAATTATGTGAAATATCAAATTCATTGCAATAGTTTTCAAATTCATCATTTTCAAATTTTTTGTCATGAGCACTTTTAATAAATGTGATCGTATAGCCTTTTTCATTTTAAACTCTTTTTGCAAAAATTTTAAAATGATAAAAAGCTTCATTCGTATGAGCCAAGAAATTAACCCATGTAAACCTAGAGTCATCATCAACAAGGACAAATGCATATAATTTACGTCCTAGACTAGCAACTCTATTTGGTGCAAACAAGTCTAAATGAATTAATTCTAAAGGTCTAGAAGTGCTTACAATGTTATTGGATTTGAAAGAGCTTTTGTGTTGTTTCCCAAGTTGACAAGGTTCACATACTTTATCTTTATTTTATTTCATCTTAAGAAGTTCATCTACAATTTCTTCCTTGTTTAGACATTGGAGTTGGTCCATACTAGTATGTCCCAATCTTCTATGCTAAAGCCAAGCAACATTGCTTATAGTAACAAGGCATTCAAAAGAATTGTTAAAATGTATGGAAATTTTATAAGTGTTACCAATTTTATCTCTTTAAATGCAAGTTCACCATTAAAAGATGTAATTTTGCATCCTTTTGAGTCAAAATTGACATTGTATCCCTTATCATACAATTGACTAACATTAGGCAAGTTATGTTTCAAGCCATCAACAAAGCACACATTATCAATTAAATTCTTACCAAGTATACCAATGGAACCAATACCAACTATCTTACCTGTAGTATTGTTTCCAAAATTTACATTACCTCCTTGATTGTAGGTGAGGGTTATGAAGAGTTTTGTATTACCGATCATGTGCCTTAAACATCTACTATCTACAAGCCCAATGCTTTCATGGATTATTAACTTTAGTTACACATATAAGGCAATAAGGTTTATCTTCTTTTAAGTACCCAAATGAAATTGGGTCCTATGGGGTTAGTCATTGACAGGTCCTCTAACTTGAGATGAACCTTCCTAATATAATAAAATGTACTTACATGACCATATTTCAAGCAATAATGGTATTGATATAAGGTTTTATGTCTTTGTATCCTTTTTTTAATTGTATTTCGAAGGATTATGTTGACAATTACAAGTATGTGTAGGATGGGATTGTTTTTGTGCATACTTATGCTCGTGTTCATGCTTTGTGTACATATGTGCATAATTTACTCTTGGCAACTTAGTTCTAGATCCTAGAGTAGTCTTCTTAAGACTTTTAGGCTTAGTGTATGCATTAGTGTTCTTTACAACTTCAACATTAAAGGTTTGAGTTGTGGAAGCTTTGATAAATGTTGATGCATTAGGTATAGTGGTAGTTGAGCAATTGAACCCTATGCCATGTTTGGAGAAAGGTGACCTTTGAACATTAATTAATGTATCTAATGCCATTTTACCTTTGTGAAATTTTAAAATAGAGTTATTTAATTCATTTATTTCTTCTTTCAAAATTTTATTTTCCTTATTAATTTTATCTAAACTAGATGAATTTTTAGACATCTTATCTAAAGACTTTATTAATTATTTGTTTGAAGTCTTCAATTCTAAAGACAAATTTTTTAAAGAAACAAAGTCATTTTCTAGCTTTAAGCATTTTTCTTTATAGAATTTCATTTTTGAAAAGTATTTTTATACTCTAAGATTCATTTGTTCAACTAAATCACTATCATCTAAACTTTCATCAACATCATCACAAATTATACTAAAGTTTAAGCATAAAGTACCTACCTCATTGGAGTCATTTTCCTCTTCTATGGCCAAGAGACAATGATTGGCAATCCCTTGTTCTTCCTCCTCCTCTTTACTTGAAGAGTCATTATCATATATTGCTTTAAGAGACTTCTTCTTTTCCTTGTCCGATTTCTTCTTGTTCTTCAATTTAGGACAATCCATTTTGATGTGACCCAGTTTTCCATATTCATAGCATTTCACTTCATTCTTCTTTTCTTTGTCTTTGAATTAGGATTTGGAGAAGTTAGGTTTAAACTAATGATCCAAACAAAGATTCAATCAATCAAAGATTCAATAGGAAAACAAGTAATCCAAATAAATAGTTAATCTTTACTAAAATAATTGTAAATTAGGGCTAAACTAATAAAATTATGGTTTTGTCATCAATTTAGGATTTCAATTATAAATTTGGGTTTTATTACAAAATTAGGGTTTTATATGGAAGATTAGGGTTTTAATCCCAAAAATAGGATTTAACATGCAAAATTAGGGTTTAATCCTAAAACTAAGGTTTTATATGCAAAATTAGGGCTTCTCATGGAAAAATACAAAATTAGGGTTGTTAGGGATGAAATTGGGGTTTTAAATGCATAGTTAGGGTTTGGATAGTCAAATTAGGATTTTTAAATGCATGATTAAGGTTTGATTCTAAACTAAAGTCTTAATAGATGGGATTAAGGTTTGGGTATGAGCCAAAGTCTTAAATTACTATTTAAATGAATTCTAAAACAATAATCAAAACATAATTAATTTACAAGATTAAATCATGATGATAATCAATTAAATAAAATAGATTCGGTTCATGAAAACCTTACCTACATTGTTGACTCTACCAAAAAAGTTTTGTTGAATCAAACCTTGCCCTAAGAACTTAATGATGCTTTGATTTGCTTGGATGAGTCTTGGCTAAGCTAAAATAATCCGAAGATTACTAGTGCTCAAAAGCTTTTAGATACTGCCCTTTTTTTTGGTTAATTGCTTTCTGTCTCTCTTTTTAATTGCTTATTATGTCTCTCAATTTCTTTTCAATTGCTAAGTGTGGATGTTTTGTTTTTATGCTCTTTTTTGCTAATTGTCGCTCCCTCAGCTATTCCCAATTGCTTTGTATTTATAGGCAAAATTTGGGTGATAATCTCACTAGCTTTTTGATTAAATAATTTAAATCCTCTTAGAAAATCTACTACCTACCCAAATCTCTTCGAGTTTAAGCAAAATTGTGATACATAAAATGAAAAAAAAAATTGAATTAGGCAGGAATTGAGGCTCATGGTGAATTGGCTATGGCTAATTCTCCATGACCATGTCTCATGGCGAATTGGCATGGCTAATTCATCATGATTTCATGGACCAATTCAGTAATTTTGGCTTTTAAATTGGGCCAGACTTAGTTTGGGCTTTTAAAATTAGACTTGATTTAATTCAATCTTTTTAAATTGGGTTGGGTTTAATTCAAGCTTTTAAAGTTGGGACCATATTTAATTAGGGCTAAAATTAAAGGTATGCAGTTTTTTCCTCTGCTTAAATGATCTTGAATTTTGGTAGAAGAGAGTGAAAAGCAATAATGCAGCTTCTAGATTATGCACCAAGTGTCTGCAAATCAAAAAACAAAGTTGCCAAACAAACAAAAATTCAGAGGATGGATAGGAACCATTGAGTATCGACATTCGACTGTTGGGCAACTCTAATATCCCAATAGGTTTATCGAGTGACTTTAATATCTCAATGAAACTGCCAAGTAATTTTAATATCTTAGTAAAACAACAACCATCGAGAGACTTTAATATCTCGACAAAACCACCAAGTAATTTTAATATCTTGATAAAATAATAGCCATCGAGTGACTTTAACATCTCGATAGAACCACCAAGCTATTTTAGTATCTTGGTAAAATAACAACCATCGAGTGACTTTAATATCTCATTGAAACCAGCAAGCAATTTTAGTATCTTGGTAAAATAGCAACCATCAAGCGACTTTAATATCTCGATGAAACCACCAAGCAATTTTAGTATCTTGGTAAAATAGCAACCATCGAGCGACTTTAATATCTCGATGAAACCACTAAGTAATTTTAATATCTTGGTAAAACAACAAACATAGAGCGACTTTAATATCTCGATGAAATCACCAAGTGATTTTAATATCTTGGTAAAGCAACAACCATCGAGCAACTTTAATATCTCGATCAAACCACCAAGCAATTTTAATATCTTGGTGAAATAGCAACCATCGAGCAACTTTAATATCTTGATAGGATAATGAGTGACTCTAATATCTCATTAGAAACAAACCTGGATACTAAAGGTTTGGATGTTTTACCAAATCCACAGAACTGCACTGTCAGAATACTTTAACAAATCCAATATTGGCTGAAGGTTTGGATGCTTTACCAAATCCACAAAACTGCACCCTCATGAAACTTTAACAAATCTAATATAGGCTGAAAATTTGGATACTTTAGCAAATCCAAAGAATTCATCAATTTTAGGAAAATATGAGTACACTTAGTTGTGCATACTTAAACAAATCCGCTTGAAGATGTCTGCCTTTTATAGAAATGGATCTTCATCTTGATTCTTTATTCTTGAAAATGGATCTTTATCCTACATCGACTTTAGCTCTTCTAGCATAATTAACCTTCTACCTTTTGTATCTTCATTCATTTGAGAGTTTCGAATTTCTTCTAGCCACTTGTTTCATTTTTTTAATAGATTTTTCTTTTAAGAATTCAACCATTCTTTTCGTTGGATGCTTTATCTTTGCCCCTTATGCAGGCTCAAATTGTTAATTTTGCCTCATGTGTATGCTTTTATCAACATTTCTGCTAGCATGCAACTCTTCTTTCTTTTGCAATGGAATTGGATCTTTCTCGAGCAATGGGCCTTTCATGCCCCATGATGCTATGTCTGCTTCTCATTGTTTACATCAGAAAGTATTAATTGTTCACTGTGGCAAAGAATAGGCGGCACAAGACAATAAGAATGTAGTGTTGTAATATCCCAAATTTTTTTAAAAATTTTTAATTTTTGAAAATTTGATAAAATATATTATAATTAAATTGGATAAATTAAATTAATAGTTTTAAATAAAAAATGAAGGGATTTTTAACGAAAAAGAGAATATATATGTGATATATATGTAAAATATACATAACATATATAAGTCAACACTTTTTAAAAGAAAAGTCAAAAGTCAAAGTAAAAAGGGTATTTTGGAAATTAAATCTTAAAAATTTAAAATTATTAAATTAATTCAAAAATAAATAATTTTTGAATGGAAGAGGAATTTTTGGACTTTTAATTTATTAAATAAATAATTAAATTATTAATTATTAAATTATTAAAAATATTTATATGTATATGGTTATAATTAAAGGATGAAAGGAAAGAGAAAATTAAAATTAGTCTTCTTCATCTTCTTCTTCAAAAAAAAAAATTCCATGGCCATGGGAGTGATTTTTCTTCATCCAAATACTCATTTTGACAAGAATTTTCAAGAATTAAATGAAGTTTTGGTGGATTTTCAATAGGTTAGTAAGCTTCTTTTCTTAATTTTTGATTTTCTATGAAAGTATGAATATGTGGATTTTGAAATTTTCTATTAGCATGATTTAATTATTTAATTGGATATGAATGAAGCTATTTTGATTAATTATTAATGATTTTCATTTTAAATGGAAGAAAGAATTAAGCTTGGGATGAGTTAGGTGAAGAAAGAGAATTTAGGGTTATGGAAAATTTGAATTCTTGGAATCATATATTTTAATTATGCAAATTGACTCCAAATGTGTTGTTTTAATGCATATACAAGTATTTTAAAGTCAAATGGTAGATTTGGTTAAGTTTGGTTGGAGTTTGAGAATGGAAGTGTGATTTAGTGTTTTGGAAAATGATTTTTTCAAAGTTGTTGAATTGTATAATTTTATTGGTTTAATCTTGTTGTTTGGTGATATAAGTGATGAATATAAGATTAAAATGATTAATGGATTGTGTTGGAATAGAAAACCTTCAATGGGGGAAGGTTATGTTATTTTAGGATTTTGTGTATAAGAGTGTGCTTTTGTAATGTAAATAATTTAAATGTATTAAAATATGTTTCTAATAATATAAATAAACTTAATATATTAAAATGAATGGCCTAGTATGAGAATCCAAAATTAAAGTGAGGTTAGCCTTAAATTTTGGATTTTTACTTGGATGGGGTTTAATTATGGTTTAATATTGAAAATGCCATTAAATGTGATACTAAATGATTACTTGCTATCACATTTGGTTTAGGAATTGAGGAATGTTGATTTGCTTCATCCAAGTGGTGAAGGGCAAGTTGGAAGGATAGGATTGGAGGTTGTTTTAAGCTTGTTTTGGTTGCTATTTGAGGCAAGTACAAACTTTGAATACATTGGTTATGTTTGCATGACATTTGGGCTTAACACATTTTGGTTGAAAAATGTGTTAAGCTACTTGATACATTAGTTATGTATGAATAATGTGTTATGACATTTGTAATGTCATATATGTGTTAAATGCATTGTGAAATGCCATTGATAATGACTAAATTGTGTAAAATGTGAAATATTATGTGAAAATGACCCAAAGTAAGGTAATGTCATTTGTTGTGTATGCATTAAGTGCATTGTTAAAAAGCCATTGATATTGACTAGATTACATTAAATGTGATTAATATGTGAATTATGTGGAAATATCCAAAGTAATTGGGTATTATGTTTTAAATGCAAAAATGTGGTAAAATGTAATGAGATATGTGGAAACATAATGAAATGAATTGATATCAATATAAATGAGAAATATGAATAAATTGTGTGCCTAGTATGTTATTCAATTTTCAGAGTTCTGTGTTTGGTGACAGGCCTATGATTTTCCTACGGGCTAGACGCTGGGCGTCACTGTAAAAATATTTTTGAGGTAAAATGACCGGGTCGTAAACCTCAAAAATAAGTCTTTAAAGCTGAGCTGGGTGAAATGACTGGGTCATAAGCTCAGACCTAGTTGGACAATTATACTGATATTTTGCCTACAGGGCTAGACACATGGTGTCATTATAGATCAAAACAGTAACTCTGAAATTTGAATAGCATATTAGTTATCTTTGGGCTCATGCTTGTGTTTGTTTTTATGTGAATTGTGGATTGTGAAATATTTGAAAAGTATGAGAAAATGAAATGATGTGATATCTATATGCATTGTGCATTAGCATTGCATTTAAGTTTTATTGTTATCTAGTTTGTATCACTAGGCTTTTGGCTTAGCGCGATTGTTTACATCGCGCAGGTGATAGGGTAGATTCAGCTGAGCTGAAGAGTTCTTCTAGACTAGGTCGGGTCTAGACCTGTGGTTGTGCTTGTAGAGTTGATATCAAGATCAGAAACACTATCAGCAACATGTATATATTTTATGTTATTGTATATTTTGGGTATTATGCATATTATATCATGTTTTTGGATTTTATGTATTGTAAACTATAAAGAATGTTTAAGTTAAGTTATTTGAAATGAGATTTAAATATGTTCTAAATTATATATATATATATATTTGAGAAACTTGGTGAAATCGAAGAGTATGGGTGAAATGGTGATTTAAAACTATTTGGGAGTATTTTCTGATGCAGGTTGTGTAATTTATAAATTTTAGGGTGTCCAAATTATAGACAAAACTCTGGAGAATTTTTTCCGGAGATTTTCATATAAAATGTTTATTTTGGGTTCCTATAACAAGTAAAGAATATTTATATACTATTTAATTTTATATATTTAGTATTTGAAATTTTAAATTAGAAATGTAAAAATTTTTATTAAACCGGTCTGTGATATTTTTGTACCGTATATGCATATTTTACATATGCTGAAAATATGTATTGTACGTACATAGGGTATAAGGGTGTTACAAGTGTGATATGCCCACATATGCATGTATGCATGATATGCATGAATGATACTTATAGTGATTATTCTGACTTATGGATTGACGTGATTGGCCATAGGACTCCCATTGGCACCTTTGAGATGTTCATTTAGGCCTTGCATTGATCATTAAGAGATATCACATCCATAGCTTCATCTTCAAGATATAGAAAACATGAGTAGTAAGGGCCCAAGCAAGATAGTCAAAGGTTCATGAGACATCCATTTGAAACAATGATTCAGCACATTAGTTGATAGTTTTTTCATTACCTTATGAATAATTCTTTCATCAGCCTACCTTTGCCCAATATGTCTTTAAGATTCGACAATACAACATACTTCCTTATGCGTGAAGGCTCATGTGATAAGAAAACACTTTTTTTTAAATTCAATTTTAATTTTGAAATAAAATGTTGACTTTGTCAAATCAGTGTCAATATACCCCAGGACTTGTCTTTCAAATTAATACATATATAACATCATAAACATAGTTACAGTATATAACATCATAACCATAGTTACAACACTAAATTTGGGAACATTTGAGCAAGAGTTGTTACACTTTAAATAGGTACATACACATTATTTGTCCAAAAGTCTCATTAAGCTTAAATATTGTCTATCTCATATGCATGCTTTTTTAAATAATATCCACTGATAGACTCCACCTACTAAGAGAGATCAACAGTCTTTAACAAGCTTGAAATGGGGTTTATAAGGGATTTTGGCTTAAGTGAAGGCCTTTTTTTTAAGCTGATGTGCCACTGCTAATAGATCTTCACACTACAAACTTTCTGTTGGAACTGTATGTTGTTGAAGCATTCTTAAACTCTTGGCATCATTTTCACCTTCCAAGAATCTTGTTTTCTTGCTTCATGAAAAGATAAAACTTGAATTTTGTTCCATATTCTAGGTAGAAATCTAGATCTGATCTTACTAGGACAAACCTATTCTTTTTCTTTTTCTTTTGTAAAAACTCAGGACCCTTTTTCTTATTTTTTTCTTTCTTTCTTCTTCTTTTTTTTTTTGGCATGGCATTTCATCATTCCTCCACTTTTCCCTTTTGAAATATCAAGTCTAAGACTTTCAAGATGGCTGACTCGAAGTTATATTGGACATTATATACCAAACGAAAGTGGTCTTTTTCCTATTTCTCTTATTTTAGCTGAGTCTCTGGTTGGTCTGGACTAATCTAAGTCAAACTCTTCTCATAGACTAAGCTAAAACCTTCTACTACTTCAAGTAACAAGAACTATGTTAGCTTTCTAAACTGTCCTTTCTAGTTTTTAATTCAAATTTTCATAATTTTCTCCCTTTTTTAGCTCTAATTTTTTTCTAGCTCTCCCTTTTGGTTTTCGAAACTAGCGAGCTACTCTAATTTTTATCTAGGTCACCCTTTTGGCTTTTTAGCCTAATGAGCTTTCCCTTTTCTTTCTTTTTTTATCTTGATTTTTTTTAGGTCCTAGCTCTAAGAAAGTCATCTTGTCCATTCTGTCCTAGGCTTCTGACTATGGAGTAGCACAAGTTTGCTTCAATGAGGATAGATCTTTTTGTTGTCCTGATGCCATTTTAATGATGAAATATATCTAAGATATTAGGTCTAGTTCATGTAAACTTCAACTATCCTTATGGTCTTGACTAAGTATCCTTTTTTTCAATCTTCTTGCTTCTTGGTAGCTCAGTGATCATCAGACTTATCATAAGTGTCACAGCATCTTAAGGTAGGTTATTAGGGTTTACAAGCTAATAAAAAGCAAACTAAAATCTCATAAAAGTTCAAAGGGTCAAACTAAGGATTAATTTTAATAGGGTGGATACTAGTTGTTGGCTCATCAAATAATGCCTAGATCATCTATTCCTTAAATAAGTAAAGTTCAATTTCTCCTTGAAAGTTCATCAAAATATGTTCTAAGATCGACTAGACATAAGAAATTATGCAGAAGTCCTCTCTAAGTAAGGATACACAACTCAATGCTATAAAGCAATTCCCTTACCTAGTAAAGTCATTCTCGTCATGATGTATAGACATGCTAATTTATAAATATCAAGCTAGATCCATCATTGGTTAAGCATCAAAATGAACAAAAACTAACAAATTTATAAATTCAATAAAAATTGTTTATTCAAACAATTTGAAAAGACATAATTATTCAAAATACCAAAAAAATAATAAAATAAGCAACATTCAAGCCTAAGGAAGTTTATTGAATTGGAGTAAAAAATGCTTCATCTACTTAGACATGCTTGGGGCGAGGATCTTGCCACTATCAATAAGATCATCTACATGACTAAGTATCCTTTTTTTCAATCTTCTTGCTTCTTGGTAGCTCAGTGATCATCAGACTTATCATAAGTGTCACATCATCTTAAGGTAGGTTATTAGGGTTTACAAGCTAATAAAAAGCAAACTAAAATCTCATAAAAGTTCAAAGGGTCAAACTAAGGATTAATTTTAATAGGGTGGATACTAGTTGTTGGCTCATCAAATAATGCCTAGATCATCTATTCCTTAAATAAGTAAAGTTCAATTTCTCCTTGAAAGTTCATCAAAATATGTTCTAAGATCGACTAGACATAAGAAATTATGCAGAAGTCCTCTCTAAGTAAGCATACACAACTCAATGCTATAAAGCAATTCCCTTACCTAGTAAAGTCATTCTCGTCATGATGTATAGACATGCTAATTTATAAATATCAAGCTAGATTCATCATTGGTTAAGCATCAAAATGAACAAAAAATAACAAATTTATAAATTCAATAAAAATTGTTTATTCAAACAATTTGAAAAGACATAATTATTCAAAATACCAAAAAAATAATAAAATAAGCAACATTCAAGCCTAAGGAAGTTTATTGAATTGGAGTAAAAAATGCTTCATCTACTTAGACATGCTTGGGGCGAGGATCTTGCCACTATCAATAAGATCATCTACATGACTAAGTATCCTTTTTTTCAATCTTCTTGCTTCTTGGTAGCTCAGTGATCATCAGACTTATCATAAGTGTCACATCATCTTAAGGTAGGTTATTAGGGTTTACAAGCTAATAAAAAGCAAACTAAAATCTCATAAAAGTTCAAAGGGTCAAACTAAGGATTAATTTTAATAGGGTGGATACTAGTTGTTGGCTCATCAAATAATGCCTAGATCATCTATTCCTTAAATAAGTAAAGTTCAATTTCTCCTTGAAAGTTCATCAAAATATGTTCTAAGATCGACTAGACATAAGAAATTATGCAGAAGTCCTCTCTAAGTAAGCATACACAACTCAATGCTATAAAGCAATTCCCTTACCTAGTAAAGTCATTCTCGTCATGATGTATAGACATGCTAATTTATAAATATCAAGCTAGATTCATCATTGGTTAAGCATCAAAATGAACAAAAAATAACAAATTTATAAATTCAATAAAAATTGTTTATTCAAACAATTTGAAAAGACATAATTATTCAAAATACCAAAAAAATAATAAAATAAGCAACATTCAAGCCTAAGGAAGTTTATTGAATTGGAGTAAAAAATGCTTCATCTACTTAGACATGCTTGGGGCGAGGATCTTGCCACTATCAATAAGATCTTCTATCTTGTGCCTCAAATGTATACATTGATCTGTGTTATGACCTAGTGTCTGATGGAAGTGGCAATAACATTGAGTGTTGAGCTTAGGCGGTAGAGGATCTGATAATGGTCGAGGTACCAATGGTTGTAGAAAATCCATCTTTATTAGATATTCAAAAATCTTTAACAAAGGTTCCCCCAACTATGAAAATTTACTCTTATTTGCTGGCTCAGTTGTTGCATTTATCTCAACATGTTTCTGTCCCCTTTGACTTTGCCCATTGGAATGGTAGCCTTATTGATCTCATTTCCATTGTATACGTTCTTTTCTCTCTTTCATTCTTCTAGCTGAAGGTCAACCTCATGTAAGTCTTTAAAATGCTTAGTCAGTATATGGCCCAATTGATCTTGTAGAATAGGAATTGACCCCTCATTTCTTATCTGATCTCTATTAGTGGATATGTTCTTTATTAAAGTTACCTTTTCTCTTCTTCTTTATGTTAGTGGCATATACCTCATTAGCATTGTTGATGATCTCCAAAAGCTCAATCAATTGAGCCTTTATAATCTCAGCCAATTGATCCCGTAACTCGGCCATCCTAGCTTTGACAACTTTGTTGATTATATCCTTAAGCTGGTTGGCATCCATCTTTCTTGACTTGAGACTTACTCAAATCAAAATCACTTCTTTAGATGGTACTGATTATGGCATAGGAACTGCTGCCCTACAAGTCAAATAAGTTATGTGATGCAATGCATATATGTATGTGTAACAAACAAATAAAGTTAGAACGCTCATTCCAAACTTATATCTTTCCAGACACGAGTGGTGAGTCTATTTCCCTAGGTATTTTAGTCAACAAAGATATCTACAGGGGATACTTTATTTTCGAGAATCTCTTAGACAAATTAATCATTAATTGTGTTTTCAAATACAGAAGCCAGTCTATGATAATTCCCATTAATTAAGCCTTAATCCTTTGGTATATTAAAATATTCAAGCAGCATTTTTGTTATATTTTATATTAAAATTAAATTAGTAAATTTATTATAAATAGATTTCTTATTTAAAAAAGTAATTAATGATTCATGCCATAAACAAGCTCACAACTAATAAGTCTTGGTACAATTTAAGCCCACAATTGATTTTAGTATTCCATAATTGACCCAACTAATTAAAAGCCTATTGAAAGTTAGAAAATTAATTTTGGGCCATAAATTGAAAATTGGCTTTGGGCTCAAAAAATGATTTTGGGCCATAAATTGAAAATTGGCTTTGGGCTCACCTCTACAAGATAAAGCTCATTGCAAAATGGTTTATTAAATTTGGGTTTGAAAAGGTCTTATGTCCAAAGTTTGAAAATAACTTTAGTGTTTTTGGGCTATAAAATAATTTTAGGCCTTCATTATAATAGGGTCATATTAGGAAACTAAATGGGTCATAACTCAAATCAATATATGTTAATCACAGTCAATCAAAAAGAAATTAGGGTAATCCTAAGAAAAGTTACTATACCAACTATATGGGCTTTAGTCTTTAGGGTAAAAAGGCTTAGGTTCCCATAATAAGTATATACGAAAAGGTACAAGGCTATGGGTATCACTTACACACATATAATTAAAGTTTCAAAGGGCATCATAACTCACACGCACAATACAAATTTAAATGATGCAATGAATAATATCATAATAAGAAAAATAAAATAATATGAAGACCAACAGAATCAACTTCTCTTATTCCCAGTGGAGTCGCCACTGTGAGAGGAGATTTTTACCCCCACTCCCAGTGGAATAGTTTTTATGACTTTGATACTGTTAGGCTATGATCTTTAGAGAACACGATCCTAAATCAGGAGAATATGAGTCGCCACCTGAATGGGCCAGGAAGAAAATAGAACGAGTGAATGACTCAATTCCTAATGAATCCTCAAATCCTGCTAGGTTCAGAAACTTGGGTATGCATGGGGAAGGTGAGAAGTAATCCAGCACCCCTATAACGTATGGTTAATTTGAATTGGCCTTCTTTTTTGGTTTAAATATTATTAAATTTTTATATTATTACAATATTATTCATATTATAAACAATTTAAATTAAATATGGAATAATTATATCATAAATCAAGCAAACAAAGTGAAAACATGCCTTTTATAACTTAGAAATCCATAATCAATCAATCAATCAAAGATTCAATAAATAAACAAATAATCCAAACAAATAGTTAATCATCATACAAATAATTATAAATTATGGCTATACTAATGAAATTATAGTTTTATCATCAATTTAGGGTTTCAATTATAAAATTTGTGTTTTATTACAAAATTATGGTTTTAGAAGGAAAATTAAGGTTTTAATCCTAAAACTAGGGTTTAACATGAAAATTAGAGTTAATCCTAAAACTACGATTTTATATACAAAATTAGGTTTTCTCATGCAAAATTACAAAATTAGGGTTTTTGGTGATGAAATTAGGGTTTTAAATGCATGGTTAGGATTTGGATAGTCAAATTAGGATTTTTAAATGCATAGTTAGGATTTGGATAGTCAAATTAGGTTTTTAAATGCATGATTAAGGTTTGATCCTAAACTAAAGTCTTAATAGATGGGATTAGGGTTTGGGTATGAGCCAAATACTTAAATTACTATTTAAATGAATTCTAAAATAGTAAATAAAAAAAATTAATTTACAAGATCAAATCATAATGATGATCAATTGAATAAAATAGATTGGGTTCATGAGAACCTTACCTACATTGTTGGCTCCAACAAAAAAATTTTGTTGAATTACACCATGCCCCAAGAATTTAATGATGCTTTGGTTTGCTTGGATTAGTCTTGGCTACGCTAAAATAATCCGAAGATTACCAGTGTTCACAAGCTTTTAGCTACTGACCCTTTTTTTGTTAATTACTTTCTGTCTCTCTTTTTAATTGCTAATTGTATCTCTCAGTTGCTTCTTAATTGCTAAGTGTGGTTGTTTTGTTTCTATGCTCTTTTTTTTTTTCTAATTGTTGTTCCCTTGGTTGCTCCCAATTGCTTTATATTTATAGGCAAAATTAGGGTGATAATCCTGCTAGCTTTTGATTAAACAATCCAAATCCTTTTAGAAAAGCTACTGCCTATCCAAATCTCTTTGAGTTTAAGAAAAATTATGATACTTAAAACCAACAAAAATTGAATTAGGCTAAAATTAAGGCTCATGGTAAAATGGCTATGGCCAATTCGCCTTGATTTCATGGGCTGATTTAGTAATTTTTACTTTTAAAATAGACTAGACTCGATTTGGGCTTTTTAAATTAGGTTAGGTTTAATTAAAACTTTTAAAGTTGGGGCCATATTTAATTAGGTTCAAAATTAAAGGTCTATATCTTTCTTTTCGGTATGTAATTCAAAGGTGAGGAGCTTTCCAACTAGCTCATCGGTTCTTAGTTTGCTAAAATCACGAGCTTCTTCAATTGAAGATACTTTTCACTCAATTCTTTTTGGCTCTAAGTGCTCTCAAGATTTTGTTACTGACACACCTAGATCATATATTTTTCTATATTTCTTCAATTCGTTGACAATAGCAAGTAACCGATTGATCATTTTAGTGACATTCTCATTTGCCTTCATTTTGAAGTGTTCGTACTCATGCACAACCATTTAAGTCTTAGTGAACATCACTTGGGTAATACCCTCGTGATAGTTCTCAATAGTTTTCTAAATTCGATATGCACTAGTAAGATGTTGAATTCTTCTAACTTCTTCTCTAGACGTAGAATTCACTAAAATAGAGACTGCTCGATTGTTCTTGTAAAGAGTCTTCTCTTGAGCATTAGTCCATTTTTCTCAAGGAATTGGCCCTTGGAAGCCTTTAATTCCTTGAGTGCGAGGTTTCCATTCATTTAATACACACTTTCATAGCTCTATTTCCTCACTATCTAGGAACAAATAAATCTTGTATTTCTAACAAGAATAATCGATTCCATCAAAGTGAGGTCTAATATGGGAATTTAGATTACCATGAGAAGGGGCCATGGAAGTAAAGGTTGAGTTAGTTTGAGAAGGAGTAGTTTCCATAGTGGATCAAAAATTCACAATTAAACTTTAAGAAATTTCAAGGCTCTAATATCAATCATTGTCCCAAGATGGCAACCAAGAGGGGGTGAATTGGTTGTTTAAAGAAATGATGAGAAATTAAAAATTAAAAGCAAGATAAAGAAATAAGTAGAGTAGAGAAAAAATTAATACAAGAAATTTATAGTGGTTTAGATCAAATCAATCCTACGTCTACTCCTCAACTTCAAGTTAAGAATTTCACTAACTTTGAATTTTTATAAGCTCAATCCTAACTTTTACAGGGTTTGAGAATTTTTCCACAACTCAATAAGAGCTTTACCCAGGCTCACTCTAAAATCTAGTGTTTTCAAGCTCACACCAAACTTATATAATGGTGTTTAATACTCACGCCTAACACTCAAATGTAGCAAATGTAAATTTTGAATCAAAGAAATAAAAGTTGTTTTTTCTTAGCTTTCTCAAGCTTAAATCTTTTTCAAAGTGAAGTTCCTTTAGGTATTTATAGCCTTTAACTAGCCGTTTGGAAAGTGAATTGGTAGGTGAGCACATATTTTTGACTTGTCTCCTATTTAATTATTGTTCAGAGAAATTTCATGGTCGGACTCCCTTCATCCCAGTCGAAAAACCATTGTTATGGTCGAGACAAACCTTGGTTCGGTCATGCCTGTCAATTTCCACACAATGATCTTTCAACGAATATTACACATAGCTTTCAATAATTGAGTAGATAAATAACGGTTATAAAATTTAAATTTCATTTTGTTGGTCCGGTCGAACCATTCTCATCCAGTTGAGAATTTGGGAGCACCAGTGGTAGTGATCTCTACTGGATGTTTTTGGAGAAATTTTGTATCCATGGGGTGATCGAATTTCTTGTAGTCCTGTCGCACTATATGAGATACGATGAGACTTTGGGAGTGCTGGCGACCGTAATCTCTACTGGATGAATTTCTTTGAAAGCTTAGTCATTGGTCCAGTTGGACCTCTTATAAAACTTCAATTCTTTAAGTTCTTGCAAAATTAAGCTTGGTACAAATATTAGTACTATTTAATTTAATTGTCTACAATCAACATCAAGTCAAATATTTAGCTAACAGTCTTTTTAGAGGCTTAATATATCTGTCAACTAATTATTCAAATTGATGAACTCAGTGACAATGTTCAAATAAAGTGAGATTAGTTTCGTTTTTACCTTTTATAGGTGTGTAATGAAACGTCCCTAAAATAGAATATGCTATTGAAATTTAATGATATAAAGGTTAATCATATCATTGGACTAGTAAATAAAATTTAACTGCTTGGTGGCTATGGCATTACTGCTTCCATTGAAATTTTGAGTTCATGGTGTTTTCCCAACCCACATATTATTAGTGAAAAAAAAAAATTTATGCAGAAATAATATTTTTTTATAAATATCGCCTTATTTGAATGTTTTTGAACCGCACATGCACTACAGCATCACAAAACACAAAAGGTTCAGCGCTCAGCAGAAGTATTATGGTAGCCAGGAGGGTATCCGGTGCAATATAGAGAAGGAGAATCGACGCGGGAAATGGCAATTCCCTTTTTCTGGGATTCAATTTCTCGGTGTCGTGCATTTTTTCCTTTCTCATTTCCTAATCTATCTAACAGAAATTCAATTCCCAGGAAGAATCAGTGGCTTTGTTTCTCTTCATCCTCTCAACTCAACACTGTTCAGTTAGCTTATTTCTCTCAGCTTTAACAATTTCTTACGTTTTTTGATTGTTTTATTGATTTTTTTTTACTGATAATTTTTTTAAAATTTTCGTAGGTCAGATTTTTCTTTTTGTGTTGGAACTCACCTCATCCCAAATCCCAAAAAGGTAAAATAATTGCCGATTAATCACTTTCATGTTAAATGCATTTTTCATTTTTTTTTTATTTTTTTTATGTTTATTCAATGAAATGTTCCATTGACAAACTGTGAGTAATATTGAAAATTTAAATGGTAAAATTTATAAATTATAAAATTATATAACAGAGCAATGATTAATTATATCTAATAAAGTTTTGAGTTAAATGTTTTTGACTTATCAATGAATTTTAATTTAATTTGAAAATTTTAAATAATATGTTATAAATAATTTAAAATTAAAAAATATTAAAAATATTAATCTTAAATGCTGAATAATGTTATTTAATAGCATATAGCAATATAATCTCTACTTACTCTTTTGATAGATTGAAAGAGGTGGGGAAGATGCATTCTTGGTGAGCAGTTACAATGGAGGAATAATTGCTGTCGCTGATGGTGTCTCAGGGTATGAAATCTTGCTCGAGTGGAGCCCTTTTTTTTAGTACAAATTGTCCTCTTGTAATCAAGCTAGGTAGAATCTCAAGGGTAGTAATGCTCCCACCGAGTAGTTTTAACGTAGTAATGGGAAAATGGAGGATTCAAAAATGAGTTTATTGTCAAATTGAGAGATGTATCACTGTAGATTATGCAAGTGCATGTCCTGTACATTCATGTTTTAAAATTTATTTGTTAGATGTGTAACTGATTTAAAATTTACATAAATGATATGGTAATGCTTATACATAATCGTAACTAAGATGGATTAAATATGATATGACTTAAAAAAATTATGTCAAACGATAATGTGAGATAATGACATAATTAGGTCCACCATTAGGTTGAATTTTTATGTGTTTACAGTTTCACTACATTCAATTGTGTCATACAAACAAATGATATCTGATATTTGTTGATGAAATTTGAGACTTTTCTCTGGATATATAACTGTTTGCCAGTTGGGCTGAAGAGAATGTGGATCCTTTATTATTCTCTCAGGAACTGATGGCTAATGCTTCATGTTTCGTGGGGGATGTGGAGTTAAATATGTATATTTGATTTAATGTTGATATTTTATGATTAATTAACTCTTCTGCAAACAGTTTCTTGAAATAGGACTACTAGCAATCTGTACATTCTAATTGAATATTTTGGCTGCAGAAAATGTTGATTAACACAGGATGCATCTTTACTTCTGGCAGGTCAACTATGATCCCCCAGATTCTCTTAAGGAAAGCACATGCTGCTACTTCATCTGTAGGATCAGTTACTGTATAAGTTCATAATGCTTTTAAAGGTGCCCTCCCCATAGTTTTCAGGAGCATGATCCATAGATGTCGTTATGGGCATGTAAGTTATGTTATTGTAATTAACTCAACTTTTCACTTTGTTAAACAGAATTGTTGCAATGCTGGACAAAAATGGAATGCTGCCAATGCTGGAGATTGTGGACTAAGAATTATTCGTGGAGCTTAATTGACATGTTTGCTTCATTGCCTCGTGTTTCTCTTCTAATCCTTTTTTACTATACAGGTCGGATAATTTTCTCTACACCTACTCAAGAGCATTATTTCGATTGTCCCTATCAATTGAGCTCAGAAACGGCCGGACAGACTTACATTGATGCCATGGTATGATGATTTTTATCGCTTGTTTTCTGGTAAGAGTATCGGGTCTTTCATTTCATCATCTGTTTTCTGCTTAAAACGCCTTTAGTCATGACAGTGCACAACACATTGTATTTGCAGTTTTAAGCTTTGAATCAATGCATGCACGATTTGATATAGCTTACAATCATCTATTTTGGTTGCATACATCTCTTCAAAAAAGGTAAGCAGTGTAGAGTTAATGGACGGAGGCACCATTGTGATGGGCTCGGATGGGCTTTTTGACAATGTTTTTGACTATGAGATTGTCTCAACAATTGCCTGAAATAGTAGTGTAGCTGAGGCTGGTATGCTCGCATAGTTTAATTTATTATACATTAGAAAATTTTAACTCAACTGCATAATTTTTTTTCTCACTGAGATTCAATTTCAATGCTAGCAAAGGCATTAGCTAACTTAGCAAGCACCCATTCAATGGATTTGGAATTCGAATCACCTTAAGTACTGGAAGCCAGATCAAAGGTAAAATCAGTTCTGTAAATTAAGCAGTAGCTAATTACTAAATGCATCTTTGAAATAAGTTTAACCTGCCATTTCGTCTATTAATATTTTGAATAGGGTATTGCCGTGCCATTGTGGAAGAAAATTTTCGGAATGAAGCTTACAGGCATGCTCTTATTTTGTTTTGATTATTATTGCTTTTTTTTTTTTTGAAAAAGTACACAATGTCACTTTATAATTTTTTTTTTCAAATCCCTCTGTTTTTGTGCATTTTTAATATAGTAAATGTATACAAAATTTGGGTATTTTTGAAATTGCATATTGAAAAATGGTTTTTTTTAAACTCAACTCAACTCAACAAAGCCTTAATCCCAAGTTAATTGGGGTCGGCTATATAAATTCTTCTTTTTCACTCAATACGATTTAGGATTATCTCTTCTAATAGATGCAACATCATAAGATCATTTTGGACCACTTTTGACCAAGTCAGTTTAGGTCTACCTCTGCCTCTCTTAGCTATATCTACTCTAACTTGTTTAATTTTTTTAACCGGCGCATCGCTAGGTCTTCGTTTCACATGGCCAAACCATCTCAATCTATGCTCTCTTATCTTATCCTCAATAGGTGTTACCCTCATTTTTTCTCTAATGCACTTATTGTGGATTCTATCCATCCTAGTATGATTCTCATTTCCGCAACATGCATTTTACTCATATGTTGTCTTTTTACTGTTCAATACTCACTATCATACATCATTGCAGGCCGTATTGCAGTGCGGTAAAATTTTTCTATTAATTTAATTGGCATCTTTCGATCACATAGAACTCTTATAGCATCTATTCACTTCATCCAAATAGTTTTAATCATATGATTTACATCTTTTTCGCAACTCTCATCTTCTTAAAGAATAGAGTCAAGGTATTTAAAATAAGTACTATAAGGTACTACTATTCCGTCTAAAACTATTTCGTCTCTTTTTCTATTCTCATTATTAAATCTACAATGCATATACTTAGTCTTAGTCCTACTTAGCTTACAACCCTTAGATTCCAAAGTGCTTCTCTATAACTCCAACTTTTGACTTATCCCTGCTTGAATCTCATCTATTAATACAATATCATCTGCAAACATCATACACCAAGGGATGTCATATTGTATATGTCTTGTTAGCTCATCCATGACCAAGGCGAAAAGATAATGACTCAAAGCTGAATCTTGGTGTAATTCAATAGAAACGGAAAAAATGCTTAATATCCCCTCCCACAATGCGGTCACTGGTGATGTCTCCCTCATACATATCCTTCAAGACTTGGATATATCGTATAGATATTCCTCTACGCTCTAGGACCCACTATAAAACTTCTTTAGGGATTCTATCATATGCCTTTTTCAAGTCAATGAAAATCATATGTAAGTCCTTCATCTCTCTGTATTTTTTCATCAAAACTCTTATAAGAAAAATAGCTTTCATAGTTGATCGACCAGGCATAAAGCTAAACTGATTTGAGGAGATACAAGTATCTAACAGCAAACGGTATTCCACAACTCTCTCCCACAATTTCATAGTAACTCATAAGCTTTATACCTCTATAATTTGAGCAATTCTGAATATCTCCTTTATTCTTAAAAATAGGTATCAAATTATTTTGTCTCCATTCATTAGGTTTTTTCTTTGTACTTAAGATCTTATTGAACAAAGATGTCAACTATGCAACTCATGTATCTCCCAAATATTTTCAAAACTCAATAGGTATCTCATCTGGTCCACATGCTATACCAACTTTCATCCTCTTCAAAGTTTTCTTCACTTCTGAAAACCTAATCCGTCTAGAGTATTTCATATTTTTCTCCGGCCTAACGTCTAAACACTCAATGTTACCACTATGGTTACCATTAAGAAGTTTTTCAAAATAGTTTCTCCATCGTTCTTTAATATCCTCTTCTTGAACCAGAACCTTATTCTCTTTATCTTTAATGTACTTAATTTAGTTTAAATCATGACATTTCTTTTCCCTTATCTTAACCAATTTATATATTGCTTTTTTCATTCCTTTGTTCCAAGTTTCTCATATAAACTCTCTAAAGATCGTGCTCTTGCTTGACTAACTGCCTATTTAGCATTTTTTTTTTCGCTTGTTTGTACTGTTTAAAAGCATCATTGTTATTATACTTTGGCAAACTTTTATACTATTTTCTTTTACTTCTTACCGCTTTTTGCACTTCCTTATTCTACCACCAAAACTCTTTCGAGGGATGTCTACACCCTTTAGATTATCCAAAAATCTTTTTAGCTATTCCTTTAATTATTGTAGACATGTCTATCCACATATCATTTGATGACATACTCACATCTTCCTTCCACCCTCCACCTTTGACCAACTCACCCTTGAACAACAATTGTTTTTCACCTTTTAAAGTTTACCATCTAATCTTAGGAATATTGTTCCTCATTGGCCTGCTAGTCAACCTCTTAAACTTGATATCCAAAATCACTAACCTATGTTGAGTGGTCAAAGCCTCACCTGGAATAACCTTACAATCCTTACATCGAGTTCGATTGGCTTTTCTTGTAAGTATGAAGTTAATCTGACTTCTATTTTGCCCACTTTTAAAGGTTACTAGATGAGATTTCCTTTTTATAAAATGTGTTTGCTAGAATCAATCAATAAGCTAAGGCAAAATCAATGATACTTTTACTTTCTTCATTTCTAATTTCAAAATCATACCCTCTATGTACCTCCGCAAAACCTACTCTGTCTTTTTCTATATGTCCATTTAAGTCTTTTCCTATAAAAATATTTTCATCATTTGGAATCCCTCGCATAAGTTCATTCATATCATCCCAAAATTTTTACCTCTCCATCCACTCCAACTTGAGGGGCATATGCACTATGTTGATGGCCTCATTCTGGAACACATGTTTAATTTAAATAATCATATCGCTTACTCTTTTCACTGCTACAAGCGTCTCATTTAGGTTCCGATCCAAAATTATACTTACTCCGTTTTTACTTCTATCTGTACTTGTATACCATATTTTATACCAGTATTCTCACATTCTTTACTTTTTTCTCCAACCTATTTAGTCTCTTGAATATAAGCAATACTAATTTTTCTTCTCTCCATAGTATCAACAAGTTCTCTCAGTTTATCTGCAAGAGACCCAATGTTCCAAGTTCCTATTTTAATCTTACTCTCTACTTATTCTTTCTTATGCTTCTTCCTATAGAATCTTTTACCATTATCTGAATATATATCTCTAGTATTATTCGTATTTTGGACTAACTTCTTTATCCACACTCGTTCATGATGTGAGAACCCTTGTTTATTATGCACCACATCCAGGCGCCAACATGGCACGTCGCATTCGGAGAACGCTCTACACCCTGGCTTATTCTTCACTACATCCGAGCTCCGATGTAGCGCATCGGAAATAGGAAATGCCCCAACGATATTATTAGAATTCATATCATGAGATGTGACAAAAGATTTACGCTGGCTGTCACCTACCACAATCCTCCTCCTTTATTCGGGTTTAGGACCGGCTATACACAAGAAAAGTGAATATTTTTTTTAAATAATTTTATTTTTTAATTTTTTTATAAAGAAATATTTTTTTTTATTTTTTTGTCTGTTATTTAGGATCCACATCTTAAAAACTAATATTCTAGTGTGGTAACCGAGCCAAATCTCCTTGGTTATTTTTCCTCCTTGGTAATGTGGCTGACTGTAATATTTGTTTTTTTCATAAATAACTATAATTAACATGTGGAAAGCTTGATGACATTACTGTAATTGTTAACCAAGTTTTAAGATCGTAAGGGTTATGAAACTCTGCTGTCAGACTCCACCCCCTACCCAAAATTAAAAATTATTTTTCTTTCTATACATGTAATGATAAATGAAAACGGCAAACTTTGGATCATGGCTGTAAAGTTCTGTGTTCTTTGCTGAATTGCTTCTTGACCCTGATAAAGACTCCACCTGATTGCTGGTGGGTTAATCTTTAAATTCCATGAATTACGTTATAAAATACAAGAATTCTTTGAATTGCTTGAAGCCTCAAAAGTGCTACGCTCTTTTTGTCTCTTTACCATTGGGTATTTCGTAAGCTAAAGACATTATCATCCTCATCCTTAAATACAAATTCAATTTTAATCATTATTTCTTACATATTTCACCAACTTCCCGGTCAGGAACAAGGGCAACTGGAAAGAGAATCAAGCGTATCCATATGCACTAAAAATAAATTATAAGATCACAATATCATGAAGCCAACAGGATAAAAAAAATTCAATAAAAGAAAGAATTACAACGAGCCAAAGAACAGCAATTAATCCTTGAACGTCCAGGAAATTTCGCTGCAAACAGTAAACCTTGAAACGTTATTAAGTCAAAAACTTCCTAAAAAATTTCCTTTCAACCAAAAAACAAATGGAAAAGAAAAAAAAAGTAAATTGCTTTTCACTATGATTATTGGGCAAAATATGTACAACATAATTAATTCTAATCTGACCAATTATTTTGACTGCTAATGCCTATAAATAGCCAGGGATGAGACCTGGAAAACTAATGCATGTGCCTTAAATACCATCCCTTCATGTGAAGCTATATCTTCTCGTTACTTGTACAGTATTATTTGTCACAACTGAAACTACAAGTGTCTCTCCTCTGCTTAAGTTATTCAGGTAATGGTACCACTGTTATTGTCATTATTACCATTGAGTTCCTGAAAGAAGGCCTTTGAGGCTTCGTAAGTAGACCAGCAGATCGCAGCAGCTGGTGCATGGAAAAGCATCCTCGGAATCCAGCCTCTCATGAGCCCTCTATACCCATCCTTCTTCACTATTGCCTGGATCACATCTCCAATTGAACCGCTTTTAAATCTATCACACCCACAAACACCCTGCACACCAAATTATTGTTAATCTTAGTGAACGTGTTCAGAAAATATTTTTCATGTAATATCACACAATATTAGGAATCCTAAAACATTGAATTAACCTTAGAAACTGCATTTTAATTAACTTCTTTTTACCGCATTTTAATTAACTGCTTTTTCTTTCATTTATGATGGTTTACTACACAGTGGACAACATTAAATTGTTTTGCATTGTGGAATCATGAAAATCTAAGACTCCATTTGGTTAGCTTGCTCTTATTGCTTTTTGCTATTTTGAAAGTCAGAGCAGGATCATATATATACAAACACAATCTTATTATGACATCATCTACTTCCAAGAAAAATAAAAAATTTGTACAAAATTATAATCCTGAAATCACATAATGAACAACTTTCTTTTTTCAGTTTCCTCGAGCCTTTGTACAACATCAAGTAATAATTCTCCCAACCTATATCAAACGTTGTCCAAGGTTGAGGCCAATAACCACTGTAAGCCACCGAATACTAACTGCTACATCCTCATCCTCACTAAACAGGAAGCCTAAACCTATTTATGAATTTGAGAAAACATCCTAACACTAATAACAAAAATACTTCCAAGAGCATGCATATCAACTTCTATAGATAAAAACTGTTGACTGAAGATCACCAAATGCACAATGGTCCTAATTCATGTTGGAGTGAATGAATGCGGTACTAGCATAAGTTGTCGGCGTTTGGCTGTGTGATAGGCCCTGGATGCACTCCCAAACCCCACTACACAAACAAATGTGGCTATAGCAGATTGCAGGCCCTGGCTGCAAGCAAAAAAGAAGGTCAAGTCACGAGTTTGTCTGAGTAAGAGTCCCGACTGAAGTTAATTGCAGAGCATAGCCCACTTCTGGTCAAGGCATTTTCTATTTTCTAAGTACAATGCACTATCCTCTATAATATATCGCAACTCTACAAATATGGAGTTGTGGATGGATAGCTTCTCAACCATTGGTTGTTAATGAAAGTGTGGTTTAGAAGCCATTCTTATACATATTTTTGTAACTAAATTACTTAAATAGAAATAGAAGTATTCTTATTTAAGATAGTTTTTCTTTTATTTAGAATATAGTCTCTAAGTACTTGTTAGATGAGTTGTTCTTAGGGATGAAGAATGAAGCATCAATTTCTAGTACAAGTGCTTTGAATTGTTTATGGTCATAACTATTCACTTGGGAAATAATAATTCCGGAAGACCATCACCTCTGTTTATCTTTCTAGTTAGTACAGGTTACTAATGGTATGGAAGTGGTGAGTCACAATCCAACAAGATAAAATGTGGATACTCATTAGTTGAGTGGTCAAACTATGACACAAGATGATATCGACATATAATTTACCATCAGACAATCAATTATCATCCTGATTATAATGGTGCAAATAATATTTCCACTTGAGGTGATACACTGTTTCATATATAGTTGGTTAAGGTTTGTTACTGCTTTTGAGATGGGGCTAACCACGCACTGGCATATTACATACAGTTGCTTTAACTAGTTATTTAGTGAGACAGATGACCGACCGATAGAGGATTGTGTTGCACTGTCAAGAAAGATGACTAAGAAAGCCACCCTCAGCTTTGGTGGAGAATTCAACAGAGAAGTGCTTGTGGACTAACTAGAGACATTGCAGGTAGGATGCTCAAAGGAAGGTTGCCCTAAGCGCATTGAACATAAGGTCTCTTACCCAAATTATTGTACTTGTCTTTGCATGAGGTATTATGATTCAATATTTTGCACTATACTGGAAGGGATGGTTGCATATCCAATTGAAAAATGAATGGTTGCATATCCAATTGAAAAATGAACTAAAATGTTAAAATCCTTTCTTGCATTGCTTATCCTTTTGGATGTATTATTTACATGATGTTTTTGTCCCTCTACCATTCCTTCCCCTCACCGGTAATCTATTGGCTTTGATAAGTGCCCCTCAATATCATCCCAGAAAGAATGCCTTAAACCAACAGAAACAAACAAGCTTCATAAAACAAGAAAAGGATCTGACTTTGACCAATTAAGAATACTGACAATGAAATTGACCATGTACCAAGTGATTAGCTTCACAAGTCAAAGGAAATATGAGATGAATTTTGGAAGTCAAAATGAAAGAGCAGTATCATATAATGTCATCAGCAAAAGAGAAATTGTGGAACTTAAACGACCACAAACTTTAAAGATATTGAACAGTGCTTTGTCAATGGCAATGATGCTTGTCAAAGATCTAATTTCCCGGTCGCACGACTGCTTTCATTTTTTGGTTGAGTGAATATCTTTTCACTACCAAAAAGGCATGTATTATTTCTGCCAAGGAACACTATGCCAACAATACAAACCTAAACAATTGAAAACCAGTTACCGACAACAAAACTAAACTAAACAGCACATCAACTAGATAATGCTCTTTAAAACGCCAAAGAAGCTCTAGAGAGAGCTAGAAACTCAGATCAGTATAAACTAGATATAGTCAAGAGTTACCTTTAAATCAACTCAATTAAGTTTCACTCCTCAAGTAGTAGTAAGCTGAAAAGCCTTTCTTTAACCAAACCACCAAACTTTCAGTGACCCAAATTAGTTCATTACTTACTAAATAAAAATTCTTTCACACCTCTCTCTCGTCTACTATTCTTTCCTCCCAAATACTTTGGATACAATCAACCCATTAATTGCCAACTACACACCCCTCTATGGATGCATGTTTATCTTTCCGTATATTTTTCATACATTCATCTTAATGTTAACAAGAAACACTAGAATGAATAATTACAAATTATCTACTTCTGATGCAGAATAAATATCCTCTATATATTTCCAATTCTGGTTGTGTGATTCAACTCAAATTAATAAGGAGCAACCAAAAAATGATGAAACATGACAGTGCAACAGATTTAAATCAATCATGCGGAGTAGTGACAGCAGCTGCAAGTGCTGCGGCAGTAGCATGAACAACCAACTCCTCATCATTAGCACTTTCAGAAGAAATCTCCATTAAACCTCTTGTAGTAACCTCATAAGTTGCAAAATGCACCACTGTAAATGGTGCATTCATTAGAACAGTAGCCCTGTAAGATGCACAAAATGTGCCAAATCCTCTTCTCTCAAAACCCTCTTAATGCAATCCCATACCCCTTAGTAGGTAATTGTAACCTCTGTTTCACTATACCCATCAGCATAAATACAGCATCGCTACACGCCATAGTACACACCCTAGGTACAGCATGAGTTAATGAACCGTTTGGTTTGTTATGAAAGAAATACTTCTTACATACTTGTAGATGGAGAAGCAGACGACATGAGCACGACCAACACCCAAAACCAAGGTAGTGATACCACAGTAGAGAGCATTCGGGCACTAAGATTGGAGAATGGAACGAAGAGCGTGGGTGAGACTTACTGATTTAATTTGACACGAACTGAGGGCTTGCATGTGGCAACAGAAAAAAACAAGCTTCATAGAATAAGAAGACAAAATTTACCAATTATGAATATTGACTACAAAATTGACCGTTTACCAAGTGTTTGTTTTCTCAACTCTGAATGAAATATGAGATGAATTTTGAAAGTCAGTATGAAAGAGCAGAATCATATCATTTCATTGACAAGAGAGAAGCTGTGGAAACCTAAATGATCCCATAGACATTGAAGAGATTGAATTAGTGCTTTGTCCATGGCAATGATGCTTGTCAAGACCTAATTCCCAAGTCTCATGACTGCTCTCATTTTTTGGTTGAATGAATAACTTTTTACTACCTAAAAATAATGTATTATTTCTGCCAAGGAACAATAAGCCAATAATACAAACCAAAACAATCAAAAACCAGTTAACTATAACAAAACTAAACTAACAGCATCAACCAGATAATGCTCCTGAAAGTACCAAAGCAGCTCTAAAGACAAATAGAAACTCAGAACCAATACTAGATAGGTTTTAAATAGATATAGTCAGAGTTAGCTTTTCAACTCAATTAAGTTTCAATCCTCAAGTAGTAGAAAGCTGAAAAGCCTTTATTTAACCAAGCCGCCAATCGTTCAATGACCTGCATTAAATTAGTTCACTGCTTACTAAACCAAAATTTTTCCCTACCCCTCTCTCTCTTTTCTACTATTCTTTTCCTTCCGAGTACTTTGAATCCAATCAACCCATTGAGTGCCACCTACATCTTTCTATGGATGCATATTTTATCCTCTAAAATATTTTTCACGCATCATATTAATGTTAACAAGAAACACTAGAATGAAGAATTACAAATTATCTACCAGTGCAGAATAAATTTCCACAATATATTTCCAATTCCGATTCCATGATTCAATCAAACAAATCAGGAGCAACAGAAAAATGATCAAACGTGACACTGCAACTGAGTTTTAACTACATCAAGGGAGGTAGTGATAGCATCTGCTAGTGCTCCAGCAGTAGCATGAAAAACCAACTGCTTATCATTAGCGCTTTCGGCCGAAATCTCCATCAAACCTCTTCTAGTGACCTCATAAGTTGCAAAATTCACTGCTATAAACGGTGCATTCATTAAAACAGTAGCCCTATAAGATGCATAAAACGCGCCAAGCCCCTCTTCTCTCGAGACCCTCTTAACACAATCCCATACCCCTTCATAAGTATTATTCCCCAATTGTAATCTCTACTTCATTATATCTACCAGCTACACATCATAGCATACAACCCAGATACAACATGAGCTAATGAACTGTTTGGATTGTTACCAGAGAAATACTTCTTACATACTTTGTAAACAAAGAAGGAGATGGCACAGGGCCGGACCTGCACCCAAACCCATGGCAGCAATACCATGGTAGAGAGCACATAGGAGAAAAGAATGTAAGGGAGTGGATGACACTTATGGATTTAATTGGACAAGAGCCGAGGGCTTGCATGTGGTAATAGAAACAAACAAGCTTCATAAAACAAGAAAAAGATATTACATTTACAAGTTAAAAATATTGACTATGAAATTGACCATGTACCAAGTGATTGCCTTCACATCTTTGAAGGAAATAATAGACAAATTTTGCCAGTCAAAATGAAAAAGCAGGATTTACAATGTCATCAACAAGAGAGAAGTTGTGGAAACCTAAATGATTCCATAGACATTGAAGAGATTGAAAAGTGCTTTGTCTATAGCAATGATGCTTATCAAAGACCTAATTTCCAGGTTCCACAACTGCTTTCATTTTTTGGTTGAATGAAAAAAAAAAAAATATTCCACTACCTAAAAGGCATGAATTATTTCTGCCGAGGAACAGTAAGCCAATAATATAAACCGAAACAATAAAAAACCAGGCATCTACAATGAAACTAAACCAAACAGCACATCAACTAGATAATTTTCTTGAAAGCACTCAAGAAGCTCTAAAGAGAGCTATAAACTCAGAACCAAGAGTAGATAACTTTTAACTAAATATAGTCAAAGTTATCTCTAATTCAACTCAATTAAGAGTTCAATCATCAAGTAGTAGAAAGCTGAAAAGCCTTTTTTTTAACCAAACCACCAAACTTTCGATGACCTGCTTCAGATTAGTTCATTACTAAACAAAAATTATTTCCCAACTCTCTCTCTCTCTCTCTTCTGCTATTTTTTCCTCCCAACTACTTTGAATCCAATCGACCATTGAGTGCCACCTACACCTTTCTATGGATGCATGTTCTATCCTCTCCAATATTTTTTCACACATTCATCTTAATGTTAACAAGAAATACTAGAATGAAGAATTACAAATTATCCACTTCTGATGCAGAATAAATTTCGTCCATATATTTCTAATTCCGATTCCATGATTCAACTCATAATGAAAAAGGAGCAACCAAAAATGATCGAACCTGACACTGCAACTGAGTTTTAACTACATCAAGCGGAGTAGTGACAGCAGCTGCAATTGCTCCAGCAGCCGCTCCAGCAGTAGCATGAACAATCAGAAGCTCATCATTAGCGCTTTCAGGCGCAATCCCCATTAAACCTCTTTTAGCGGCCTCATAAGTTGCAAAATGCACCGCCGTAAATGGTGCATTCATTAAAACAGTAGTCCTATAAGATGCATAAAACGCCCCAAACCCCTCTTCTCTCAAAACCCTCTTAACACAATCCCATACCCCTTTATAAGTATCATTCCCCAATTGTAATCTCTGCTTCACCATATCCATTGGCGTAAATACGGCATCGCTGCACACCGTAGCACATACCCCAGATACAGCGTGAGCTAATGAATTGTTTGGATTGTTACCAGAGAAATACTTCTTACATACTTCGTAGACGGAGAAGTAGACGGCGTGGGCAGGACCTGCACCCAAACCCACGGCAGCGATACCACGGTAGAGAGCACTGGGGCCTTCAGATTGGAGGATGGAACGGAGGGCGTGGGTGACACCGACGGATTTAATTGGACAAGAACCGAGGGCTTGCATGTGGGTCTTAATTGTATCCACTGGAAACATGGCCATGTGCTCGACAGAACCAGCGATGGAACCGGCGATCATGAATTGCCAAAAATGGAGGCCGTCATGGGCAGTTACCGAGACTTCCGGGTGGAAATCCGAGCGGAAACCAGGGTTTTGAAATTTGGTAGTGGCGGTGGTGGCTTCCGTAGCCATGGAGATTTTTGGTTGTTTTGATGGATTATTGGATTGACGAAGAAGACTGTTGTCATAAAAATTTGCCTGAAATTTCAAACACATTAATTTCCAGTTCCTTGTTGTTGGGACATTAAAAAGGTTTATGGAGGTTGCTTTGACAACTTGGGGCTCCCTTTGACATGGGGCATTTTATTTTAATGGAAACAATATGTATCTTATTAATAATAATTTAACATATTAATAAATGAGTGTTTCTTTTTTATTATTTTTACTTATTTTATCACTTTAATTATATTATTTTACTCTTAATTATTTTATTTTATCTATTTAATTATTTAATTTATTTTATTATTTTAATAATTAATATATAATATTTAATTTAATTTCTAACTCTATAAATAATAGAGGAGGTTATAAAGCTTTTAATGATAGAATAATATATGAAAAATATAAGTGCTCTTCCTCTCTAAATTATTTTTTAAGATAATTAATTTTTAGTTCTTCATTTTTTTTAATTATCTATAATTTTATCATTAATTATATAACACGTTATCAACACTATTGCTCTATATCATTAATCTAGCTTCAATCTTATTTCATCAAAATTAATATTCATTTATTATTCATATTTATTTTAAATATGTTTATTCACTTGTTATATTCAAATTAATAATGGACTAAAATTTTGAGTATTAATATTCTACTATATTAATATATTTTTGCAATTGTTAAAATAAAATAAAAAAATTCTATGATAATTTTTGTACATAAATTATTATTTTTAAATTTAGTTGATATGTATGATTTTTTTTTTATGGTTTATAGATTTTATGTATATAATTCTTCTCATCACATATTAATAATCTTTATAAGATTTTATTTAATATTCTTACCAAAGAGAAACTTGAGTAGAGATATAATAATAATAATAATAATAATAATAATAATAATAATAATAATAATAATAATAATCATGAGCAGAACAAAGCATAATTTTAATTATATTATCATTTTTATTTCTTCTATAAACATAAAATAATAAAATGACGTAAGGATCATATAAGTAAAAAAAAATTATATACTTGTTGCATATATATTATATACTTGTTACATATAAAATTTTTATTGTTACAATTTTATAATAATAGATGTATAAGTTCTACATATCAACAAAATAATTATTTTTCCATTATTACCTTTAATTAAATAACATATATATTTATATTTATGATTTTATATTTTTATCATCTTACATTAGTTTACACATCTATATATGCATTAATTTATTCATAATTTTTCTTTACTTTTCTTAATATAATTTAAATTATTAATATCAATTATATTTATTTCTATTTTTGAAAATTCATAAATTATATAATATTGATAATATATATAATTTATATCTTTTACTTGATTTAATGCAATTTTTTATTACTTACATAATGTATTAAAAGTAACATGTTAGTAACTAATTATAATTTTATTATATAGTGATCTACATGATATCAAACCTTACAAAGTTTGAGTTTGTTGCACTTGATATATCGAAAAATAATTATTTACCTTGGATTCTTGATGTTGAGATTCATTTTGATATTATAAATCTTGGAAATATAATTTAGAAAGGAAATAATGCATCCCTGTAGAATCGTGCAAAAGCAATGATATTTCTTCGTCATCATCTCCATGAAGGATTATAAGCTGAATATTTAACGGTAAAGAACCTCTTTGAACTTTGGCAAAATTTAAAAGAAATATTTGACCATTAAAAAATAGTCATTCTTCTAAAAACTTGGTATAATTGGATGCACTTGTAATTGCAATATTTTAAAAATGTTAATGAATATAACTCTGTTGTTTTTAAGATTACTTCTCAATTAAAATTATATGGTGAGAAGATCACTGATTAAGACTTGCTAAAAAAAACTTTTTAACTTTTCATGTCTCGAACATGCTCCTACAACAGTAATATTGAAAGTGAGATTTTAAGAAATATTCTAAATTGATATCATGTCTTCTTGTTGCAGAACAAAATAATAAACTTTTGATGAATGATCATCAATCACGACCAACTAGGTCTGAATCATTCCCTAAAGCAAATGTTATAATATAAAATAAGTCTGAACGAAATCAAAATTATGGCCACGGTAGATGTCGTGGCTTTGGTAGAGGTGACAACTGTAATAATTATCAAAGCTATAATAGTTACTACAATATCAATTTTAGAAAGACTAATGATCATAGCGAGAAAAATAAAAAAGGAAAGAACTTGCAAAATAAAAATTAAGAAAACATCTGCTATAGATGTGGTATGAAAGGACACTGATCTTATACTTGTCGTACATCCAAACATCTTGTGGATCTTCACTAAGCTTTTGTAAAAGGGAAAGGAAAATTTATAGAGACCAATTTTCTTGAACATAATGATCTAATTGATTTCACATACCTTGATGTTTTCAGACTTCTTTGAAAATGCTGATGAAAAAACTGATAATTTAATGATAGATGAAAATTCTCATTTTCATGCCAATATTGATTAATGTATTTTTCAATATTACATGTTTTTTTTATTTATTTTTCAAGAGTGCTAAGTTTAATATTAAGTGTATTTTTATTTTTAAAGTGCATTTTATTTTTAATTTTATCTCTATGTACTTTATAGAAACATATTAAATAAAAATATTATGACTCATTTATAATATTTTTATTTTGAAGAAAATGAAATTATCCAGTCACTTAGTTGATCCTGGTGGAGATTTATGTCTGAAAGATAGTACAATAATGCATACTATTCTAAAAGATAGAGCATATTTTTCTCATATTCAATTAGTTAAGGCTAATATTAATACAATTTATGGTGCTGTAAATCTAATTGAGGGTTTCAGAAGAGTCGATATTATATTATCCAAAAGCACAAAATTAATAATAAATGATGTATTACTATCTAGTAAATCGAAAAGACATCTTCTAAGTTTTAGAGATATACGTCTCAATAGTTACCATATTGAGACTAAAGATGAAAATAATAAAGAATATCTCTATATCATATCTATAATCTCAAGGAAGAAGCATATAGTGAAAATATTATCAGCTTTTTCTTTTGGATTATATTACACATGTATATATCCAATAGAATCTAATATTGCAATTAACTAGAAGTTAATTGACTCAAGGAGTTTTGTTTTATGGCATGATCATTTAGGTCATCCTAAAGCTATAATGATGAGAAAAATTATAGAACATCCGTATGGGCACCCTTTAAAGAACCAGAAGATTCTTTTATCAAGTAAATTTTTATGTATTGCTTGTGCTCAAGGAAAATTGATTACTATACCATCTCAAAGTAAAATTGGATTTGAATCTCCTCAGTTTTTAGAATGAATTCATGGAGATATAAGAGGGCCTATCATTCCATATTGTGGTTCTTTCTATATTTTATGGTTTTAATAGGTGCTTCTACAAGATGGTCACATGCTTGTTTATTGTCTCCTCACAATGTTGCATTTGTGAGACTATTAGCACAAATCATCAAATTACGAGCAAAATTTTTAGATTATACAATTAAGAAAATTCGTCTTGATAATGTGGAAAATTTTACATTCTAAGCATTTAATGATTATTGCATATCAATTGGGATTACAGTTGAGCACCCTATGACTTACACTCATACATAAAATAATTTAGTATAATCTTTTATAAAATGACTTCAATTAATTGCTAGACTATTACTTATGAGGACAAAACTTCCTAGTTTAGCTTGGGAATATGCTATATTACATGTAGCAACGCTAATCAAAATTAGACCAACTGTTTATCATGAATTCTTCCCATTACAACTTGTATTGGTTATGAAGCCAATATTTCTCATTTGAGAATTTTTGGTTGTGCAGTATATATTCCGATTACTTCACCACAATACATAAAAATGGGACTACAAAGGCTACTAGGAATTTATGTTGGTTTTGAATCACCGCCAATTATAAGGTATCTTCAACCAATGACATGTGGTATTTTTATAGCACGTTTTGCTGATTGTCAATTTGATGAGATTATGTTCTTGGCATTAGGGGAGAAAAAGAAAATTTTAAAAAATAAGATATTTCATGGAATGCATCATCAATCTCTCATTATGATCCTCGAACAAATAGAAGAAAACTTGAAGTTAAGAAAATTATTCATTTGTAAATATTGCAAATCAGTTACTAGACGCATTTATTGCTGCAAAAAGGGTAATTAAATCACATTTACTAGCGTTAAATGCTCATGCTAGAATTGATGTTACGAATGAAAAATCTACCACTATCCCTGCGGATATATTCGATATACGCCAAAAGCATGGTAGACCGATCGGTTCCAAAGATAAAAATTCTAAAAAGAAAAGGGAGCAAAATAAACAATTTAGTGCTTCTGAAATTAACATACCAAAAGATATGATGATACAAAAATAAATAGTAAATACAACTGATCAAATGCCACTAGGTGAGGAACAATCACTTAAAAATAATGAAATTATAGAAAATTCTAAAAATAAAGAGATATCAACAAGTTATGCTTATACGAGAGAGAGAGATGGAGTAGAGATAAAGTTATCATTGATAAAAAATTTGCATATGCAATAGCTATTGATATAATAAATGGAAGCGATAATCTAGAACCAAAATCCATTGAAGAATGTCGACATCAAAGTGATTAGCCAAAATGGAAAGATACTATTTAGGTAGAATTAAATTTACTTGCAAAGCGAGAAGTCTTTGGATCAGTAGTCCTAACACCTAAAAATATAAAACCTGTTAGTTACAAGTGGGTGTTTGTGCTAAAATGAAATGAAAATAATGAAATTGTAAGATATAAAGCACGACTTATAGCTCAAGATTTCTTACAGAGACCAGGAATTGATTATGAAGAAACATATTCTCCAGTGGTTGATGCAATAACTCTTAGATTTTTAATAAGATTGGTAGTTTCTGAAGGACTTTACATGCGTCTTATGAATATTGTGATAGCTTATTTATATGGATTACTTGATAGTGATATTTACATGAGAGTCCCTGAAGGACTATAAATGCCTGGAGAATTTAATTCATTACCTCGAGAAAAATATTCAATCAAGTTGCGAAGATCTTTATATGGGCTTAAACAATATGGAAGAATGTGCTATAATTGTCTTAGTGAATATTTGTTAAAGCAATGATATATGAATAATCCTATTAGCCCATGTGTTTTTATTTAAAAAATTAAAATCTAGACTTGCCATTATTGCAGTATATGCTGATGATTTAAACATTATTGGGACCCCTGGTGAGCTTGAAGGAGTTGTAACACTTTCAAAGAAAGAATTTGAAATGAAAGACCTTGGAAGGATAAAATTTTATCTTAGTCTACAAGTTGAACATTTATCAAATTGGATTTCTGTGCATCAGTCGAATTATACAGAAAAAGTGTTAAAGCAATTTAATATGGATAAAGCTCGCCCATTGAGTTTTTCGAGGGTTGTTCGATTTTTTGATGTAAAGAAAGATCCATTTCATCCCAAAGAAGATAATGAAGAAATTCTTGGTCCTAAAGTATCATATCTTAGTGCAATTGGTACATTAATATATTTAGCTAATTATATAAGACCAGATATAGCTTTCTCAGTTAATTTATTAGTAAGATATAGTTCTGCGCCAACACGAAGACACTAGAATGGTGTTAAACATATATTTTGCTATCTTTGTGGAACTACTGACTTGGGATTATTTTATTCAAAACAATTGAATCCCAAATTAATTAGATTTTCAAATGTTGGATATTTATCTGATCCACATGAAGGATGATCACAAACATGATATTTATTTTCATACGGTGGTACTACAATATCTTGACACTTAACAAAATAAACGATCATTGCTACATCTTCAAATCATTCAGAAATTATTACAATTCATGAAACAAGTCGTGAATGTGTGTGGTTGAGATCATTAATTCAACATATTCATAACACTTGTAATCTCTTATCTATTGAAAGGAGCCCAACAATTTTGTATGAAAATAATGCTGTGTGTATTGCTCAATTAAAAAAAAGGATATATCAAAGGTGATAAAATCAAATGTATCTCATCAAAATTATTTTTTCACGCATGAACTCCAAAAGAAAGGAGGAATAGATATTCATCAAATTCGCTCAAGTGAAAATTTAGCAGATTTTTTAACAAAATCTTTGCCCACTGTAACATTTGAAAAGCTAATTTACAAGATTGACATGCATCGACTTAGAGATGTTCATTAATATGAGAAGAAAGAAAATATGTATATACTATATTAAGAATATTATACTATTTTTCTTTCACTAGGTTTTTTTTTCCACAGTGGTTTTACATAGTATGATTTTAATGTGGCATATTCTTAATAAAGAAACACATAAGGGGGAATATTATGAATAATTAAAGGCATTAATGAGTGAATACTTTTTTATCCCTTTAATCATCCTATCATTTTAATCATATTATTTTGTCTCCTAATTATCTTATCTTGTCTCTTTAATTATTTAATTATTTTATTTATTTTATTATATTAATAATTAATATGTAATATTTTATTTAATTTTCAACTCTATAAATAAAGGGACTTGTAATGTTAGAATAATATGTGAGAAATATAAGTGCTCTTCCTATCTAAATTATTTCTTAAGATAATTAATTTTTAGTTCTTTATTTTTTTTAATTATCTATAATTTTATCATTAATTATATAACATGTCTCATCTTTTCTATTTTTGCCATTTTGGTTGTTATTTTGGTGTGTGACTTTTTAAGCTTTTTTTTTTTTTTGTGAAACTTCATTTATTAATATATTGCTTTCACTGTTAGTGGCAAAGGACATGATATTCACGAAAATAGTCTTATTTGAACTCGAATTTGTTTAAATTTAAATTATTTGAATTTAAACCTGACCCTATTATAATTATTATTTTATTATCTGAATCCATCTTAAACTCATTTAACACTATTCGTTTATATGTATCCATTTAATTACTCATTTAAATATAAAAATTTTAAAATATTATAAAATTTAAAATATAAATTATAATTTTTTTAAATAAATAATTACAAATAAAAATTTAATAATAACACATTTTTATTAAAATAATTTCATATCATATAATTTTATAATTAAAATAAAATATAATAAATATATAATTAAAATTTAATAAAATATAAATAATATATAACCATATTTTGATAACGGATACCCAATAATATATACTTGAATATGTCAAGAATAGTAAAAATTACTACCCGTATTCGCCATAACTCATTATAAACTATCCAAATCCTATATAAACGGATCGGAAGTACCTGAAGACACCTGACCCATTGTCATCCCTAGCTCTATGGATATCATACTAAATGACATGTTGACTAGTATATGTGAGACTGGTTTTAGTAAAAAAATTTGTGATATTAAATCATAAATATTTATCTTACAAAATTACCCTCAGTGATATATTTTCTATAAGATATTCATTTTCTTACCCTAAACCCTAACCAAAAAAGAATTCTAGATAAGAAGAAGAAAATACAAATGAAGAAAAGAAAATAAAAAAAGATTAATGAAAGCCCTAGGCACCTATGGATGAAAATCATAGGATTTTTAGAAGGTTGTTTTAGCAATTTTCATACCTGCAATTGCAATTGTAGAATTCAATCTATTTATGCTATTGTCATTCATGCAATTGAATCTTGATGTAATTATTAGACATTTTTTGAAATATTGTTTGAATTCTCTTAATTTTTAACCTAAAAAGGTACCAGCCCGAAACCAATCATGATGGATTTTGGGCTAGGTTTTTAAGTAAGTTTTAAGCAATAAAATATTCTCCTTTAAATAAAGCTTAACTTTTTTTAGAAAAGATTAATTTTTATGCAATGACATAATATTATGAATGACGATTGATATAATACATGAGCAAAATAAAATATGACATCTATAGTGTGATAAAAATAAAAGATTACAAACCTAAAATTGCATACATCCGAGTTTTGACTCTAGCCCTTATGGATATTAGGTCAAGCACAAATCCCCAACTAATTTGTTTCTACTCCAAAAATGCATTTATAGAGGAGCATTAACTCATCCCTTATGGGTATAGCTGAGCATAAATCCTCAAAGCAATATATTTAAATAAATATTAAATTGAAATTATTAAGAATAAATAACAATAAAATGAAATAATTAAAAATAAGTAGCAACTTAACATGATTAAGCAAGCTGATAAAAAATAAAATTAAAGATAAACAATTTAATTTAAAGAAATAAGAAAACTAGTTTTATGGCTTTTAAATGGCTTACTACTTGGAGTGAAATTCTAAATATGCCTACTTATCTCATTTCTATGAGAATAAGAGCCGTAAGTAGTTCTCGTTTTTTATTGCAAAAGGTAGGGTTTAATTAATGTTTGGTTATATTACCGAATTTTGAAAAAGATAGAGTTGGGAAATTTACCTCTTTGAAGATTTCCTCTTGCAAAGTTGAAGCTTGGAGTGTTTTTCTACTCCTTAATGTAGCCTTGGGCTTAATGGAGTTTCTTGACTTATTATGATGAAAAGAAATTTATGGAGAACAATTTTAATTGGAAAAATTAATTTTTTTGATGGAAAATTGAAAAAAATAATTTTGGCATAATAGTTGTAGAATTTTTGAATTTTTGGAGCAAATGGCTAAATAATTTTTTGACCTTTTTTTTTTAAAAAAAGGGACCTCTATTTATAACATAAATTCAAAAATTGGCTGTCATAGGGTCATGACCACACAAGCCATGGCTAGCTAATTGGCCGCGCACACCATTTTGGCTTATTTTTCCCCTTTCTGGGCTCGTTTGTTCGTCGATTTGTGTAATTTCAGTCGGGCTTTCATTTAGAATAAAAATTTAGGATTTTTCATCATGTCCAAAATTGAGGGTTCTTGAGGGTTCTCAGGAGCCATGGTTTCTTTGTTTAAAATTAAGGACTTTGTTGGACCCGTGATTATATGCACTTCAATCTGTGTGCAAAATTAGGGGTTCACAGCTGCCTCCGATCTTGATTTCTTTTTTTAAAAAGTAACCATGATGTTGTGAATATGACAACTTTGATATAAAATGTCATGAAATGATCGGCTACTTCAGGTGATTGGGATGGTCCATTCTAAGGTTATCTTAAAATGTATATATAAATCTATCCTAATAGGAGAAAGGGAAGGTCCATTCTAGTTTTTGATCTAAAATATTTGTATAAACCTACCATATTATTATAAGAGAAGGCCCATATAGGTTCTAACCTAACATGTTTATGGAAATTCACCATAATAAGGTAAGGTGTTAGGGCCTAGCCTAACTATCTGTAAAAGCACAGGTCATAATCAAGTAATAGAGCGATAAGTAGGATATCATTCACACGAAGAAGGTATTCTACGTACTAAACAATTAAAATATTTATTATTTGGATGATAAATTAGTGAGATTTAAAGTTATGTTAACTAAAATTAAATCTAAATTAAATTGGATCTAAATCTAATTAAACATATTCTTCATTGATTATTTATGGATTTTCTAAAGTATTAATTCAATCTTAATCTACTCTTGATTATTGATTGGGTTATCTTAAATTAAGACTCAGCCTCTCTCGAGTACTAAACATAATATTGAACTTAACATTGTGTCTACTCTCGTAATCACAAGTAATTTAAGTCAATTTATTAACTTTCGTGAGTTACCTTTATATCAACCTCTTAAGTGTTTACCCTATCTCTAGTTGTAAACTTTAACCTAAGCTTGTTATCTCCTTTAACTAATATTGTGCTTCCAATCTCGCTTTATCATAAAATACCTTAGATCAATCAATTCTTGGCCAGATAATCAATGCATTTAGATCAAAGATAACAAAATAATCAATAGCAAACTTCAACTGAATCAAATTAAAAATAATTATTCCATAGATAAATCAAATAGGAAAAGTTTAATCCTAATAGGGTTTTTAGTTATTCATAATTAAAAGTTAAAATAAAAAGAAAGAGTAGAAGATTGAAGATATAATTAAAGTTGAAACTAGAAGAAAACAAAAGAAAATGAATTAAAAAGACAAAACTTGGAAAGAAGAAAGCTCTTGGACTTGAATGGCTTGTTGAACAAAAACTCTTCCTTCTCTTCAAGTTAAACTCTAACCTAAAATATGAAATTTTCAATCTAAAATATCGAGTAATAATTGTGTGAAAGATCTAAGGTATTTATAGTGCTAAAATAACATCTAATAAAAATAGGAAAAAGTTAGGTTTAAGTTTTGAAGTGTTCCAATCCAACAAGGAGTTAAATTTTGAAAGTTTCCTTGAAAAATCATAATTTCCAACTGCCTCTATAAATCCCATGACCGTGGCCTTTAATTGCCACAATCATGGCTTTTGAATCGTTACTAGAACTTCTCCTCTTTTCTCTAGGGCTCCCAGGCAATGTCTGATCGTGGGCCGTGCCTTTTGAATCGTTATTGGAACTTCTGCTCCTTTCTTAAGGGCTCCCAAGCAATGCCTTATCTTATCCCACAGTTGTGGCTTTTAAGTCACCATGGTCATGGCTTTCACTTACCTTATAGACCTCTATTTTATGCTCTACTCAAATTTTGGCAGATTCAATTTTTATGATATCGGCGTGGCTCTTGAGTGCCACGAGCACGACATGTAACACCCTTATACTCTATATACGTACAATACATATTTTCAGCATATGTAAAATATGCATATATGGTATAAAAATATCACAAACCGATTTAATAAAAATTTTTTAATTTCTGTTTTAAAATTTCAAATACTAAATATATAAAATTAAATAGTATATAAATATTCTTTACTTGTTGTAGTAACCTAAAATAAAGAATTTATATGAAAATCTCTGGAAAAAATTTGCCAGGGTTTTCTCTGTAATTTGAACATTCCCAAAATTCAGCAAAACACAACCTGCATCAGAAAACACTCTCAATAAAAAAATTAAATCTCCATTTCATCAATACTTCTCAATTTCTCTATATTTTCTCAAAATATTTATACATAGATATATAAATCAACAACACATATAGAATCCCATTTTAAACAACTTATCCAAAACATTCTTTACAATTTACAATATATACTTCAAAAACAAACATAATATACATAGTATCAAAATATACTATAATATCAAATATGTATATGCTGGCATATTGCTCTGATCTTGATGTACCCAAAAACATTTCAAGCTCGATAAATGCAAGTCTAGGCACGACTAGGTCTAGTAGAACTCTCCGGCTCTACCAAAACGCCCATACTACCTACGCGACGAATTACAATCGCTCTAAGCTAAAAACTTAGCTGTACAAACTTTGATAATAATAAAAATGTAAAGTAATACCAATACAAAATGCTTATGAACATCACATCATTCCGTTTTCTTATAATTTTCAAATATTTCACAATCCACAATTCATATAAACACAAATACAAACATGGGCCCAAAGATAACTAATATGCTATTCAAATTTTAGAGTTACTGTTTTGGTCTATAATGACACCATGTGTCTAGCCCCTTAGGCAGTATATCAATGTAATAATCCAACTAGTTATGAGCTTACGACCCGGTCATTTCACCTAATTGTTTTATTAGTTTTTGCTATAGTTTTGTGTCTTGTTTACTATGATAATTATTGTTTTATTTAGGTATTTTGTTTGTTTTAATCGGTTTGTTTGGTGTTTTCATTAATTTTGGTAGTTTTAGTTTATTTCAATGTTTATGTCGTTTTTGATGTATCTTTAGTATTGTGTTTATGTTGTGTTGGTTATTGTCTATTGATTTCTTATTTAGATTTGTTTTGAGTTTTGTGTTAGGTTAAAAAGGCAAGGAAGCAAATTTGAAGGAGAAAGTGGCAGTGGCTGACACAGGCAGAGGACACGGCCAAGTCACTGGCCGTGTCCCATACCAAGTTAAATTAAAGAACAAGTCCCAGTAGCAGACACATGCAAGGGACACGGCCAAGTCTTGTGGCTGTGTCCCTCCAAAGAAGACCCACACGGCCAAGTCATCTCCACTTGGCCGTGTCTCACCAATTCCAAAGGCAAAGAAGACTAAAGCTCACAGTGGAAGACACAGGCAAGGGACACGGCCAAGTCACCTGGCCGTGTCCCTCCAACAAGCTCCAACACGGCCAAGTCACCTCTGACTTGGCCGTGTCACTCAACTAAAGAAGAAAAAGGAGAGAAACAAGCAGAGGCAGACACAGGCAAGGGACACGGCCAAGTCCTTTGGCCGTGTCCCTCCAAAAGCCGCTCACACGGCCAAGTCACATCTGACTTGGCCGTGTCCCTCATGAACCAAACACGCACTAAATTTTAAAGCGGACGTTTCGTATAAAAGGAAAGAGGGAGCTTAGGGTTTGGACTGTTGACGATTTGGAGATTATTTTCAGCCGTTAGAGAGAGTGAAGTTAGGGTTTAACTTTGTTTTCTTGATTTTGATTTCATTTTTGATTACTTTAGCTTAGATTAGATTGTTCTAGCCATTGTTTCATCCTTCTTGTAAGATTTGAGCAAGAGATTCTTCAGAAGCTTCAAGGAGTTGTAACTTGGTTTTGTTCTCGAACTTATTCTCTTTATTTACATTGAAATTGTTTTAATGGATATTATCATGTCTATTTTGATTTCTTTGAACATTAATGAGATGAATATGTTTGATTGCATTATGAACTAATTTGATCTAGTCTAGGGTTTGTATGGATCTGCTATGATTGTATGAATTGGTTATTCTCTTAGCTAATAATTTCTTTTGCCTTTATTGAATGAAATATTGTTACATATAATTGATTGGCCACCAATTGTGTGTTTTAGGTATTAGATGATGGATTGAGAAATGAAGTCTAATGCCGGAATAATTTAATTAAGGACTTAGGTGAATTAGAGATATAACCTATTAAAAAGATTGTTTCAATTATAACAAGATTAGTTGTAAGAGGTTTGAATGCGAGAGCTTATTTCCTTGACTCAATTAATTAAGTTGTTTGAGATTTAATCTTTGAAATTAAATTAGTTAAGTGGAATAACCGTTCATACAAATAAATAGTAGAGAAGCGCAAACCCTAGACCTTTTTATCAAGTGAATCAAAACATCAACTCTTGTTTACTTTTATTGTTTTTAATTTCAATTAAACTTCTTCTTTGGTTAGCAATTTAAATTTATTCATTACTTGTTACTTTTAATTTGATAATCAATTAGCCACTTTAGCTTCCTTGTGAGACGACCTTGGGGCGATCACCTTTGCTACAGCTACCTCGTATACTTGCGAGTGACGCTTTGTGGTAGAGTTAATTCGAGCGCAACACTAACCTAGCTTCAAGTACTTATTTTTGAGGCTTACGACCCAGTCATTTCACCTCAAAAATATTTTCACAGTGACGCCCAGCGTCTAGCCTATAGGCAAATCATAGGCATGCCGCCAAACACAAAATTTTAAAAATTGAATAACATACTAGGCACACAATTTATTCATATTTTTCATTATCAATCTCTTTCTCATTGTCACATAATAAAACTAGGCACATTGCCTTATTTTCTCTTTTTTTTTTCTCACTTTTCTCACTTTTCTTTTTTTCTTTTCTCATTTATATCAATATCAATTCATTTCATTATGTTTCCACATATCTCATTACATTATACCACATTTTTGCATTCACAACACATTATAAAATTACTTTGTGTATTACAACATAATTCACATTTTAATCACATTTACACAATTTAGCCATTATCAATGGCTTTTTATAATGCATTTAACACATACATGACATTACAAATATCATAGCATATTATTCATGCACAACCAATATACCAAGTAGCTTAACACATTTTTCAACCAAAATGAGTTAAGCCCAAATGCCATGTAAACATAACCAATGTATTCAAAGTTTGTACTTACCTCAAATAACAATCCAAGACAAGCTCAAAACAACTAGCAATCCTATCCTTCCAATTTGCCTTTCACTACTTGGATGAAGCAAATCAACCTCCCTCAATGCCTAAATCAAATGTGATAGCAAATAATCATTTAGTATCACATTTAATGGCATTTCCAATATTAAACCATAATTAAACCCCATCCAATCAAAAATCCAAAATTTAAGACTAACCTCACTTTAACTTTGGATTCTCATACTAGTCCATTCATTTTAATAAATTAAGTTTATGTATATCATTAAAAATATATTTTAATACATTTGAGCCATTTACATTACAAAAACACACTCTTATACGCAAAACTCTAAAATGGCATAACCTTCCCCCATTGAAGGTTTTTCATTCCAGCACAATTTATTAATCATATCAAGCTTATATTCATCACTTTTAACACTAAACAACATGTTTAAACAAATAAAATCAAAAAATTCACCATACTTTGAAAATTCACTTTTCCAAAACCCTAAATCAATACTACCATCTTCAAACTCTATCCAAACTTAACTAAATCCATCATTTGATTTTAAAATCCTTGTTTATGCATCAAAACAATACATTTGGAACCAATTTGCATAATTAAAAACCATGATTTCAAAACCCCCAAAATTACATAACCCTAAATTCTCTCTCTTCACTAATCTTACCCAAACTCAACCATTTCTTCAATCCAACCTTAAAATCATTGTTAACTACCCAAAATAACATCATACACACCCATTTCAATAATTATAACATGCTACATCAAAACTCCAAACTCAACATATTCATAAATTTATGAAATTCCAAAGATTAAGATGAAAAACTTTTTAATTATTGAAGAAATCACCAAGATTCCTCTTAAATCCTTGAAATCTCTTCAATTCTTAGTGCTTTGAAGAAGAAAAAATCTCTCTTACTCTCCCATGCTGTTTCGGCCTCCATGAAGAAGAAGAGGAAGATGATTACCAATTTAATTTTCTCCTTCTTTCCACCTTTATTCATAACCATATATATATTATTTAATATTTTAATAATTAATTATTTAATTATTTATTTAATAAATTAAAAGTCAAAAAATTCCTCTTTCATTCAAAAATTATTTATTTTTGAATTATTTTATTAATTTTAAATTTCTAAAATTTATTTATAAAAATGCCATTGGACTTTGACTTTTTTTTTAAAAAAAGTGTTACTTTTATATATTATATGTATTTTACATATATATCACACATATATTCCACTTTTTCATTTAAAATCTCTTCATTTTTTTATTTAAAACCATTAATTTAATTTATCTATTTAAATTATAATTTATTTTATCAAATTTCTAAAAATTAGAAATTTTTAAAAAAATTTGGAATATTACACATATGCACAAGTAATGTATATCTTATATACACATCAAATGTACCTTATATGTGTATTAAATATATTAAGTATGTAATGTATATATCCAACATATACAATTAATATACCATATGTATATGTTACACATATACTAGATATATATATTGGGTATGTACAATTTTTATATCTCCAAATACTTATTTAATTATTCCAAAATTACGGATATGATAATTTTCTCCCCCTTAAATAATTTCTTCCTCGAAATTATCCAGTACGGTAATAAATCATCCAAATCAAAACATAATCTTAAAATCTCATATTAAATTAATCATCTCATTAAATCATTATTTCATCAAATTACATAATTTATACTCTCCCCCTCAGGTTCATTCTCAATTATCTTTTTATCATTCCATAACTCATCATTATACTGTCTATTTATTCAAACAGTCACAATAAATTATCATATCATCAATCGAATTGTCATTAGACAAAATTAATTCATCTCCTTAATATATATACACCACACATCTATTGCACTTAAGATATTTGATCACTTCATTATCTTAAAAATATACTCTCATTACCTTAAATTCAAATGTTAATAACTTATATTTTAACACTGACTATTCTGTCATCATAGTCATTTTTAAAATTGTATCTCTGTTTAATTATCACCTTACTTATATTTACAAATAGTTATTTGTAAAAACCACAAATGATAACAACTCTCAATTCCAAAGTCTTAACACAATAATTTTACACCTCTTCACTTTGATTCTACTCTTTATACAATTACCACATATTAATTTAATATTACCATTATACAACAATAGAATCTTATTTCCTTATTAAGATTCATTCCAATTATACTATAACTAACATTTTTTTCTTATAATTATTTGCAACTAATATAACGTAGCTCCTTTTATATGTATATACATATTAGAACGCTGTATTATGCACATTATCATATAGCTTGCATATTCTTAATACAACTATATACATTGAACTTCAATAAATACTTGTAAACTTATTACATTTCAAATCAATTGATCTAACTATCACAATGTGACCATCACAGCCTTATTCTATTCTGACCAACATTTAGCCTATTTTAAATTCATCAATCTATTTTCAATTCATGACCTAGTTCTATTAGGTCAAATTTATTCTCAAATTTTAATTCTCTTCGAATTCATCATCACAGATAATATTCATTTCCCCTAGCCTCATTCACTTTAAGTGTCATTTTCATCAACTTATTCATTTTATACCATTTTCAAACACATTCAATATAACTCTTACTCACATTTCATAATTTCTTTCATTTATCATTTCCTCACTTTTCTTATAGTTACCATATTTACAAAAATTATTTTTCTTACACATCATTTATAACTTATCATATTTTCACAATTCTCATCTGTTTTCACACTATTTATGGTCATAAATAAATTTCTACATAAGGTTATGAGTCCAACTATACCAGTCACAAATCTTGCTTGTACATCATGAAAAAAAAACTATCAATTTCACTAAATATATATCACAGTTGTATCATCTTAAGTCCATGTCTCTAGGTTACAAATAAACACCGCCTTCACTGTAATTCTTTCTTAAACAGCTCTTATATCGAAACTATGCTCATGTCTCAATGGTCACACACCCGTGGCATTTCAAAATCACATATTAGTTCTTTAAACTCTTATTACATGAAGAGTTAACGTGTATTAATTCTATTTTAAGACAAATTACCCTTATCCACTTGTTTTTATTAGCCTAAACACATGATCTATTAACATTATCATCAACAACTCATATATTTATATACTAATTTTATACAATTTTTTTTAACAAAAACTCCTTTTCTAATTTTAAAATCCATTTACTAATAATTACCAATTATATCTCAACTTATTCAGCAATTTTTTTTACCAATTTCTCCTTCTTAAATCAAATAAATAATTATATAGGGTTACAAACATATCATAATACTTCTTCACATCTTTAAGTAATCAACTCAATACTTGATCACTTTCACATTACATCACATTGTCACAATTTTCAGGTGATCAACCTTATCATGATCACCTTCATCTCACAAATTCATATTATTTCACATTTGAAATATTTTTCATATTTTTAAATCATCTACATACATATCCATAAGTCACATTCATAATGTGACTTACTTTCCACATTTTCTTACATATCACATTAGTGTCTGTATTGGCCAATTCACCACACATATCATATTCATGTATACACACAATCACACAATTATACTCATCTTTTTTTATATATAAATTGAACATTTATCATATTTCATGGAATATTATCATTTCTTATTCTTATATAATAAATAATTTATCCTCATTCATCTTTTTCTTTTTTACATAAATATTAGTCACATTTCTAATGCGACTTCTCTCTCACATTTTCCATACACCTACCATACTCTTCTTATATATATTTTCGCTTTCTTAATCATTTCTCTTTATTTCATATCCAGTATCTATACTATCAACCACATTACACATTACATGATATTTTTATAAATAATATTACTCATTCAAAATTACTCCCATGCTTATTAAACATTAAACTATCAATATCTAAATAATCTTCATCGAAATTTCCTTACAACTCTAAATTTTCAACTTACTACTTTACTTAAACTTCATTCTATTAATCTCATTTTCAAGAGCTAACTTTATAAATATTATTTTTATATTAATATAACATCAAAACACATCACTTTCACAATTATGGAAACCCATTTTAAAAATACAAATTTCATATAATGCAACCAATAACATGAACCTCACCAAATCTCATCCATGTCACATTCCCAATCTTAAGATCATAACATTTACTTTTAAACAACACTAATTCATTTCATTACACTAATTAATATCATCCATTTAGATATCCTACTTTTTACATACTCAAACCCTAAATCATGCATCATTTTTTTTTCATAATAAATAATTCACTATCACATACCATTTTCCTCTTTGATTTTTTTTTGAACTCTTTGATCTAAATTAAAAACTCCATATTCCTTCTTCATACTTCTACCTGTTTGTATATAAATTTTTATAATTTTTCTTATTCATTTATCTCATGAAATTAATTTATTACTCATGTGCGCAAAGATGTATGACTTCCTTAATTTCATGTCAATCTCACTTTCAATTTTTATATTCCTTACCAATTCTTTATAAAAGCTTGTAAAATTTTAGCATGTGCACTTGACACATATATGGACTTATATTTAAAATTTTAGATTTTTCCAAGCTGATTTACTATATTTAAAAAATTAAATCTTCTAAACCTATAAAATTTGTCTCTTTAATAATTCCTCTAGAAGCACCCGAGTATCCATTTTTTTTAAGGTATTAAACCTTAATAAAAATTCATAAAATTTTAACCATTTGTTCTAGGAATACATATAATATTTTATGTAAATTTTCAGATTTTTCTGGGTTGGTTTGCCATAGCTTTTAAATAATTTTCTCAATTTTTACATATTCTGAGTTGCTAGAACTATTCCAACAACCAATGTTCTTCTATTTTTTTCTTAATTAGGAATCCATCTTTAAAAATTATGATTTTTTTTCATTGGATTCTAACATATAGAATAATTTTCCATTAAATTTTCAAACTTATCTAAAATTCCTAGATTTATCCAAAAATTCAAATAATATCACGTTGCAGTACACATATAGAATTTTCTGTAACTATCACGCCCATTTCTCAAACTTTTTATTTCATATCTTAAATCATTTCCTAGATTATTTTTTTTTCTAAATTTCACTTATTCATCAATTCAATCAACTATGAAACTTAATTTCGAATAAAAGTTCCAAAAATTCTCAATCCATAAACTCTAGAATAACGCTTCTATTGTGCCACTTTGATCTATATAACCCAGACGCCATCTTAACTCATATCCATTATATGAAATGGATATTGCCACATCAAGGATCAAATAAATTACCAGTGCCAATGCATGTATCATAATTAAAAACTATTTTTTTAAATCCCCATTTTCTCCCTCTAACAACTCACCTAGGTCGAGAACCTCAAACCTAGGCTCTGATACCAAAATAAATGTAACACCCTTATACTCTATGTACGTACAATACATATTTCTAGCATATGTAAAATATGCATATATAGTATAAAAATGTCACAAACCGATTTAATAAAAATTTTCTAATTTTTGTTTTAAAATTTCAAATACTAAATATATAAAATTAAATAGTATATAAATATTCTTTACTTGTTGTAGTAACCTAAAATAAAGAATTTATATGAAAATCTTTGGGAAAAATTCGCCAGAGTTTTGTCTATAATTTGAACGTTCCCAAAATTCAGCAAAACACAACCTGCATCAGAAAACACTTCCAATAAAAAAAAAAACAAATCTCCATTTCACCAATACTTCTCAATTTCTCCATATTTTCTCAAAATATTTATACATAGATATATAAATCAACAACACATATAAAATCCCATTTTAAACAACTTATCCAAAATATTCTTTACAATTTATAATATATACTTCAAAAATAAACATAATATACATAGTATCAAAATATACTATAATATCAAATATGTACATACTAGCAAATGGCTCTGATCTTGATGTACCCAAAAACACTTCAAGCTCGATAAATGCAAGCCTAGTCACGACTAGATCCAGTAGAACTCTCCGGCTCTACCAAAATGCCCATGCTACCTACGCAACAAATTACAATCGCGCTAAGCTAAAAGCTTAGCGGTACAAACTTTGATAGTAATAAAAATATAAAGTAATTCCAATGCAAAATGCTTATGAACATCACATCATTCCATTTTCTCATACTTTTCAAATATTTCACAATCCACAATTCATATAAAAACAAACACAAACATGGGCCCAAAGATAACTAATATGCTATTCAATTTCCAGAGTTACTATTTTGGTCTATAATGACACTAAGTGTCTAGCCTCGTAGGTAATATATCAATGTAATAATCAAACTAGGTCTGAGCTTACGACCCAGTCATTTTACCCAGCCTAGCTTCAAGTACTTATTTTTGAGGCTTACGACCCGATCATTTAACCTCAAAAATATTTTCACAATGATGCCCAGCATCTAGCCCGTAGACAAATCATAGGCATGCCGCCAAACACAGAACTTTGAAAATTGAATAACATATTAGGCACACAATTTATTCATATTTCTCATTATCAATCTCTTTCTCATTGTCACATAATCAAACTAGGCACATTGCCTTATTTTCTCCTTTTTTTTTTCTCACTTTTCTCACTTTTCTCATTTATATCAATATCAATTCATTTCATTATGTTTTCACATATCTCATTACATTATACCACATTTTTGCATTCACAACATATTACCCAATTACTTTGGGTATTTCCATATAATTCACATTTTAATCACATTTACACAATTTAGCCATTATCAATGGCTTTTCACAATGCATTTAACACATATATGACATTACAAATGTCATAGCACATTATTCATGCATAACCAATGTACCAAGTAGCTTAACACATTTTTCAACCAAAATTAGTTAAGCCCAAATGTCATGCAAAGATAACCAATGTATTCAAAGTTTGTACTTACCTCAAATAGCAACCCAAAACAAGCTCAAAACAACCTGCAATCTTATGCTTCCAATTTGCCCTTCACTACTTGGATGAAGCAAATTAACCTCCCTCAATGCCTAAACTAAATGTGATAGCAAATAATCATTTAGTATCACATTTAATGGAATTTCTAATATTAAACCATAATTAAACCCCATCTAAGCAAAAATCCAAAATTTAAGGCTAACCTCACTTTAACTTTGGATTCTCATACTAGTCCATTCATTTTAATAAATTAAGTTTATTTATATCATTAGAAACATATTTTAATACATTTGAACCATTTACATTACAAAAACACACTCTTGTATACAAAACTCTAAAATGGCATAACCTTCCCCCATTTAATGTTTTCCATTGCAACACAATCCATTAATCATATCAAGCTTATATTCATCACTATTAACACTAAACAACATGCTTAAACAAATAAAATCAAATAATTCAGTATACTTTGAAAATTTACTTTTCCAAAACCCTAAATCAATACTACCATCTTCAAACTCTATCCAAACTTAATTAAATCCATCATTTGATTTTAAAATCCTTGTTTATGCATCAAAACAACACATTTGGAACCAATTTACAAAATTAAAAACCATGATTTCAAAACACCAAAAAATACATAACCCTAAATTCTCTCTCTTCACCAATCTTACACAAACTCAACCATTTCTTCAATCCAACCTTAAAACCATTGTTAACTACCAAAAATAGCATCATACACACCCATTCCAATAATTATAACATACTACATCAAAATCTCAAACTCAACATATTCATAAATTTATCAAATTCCAAAGATTAAGATGAAAAATTCACTAATTATGGAAGAAATCACCAAGACTCCTCTTAAATCCTTGAAATCTCTTCAATTCTTAGTGCTTGGAAGAAGAAAAAACCTCTCTTACTCTCCCATGGTGTTTCGGCCTCCATGAAGAAGAAGAGGAAGATGATGACTAATTTAATTTTCTCCTTCTTTCCACCTTTATTTATCACCATATATATATTATTTAATATTTTAATAATTAATTATTTAATTATTTATTTAATAAATTAAAAGTCCAAAAATCCCTCTTCCATTCAAAAATTATTTATTTTTGAATTATTTTATTAATTTTAAATTTCTAAAATTTATTTATAAAAATGCCATTGGACTTTGACTTTTCTTTTAAAAAGTGTTGACTTTTATATGTTATATATATTTTACATATATATCACATATATATTCCACTTTTTCATTTAAAATCCCTTCATTTTTCATTTAAAACCATTAATTTAATTTATCCATTTAAATTATAATTTATTTTATCAAATTTCTAAAAATTAAAAATTTTCAAAAATTTTGGGATATTACACATATGTACAAGTAATGTAAATCTTATATACACATCAAATTTACCTTATATGTGTATTATATATATTAAATATGTAATGTATATATTCAACATATACAATTAATATACCATATGTGTATATTATATATATACTAGGTATATATATTGGGTATGTACAACTTTTATATCTTCAAATACTTATTGAATTTCTCCAAAATTACATATATGACACGACATATCCTATTTAGCTCCTTTTTTCACTTTGTATCCTTTTTAGCACTATTTTTGATAAAGAACTTGTATCTTGACCTTCCAAGATAAGATGTTTTAACCTAAATATTTATGTAAACCTATCCTGAGGCTAAATGTTTGTTAGGATGTCTTAGTTTGTACAGCTAAATGGTTTCTAATCTTATACTTAATAAGTCTTTGATGATGTTGTCATCTTGGTTACTAAACCAATTTTAAAGTTCCAGGGTTTTGTTGCGCTATAGTTAAGTACTACTACAAGCGTCACTCACAAGTATACGAGGTAGTTGTAGCAAAAGTGATCGCCCCAAAGTCATCTCACAAGGAAGGTGTAATTCGTAATAGCTTGATTAGCAAGTAAGCTAAATGAACGAGTGTGTGTGTTATTTTGAAATTGTGAAAGAGCAATTTAAACCTAAAATTAATGTGCTTAAGGTTAATGTGTGTGATGGTTGTACAAGATCAAATCAATTCTTGGGAAGGTGCCTAGGGTTATAAGTCCATTCAATCAAAGCTCAATTCTCATATTATCCATTAACTTAACCTTATAATTAATTTGTTTCTTAAGTTTAATTAGTCAATTACCAATTCATTAGTTTTCACATTCATGAATTAACAACAACCAATTATTTTACATTTGCAAATTAATAAACCCTAGAACTTATATTTCTAATTCATTCTTAAGGTAGTCGATTGCATAATTCCTATATCAAATTTCACCTCTCGGTCCTTCATTCAATATCTAGAGATTAATAAGTAGCTAATCTATCAACCTAGTTTACAATCCAATGCAATCAACCAACAACAAGGTACATCAATGGAAATATCAAATCAAAGCATTCAATCAAATATACTACAAACCCTAGGCATGGGTATTTAGCTCAACATCATCAATTTAAAATATTCATTCAACTCAATATAAATCAGATACAAATAGTTCATTGCAATATCAATTTTCTTAATACAACAAAAACAATATTGAAATGAATTAAAAGAGAGAATAGAAAAACCCCTTGTAGATGCCAAGAGTAGGATTACTAGTCTTCCTCCTAGCTCCACTTTGATGTATGATGAAGAACTCAAGCCCTCTTCAATGGTGATTCTCCTTTGCAATAAAATGTTAGATACTAAACTTTTAAATGAATAGTGATAATTAATAAGGAATTGTGATATAAGTGATATGGATAAGTAATGTAAATAGTGGATCTCAAAAATATACAGAAGCAATTAATTATTTTTCCTGTCTTATGAGAGTTAAAATCGAATTAGAATCAACGGTTAAGAAAGAGGATGCACCATAACTGAGATGAGATTGGCCACACTAGATTGAGCTATATATATATATGTGTGTGTGGACTGGTGTAAGAGTGTAGAAACTTCATTTCTCTCTTCATCATTCACGTTCAGCACCACCTTCCTCATCAAAACTCCTTCTTGCTTCCTAACTTCCAAGATTTTGATCAAAAACAAAGAGCAAACAATGTTTAGTTATAAGTTTTGAGAAGATTAAGATAGAAAGTTGAGATTATTAACAAGTAAGTAGAGAAAAGAAGAGTTAAAGAGGTATGTGTTGATGTATTTTATTTTACAAATATTTATTTTTCTTTCAATTTCATGTTTAAATTAGTTTATTGGGTCATTTAAAGGAAATATTTCCTAAAACTTGGATAAATGAATTATTGTGTGATATAAGTAGAAATTGAAGTTGTTAATGTTGTTTTTCTTCATTTTGAATGATGATTGTGAAAGTTGATGAGTAGATCATTTGTTAAATACTTGATTAATTAAAGTTTTAGTAAGGTATGAGCTATAAATTCTTTTCATGTCAAAACTTTGATGCTGATTCATTTTTATCTTCGATCTTCATTATATTTGTGTTTTATGAAGTTACAAGTGTAAAATACATGATTTTAAGATGTCATAGGAGTGGTTTTAAGGTGCCATGGCCGTGGGATCAAAGTTCGGATTGTTAGACGAAGAATTACTTTGAAAACAGTCCCAAAATCAATGACATGGTCGTGGCCACTGAGATGCCACGACTGTGGGATTGAAAGTGATGCTATTTCTTCAAAAATTTTGATAAAACAGAAGGGTTTTATATGCCACGACCGTGGCCCTAGAAGGCCACGACTGTGGGGTCTTCAAAATCATTTTACAGCTTCTTTTTGTATCCCACGGGCGTGGGGTTGAGATGCCACGGCCGTGGGGTACCTAAATGATGTTTTTGACTTGTATTTTGTGATATACGAGCCTAGTATGAGGCTATTATGTTTATATTTATTACTTTTGTGTTGTGTAAGTGTTGAAAGTATGAAAAAGAGTGATAAACCTTGAAGTTGTGATAAATGTATAGAATACCAAATGTTAATGAAAGTATTGTTTCATAGAAATGATATATATAAGTTAGTATCAACTACAACTTAATGAATTGCCCTAATCATACTGATTTTAGATCTAGCTTGGGATTGAATGGCTAGCCAAAAGGGAGGATATCCAAAGTGTTAGTGGGCACTCCGTGCCATCAATAGACACTCGGTGTCATCATATTCAGTGGGCATTCTTGCCATAGTTGGCCATTGGCCAAAATTTTATACAGCGGCATTCAATTGCCATCAGTGACCCGTTATCCAAATCTAGAATCTGAGTTCAGTGTGTTTGGGCATAATTAAAAATAGTTATCTAGAATGAAAATAATGTGTTCTTCAATGTCGATAAATTAGACAATTCTGAACCTAATTGTATTTAGAATTTCAATTTATAATGAATTTAGTTTGCAAGTCGATGTTTCTAAATTATTTAATTGCTATATCACTTTAATTGCTATATCTCTTTTATTTAAATTTTCTTGTATATTATAAATACATAAACACCACTAAGCTTTGCTTAGCGTGTTGGAATTGTTTTCTGACGCGCAGATCAAACAAGGAGAGTTGAAACCGCAGAGTGAGAGACTTACGTTCTTAGACAACTGCATCATCAAGGTTCAATGAACAATATTGTAAATATTGTACTCGTTATGGTTCACATAGCAAATCTTTATAATTTTGTATGACAGTTGTACTAGTTTGAGTGTAGTTTGAGAATACTTATAATAATGTAAGTTTTTATTAAGAGTTCTTATAAATATATGAAAATATGTGTGTAATATAGAGAATTTAACAGTGGCATTATTGTTTAAAGATATTATGACTTTATTTCTTTAGTACATACATAGATATATATAGAACATTTGTGATTGTTAGGTGACATCTCCTATTTAGGTAAGTGTATGGACTATATAGGGGGTGTTACATTTCTCAAGTCACCAATCCTTCAATTGATTATGCCCTTGAGAGATGAAATGGAGCTTTCTCAAGTCACCAATCCTTCAATGAAGCTTCTTCAACTTTTAAGAGCTTGTTAACCCACTTTATCCTAAAGAATTTCAATGATCTTATCAATGGAAGATGGAGAAGGTGGAGAGGATAGAAATGGAGAATGAAGATGAAGGGACAAGGAGAGTGTCACTCTCTCCTCTCCCCAAATCGTGTCTCTCCTCCCTTTCTTTGTTTTTCTTCTTTTTCTCTTTTCTTTTTTGCCCAAAAACCCTAGGCCTTCTCCCCTCGACTCCCCTTTTTTCGTGCAAAAGAATTCCAATATATATTAACGGTGACACGACCAAGCTTGCTTTGGCTTGGCCGTGTCTCTCATTTTTCTTTGGGACACGGCCAAGCTTGCTGGCCGTGTCCTTCACTGCCTTCTTTCTTTCTTTCTTTTCTTTCTTTTATTTAGTCTCAAGGGGTGACACGGCCAAGCTCCTGGTCATGTCATGTGACACGGCCAGTGGCTTGGCTGTATCATGTGGGTGTGTCCTCTTCTGTTTCTTTTCTTTGGTCCTTGCTTGCTTTGTATCCTTTTTAGCACTATTTTTGATAAAGAACTTGTATCTTGACCTTCCAAGATAAGATGTTTTAACCTAAATATTTATGTAAACCTATCCTGAGGCTAAATGTTTGTTAGGATGTCTTAGTTTGTACAGCTAAATGGTTTCTAATCTTATACTTAATAAGTCTTTGATGATGTTGTCATCTTGGTTACTAAACCAATTTTAAAGTTCCACGGTTTTGTTACGCTATAGTTAAGTACTACTACAAGCATCACTCACAAGTATACGAGGTAGTTATAGCAAAAGTGATCACCCCAAGGTCATCTCACAAGGAAGGTGTAGTTCATAATAGCTTGATTAGCAAGTAATCTAAATGAACGAGTGTGTGTGTTGTTTTGAAATTGTGAAAGAGCAATTTAAACCTAAAATTAATGTGCTTAAGGTTAATGTGTGTGATGGTTGTACAAGATCAAATCGATTCTTGGGAAGGTGCCTAGGGTTATAAGTCCATTCAATCAAAGCTCAATTCTTATATTATCCATTAACTTAACCTTGTAATTAATTTGTTTCTTAAGTTTAATTAGTCAATTACCAATTCATTAGTTTTCACATTCATGAATTCAACAACAACCAATTGTTTTACATTTGCAAATTAATAAACCCTAGAACTTATATTTCTAATTCATTCTTAGGGTAGTCGATTGCATAATTCCTATATCAAATTTCACCTCTCGGTCCTTCATTCAATATCTAGAGATCAATAGGTAGCTAATCTATCAACCTAGCATACAATCCAATGCAATCAACCAACAATAAGGTACATCAATGAAAATATCAAATCAAAGCATTCAATCAAATATACTACAAACCCTAGGCATCGGTATTTAGCTCAACATCATCAATTTAAAACATTCATTCAACTCAATATAAATCAGATACAAATTGTTCATTGCAATATCAATTTTCTTAATACAACAAAAATAATATTGAAATGAATTAAAAGCGAGAATAGAAAAACCCCTTGTAGATGCCAAGAGTAGGATTACTAGTCTTCCTCCTAGCTCCACTTTGATGTATGATGAAGAACTCAAGCCCTCTTCAATGGTGATTCTCCTTTGCAATATGGAATGGAGCTTTCTCAAGTCACCAATCCTTCAATTGATTTTTCCCTTGAGAGATGGAATGGAGCTTTGTCAAGTCACCAATCCTTCAATGAAGCTTCTTCAACCTTTAAGAGCTTGTTAACCCACTTTATCCCAAAGAATCTCAAAGATCTTATTAATGGAAGGTGGAGAAGGTGGAGAGGATAGAAATGGAGGATGAAGATGAAGGGACAAGGAGAGTGTCACTCTTTACTCTCCCCAAATCATGTCTCTCCTCCCTTTCTTTGTTTTTCTTCTTTTTCTCTTTTCTTTTCCGCCCAAAAATCCTAGGCCTTCTCCCCCCAACTCCTCTTTTTTCGTGCAAAAGAATTCCAATACATATTAACAGTGACACGGCCAAGCTTGCTTTGGCTTGGCCATGTCTCTCATTTTTCTTTGGACACGGCCAAGCTTGCTGGCCGTGCCCTTCACTATCTTCTTTCTTTTTTTCTTTTCTTTCTTTTATTTAGTCTCAAGGGGTGACACGGCCAAACTCCTGGCTGTGTCATGTGACACGGCGAGTGGCTTGGCCGTGTCATGTGGGTGTGTCCTCTTCTGTTTCTTTTCTTTGGTCCTTGCTTGCTTTGAGCTTGGGATGGGACACGACCAAGCTCCTGGCCGTGTCATGTGACACGGCCAGTGGCTTGGCCGTGTCACTTGAGTGTGTCAAGTTCTGTTTCTTCATTTTTGCTCTTTCTTTGCTTTGGTTTCTTTGTTTTGCTCCTTGGATGAGACACGGCCAGTGGCTTGGCCGTGTCTCCTGGCCGTGTCAAGCTCTACCTTCATTTTCTTCGAGGTGACACGCCCAAGCTTGATTTGGCTTGGCCATGTCTTGCTTGATTCATGCTCTTTCTTCATTATTTTGATCTTCCAAGGGAGTTTTTTCACTTAAACCTAAAACAAACACTTCAAACAAACTTTGAACAGAAATCAATCAAAACATTAACTAAAAACACATAAAATCACACTAAAAACAAGTACAAAAATGATCTAAACATCCTATTTAGCTCCTTTTTTCACTTTGTATCCTTTTTAGCACTATTTTTGATAAAGAACTTGTATCTTGACCTTCCAAGATAAGATGTTTTAACCTAAATATTTATGTAAACCTATCCTGAGGCTAAATGTTTGTTAGGATGTCTTAGTTTGTACAGCCAAATGGTTTCTAATCTTATACTTAATAAGTCTGTGATGATGTTGTCATCTTGGTTACTAAACCAATTTTAAAGTTCCATGGTTTTCACCTAGAATGCATCTTAAAGTTGGATTCTAGGGTTTTTAATCTGAAATGATAACTCTAAGGGTCTTTCCTAGGATGGTTTTTGAAGATTTATTTCTAAGGTGCTAACATTGAATACATATGAAGGATGGGCTCCAGGGTTTTGAGCTAAAATTGGTTTGATAGCAGGATTCTGTGACTCTTACCTAGAGTGATGGTAAGGGACAACCTAAGTTTAGTTTAAGATCAAAAATTAGGATTTTAGGTATCTTGAACCCTAAGCTCTTGGTTGATAGTAAAATGGACCAAGGAGGATGACCATCGAATTCAAGTGATGGCCATTTGGCTATCATATTCAAAGTAATGGGGCTAGTAATGACACTAGGCTTTAGTTGAGTATGATTGGTTGATGGTATGCCCAATTTGGCAAGACTTTTGGTGAAGGTGAAATCAAGTTTAGCGACTGTGGATAATTTTAATCTTTCAATATGAGGGACTTGGGCATGTTTAATTTAATTTACGTTTGAATTACTTTGAGGGCATGTCCTCTGGTAGGTTGGAATTGCCTCAGTGGGCTGTAGCCTCCGGTTTTCTTTAGAAGGGCTAAGCCTCATATATGTTTTGTTATAGTGGATTGGCCTTAATTTTTCTTGGTGGTCTTGGCTCCAAATTTGGTTTGCCATATCAAACTTTAAGTTTAACTTATCTTGAAGGGCTTGGCCTTTACTTTGAAGCACTTAGCCTTGGGTTTATCTTATTTTAAAGAATGTGTCCTTTTACTTCTTGTAAGGGTCTTGGCCTCTAGTTTTGACTCTTCTTGGACGTTTTGGTCTCAAGTTTAACTCATTTTAGAGGTCTTGGTCTCAACTTTTATTTGCTTCAAAGGCCCTATCCTCAATCTTAACTCTTTTTAATTGTGGGATGAGTTGGCTCATCAAGCTATGGAACTTTGGCTTGGTTAAGTAAGTTGTAGTCTATTTGGCTTAGACAAACTATGGTATACTGATTTAGGAAGAATGCAATTTTCTTGGATGGGCTCCAATGAAGCTTTGGGTTAGGGGTATTTGGTTTTAAAGGCTTAAGTCATATTTGGCCTTTAGCTTGTCTTAAGAGTATGGTCTTATCTTTGGTTCTTTGGCTATGGGCTATAGCCTCATAAAGAGTGTTTAGGACATGATCGACGGAGTTTGGCTCCGGCCTTTGGGTAAGATGGTTAAGCCAAATATCTCATTTGACTTAAATTGGTTGCTTTGGCTTTCAAGGCTTTTGGTCTTGGTTTGGCATAGAGTGCAAAAGAATCATAATTTTTGGGAAGGCTATAGTCAAGTTCAACCATGTTAGTTTGTGCCCAAAATGGGATTTTGGGTTTGAGTGAAGGTTTATCCATGCCCAATGGGTTTTTGGATTTGAACACATGCTTATTTGGCTAGTGTAATGAAGGGTTTTTGGGAGATTGAAAATTTGAGACCTTGGTCTTTTTAAGGGTAGCTTAGGTAAGCTCGAAAGGTTAGCTTGGATCATAATTTGTACAATCGTCTTAGTTATGGGTTTTACCCTTGAGAGATTTGAGTTGGAAAAAGGTGTTTAGGCTATTTGGGTTCTCTAAGTATAGCTTAAGGCTAATGGTTCAATAAATCGATTTTGGCTTGTGAAGAGAGTTTGGATCATGGGTAGTAAGGTGAGAAGCCTAATTAGGCTTGTCCAATATCATTTGGTTGTCTGAAAGGCCCCAATTTTATGAAATTTGACTTATACATGAAGCTAGCTTCTAATGAGTGGCAACCAGAGCAATGAGCTCTTTGTTTATTTTTGGCAGACCATTATGTCTATCCTCTTGCATAAGGAAATGAAGTTGGTGATTCTGGCATTATTTTATTGAATGTTGCTCTTGCTTGAGGGTGATAACATAGTCCTTGGTTATTCATGAGATGAATTTTCTTTTCTTTTTGAGACTATGGCTTGAGTGGGAATGATTGGTAAGTTAAAGTGATAAGATGTAACAACTTGGGTGGTTAAATGTGTTTGGTATAGCCTTATGAGAATGTGTAACTACTGAACTTTGGTGACTATGCTCGAGGAAGACACTAGGGAGGAGGCTACACCTACACCTAAGGTTTGAAAGATGGTTTAGGGTATGTTCCCTAAGAGATGTGACTTTGACTCTTTTATTGGAAGGTCAACTTTGAAAAGTCTTTTATTAAGTAAAATATCTTTTTAGCTCAAATTTTTGCTCGAGCCACCCTTGCATGTCTTCAATTCGATGAGCTTACTCTAATTTTTTCCTAAACCACTCTTTCAAGTTTTCAGCTTAGCTAGCTTCTTTTTTTTTTTTAATTATACATGACCTTGGCATAAGAAGGTTTGGTGTTATTTGAACCACTTTGGACTAAGTTGGAAGTAGCCTAATGTGGGCTACCTACGCATCAATTGCATTTGCAAGAGAATCAAATGTGCATAGTTCTTGTATATTGTATATAGAGTTTATCTCATCTAAATCTGCAAAAATGCTACTTGAACAATTCTTTCTTGAGAAAGCATAGACTGGCATGTATTTACTTCAAGGGATCTTGGATAACTGTAGATCCTTAATTTTTGACCAGGTTCAGTCCAAAGATTTTAAAACAGTCCGAAATAATTTTTGTGATTTATTTTAATATTTAATATTTATTTTAATAATATAATATAATATTTATTTTATTTTATTTATAATATTTATTATTATTTATTAATAATAATAATATTTGTTTTTAATAAAAACTAAAATAAAAGGCAAAAAAATAAAAAATCGAATGAATTTGTGAGCGACACGTGGCCGCGCTACCGTGCTTTCGCACGGCAAATTCACCGCAGCTTGGGCCTGCCTCGCAGCAATTTTTGTCAGCGCAATTTCACCCAGCAACAGCCCGTGCCCACGGCCAATTTTGACAAATCCTTATTTAACTTAGCTTTTAATATTTTTCTAAATAAATTTTGATTTTTCTTAACATACTAGGTTTTTTTCTTTTAATTGCCTATAAATATCACATTAAAACACATAGAAAAAGGGACTTTTGCAATTTGGACACTGAGGAGAATTTTACTCAAGAATTATTTGGACTTTTGGCGATTATTCAGACTGGAGGCATAAACACAAAAGAGGTAGAGGACTTTTGGACAAATTTTGAAACGACACAATTATTGGGGAAATTATTTAGGATTGGACCTTTTGGGACTTCCTTTTGAAACAAGAAAAAGCTACACAGAGAGGCAAAAGCACAGAACAATGAGAGAGACAGTAGCCCAAGGGTGATCTATTGATCATTGAACCTCCAACCAAAAATCAAGGTGATTCAGACTTTAGCTTGGATCAATATTTCTTTAATTTGGTGGAACCAACACGAAGGTATTTCTCTATTTAATTCATCTAAATTTAATAGTAGTTACCGTTGATTATAATTCTTAATATTTCATCTAGTAGCCAAGATATTAACAACATTAAAATTGTTAGTTTCTTAAAGTCCCAAACTTGGTGGCTTGTACCTATATTCTGCAATTATTTTCATAAATCTTAAATCCTAATTAACTTTGTTTACAAAAGCACACAGTAGCTATAATCTTTCAAAAAAAAAATAAAAAAAATAAAAATATTAGTTTATGAAAACCCTAAAACCCTAATTGTTAAACATAAAATCTATGAAACCCTAATTTAGTTATTAAAATTCTAAAATCCTAATTTAAGATATAGACTCTAAATTTATATAATTATTACTTTATTTAATTTTAGATTTGATTATGTAGTTATTTATATATTTTGATGATCGATTTATTTAATTTCAATATTTAATTTATCATGGATGAGTATTTTTTCAATTATTATTTATTTATTAAAATTGTAAAAGATATGTTTTCATGATTGGGTACCTCAATTAATTTTTATGTAATTTAAATTATTTTTATAACTTAAAATTAATGTAAAGGACACGTTTCCACCTTTTGGTGGATGTCATATTTAGTTTTAGACATTGGACGATGTAAGGACACGTTTTAATCCTCGGATGGGTGTCCATTTATTTATTTTGTTTGAACATTACTTTGATTTTAATATAATGATGTTTTATTTTAATTATTGCATATAGTATGGATAATATCATTATATTTAAGAATTTTATAATATTAAGACCTGAAAAGGAGGCCAGTTCCAATGAACCGGGCGTTGTGGGGGTGTTGGGCCATTTCTCACCTTCCCCACACGTACTCAACTTTTTGAACCCATTAGGGGGTTGGAGATTCCTTAGAAATTGAATCATCCACCACTTTTTATTTTCCCGGCCCGTCTGGGTGGCGACTTCATTTTTTTCGAATTTAGGCCCGTGTTCTCTAATGCCCCTAACCTAACAGTGCCGAAGTTGCAAGAACCATTCCACACAGGAGTGGGGGCAAAAAGTTTGGCTCACAGTGGCAACTCCACTGGGGATAAGAGAAGTTGATTCCGCTAGTCTTTATATTATTTTATTCTTTCTTATCATGATATTATCCATTGCATCATATTTGATTGCATCGTGTGCCTGAGTTAGGATGCCCATGTTACTCGTGTTGTGTTTTATAAGGGATACCATACTTTCACTCAAGGTATGGAGATCGAGCATGGCATAACCACTGATAGCCTTGTACCTTTTTGGTATATACTTGCTATGGGAACCTAAGCTTTTCAACCAAAAGACTAAAGCCCATGTAATTGACCTAGTTATTTTCCTTAGGTTTTACCCCAAATGCTTGTTGTTTGACTATAATTGATATATCTTGGTTTGAACCATGGCTTATTTGGTTTGTTCTTTTTCTAATATGACCTACCTATATTGTAAGCTCAAAAATAATTCTTTTCCTTTAAGATCCAAAAGATCAAAACTATTTTCAAAATTTTTAAGAAGGTCTTTGGACATTAAAACCTTTTAAGATGGGTCAAAAATCTTTTTCTACCTTATGGCCTAAAGGTTTTTGCAACAAAATTATTTTTTATCAGAGATTACAAAGAGCTTACAAACACTTAGGTCAATTATGAAAATGCCAAAAATCAATTGTGAGCCTAGCTTATGCTAAGAACTATTAATCATGAGCTTATTTTCGGCATGAATCACTAGTTACTTTTTCAAAAAAGAAATCTATTTATGATGAACCTCTTCATTTTATTTTAATCCAATATAACATAAAAGCTATTTTAGTTGAGATTCAATGGATTAAAACTTAATTAATGAGAATTATCATGGATCGACTTCTATGTTAAAAAAAATGCAATTATTGGTTAAATCATCCAAGGGAATTTTTCAAAAATAAAATATCCCATGTTGGTATTTTGTTGACCACATACCTAGGAAAAGAGACTCACCATTCGTGTGTGGAAGTTATAAGGTTGGAAGGGACATCCTAATTATCTTTCTTTGCTTGTTGTTTGTGCATACATGCATACACGCATTGCATAATATATCATTAATCCTTTCTGGCTCACAGACCTGGAGTGCAGTAGTTTAAGAGCGTACGACAATCCTACCTATGCTAGTGACATAGAATCCAGCAGCGTCTCAATTACCTTCTCACCAAGAGTAATGGAGCCCAAACAAATTCAAAGAATGGTGGATGATGCCATCAATGCCAAAATGAAAGAACTAAAAGAGGCCTTGGCTGAGATTATAAAGAACCAATTGGCTACAATTTTAGGGAACAATGCCAAGGCATCAGCTAGCACTAAGAAGCCAAAGGACAAAGGGAAGGCTAAGGTTGGTGAAGTGGCTTTTGATGATGATAAGGTAATGATTGATAATGACGACTGGGAACAATACTTTCAAGATCCTCAAGATAAAAAGAAAGAGCCGAAGGTTGTGGAAAGAGCAACTATTGAAAGATTGATACTTCTGATGTCGAGAAGCTAATTTCCAATTTGGAAAAGAAGTTTGAAAAAAAGCTGAAAATTGAAGAAATGTCGGAGGTAGACAAGTTATTCAAACAAGATGAGGAGGTCCCTTATAAGTTCAAGATGCCTTCCTTCACTAGGTATAATGGTACAAAAAATCCTCACTTGCATGTTAAGTAGTACATCACTGCCATACAATCTGCTAGAGCTACTAAGGCTTAAACTCTAAGGTACTTCATGCTTTCATTGGATCCTGTTGTCCAGAATTGGTTCAACACCTTTGAGGATAGTACTCAAAAGAGTTGGGATTCATTATACAAGCTTTCATTCAAAAATATGGGTACAATATCGAGCTGGAAGTTACCCTAATTGAAGTTGAGCTCATTAGACAAAGGCCAAATGAGAATTTTGTGGACTATATGAAAAGGTGGAGGAATAAGGCTACATTGCTCAGGAAGAGGCCTGATGAATATGATCAAATAAGGATGATTTTGAGAGGGGTGTTGCCTAGTCTTCATGAAAGGATGTCTCGTACACTCATCCGGGATTTCAAAGATCTTTTCCAAGCTGGTCTGCAAATTAAAGAATGAAAAAGGGAGAAGAACCACTTTTCGGCAAGAAGGAATGAGAAAGGGAATTACCAGTCGGGTAATCAAAGCATGCAAAAGGAAGTTGATGTTAATGCAATTGGTTAAGCAAATAGAAGACAATTTTTAGATCTGGGGGAGCCTTTGTCTTAGGTTTTCAACAAGCTACAAAAGGAGGGACTATTACAACCACTGGCCCCTCGACCTTTGCCAAATACTTTACCCCCAAAATTTGATACTAAGGCTTTTTGTCAATTTCATTAGACTCAAAGACATGAGACCGATAGATGTACCTAATTGAAGCATGAGATCCAAGATTTAATCGACAGTGGTAAGCTACCTGAGCCGGACAAGCCCAATACTAAGAATAATCATTTGCCTAAATTTGGAAGAGTACCTCCACCGGTAACCTTCATGGTAGGAAGAGGATTAGAGGAAGATTTTGTCTTATCCTCTTTTCAAGATGAGAGTATTCAAGATGTGAAGAGAGGAGAAGCTTAACTCAACAAACTTCCCTTAGCTTGAATGTTGCTTTTCAATTTTGTTTTCTATAATATTTAATTGGAACAATTACGTTTTTCAAATAAGATTATTTGAATAAATTACTTTCATCAAAATTTTTGTTGTTCTTTGTCCATTTTGGTACTCAATCAATGTCGAATCTAGCTTGATATTTATAAATTAATATATCTAAGAATCATGATTTGAATGACTTCACTAGATGATGGAATTGTTCTATAACATTGAGTTGTGTATGCTTACTTAGAGAGGGCTCCTGCATAATGACCTTTGTCTAGGACCTAGCCAGTCTTAGAACATGCTTTGACAAACTTTCGAAGCAAAATTGAACTTTGCTTATTTAAGGAAGAGATGATCTAGACATTGTTTGGTTATCCAATAACTAGTATCCACCCAATTAAATAGCAATCTCTAGTTGTCCCTTTGAACCTTCATAAGATTTCAACTTTCTCTTCATTGGCTAGTAAATCCAACAACCTACCCTGAGCTGTTGTGATACTTTTGATAAGTCTTATGATCACTAAGGTGAAGAGGCAAGAAGATAAAAAAGAAAGGAATGCATAGTCAAGACCATAAGGATAGTTGAAGTTCACCTAATGCTAGACCTAATATCTCCAATTTATTAAGATGACATCAAAACAACAAATAATTTATCTTCACTGAAGTAGACTCACTCTATTCCACTCATCTTTAGTCAATATAATTCTTCTGGCATTAAGACCCAATAAAAAAGAGAAAAAAAGGAAAAAGAAAAGAAAGAAAAAAGGAAAAAAGAGGAAAAAAAGAAGAAAAAAGAAAAGAAAATAAAATCTAAAAAAGCGGCTCAGAAAGTCGATCAAGTTCTCTTTTACCTAAAGCAGCAAAAAACTTTGATTTAGTTTATAAGGATAGTTTGACTTGAATTGGTCCAATCCAACCAAAGAAAATGGAGAAAGGTCATCTAGTTCTTGAAAGTCCTGTACTTGACAGTTCTATAGAGAAGAAGGACAAAATGATAAAATGCTCAAAGAAAAGGAGTAAGAAAAAGAAAGAGAAAGAAAAGGGAAAAGAAGAAAAGAAATGAATATGGGTACCAAACGTTTTGCAAAGGCAAAGACTGTCCCAATTAAGATCCAGATTAATGTCAAGAAGATAGAAGGATGTTTGAGCTATATTCATGAAGCCAAAAAAAAAAAAAGATGCCTAAAGGATGGAAATGAAGTCTAGAGTTTAATGCTTCTAACAACGTACAATTCCAATAACGAAGTTTATAGTGTGAGGGTTTATCAACAATATCACATCAGCTCCGATCTCAAAATGGCTTTCATTTAACCCATGTCCCTTATAGAACCCATTTTAAGCCTATCAAAGACCTGTTAATCTCTCTTGGTAGGTAGAGTCTATTAGTGGAGATAGTTTGAATAAGCATGCATATGAGATAGACAATATTCAAACTCAATGAGACCTTTGACCAAGTAATGTGTATGTGCCTATCTAAAGTGCAATAGTTCTTACTCAAATAGAAATGATTTTCGAGTTTAGTATGGTAACTAGGGTTATCATGTTATAGAAATGTTAATTCTAAAAGTCGAGTCCTGAGGCACAATGACATTGATTTGACAAAGTCTTGATTTTAAAAAGAAAAAAAGAACTATTTTCTTATTATAAAAACCTTTAAGTTAACGAAAATATGTTGAACAGTCAAACCTCAAAGGACACATTGTGTAATATCCCAAAATTTTGAAAATACTAATTGTTAAAAATTAAATAAATGATTTAAAAGTATATATATTTGATTAAGTTATTATGGGTCAAAAGATATTTTTAATTATTAAGATATAAATTAATGGATAGTGGAAGAGGATATTTGATATTAATTATATTATAATAATATATTGCTTGGTGGAGATTAATAGAGGAAATTGTGAGATAAGTGGAGTTGTTGACCATTATTATCTTCTTCTTCTTCCTCCTTGGTAACCGATCATCATCATCAAAAGGGAAAGAGATTTTGCTTCTTGCTAACTTAAATAATTGAAGGATTTCAAGTGTTCAAGTTGGAATATTAAGGATTTCCTCCATATTTGGTAAGTTTCCAACTTGTTTCTTTAATTTTCTATTGAAGTTTGTGTATGAGTTTATTGGATGTTTGGTGTAGTTGTGTAAATGGTTGATTTTAGTATGTTTGAAGTTCTTTTGTCTAATTAACGATGAAGTTTGGGGTTGGATTGAAGATAAGGGTTAAGTTTGGTGAAGAGAATAAGAGTTTTGGGTTGTGTAACTTTTGAGTTGAGAAGTCTTGGTTGTAGTTGTATATTTTTGTTCTAATTGAGTTGTTTTGATATTTATACAAGTATTATGTGGTATAATGATGGATTTGGTTGAGTTTGTATGGAGTTGAAAAGGTTAATGAAAGATAATAGTTGGATGTGGCATTTTTGTATTGATATCAGGTTTTTGGCTTGACACGCTCGGTGCCACGGCCATTTCTTTGGGCATGTCGATGGTTCTATTTTCAGTATTGGTGTCACGTGCAGTGATACGCCCATGTCTCTGAGCATGTCATAGCTACTATGTTGTAGTAGTATTTACACGTGCAGTGACACACCCATGTCACTGAGTGTGTCGTAGCTACTGTGTTGTAGTAGTATTTACACGTGCAGTGACATGCCCATGTCACTGAGTGTGTCATAGCTATTGTGATGTTGTAGAATTGACATGTGCAGTGACACGCCCATGTCTCTGAGCATGTCAAAGCTTCTGTGTTGTGGGTTTAGGGCATGGACATGGACACGCCTGTGTTGTTGAGCGTGTCATGTATAGAGTTTGCCCTAGATAGTTCTTTTCCTTATTTCTCTTTGTGGATCACTAAGTGATTATTTATAATCACATTTGGTTTAGGCTTGGAAGAGACTTGAGATACCCAATCCAAGTGTTGAGGGATATTTTGGAAGAGGAGATTGAAAGTGGTGTTGTTGCTTTTAGAGGTAAGTACAAACTTTGAATACATTGCTTATATTTACATGACATTGGGACTTAACACATCTGTTGGAAAATGTGTTAAGTTACTTACTACATTGTTGATGCATGAGTAATATGCTATGATTTGTACATTGTGAATTGTGTTGAAATACCTAAGGTAATTGAGTATTGTGTAATTATGTAAGGAGTTGTAAATGAAAAGAAATGTGGTATAATGTGATGAGATATGTGAAAACATATTGTAATGAATTGATATTGATATAAATGAGAAAAGTGAGAAAAAGATGAGAAAATAAGGCAATGTGCCTAGCTTAATTATGTGACAATCATAAAGAAATTGATAATGAGAAGTATGAATATATTGTGTGCCTAGTATGTTATTCAATTTTCAGAGTTTTCGGTTTGGCGGCATGCCTATGAATTGCCTATGGGCTAGACGTTGGGCGTCATTGTGAAAATGTTTTAGTGGTGAAATGACCGGGTCGTAAGCCTCATAAACAAATCCTTGAAGCTAGGCTGGATGAAATGACAGGGTCATAAACTCAGACCTAGTTGGATTAATCCATGGATATATATTGCCTACGAGGCTAGACACAAGGTATCATTATAGACCAAAGCAGTAACTCTGGAATTTGAATGACATATTAGATCCTTTTTAGGCCCATGCTTGTCTTTGCTTTTATGTGAATTGTGAATTGTGGAACAATTAAGCAATTTATCAAGGTATAATGATATAATGTTGTGAGATATGATATTCTTATGTATTGTGCATTTGCATTGTATTTGAATTACATTGTTATCAAAGTTTGTACCACTAAGCTTTTGGCTTAGCGCGATTGTGGTTCATCGCGCAGGTGACAGGGTAGATCCGGTTGAGCTGGAGAGTTCGCCTAGACCGGGTCGAGTCTAGGCTTGAGTTCTTGTGGGCGGAGTTATTTTAGACATCAAGATTAGAGACAAAGCTGTCAGCATGTATATAATCTATATTTTTGGGCCAATCTTTGGTAATGAAGTATACATATGTGTTTTAGCAAATAACATTTCATCTATTATTTATATGATATGAGTTGAATGTTTTAAGATTATACAGATTTTATAAATGATGATTTGATTGTTTTAAAATGGTTGTGACATTCTTGTATCCTCTATACATATATTACATATGTTGGGTATATGTAGTGTATGTATATTAGGTATAAGGGTGTTGCATTTGTTTTGGTATCAGAGTCTAGGTTTAAGGTTCTCAACCTAGGTGGTTGTAAGAAAAAGAAAATTGAGATTTTTAAATATGGTTTTTAAATAAGATACATGCATTGGCACTGGCAGTTTCTGATCTTTGATGTAGCAATTTCTGCTGTGTTGAAGATATAGGTAGTTATGGCGTCTCAGACACGACAATCTGTTGAGAGTAGTGCAGAGAGTGTAGCTCCTGTTGAGGGTAGAGATGGAGCTAGAGTTGAGATAGCTGGAGGAGCACCTGCTCCTGTGCCAGAGAGACCAGCAGTTGATGAGATTCTGCCTGGCTGAGTACGACATATGGTGGAGTTGTTAAGATAGGCTCCAGTTTAGTAGCCACCACCATCGCAGCCGTAGCCTCAATTATCGACGAGGCAATGTGATAAATTAAGGAAGTTTGGAGCTGAGGACTTTATGGGTACTATAAAGCCTGCTGTAGCTGAGCAGTGGCTAGATAGAGTCTAGAGAGTGTTCATCCCACTTCAGGCTACTCCAGAAGAAAAGTTTGATTATGCTAGATCTCTTTTGCAGAGGGATGCATATGAATTGTGGAAGACGGTTCCACATGCCCTGGATGATCCACCAACTTTGACCTACGATGATTTTCTGCGGGAGTTTGAGCAGAAGTATACTCCGAGGGAGTATAAAGATGCAAAGAAGATAGATTTTTTGAATTTGAAGCAGGATACCGGGACTGTGTCAGAGTATGAGGTAGAGTTTACTCGGTTGAGTCAGTATGCTGGAGAGATTATTTCTGATGAGATTGATCAGTGTCAGAGATTTGAGGAGGGGTTGAGACCCTCTATCATGTGCATTATCGCATTCTCCCGGTATCAAAATTTTTCCCAGTTGGTTACAATGGCCAGGAGTGTAGCAGTTGCTGGGGATGAGGAGACCAAAACTAGGAGACCCCAGAGTGAGGCAGGGTCCTCATCTATGAAGAGAGGTCGAGAGGAATATTTTTTGAGGTTCAGTAGGAGCCAGAGACAGTCTGGTAGGTCATTACAGCAACAGAGGCAGAGATCGAGACCTACAGTTTCTGTGGCTAGTGCACCTACCCCAGTGGTTTAGAGGTCTGCTTCACCTACTTGTGTTCATTGTGGTAAAGCACATGGAGGTGTCTGCTGGTGGAAAGGTGCTTCAGGTGTGTTATAGATATGAGTCGCCAGATCATTTCATCAGAGATTGCCCTAAGCCACTAGAGGATAGACAAACAGATACTATCGTTTTTCAACCCAGTGTTAGAGAGGGTCGCGGCGGCAGAGGTTCTAGCAGAGGAGGTCGGACATGGTCTGGTCAGAGAGAAGGTTCTACCGCAGGTAGTAGACTAGATGAGGTAGGACCATCTCAGCAGGAATATGTGATGCAGAGACAGTCAGATGCTTCAGCCGTTATTGCTGGTACATTTTCTTTATTTGGTACTTCTGTTCTTGCTTTGATAGATCCTGGATCTAATCATTCATACATTAGTGCATCCATCTTGCCTATGATTGATTTGCATTCGTAGTCCCTAGGATTTGATATTTTGGTGACAAATCCTTTGGGGTTTAGTGTGGTAGTTAGCAAGGTGCACCGTAATAGTTCGGTTGTGGTTCAGGATGAGGAGTTCCTTGGTGATTTGATTGAGATGCCTTTTAGGGAGTATGATTTAATTTTAGGCACGGATTGGTTATCTAAGCATGGGGTTATGGTAGATTGTCAGCATAAGTGTGTTACCATGAGAACACGTGATGTTAGGAATGTGATGGTATCTAGTGAGCAGAAACATCTTTCATCCATGTTTGTTTCAGCTGTTTCAGCTAGAAGGATGATTTGGAAAGGATGTGAAGCTTATCTTGCTCATGTTGTAGATACTAGAGTTATGGGTTCCCAGCTTGACAGTATACCCACAGTTGCTGAGTTTTTAGATATTTTTCCTGAGGAATTGCCAGGGATACCCCTTGAGAGAGAGGTGGAGTTTGGTATTGATTTGTTGCCTGGTACCACATGAGCATATCGCATTGCATTTTGTTATCTAGTTGTAGACCTTTAATTTTTAATCCAGTCCGATCTAAAGATTTTAAAATAGTCTGAAATAATTTTTGTGGTATATATTATTAATTTTAATATTTATTATCTATTATTTATTTTACTTATTACTTATTATTTATTTATTTATTTATATTTATTTATTTTATTTTTCATTTATTTATTTATCATTTTTTAAAAAATAATAATAATAATATATAAATAAAAATAATAAATAATAAATAAAAAAATAAAAATCAACGACGGGCAAAATCGGCAACGAATATGGTTTGGGCCAATTCACCGCAGGAAATACCTGCGACGAATTGGCCACATGCCAATTTGTCGTAGGTTTTGCTTGCGGTGAATTGGCTGCGCGCCAATTTTGCCGCAGAAACACAAGTAGCTCGCGCACCCAGCCAACAGTGCCCAGCAACAATTTTTGCCAGCGCAGTTTTTCTAACACCCTATTCTACCTTGTTTTGAATTTTATTTCCTAAATGATTTTTATTTCCTTAACCAATTAGTATTAGGTTTTTATTTTTTCTTATAAATACCACATTAAAGACACATAAAATGGATGTGGATTTTTTTGGCTAGAGAGAGGATCGGACTTTTGGGATTGAGACTTTTGGAATTTTATTCAAGAATTATCCGAATTCTTTTTGGCAGTTGATTGACAATCTCAAGCTTGAAGGATCAAAAGGTAGCAAGCAATATACAACCCATCAAAGGCAGCCCACACTGTCTTTTTTATTGTTCAACTAGAGTTCAAAATTATGGTGGAACCAACAACGGAGGTTTGAATCTCTATTTACTTGTTTATGTTTACAGTAGCCTCATCACTCAATTGGATTAATTGTTTAAATGTACAATAGATGATCAATTGTTCTACTTACCATCCAAACTCTATTTAAAATCCTAAAAATTATTTTTCAAAACCCTAATGCCTTAATACCCATAAAACATATTTTTGAAATCTAAAATCCTAATTACACTTTTCTAAAACCACAAAACAATAAACTGTTTTCTTAAAACCCTAACCAAATCTATTTTTCTAAAAGATTCATAGTAGCCTATTCTTTCCAAATACCTAACTTAAAATCCAATTTTCATGATCTTTAATCTTATTTATTTAAACCCTAAACTTTAATATTATTTTCATAAAACTCCCGAAACCCTAAATCTTTAAAACATCCAGTAGCTATATTACTTCTTTTATATTAAATTTTTCTCAAATTGATTAATCCAGTAAACTAAATTACAAGACTCTAATTGTTAAATATGAAACCAAAGAAACCTAAATTGATGCATGGACCCTAAATTTATATATTTAATGTTTTATTTAAATTAGATGAATGTTTATTATATATTTTGATTGATGTTTGATGTCTTTGATGAATGATTTATTTATAATGAATGGTTGGTTATTTTTATTGATTTTTTTATTTCAAAACATTGTAAGAGGTATATTTTCATGTTTTGGGTACCTCATGTCGTGAACATCATATAATTTATTTTATTTTAAAGTTTTTTGGACTAATGTAAAGGACACGTTTCCACCTTTTGGTAGGTGCCCTATTTAGTTTTAGACATGGATGATGTAAGAACATGTTTCCATCCTCGGATGGGTGTCAATTTATTTATTTTATTTGAACATTGTTGTGATTTTAATAAAGTATTTATTTATTCTTATGATTGCATGTAGTATGGATAATATCATTATATTTAAGAATTTGATAATATTAAGACCTGAAAAGGAGGCCGATTCCAATGAACCGGGTGTTGTGGGGGTGCTAGGCCATTTCTCACCTTCCCCACATGTAGCCAACTTTCTGAACCCATTAGGGGGTTGGAGATTCCTTAGGAATCGATTCATCCACCCCTTTCTATTTTCCCAGCCCGTCCGGGTGGGGACTCAATTTTCTTCGGGCTTAGGCCCGTATTCTCTAAGGCCCTGAGCCTAAACAGTGCTGAAGCTGCAAGAACCATTCCATCGGGAGTGGGGTCGAAAATTCTTGCTCACAGTGGCGACTCCACTGGGGATAAGAGAAGTTGATTCCGTTAGTCTTTATATTATTCTATTCTTTCTTATCATGATATTATACATTGCATCATATTAGATTGCATCGTGTGCATGAGTTAGGACGCCTGTGTTACTCGTGTTGTGTTATGTAAGGGATACCATTCTTTCACTCAAGGTATGGAGATCGAGCATGGCATAACCACTCATAGCCTTGTACCTTTTGGTATATACTTGCTATGGGAACTTAAGCCTTTCAACCCAAAGACTAGATCTCATGTAATTGGCCTAGTTACTTTCCTTAGGTTTTTACCCTAAATGCTTGTTGTTTGACTATGGTTAATTTATCATAGTTTAAATCATGGCTTATTTGATTTGTTCTTTTTCTAATATGACCTAAGTACATTGTAAGCTCAAAATAAACTTTTCTTTAAATCCAAAAGACAAAAGCTATTTTCAAAACTTTTTAAGATGGTTTTTGGATATAAAACTTTTTCAAAACATGTCAAAAATTATTTTCTCATGACCCAAATACAAAGCCCAAAATCTATTTTTTCTAAAATCTTTTTACAATGGGCTTAGAAACAAAATTATTTTCATAACCTTTTGAAAGAGCTTACGAATATTTAGGTCAATTATGGAAATACCAAAAATTAATTGTGAGCCTAGTTTATACTAAGAATTATTAATCATGGGCTTATTTTTGGCACGAATCATTAGTTACTTTTTCAAGTGAGAAATCCATTTATAATAAACCTCATAATTTAGTTTTAATCCAATTAGCATAAAAGCTGCTTTAGTTAGTTGAATAGATTAAAACTTAATTAATGAGAATTATCATGAATTGATTTTCATTTTTGAAAATATAACTATTGGTTGAAACGTCCGAGAGAATTTTTTAAAAACAAGATACCCCATGTTGGTATTTTGTTAACCATATACCTAGGAAAAGAGACTTGCCATTCGTGTGTGGTTGTTATGAGGTTGGAAGGAATGTCCTATTTATCCTTGATTGTTTATTTTTTTATGTATACATGCATACATGCTTACATACATTTGCATCACATATCATTGATCCTCTCTGGCTCACAGACCTGAAGTACGGCAATTTAAGAGCATACAACGATACCACCTACAACATTGATTTTGATTCAAGTACTTCATTGGAAGGATGGATGCAAACCAGCTAAGGAACATAGTCAATGAAGTTGTCAAAGCTAGGATTGCCGAGCTACGAGATCAATTGGTTGAAATTATGAGGACCCAGTTAATTCAAATTTTGGAGATCATAAACAATGCTAATGAGGCATCTCCCATTGACATAAGAAAGAAGGGAAAGGCAACATCAACGGGGAACATGTTCACTAATAGAGATAGAATGAAAAATGAGGGATCAATCCCTATTCTACGAGACCAGCCGAACCATGTGTTGTCTAACTGGAGCAATAAGGGTAGCTACCACCCCAATGGGCAAAATCAAAGGAAAAGAAGAGATGTCAAGAAAAATGCAGCAACTAAACCAGCAAAGAATCGTAAATTTTCAGACTTGGGGGAACGTTTGTCAAAAATTTTAGAGAATCTAATGAAGAAGGATTTGCTACAACCATTGGCACCTCGGCCTCTACATAAGCCTCTGCCACCAAACTTCAATGCCGAAGCCTTCTGTTAATTTCATCAAATGCAAGGGCATGAGCCGGATAAATGTGCTCGTCTAAGGAATGAGATCCAGAATTTGATTGATAGTGGGAAGCTGCCCGAGCCCAACAAACCAAACACTAAAGATAATCCATTGCCAAGGTTCAATAGAGTGCCACCACCGGCAACCTTCATGATTGGAGGAGGTTTGCATGAAAGTTTTGTCATTTCTTCTTTTCAAGACGTGGGTAGAGAAGCAACCAAAGAAGAAGTGGTGTTTAGCAAAATTGAACAAACTGTGGTTGGAAAAGAAGGAGCAATCTGTGTTGTGAATGAGTTTTGAGATTCAAGCGATAATGATGACAGTCTTGTACCCAAGAAGAAGGAATGGACCTGGTCCGAACCCAAAGAAGATGAAGTAATGAACACTAGATATGGTAAGCCTTATGCAAGACCACCACCTAAGGAGGCAGAAGCTAATAAAGGAAAGGAAGTTGAAGTGGGAAACAAAGAAGAGGAAGATGATATTGTGCTTAAGTAGTTAAAAAGAATCCAAGCAAGTGTCAGCATTTGGGACTTATTGGCCACTTTTAAGAAGCACCGTGAATCTATGGCCAAGGACTTGGCTAGCATGCAAATTTCCACCTCTATAGCACCGGAGGAACTGAATAACTTCATAAAAGTTGAAGGAGTAATGAAGTGTGAAGAGGTTCAAAAGAAGAGAGAAGTTGACATGGGAATGGTATCTTTCTCAGATGCAGATTTTTCAGAAGAGGGGAGAGATCACATCCACCCTCTCTTTATCAAAGAAGAAGTCAAAGGAAAAAGGACTCCATACGTAATGGTTGATGATGGGTCTGCCATAAATGTTTGCCCACTTAAAATTTTACTAAAGCTAGCTATGTCAATAAGAGATCTAAGCCCAACCGAGGTAACCATTAGAGCTTATGAAAATACCAAGAGGCACACCGAGGGGACATTCAAGTGGGCAAACAATTGAATGAGAATGAGGTTGTTAATGCTCTAATGATTGAGAGGCCTCTCAATGGTTTTCAAGTACCTGCAATTTCTGATGATGAAGTAATGGACTCCAAGGTTTTGAACATGATAAAGAACATGAGCTATCTTCCTGGTGCTGGTCTTGGAAAGAGCAAGGTCGGTATGACCAAACTTCCAAATTTCAAGACTCAAAATTCCAAGAAAGGGTTAGGGTATGAAGAAATCGACAAAGATGTCCAGCCAATGAAGAATGAGAAGATGAGCTTCCTACTACTTGAAAAGATCATTATCAATGCTCCAGACATGGGACCACTCCAAGAAAAGCCAAAGCCAATCATGTTCATGGGAAAGTTGATCTGGGATTTTGAAATTTTTTCTGATGTTGCCGAGATAGTGGAACAAGTGAAGAAAGAGCTCACCCTGCCAGCCGACAAGTAGCCCAATCCAGAAAGGAAGAAGGAAGATGTCCTAAAAGCTGAGAAAACTCCAAAGAAGATTGCTGGCCTGGTTGAAGAAAAGTTTGAAGATGTCCTACTTTATGATTTTGAGAACAATGAAAATGATTTTGATTTTCATTTTCATTTATCTGCTTTATATGAGGATGATGATGTTTTCTTTTCCAAAATGAATACAATAAAATCTGATTTTACTTACTTATGTGATGTTTCTCCTGATGGTTGCATACATTTAAATAGTGGTTACATGTGCATCTTTAATATTAACTCTATTGATACACAATCATTAAATTTGGGAACAACCAAACATCCTAAAAACATTAGCATAGCATCCGACCTTACTCCTATGAGAGAGAGAGATTTAAAAAAATATTTAACAAATATGAAGAAGTATTTGCCCGGTCTTATGAGGATATGCCTGGAATAGATCAAGACATAGCCGAACATCTAATTCCTACTTACACTCACATGAAACCTGTTAAACAAAAGCTTAGGTGTTTAAGGCCTGAATGGGCTGAATTGGTTAAAGAAGAAGTCACTAAATAAATACAAGTAAAGTTCCTTGAAGTGATAGATTATCCAGATTGGCTAGCCAACATAGTACCCATACCAAAGAAAGATGGAAGAATTAGGGTCTGTGTGGACTATAGAGACTTAAACAAGGCTTCCCCTAAAGATGATTTTCCTTTACCTCATATAGATGTCCTCATTGATAGTGCAGCCTCTAGCGTGCTACACTTGTTTATAGATGAATTTTTCGGATAAAACCAAGTGTTAATGCCCCAAGAGGATAAAGCCAAAACTGCTTTTATTACTACATGGGGTATATTTTGTTATAGGGTAATGCCGTTTGGGTTAAAGAATCCCAGAGCAACCTATCAAAGGATGGCCACCACATTATTTTATGATATGATGCACAAAGAAGTTGAAGTGTATGTTGATGATATGATGGTGAAATCACATACAAGGGAACAACACTTCTAAAACTTAGAATTATTCTTCGATAGAGCAGTGAAGTATAAGCTAAGGTTAAACCCAAAGAAGTGTGTGTTTGGGTTACCTCAGGAAAATTGTTGGACATGTGATTGGTCCAAATGGCATTGAGATTGATCCTGACAAGGTTAAGGCAATCAGGGATATGCCAGCCCCTAAGACGGAGAAACAAGTTTGAGGGTTCATTGGTAGATTATAGTACATTAGCAGGTTTATAGCAAAGCTCACCATAATCTGTGAACCTATCTTCAAATTACTTAAAAAGAATCAGCCAGTCAAGTGGAATGAAGAGTGTCAAAAAGCCTTTGAGCGTATAAAGGAGTATCTACCAAATCCACCTATTTTAAAACCACCTAAACCCATTAAACCCTTGTTACTATACTTAGTAGTAGAAGAAGAGTCAATAGGAGCCATGGTAGCATAAGTAGTTGAGTCAGGGATTGAGCACACAGTCTAATATTTGAGTAGAAAGCTCTTACCTTATGAAATTAAGTATAGTATCATTGAAAAGACCTGCATAGCTATGGTTTGGTCTTCTAAGAAGTTGCGGCATTACTTTTTATCTTATAGTGTGCAAGCAATTTCTAGGTTAGATCCGGTAAAGTACTTAAGGGATATACCCTCTTTCATCAAAAAAAGTATGGATGATGGTTGATAATATTAGAAGAATTTGAGATTGAGTATGTAACCAGGAAAACAATCAAAGGTAGAGTAGTGGCAGGATTTTTGGCCTAACAATCATTACCCGATAGCAAAGAGGTAGTCGTAGAATTTCCTGATGAACATTTAGAGGCCATAAAAGTATAAGGATGGAAAATGTATTTTGACATAGCAGTGAATAAGAAAGGAGTAGGTTTGGGAGTCATACTAGAATCACCCTAAGGGGAGCTTATCCGTTTAGCCAAGAAGTTGAAATTCAGGGCAACCAATAATATGGTGGAGTATGAAGCATGTGTCTCTAGTTTGAAAACCCTGATGATTATGAAGGTGGATAAGGTGCAAGTCTTTGGTGATTCATTGCTAGTACTATTCCAAGTAAATGGAGAGTGGGAGTTAAAAGAAGAAAAGCTAAAACCATACCACCATTACTTGACCATGATGAAGAAGAACTTTAAGGAGTGCAGGTTTATACACCTATCAAGAGAAGAAAATCAGATGACTAATACCCTAGCCACATTGGCTTTGGTATGGGAAAATCCTGTCAACTTATTCCTTAAGCCTCTGATTTTGACCAGTTCATTAACTCCTTGCTATGAATATGAGACAATCATGAAAACTGATACAGACCATGATGCGTGGTATGACGCTATAAGACGATTTTTGGAAGAGAAAGAATACCCGTTGGGAGCAACAAAGAAAGAAAGAAGAGCCATAAGACGATGGTCCTTACAATACATCACCTTCCATGGAGAGTTGTATCGAAAATGGCCTGATGGGGTGCACTTGAGATGCTTGAGGAAGCCTGAAGTGGAGCATATCATGTTAGAAATACACGCAGAAAGTTACGGTCCACACATGAGTGGTTTAGCCCTAGTTAAAAAGATAATTCGACAACGTTACTACTAGTTGACCATGGAGAGAGATTGTATTGAGTTTGTAAAGAAGTGCCAACAATGTCAAATGTATGGTAATTTGAATCACATGCCTCATGAAGAATTGCATTCTATGTCTTCACCCTGGCCCTTCGCAACTTAGGAAATTGACATTATAGGAGAGATACATCTGACAGCCTCAAACGGTCACCGTTTGATTGTAGTAGCGGTAGATTACTTTTCAAAAAGGGTCAAAGCTGAATCTTTCAACAAACTGGGGGCAAGACAAATGGCTAAATTTATTGAAAAGAATCTCATCTGCAGGTATGGGGTCCCACACAGTGTGATATCAGACAATAGGATACAGTTTCAAGGTGCAGTTAAGCACTTATTCTCGAAGTACCAAATCCATCATCACCGATCCTCTCCTTGTAGACCAAAGGCTAATGGTGCAGTAGAAGCAACAACCAAGACATTTAAGCAAATTCTGTTTAAGATGACCAAGAAATATAGGGATTGGTCAGAAATGCTTCCTTTTGCTTTGTGGGGATACAGAACAAGTGTGCAAATGCCGACTGGAATGACATCATTCTCTTTGGTTTACGGGATGGAAGCAGTGTTGCCAATTGAAATTGAGATCAAGTCATTGAGAGTGGTCTTGGAAGCTGAACTGCCTGAGACGAAGTGGGTAGTAAGCAGATACACATAGTTAGCTTTACTAGAGGAGAGAAGGTTAAAAGCACTGTATCATCAACTGTATCAAAGGAAGAAAGCTCAAGCCTATAATAGAAGGGTTAAGATTAGAAAACTCAAAGCCGGTGTTTTAGTCTTGAAACAATGTAAGCCTAATGTATCTGATCCAAGAGAAAAATTTAGACCTAGGTGGGAAGGGCCATATGTTGTGAAACAAGTCATGAATAAGGGTACAGTTAAGTTATTAGACATGGACGGGAACGAGTTTAGTGAGCCAGTGAATATTGACAGTGTAGACCCTTAATTTTTAACTCAGTCCGGTCCAATATATTTTATTTAGTCCAAAATAATTTTTGTGTTATTTTAATTAAAAATATTTATTTTAGTATTTATTTTTTATAAATTTTAATAAAATAAAAATAATAAATAAATAAAAATAAAAATAAAATCGGCGATGGAAAAATCAGCGACGAAAAAATTCGTCACCAAAAGTAGTTGGTTGAAATGGCCTTGAGCCATTTCGCCTATAGGAACTTCCTGTGGGCGAAATGGCTTGGCAGCCCGCCAACACCAATTCTCACTCACAATTCCGCGCAGCCCGTCGCAAATTTCGCCAGCAAAATTTTTCCAATGCAATTTTTTCTCAAACCAAATTATATTTGGTTTCGGTTTTCTTTTCCTAATTAAATATAGTTTCCTTAAACAATTGGAATTAATCTTCTAAATTTCCTATAAATAACACTAAAAAACACATAAAAAAAGAGGACGGGGATCGAACTTTAAAAAAAGAGAAAAAGCATCGAACTTTAAAAATTGATCAGACTTGGCAGTAAAACAATCGGACTTTTTAGAGGAGAGGAATAAGCAAGCAAGCAATCAAGCCATCAAAGGCAGCAATCTTGCCTTTGTCTTTGTTCATCCAGAAAATAATTTTTGGTGGAACCAACTGCGCAGATTTGATCCTTAATCATAAACTACTCATAGCTTTGTTTCTTTGATTCATAATAATATACATACAAAACTTTGATCTTTGAAGATGTAATGACTTGATCTTCATTCCAAAAACCTTAAATGATTTCTTCTGTTTCCAAATACTTTAAAAACCATAATTCGTTTCTTTTATTTCTAAAAACCTTAAATGATTTCTTCTGTTTCCAAATATCTTAAAAACCCTAATTCATTTCTTCTGTTTCCAAAGACTTTAAATGATTTCTTCTGTTTCCAAATACCTTAAAAACCCTAATTCGTTTCTTTTATTTCCAAAAACCTTAAATTGTTTTTCCTATTTCCAAAAGTTTTTAAAAATCCTAAACTGTTTTCTTCTAATTCTTTTCCAAAATTTCTAAAGTTTTGTTAAATCTCCAAACCCTAACTTACTTTACAGCTTCTAAAAATCCCAATTAATTTATAAAACTCTAAACTATTTTCTTCAATTCCAAAACTAAGACAGTAAACCCCCAAACCAGTAAATCTAAACCTAAGTTTTCCTAAACCCTAACTCCCCCAAAACTAAACCGTAAACCCCTTGTTTTCCTAAACCCTAAAACCTTAAAACCTTATAAACCTAAACATTCAAACCCAATATAGTAAATCCAAAATAATAATCCAGTAGCTAAGAATTATAAAGCTAAATGTTTTAAAGTGTCTAAATCCTAATTTCATAATTTTACCCATCAAACCCTAATTTGATTAATTAAAGAACCTTATTAATTTCTTAAATTATAAAACCCTAATCCATTTTATTTCTCTTAAAACCTACAGTAGCCTAAACAAATAAAAATAATAATATCTTAAGATTTCAAAACTCTAAAATATTAATTAAAGAACCTTAAATAGAAACAGTAAACCTCAATTTGTATCTTTACTTGCTTTATTTTTTATTATGTAGTCTATTATATGCTTTGGTGGTTGATTTATTTAATTTCAATGCTTGATTTATTTAAATTATCATGGATGAATGTTTATTATATATTGATGTTTAATATCTTTGATGAATAATTTATTTATGACGAATGGTTATTTACTTTTATCGATTTATTTTGATTTCTAAATGTTGTAAGAGGTATGTTTTTACTTTGTGGGTACCTCATTATTTAAGTTCTATTTAATTTAAATTGCTTTTTTATTTTGGACCAATGTAAAGGACATGTTTCTACCTTTTGGTTGGTGTCCTATTAGTTTAGATATGAACAATGTAAGGGCATGTTTCCATCCTCGGATGGGTATCCATTTATTTGCTTTGCTTGGACATTGCTTTGATTTTTAATATAATGATGCTTTATTTCAATAGTTGCATGTAATATGGATTATATCGTTATACTTAAGAATTTTATAATATTAAGACCTGTAAAGGAGGCTGGTTCCAATGAACCGGGCGTTGTGGGGGTGCTGGGCCATTTCTCACCTTCCCCACATGTACCCAACTTTTCGATTATGGATTCCTCAGGAATCGAGTCATTCACCCCTTTCTTTTTTCCAGCCTGTCCAGGCGATGACTCCATTTTCTTCGGACTTAGGTCCATGTTCTCTAAGGCCCCGAGCCTAAACAGTGCCAAAGTTATAAGAACCATTCCACCGGGAGTGGGGGAAAAAATCTCCGCTCATAGTGGCGACTCCACTGGGGATAAGAGAAGTTGATTTTGTTGGTCTTTATATTATTTTATTCTTTCTTATAATGATATTATCCATTGCATCATATTAGATTGCATCGTGTGCGTGAGTTAGGACGCCCGTGTTACCCGTGTTGTGTTATATAAGGGATACCATACTTTCACTCAAGGTATGGAGATCGAGCATGGCATAACCACTCATAGCCTTGTACCATTTGGTATATACTTGCTATGGGAACCTAAGCCTTTTAACCCAAAGACTAAAGCTCATGTAATTGGCCTAGTTACTTTCCTTAGGTTTTGCCCCAAATGCATGTTGTTTGACTATGGTTAATTTGTCTTAGTTTAAATCATGGCTTATTTGGTTTGTTCTTTTTCTAATATGACCTAAGTACATTGTAAGCTCAAAATAAATTTTTCTCTAAATCCAAAAGACCAAAGCTATTTTCAAAACGTTTTCAAAATGGTCTTTGGACATAAAACTTTTCTAAAAATAAATCAAAATTTCTTTTGCTCATAACCTTAATACTAAGCCCAAAATCCATTTTTCCTAAAATCTTTTTACAATGGGCTTAGAAACAAAATTATTTTCAGCCAACCTTTTTTACAAAGAGCTTGCAAATTATTTAGGTCAATTACAAAATACCAAAAATCAATTGTGAGCCTAGTTTATACTAAGAATAATTAATCATGGGCTTGTTTTTGGCATGAATCATTAGTTAATTTTTCAAGTGAGAAATCTATTTATAATAAACCTCTTAATTTAGTTTTAATCCAATATAGCATAAAAGCTACTTTAGTTGGTTGAATGGATTAAAACCTAATTAATGAGAATTATCATGAACTGATTTCCATTTTTGAAAATATAACTATTGGTTGAAACGTCCGAGGGAAATATTCAAAAACAAGATACCCCATATTGGTATTTTGTTAACCATATACCTAGGAAAAGAGACTCGTCATTCGTGTGTGGATGTTATAAGGTTGGAAGGGACGTTCTACTTATCTTTGTCTATTGTTGGTGCATACATGCATACATTTGCATCTCATATCATTGATCCTTTCTGGCTCACAGCCTGAATTACGATAGTTCAAAAGCTTACAACAATTCGACCTACGCTGGAAGTGAAGAATCTAGCAACGACTCAATCACTTGCTCACCAAAAGCAATGGATCCCGAACAAATTCAAAGAATGGAGGATGATACCCTCAATGCCAAGATGGAAGAAATAAAAGAGGCCCTAGTTGAGACCATGAAGAACCAATTGACTACAATTTTGGGAAATCATGCCGAAGCATCTGCTAGCACTAAGAAGCCAAAAGACAAAGGGAAGACTAAAGTTGGTGAAGTGGTTTTTGATGATGATAAGGTGATCATTGATGATGATGATGATTGGGCTCAATACTACCAAGATCCTCAAGACAAGAGGAAAGAACCGAAGATTGTTGAAAGGTCAGCTATGGAAAAAACTGAAACTTCTAATGTTGAGAAGATGATTGCTGATTTAGAAAAGAAATTTGAGAAGAAGTTGAAAACCGAAGAAATGTCTGAAGTTGACAAATTATTTGAACTAGATGAAGAAGTTTCGTACAAGTTCAAGATTCCATCTTTTGCAAAGTTTGATGGAACTGGAAATCCTCATCTCCAATTGAAGCAGTATATCATTGCTATGCAGTTAGCCCGAGCTACTAAGGCTCAAACTCTAAGGTACTTTATGCTCTCTTTGGACCCTATTGTCCAAAATTGGTTCAACACCTTAGATGATGGAACACAAAAGAGTTGGGATTTGCTATACAAGGCTTTCATCCAACAATATGGATATAATATCGAGATGGAAGTTACCTTAATGGAAGTGGAGTCCATTAGACAAAGGCCAAATGAGAATTTTGTGGACTATGTGAAGAGATGGAGAAACAAGGCCGCTTTGCTCAAGAAGAGGCCCAATGAATCCGATCAAATAAAGATGATTGTAAGAGGGGTGTTACCTAGTCTTCATGAAAGGATGTCTCATATACTCATCCATGATTTCAAAGATCTTCTCCAAGCTGGTCTACAAATTGAAGAATGGGAGAGAGAGAGAGAGAAGAACCATTTTTCAACAAGAAGGAATGAGAAAGGAAACTATCAATCTAGTAGCCAAAGCATGCAAAAGGTAGTCGGTGTTAACGCTACTAGCCAAGGAACGAGGAGACAGTTTTTGGAATTGAGGAAACCGATGTCTTGGGTTCTCAATAAGCGTCAAAGAAAGGGATTGTTACAACCCTTAAATCCTCGTCCTTTGCCTAACCCTCTCCCACCTAAATTCGACACTAAAGCATTTTGTCAGTTTCATCAAATGCAAGGGCATGACACGGATATATGTGTAAGATTGAGACATGAGATCCAAAATCTAATTGATAGTGGGAAGCTGCCCGAGCCCAACAAGCCAAACACCAAAGACAACCCATTACCAAAGTTTAATAGAGTACCACCACCGGCAACCTTCATGATTGGAGGAGGTTTGCATGAAATTTTTGTCATGGCTTCTTTTCAAGATGTGGATGGAGAGGCAACCAAAGAAGAAGAGGTATTTGGCAAAATTAAACAAGATATGGTGGGTAAAGAAGTAGCAATTTGTGTTGTCAATGGGTTTTGGGAATCAAGCGATAGTGAGGATGATCTTGTATCCAAGAAGGAGGAATGGACTTGGTACGAGCCCGAAGAAAATGAAGTAATGAACACTAGGTCCGGTAAGCCTTATGCAAGGCCACCACCTAAGGAGGTAGAAACTAATAAGGGGAAGGAAGTTGAAGTAGGGAATAAAGAAGAGGAAGATGATACTATGCTCAAGCAATTGAAAAGAACCCAAGCAAGTGTTAGCATTTGGGACTTATTGGCTACTTCTAAAAAGCACCAAGAAACTATGGCCAAAGCCTTAGCTAGCATGCCAATTTCTACCTCCACAACACTGGAAGAGATGATCAACTTCATAAAAATTGGAGGAGTAATGAAATGTGAAGTTGTTCAAAAAAGAGTGAAGTTGATATGAGAGCGGTTTCTTTCTCAGATGCAGATTTACCAAAAGAGGGAAGAGATCACATCCGCCCTCTCTTTATTAAAATAGAAATCAAAGGGAAAAGGACTCCATGTGTAATGGTCAATGATGGGTCAGCCATAAATGTTTGTCCACCTAAAATATTGCCAAAGCTAGCCATGTCAATAAGGGATCTAAACTCGACCGAGGTAACCATTTGGGCTTATGACAACACTAAGAGACATGCTGAAGGAACTTTCAAAGCTACTGTCAAGGTCGGTCCAATTGAATCTATTGTTGAATTTGTTGTTTTGGACATACCTGTGACCTTTGCCTTACTCTTGGGACATCTATGGTTTCATCCTCTTGGTGGAGTTCCTTCCACCCTTCATCAAAAGATCAAGTTCCCTAACGGAGATGAGACAGTGGTCATCAAGGCCGAAGATAATGAGATTGTTAATGCTCTAATGATTGAGAGGCCTCTCAATGGTTTCCAAGTAGCTGTAATTTCAGATGATGAAGTAGTGGACTCCAAAGTCTTGAATATGATGAAGAGCATGAACTACCTTCCAGGAGCTGGCCTTGGAAAGGGAAAGGCCGATTTGACAAAGCTGCCAGATTTTAAAACTCAAACTTTCAAGATAGGGTTGGGATATGATGAAGACAACCATGTCTAGCCAAAGAAGAGTGAGAAGATGAGCTTCCCACCACTTGAAGAGATCTTTGTCAAATCTCCAGACATGGGACCACTCTAAGGAAAGCTTGAGCCAATCATGTTCATGGGAAAGTTGATCCCAGGTTTTGAAATTTTTGCAGATAACGCCGAGCTAGTGGAGCAAATGAAGAAAGAGCTCACCCTGCCAGACAACAAAGAATCCAATCTGGAAGACAACAAGGAAGCCATCCTGAAAGCCGAGAAGACTCCAGAGGAGATTGCTACCCTGGTTAAAGAAATGTTTGAAGACATTCTGCCTTATGATTCTGAGAATAATGATTTTGATTTTGATTTTAATTTAACTGCTTTGTATAATGATGATGATGTTTTCTTTTCCAAAATGAATGTAATAAAGTCTGATTTTGCTTTCTTGTGTAATGTTTTTCTTGATGGTTGCATACATTCAAATAACAGTTACATGAGCATCTTTAATATTAATTCTGTTAACACACAACCATTAAATTTAGGAACAATAAAAAATCCTAAAAATATTAGCATAGCATCTGACCTTACTCCTAATGAGAGAGAGAGATTTGAAAAAATATTCAAAAAATATGAAGAAGTATTTGCTTTGTCTTATGAGGATATGCCTGGAATAGATTGAGACATAGCCAAACACCTTATTCCTACTTACACTCACATGAAACCTGTTAAACAAAAGCTTAGGCGATTAAGACCTGAGTGGGCTGAATTGGTTAAAGAAGAGGTCATTAAACAAATACAAGTGAAGTTCCTTGAAGTGATAGAATATCCATATTGGCTAGCCAACATAGTACCCGTGCCAAAGAAAGATGGAAGAATAAAGGTCTGTGTGGATTATAGAGATTTAAACAAGGCTTCCCCTAAAGATGATTTTCCTTTACCTTGTATAGATGTTCTCATTGATAGTGCAGCCTCTAGCGTGCTACACTCATTTGTAGATGGATTTTCCGGATACAACTAAGTGTTAATGGCCTAAGAGGATAAAGCCAAAACTGCTTTCATTACTACATGGGGTATATTTTATTATAGGGTGATGCTGTTTAGCTTAAAAAATGCTGGAGCAACCTATCAAAGGATGGCCACCACACTATTTCATGACATGGTGCACAAAGAAGTTGTAAGTATATGTTGATGATATGATGGTAAAATCGGACACAAGGGAATAACACTTCCAGAACTTAGAATTATTCTTTGATAGAGCATTGAAATATAAGCTAAGATTAAACCCGAAGAAGTGTGTGTTCGGGGTTACCTCAGGCAAATTATTAGGACATGTGATTGGTTCGAATGGCATTAAGATTGATCCTGACAAAGTTAAAGCAATCAGGGATATGCCAGCCCCAAAGATAGAGAGAGAAGTCCGGGGATTCATTAGTAAATTACAATACATTAGTAGATTTATGGCAAAGCTCACAATAATCTGTGAGCCTATCTTTAAATTGCTTAAAAGGAATCAGCTGGTCATATGGAATGAAGAGTGTCAAAGGGCTTTTGAACGAATAAAAGAGTATTTGTTGAATCCACCTGTCTTAAAACCACCTAAACCTGGCAAACCTCTATTACTATACTTAGCAGTAGAAGAAGAGTTAATAGGAGCCATGCTAGCCCAAGCAGACGAGGCAGAGATTGAGAATGCAGTTTACTACTTGAGTAGAAAACTCCTACCTTATGAAATTAAGTATAGTATTATTGAAAAAACCTGTATAGCCATGGTTTGGTCTTCTAAGAAGTTGTGGCATTACTTTCAATCGTATAGTGTGCAAGCAATTTCCAGGTTGGATCCAATGAAATACTTAAGGGAGACACCCTCTTTGATTGGGAAATATGGTCGATGATTGATAATATTAGAAGAATTTGAGATTGAGTATGTAACCAGGAAAACAATCAAAGGTAGAGAAGTGGCAGAATTCCTGGCCCAACAACCATTACCAGATAGCGAAGAGGTAATATTGGAATTTTCAGATGAACATTTAGAGGCAATTGAAGTACAAGGATGGAAAATGTATTTTGATGGAGCAGCAAACAGGAAAGGGGCAGGTTTGGGAGTCATACTAAAATCATCTAAAGGGGAACTTATCCCCTTAGCCAAAAAATTAAAATTCAGGGCAACCAATAATATGGTGGAGTACGAAGCTTGTATTTTTGGTTTGGAAACCCTAATGATTATCAAGGTGGATAAGGTAGAAGTTTTTGGCGACTCATTGCTTGTAGAATCCCAAGTAAATGGAGAGTGGGAGTTGAAAGAAGAAAAGTTAAAACCATACCACCATTACTTGACCATGATGAAGAAGAACTTTAAGGAGTGTAGAATTATACACCTATCAAGAGAAGAAAATCAGATGGCTAATGCCCTAGCCACATTGGCTTCGGTTTGGGAAAATCCTATCAGTTTATTCCTTATGCCTTTGATTTTGACCAGTTCATCAACTCCTTGCTATGAATATGAGACAATCATGGAAACTGATACAGACCATGATGTGTGGTATGATACTATAAGATGATTTTTGGAGGAAAGGGAATACCCATCGGGGCAACAAAGAAAGAAAGAAGAGCCATAAGGCGGTGGTCTTTTCAATACATCGCATTCCATGGGGAGTTATATCGAAGATGGCCTGATGGGGTGCATTTGAGATGTTTAAGGAAGCCTGAAGTGGAGCATATCATGTCAGAAATACATGCGGGAAGTTGCGGTCTGCACATGAGTGGTTTTGCCCTATTTAACAAGATTATTCGATAAGGTTACTACTGGTTAACCATGGAAAGAGATTGTAATGAGTTCATAAAGAAGTACTAACGATGTCAGATGTATGGTAACTTGAATCACATGCCTCCTGAAGAATTGCATTCTATGTCTTCACCCTGGCCATTTACCACTTGGGGTATCGACATTATAGGAGAGATACATCCGACAGCCTCAAACGGTCACCATTTCATTATGGTAGCAGTAGATTATTTTTTAAATTGGGTCGAAGCTGAATCCTTCAACAAACTGGGCACAGGGCGAATAGCTAGATTTATCAAAAAGAACTTCATGTGTGATATCAGACAATGGGGTACAATTTCAAGGAGCAGTCAAGGATCTATTCTCGAAGTACCAAATCCATCATCACCGGTCTTCTCCTTATAGACCAAGGCTAATGGTGCAGTAGAAGCAATAAACAAGACAATTAACCAAATTCTGTCCAAGATGACCAAGACTTATAGGGATTGATCAGAGATGCTTCCCTTTGCTTTATGGGGATATAGAACAAGTGTACAAACACCGACTGGAATGACACTATTCTCCTTGGTTTATGGGATGGAAGCAGTGTTGCCAATTGAAATTGAGATTAAGTCATTGATAGTAGTCCTGGAAGTTGAGCTGCCTGAAACAGAATGGGTAGTGAGCAGATACATGCAGTTAGCTTTACTAGAAGAGAGAAGGTTAAAGGCACTACATTATCATCAATTGTATCAAAAGAAGATAGCTCGGGCCTACAATAGAAGGGCTAAGATCAGAAAACTTAGAGCTGGGGATTTGGTGTTGAAAAAATGCAAGCCTATCTTATCTGATCCAAGAGGGAAGTTTAGGTCTAATTGGGAAGGGCCATATGTCATGAAACAAGTCATGAACAAGGGAGCAGTGAAGCTATTAGACATGGATGGGAATGAGTTTAGTGAGCCAGTAAACATTGACAGGTTGAAGAGGTTTAATGTATAAAATAAAAAAAAAGAGAGAGAGCTCGCTAGGTTGAAAACCCAAAAAGGGCGGCCTAGGTAAAAGTTAGAGTAGTTCACTAGTTCCGAAAATCTGAAAGGGCGAGCTAGGCAACAATTAGGGCTAAACAAGAGAAAATCATTAATTAGAAAACCCGAAAGGGCTAGTTGGCAACAGGAGTGATCTTGTGTATGCTGGCTTTATGTTTGGTTGTTCCCTAATTTAATAAAATAGAATTAATGTTAAAATTATTCTATGTGCACTGTTATAAGTATTTGACCAGATATGGATGAAATAAATAACCACAATAGCAAAAGGTGATGACAAATTATAAAAGGAAAAGGAGCATCTTTTATTACTTTAATTATTTTTTCATCCTAACAATACACTTTCTGAATTGACAAATGTAAAATCTATGGCAGACGATAAGTGTAACGTGCATGCTAGCTTTGCGTCAGCCGATCCAAGTAAGCTTCAGTCAAGCAAGGCATGTCTAAATCGGGAGTGAATTCAGAACCGCGAGGCTCAACTCCATATTGATGACCAAGCCAATAAGGATCATAGCAAGTACCTCGACGAAAAGCAGCAAGAGGAACATACATCAAGTATGTTTGCATAGTGATACGAGAAATCTTCTACCAAGGTACCAACCAACGGATGTTGACTTCAGCGCGTGAGTGGATCCAGTCAACCCAGTCAGCATATGAAGAAGCAGGATGGAGTAGCTTTCTAGCAGAATGATGCCGTGGCAGATATCTAGCAAAATCCATAGATGGAGTATTAAGAAAGCAAAGACGCTCTTGAAGCCAAATCTACGAGGGAAATTAAATTAAATTAAAAAAAAAGAAGGTCCGCTAAGTTGAAAACACACAAGGGCAGCTTAGGCAAAAATCAGGATAGCTCGCTAGTTCCGAAAGCCCACATGGGTGGACTAGAAAAAAATTAGAGCAATATAAAAAATATAGTAAAAGAGGTCCGCTAAGTTAAAAACCCATAAGGGCAGCTTAGGTAAAAATTAGGACAGCTCGCTAGTTTCGAAAACCCGCATGGGCGGACTAGGCAAAAATTAGAGCGATAAAATAAATAAAAAAGAAGAAGAAAAAAGAAAACTTAAATTGAAAACCCAAAAAGGAAGTTTAGGTAATTACCTGAAGCAGCAACGGACTCCCGATCAGTCTCTTTGATAATTCTGATTTAAGTTGGTCTAATCCAACTAAAGTCTCAGCTAAGATCACAGGTATTGGTGAAAAGCCTCCTTCCATTTGGTCCATAATATCCAATACTCGTGGATCAATATCATCATTAGTAGAAACAAGCAAGAATTGGCCGAGCAAGCAAAGACAAAGCATACGTCCCCATGCCTTAGTAGGAGCCAAATGAGAGAGACAAAAATCAATCAAGGGAGCAAGCAGAATTTTTTCACCTCTCATCAACTATAGAACTTTGGGTTTTGAAATTTGAAATAACATCTGCATCTTTTGTTGAGTCTTGGAAATCAATGTGGGTAACGCCAATTGTTGATTATTTGGATATCCGTTGATGGCCTCAAATTCTTTGATTAAGGGACATATTTCACAGCCATTAATTTTAAATGTCCTAGAATCCACATTCCAAAAAGAAGCCATGGCATGTAAAAAGGAATGGTCCAATCTAACATTTTGAAAACACTTTAAAATATCAAGTTTTGACCAAGAAATTTGCTTCCAGTGAAAGGCATCCATATTCTTAAATAGAATTTTTATCTCCTTTAAATGAAGTTCGGTCATGGTTGATTAATGAAGGAAAATCAAAATTGTTAAAAAGAGTTTTTACGTTGAAGTGGAAAATTTCTTGGTTTCTGTATGAAATTATGGCATGAAAGGTGAGTTATATAGAGGAAACAAGCTTTTCCAAAATTGATAAGGAAAAGATGATAGGAAAAGAGTGAGACCGTGTTGCATGAGGAAAGGAATTGGTGACGAATGTTTTTGCCGTATTGCATTTGGCTTTGTAGTGGTGCTGTGTAAATGTTAAAATATGAAGAGAAAAGTATGGCGCAGTAATGATGATAAAAAAAAAATAAAAAAAGTTACAGTAAAGGAAGAAATTATGTATTATCATTATTATTTTTATGCTAATTGTACAATGTTTATACAATTGATACAATACTTATACATCACTAAGAAGGTGGTGGTAAGTCATCAAATAAAGCCCTAAAAAAATCATCGCCTGTTGGAGGAGGAGGCAAACTACTCGTCCCGAGTTTGCCAGAAGCAGGATCACTGAAATCCTTATTACCTTGGAGTTCTGATCTGTCATGGTCCTCATCAGAAGTATATAAAAGGATCTCATGGTCATCAATTTGGGGGCCTCTAGATGAAGAAGCACCAGGATCTCTCATCCCCTGAAATCGGAAGTCTTGGAAATTTTGTTCTAATTGATGATATAAATTTTCAAAATGAGAAGCCTGCTAACGACTAGCGGCCAACTCTTCTTGAAGTTTCTTATTTTGTTCTTCAAGCATCCGTTGCGAGCCAGAAAGGAAAAAAAAAGTAAGAGCATACATAATCATGCATACATATAGTATAAAATACTATGAAACAAGAAAACTTACCAAGTAGTTCATATCAATACCCTGCAGATGAGATGACATATCTGGCGGACTAGAATGAGCAAATGAAGGAGTAGTAAAAGAAGGTCCAGGCTCATGATCAAATGAGCCAACAGCCTGCAACAATCATTAAAGAATCAAAATAAGATAAGAAAGAAGCGATTGCAAAGGAAAAATGGTAAAAGTTTTACTTGAGAAGTGCTAGCCCCGAGATGTGGAACGAATTCTCCTGCCTTTCCATGATGTTTCTCTTCATCTCTACCCTCATTTTCTTCAAAAATTTCCCGTACACCAACAGGAGATAAATCAAAGTTCAAGAGCTTTAGTTGAATAAAATGGGCATAAGATGCACCCGGCGAATAGAGAAATATTTCAACACCATAACCGTGCCAGGCCAACCACCATGCATCCTCTGGCATTGATATAATAATTAAAGTATATTTTGGGCAACACATTGGGACCCTCCGCTGCTCTAGACCAAGAAACTACTCATAAACTCTCTCTTCGAGAAACCAGCCACTAGACACTAGGCCTGCGATGACTCGTTGAGTATGTTGAAAAGATAGTGCAGCATTCATGAAGGGAGTCCAGTTTGTCCATGCTTCTGGGTTCCACCAGGACAAATTCACCTGCAAAATAACATAAGGTAAGTAAACTTTCACATAATTTTAAAGCATACTAAAGCTATTTTACCTGGTCCCAGGTTAAACGGCTCAACACAAAGCGTTAGGTATGCACATGGTGAGAGCCAGGAACTTCTACACGATCAGACAATCAAAAATTTAATCTCGGATACCCGACTCTCTCTCGGAAAATACCAGGCATCCTCACGAGGTTGTGCTCATATGCCCATGCCTACAACAACAATAGTGATCAAATTCATACAAGAAAAGAATGGAATTGATATTGGTGGAAGAAGAGTACCTCAACAACCACTGTAAAGCCGACAAAAGACTTTTTATTTTGGCAAATTTTATCAAGACCATGGTAAAGACAGATGAGACCAGCTTCACCCTAGCCATAAAGTGGTACCGTCCTAAAATAATAAATTACCATCAACACTGATAAATGAATGGCGGATTCAGTGCTGCCTAAGATGGTCGACCCAAACAAATGTAACAAAAATCCTCGAGCATACTGTTGGGTCGTGTCTCTATGAACCCATCCTTCGTAGTTCATCCAAGAACTACGAATTGGCTCAATTTTTATCTTAAAAGGCCCCTCATATGATGGTTCCATACCAATTAATTGTTGAATTTCTTCAAATGTCAAAATATTGTTGGTAAGAGGAACCGGAACACCATCATACCGAATATCGGTTATAGCAGCAAAGTCGATCGGACCAATTGTCATCTCTCCAATGGGCAAGTGAAAAGTATGAGTTATGTCCAACCATCATTCTGCAAGTGCCTGGACTACGCTCTGGTCTATCAGATACTCCTCGGATGGTAGTTGTAAGATGAAGCTCTCAAAGCCGCAATCTCGGATAATCTGCCATACCCGAGAAGGCGCTACATCATACTATTGTCGGGCTTTGTAGATACACCCTCTAGCCCGAATAACGCAATGATCACTCTAACACAGAGCCAGGTAAGTTATTACCAAGTAAGTACATATTATTCTATTTGCTTAAATTAATATATTTTTCCTAAATTTTCCAAAAAAAAAAATCAAAAAGAAAAAATAATAACAGAAAAAATGAAAAAAAAAATTACCTGGCTCTTTTGATTTGAACTATGATGAAGCGGCATCCCGGCTAGTAGATCTATATTTCCATCTTTATGATGCCAAATAAACTCCAATAACTCAGCATTATAATGAGTTTCTGATCTTGAAGCATGCATTTTTTCAAAACTATATTCTAAATTTGAAAGAATTATAGTAATGAATGAACGAAGTTAACGATTCTGCTGTGAATGAAATGAAGGAATTCGTTCGTTTATATAGAGGAATGACAAAGAAAAAAACAAAATTCAAAAAGTAAATTTTACTATTTATGAATAGTAAATTTTACTATTTATGAATAGTAAATTACTATTTATGAATAGTAAATTACTATTTATGAATAGTAAATTACTATTTGCAAAATAGTAGGTTACTATTTACGAATAGTAAATAGTGCATGAACTGTGACTGCACAGTAAATAAACAGTAAATTCAATCATTCAATGTAATCATTAAAATACTTGCGTGAATATAAATATTTTTTGCTCTATTAAAATATTTTTACACGCAGGGGCAAAGAGAATATATGTGCATAAAAATTAGCTAGCAAACAAAATTTATATGCTACTCACTATAATTATTTTTTACAGATAATTAAATGTCTATCAGCTCGGGTCCATAACCCAAATTATCTTTAGGTCAAGAACCTAAAATCTCTTTTAAGTCCAGAACTTAGCTCGGGTTCAGAACCCAAATTATCCTTAGGTCCGAACCTAAAATCTCTTTTAAGTCCAGAACTTAGCTAGGGTCCAGAACCCAAATTATCATTAACTCCAGAACCTAAAATCTCTTTTAAGTCCAGAACTTTGCTCGGGTCCAGAACCCAAATTATCCTTAGGTCCAAAACCTAAAATCTCTTTTAAGTCTAGAACTTAGCTCGGGTCCAGAACCCGAATTACCTTTAGGTCCAGAACCTAAAATTCCTTCTAAGTCTAGAACTTAGCTCGGGTCCAGAACCCAAATTATCCTTAGGTTCAGAACCTAAAATCTCTTAGTTCGGGTCCAAAACCCAAAATTACCCTTAGGTCCAGAACCTAAAATTATTCTTTGAGTCCAGAACTCAAACCGGGTCCAGAACCCAAAGCCATCAAAGGCAGCAATCTTGCCTTTGTCTTTGTTCATCCAAAAAATAATTTTTAGTGGAACCAACTACGCAGGTTTGATCCTTAATCATAAACTATTCATAACTTTGTTTCTTTGATTCATAATAATATACATATAAAACTTTGATCTTTGAAGATGTAATGACTTGATCTTCTTTCCAAAAACCTTAAATGATTTCTTTTGTTTCCAAATACTTTAAAAACTCTAATTCTTTTCTTTTGTTTCCAAAAACCTTAAATGATTTCTTCTGTTTCTAAATATCCTAAAAACCCTAATTCATTTCTTTTGTTTCCAAAGACTTTAAATGATTTCTTCTATTTCCAAATACCTTAAAAACCCTAATTCGTTTCTTTTATTTCCAAAAACCTTAAATCATTTTTCCTATTTCTAAAAGTTTTTAAAAATCCTAAACTGTTTTCTTCTAATTCTTTTCCAAAATTTCCAAATGTTTTGTTAAATCTCCAAACCCTAACTTACTTTACAGCTTCTAAAAATCACAATTACTTTATAAAAATCTAAACTATTTTCTTCAATTCCAAAACCAAGACAGTAAACCCCCAAACCAGTAAATCTAAACCTAAGTTTTCCTAAACCCTAATTCCCCCAAAACTAAACCGTAAATCCTAGTTTTCCTAAACCCTAATCCCTAAAACCTTAAAACATTATAAACCTAAACATTCAAACCCAATATAGTAAATCCAAAATAATAATTTAGTAGCAAAGAATTATAAAGCTAAATGTTTTAAAGTGTCCAAACCCTAATTTTATAATTTTACCCCTCAAACCCTAATTTGATTAGTCAAAGAACCTTATTAATTTCTTAAATTATAAAACCCTAATCAATTTTAATTATCTTAAAACCTACAGTAGCCTAAACAAATAAAAATAATAATATCTTAAGATTCCAAAACCCTAAAATATTAATTAAAGAACCTTAAATAGAAATAATAGACCTTAATTTGTATCTTTACTTGCTTTATTTTTTGTTATATAGTCTATTATATGCTTTGGTGGTTGATTTATTTAATTTTAATGCTTGATTTATTTAACTTATCATGGATGAATGTTTATTATATATTGATATTTAATATCTTTAATGAATGATTTATTTATGACAAATGGTTATTTACTTTTATCGATTTATTTTGATTTCCAAATATTGTAAGAGGTATGTTTCCACTTTGTGGGTACCTCATTATTTAAGTTCTATGTAATTTAAATTGCTTTTATATTTTGGACCAATGTAAAGGACATGTTTCTACCTTTTGGTGAGTGTCCTATTAGTTTAGATATGAACAACGTAAGGGCATGTTTCCATCCTCGGATGAGTGTCCATTTATTTGCTTTGCTTGGATATTGCTTTGATTTTAAATATAACGATGCTTTATTTCAATTGTTGCATGTAATATGGATGATATTGTTATACTTAAGAATTTTATAATATTAAGACATGTAAAGGAGGCCGGTTCCAATGAACAAGGCGTTGTGGGGGGTGCTGGGCCATTTCTCACCTTTCCCACACATACCCAATTTTCTGAACCCATTAGGGGGTTGAGGATTCCTTAGGAATCGAGTCATCTACCCCTTTCTTTTTCCCGGCCTGTTCGGGTGGCAACTCTATTTTCTCTGGACTTAGGTTCGTGTTCTCAAAGGCCCCGAGCCTAAATAGTACCGAAGTCGCAAGAACCATTCCACCGGGAGTGGGGGCAAAAATTCCTGCTCACAGACAGGTTGAAGAGGTTTTATGTATAAAAAAAAAAAGAAAAAGAGCTTGCTAGGTTGAAAACCCAAAAAGGATAGCCTATGTAATATCCCCATATATACCCTAGAAGTTTTGTTTATGTTGTTGTTGTTGTTGTTGTTGTTGTAAAATTGGATTGAATATATATATGTTATGTGATAAGAAAAGAAATTGGAAAGAGAATGCTTGTGTATTTGTGTTTTGGGAAAGAAAAGAGGGTTTTGAGTAAAGTGTATATGTTGTTTATATGATGATATAATTAACATATACATAAGTCAAATACAAAGTCAATGCTAGAAGATATTTATTTGAGAATTGTGAAATTACATAATTGGGTTTATAAGAGACAAGAGGTTAGTTATATGATTGAGGGGTGTTTTGGTAATTGCTTGAATTGGATTGCATGGTGGAAATTTAAAGAAGAAAAGCTATTTGATTTGTGTGGAATTTCATTTCTTCTCATGTGTGTGCCAGCCATCCAAGAAGAGAAAGAGCAAGAGAGGTGTTCTTGATGCTTGAAGCAAATTGAAGAAGCAATCAAAGGACTTGGTTAAAGATTTATGAAATTTCTTCATTTGAGGTAAGATCTTTTCCTTGATTTCTTCTTTTCTTTTGAATGAGTGTTTGAAGTGAATTAGGGTTGGTAGGATTTGATGATGAGATGTGTTTATGATGTGTTTTCAAGTGTTAAAGTGATTTTAAGTAAGAGGTTACATAGGTGTTATTGTGGAAAGTGGTGGATGTTGATTTTGAAAGATTAGGAATGATGTTGGATTTTAGGGTTTTGAGATGGTATTTGTTTAAATGTAATATTAATGTATTGTGAAGTGGTTTTTGTGATGAATATGTGTTTAGAACATGGATTATATTCATTTGAAACATGTTATAAGGTGTTAGAATGCATTTAGAAGAGTGTTGGCTTTGGTTAGGGTTTGTTCATGAGTGACACGGCCAAAACCAAAGAAGAGACACGGCCAAGACTTAATGTTTTGGAGAGACACGGCCAAGTCCATGGAAATTTGGCCGTGTGTGTGAGTTTTTGGAGAGACACGGCCACAAGCTTGGCCGTGCCCCTTGGGTGTGTTGGTTACTGTGTTTGGTTTTTGTTCTTCATATATGATTGAGTTTGAACTTTCAATTGATAATGCATATGATACTACATGAACTAGGGTTTGTACTATGCAATGTGAATTTTGTAAATGATAATGTGTGATATGGATAATGTATTTTGAAATGCTATATCAATGATGCTATATGCATAACATGAATTGAGATGTGAAATGTGATGCAAAGCCATTGTGATTGGCTATGATGATGTAATTGAAAGAAATAAGGCATGTTTGCCTAAATGTTGATGAGAATTGAGAATGGAAATGATGACTAAATAATAAATGAATTGTGTGGCTAATGTGTTATTCCATTTTCAGAGTTTGTTGTTGGTGGCATGCCTAATATGAGTAACAATCTCTTGAAGTTAGGTTGGATTGAATCCTTGAAGCCTAATTGAGATGTTACAACCCTTGAAGCTAGGTTGGGTTGGTTCTTGAAGCCAAGTTGAGTTGAAGCTTAGCATGCTTTGCTCCCCTTGAAGCTTGGTTGAACCTAATCCTTGAAGCCTAGTTGGGTATATGATATTGATAAATGTGATAACAAAACCAAAACATTAACTCTGAAAATTGAATGGCATATTAGTGTGTCTTGGGCCCAATGCTTGTCTTTGTTTAGTGTTGTTCATGAATGGTTTAATGAGTAACTAATGAGGTATATGAAAAGATGTTGAAATGTGATATGTCTACTTATATTGGATTATGAAATGTAATGGTATGTTGTTTGCTTTGCATATATGATGTTACATGTATAATATGGATTGATAATTAACATTGCATTGCACTAAAGCATAACATTAGCATGAATTGTCTTACTAAGCCCTTGGCTTAGCGTGATAGTGTTTAATCGCGCAGGTGATAGAGTTGATAGAGTTGAACCCGAGAGCTCTTCGAGACCGAGTGAGAGTACACGTTGAAGAGTTGATTTTGGGAACTTAAAGATCAGAGAACATTTGCCAATCATGTATAATTTCTTTATAATTTGTAAATATTGTTTATAATGTGAATATATGTATATTTGTAAATATGGATTTAAATGCTTTCATATATGTAACGATTTTATAAATTTCGCTGCGTATTAACTAAATGTATATATATATCTATTTACTTTATTTTACAAGTTAATTACTTATTTTTCTCTAATGTATAATGAGAAAGCTTATAATATCATTTAAAATGTTTTGAATGTTAATAAAAATCCGTAGCATTCCTATATTCGATACATGTATACTACATTGTGGTGTATGTAGTGTGTATGTATTGGGTGTGGGGGTGTTACAATTGTTTTGGTATCAGAGCCTAGGTTTGAGATTCTCAACCTAGGTCACGTATAAGAAAAAGAATACTTTTACTTAAAAAGTGAATTTTTGAATAACATACATGTTTGGGATTGGCAGTATCTGATCTTTAATAAGATGTATTCTGCTGTGTTTGCAGACATAGGTTGTGATGGATCCTCATTTGCGTCAGTCAGTTGAGGGTAGTGAGGAGAGTGTAGCTCCGGAGGATAGAACTAGAGTTGATAGTGCTGGGGAGGCACCTGCTTCGGTGTCGGGGAGACCAGTTGGTGAGGAGGTTCCACCAGCTTGGCTTAGGCATGTGGTAGAGGCTTTGAGGCAAACACCAGTGCAACCACCACCACCCCCTCAGCTTGTAATATCAGTGAGGCACTATGATAAACTAAGGAAATATGGAGCAGAGGATTTCTTTGGTACGGTTGATCCAGCTGTAGCGGAACAGTGGCTTGACAGAGTACAGAGAGTATTTGTTCAGTTGCAAGCCACTTCAGAGGAAAAATTTGATTATGCAAGATCTTTGCTACAGAAGGATGCATACGACTGGTGGAGGACAGTGCCCCATTCTATGGATGATCCACCAACCTTGTCCTATGCTGACTTTCTGAGAGAGTTTGAATTGAAGTATACTCCGAGGGAGTATAAGGACATGAAGAAGATGGAGTTTTTGAGCTTGAAGCAAGACAGCAGGACTGTAACTGAATATGAGGTTGAGTTTATTAGATTGAGTCATTATGCTGGGGGCATTATAGTTGATGAGATAGATAGATGCAGGAGATTTGAGGAGGGATTGAGGCCCTCTATCATGTGCTTAGTGGCTGGATCTAGATATCATGATTTTTCCCAGCTAGTGGCAGCAGCTCGAAGTGTAGAGCGAGCTCAAGTTATTGCAGCTGCTTCAGAGGAAGAGGTTAGGGTTAGGAGGCCCCAGTCTGAGGCAGGGTCTTCTTCTGCGAAGAGAGGTAAAGGAAGCTTTGTTCCAAGGGTCAGTAGGAGTCAGAGGCCAGCTGGTAGGTCAGTGCAGTTTCAGAGGCAGAGATTTAGACCTGCAGCTTCAGTGGCGAGTGCTCCGACCCCGGTGACTCAGAGATCCACTCTTCCCATCTGCATTCATTGTGGTAGGCCACATGGTGGTCCTTGCTGGAAGACTGGTGTAGCAGGGGTATGCTTCAGATGTGGATCGCCTGATCACTTTGTGAGAGATTGCCCTGAGAGGCAGGAGCGGATGTCAGTTGATACTGCAGCTTCCCGAGCTAGTGTGAGGGGAGGTCGAGCAGGCAGAGGTAGCAGCCAGGGAGGCAGATTTGGGTTCAGTGCTAGAGGAGGTTCTACATCCAGAGAGAGTAGACCAGAGGAGGTTGGGTCTTCCCAGAGGATATATGTTATGCAGAGGCAGCCAGATGCTTCGGCAGTCATAGCTGGTACTTTTTCTTTATTTGATACTTCAGTACTTGCTTTGATTGATCCCGGATCCACCCATTCATATATTAGTGCATCTGTTTTGCCTGTGTCTGATATGCATGCTGAGTCCCTAGGATTTGATGTGTTGGTGACAAATCCGTTAGGACATAGTGTGATTGTGAGCAGGGTGCACCGAGATAGTGTAGTGAGGGTGCAAGGTGAGGAGTTCCTTGGAGATTTGATTGAAATGCCATTTAAGGAATATGATGTGATCCTAGGTATGGACTGGCTATCTAGACATGGAGCTGTGGTAGACTGTAAAAGGAAAATTGTTTCCTTGAGAACCAGTGGTGGTAGAGAGGTGATAGTATCTAATGAGCAGGAACAGCTAGCCTCCTTATTTGTTTCAGCTGTTGCAGCTAGGAGATTGATTAGAAAGGGGTGTGAAGCTTATCTTGCTCATGTGGTAGATACTAGAGTGAAGGGTTCCCCTATTGATAGTATTGCCACAGTTGCAGAGTTCCCAGATGTGTTTCCAGAGGAGTTGCCAGGGTTGCCTCCTGAGAGAGAGGTGGAGTTCGGTATTGAATTGTTGCCTGGTACCACTCCTATCTCTATTACTCCTTATAGAATGGCACCAGCAGAAGTGAGGGAGTTGAAAGTGCAATTACAGGAGTTGTTGGATAAAGGATTTATTCGCCCCAGTGTTTCTCCTTGGGGAGCTCCTGTGTTATTTGTGAAGAAGAAAGATGGTACTATGAGGTTGTGTATCGATTATAGGCAATTGAACAAGGTGACTATTAAAAATAAATATCCTTTGCCTAGAATTGATGACCTCTTTGATCAATTGAAGGGTGCAGCTGTGTTTTCTAAAATTGATTTGAGATCAGGGTACCATCAGTTGAGGGTCAGAGCTGAAGATGTTCCTAAAACGGCCTTTCGGACCAGGTATGGGCATTATGAGTTTCTAGTTATGCCTTTTGGTTTGACGAATGCACCTGCAGCTTTTATGGACTTGATGAATAGGGTGTTTAGGCCCTATTTGGATCAGTTTGTGGTAGTGTTTATTGATGATATTCTGGTGTATTCGCGGAATAAAGAGGAACATGACAAGCATTTGCGGATTGTGTTGCAGATTTTGAGAGAGAAGCAGTTGTTTGCTAAACTGTCGAAGTGTGAGTTTTGGTTGGATCAAGTAGCTTTTCTCGGTCATATAGTTTCAGCAGAGGGTATTAGAGTTGATCCGAGTAAAGTTGAAGCTATTCTGAATTGGAGTCCACCCAAGTCTGTAACTGAAGTTAGAAGTTTTCTGGGTTTGGCAGGCTATTACCGACGGTTTGTGAAAGGATTTTCTTTGATAGCTACTCCACTCACCAGATTGCTTCGGAAGGGAGTTAGATTTGTGTGGACAGATCAGTGTCAGGCTAGCTTTGAGCAGTTGAGAGAAATGTTGACTCAAGCGCCTGTTCTTACTTTACCTATGGAAGGCAAACCATATGTGATTTACAGTGATGCTTCACATAATGGTTTGGGATGTGTGCTAATGCAAGAAGGTAAAGTTATAGCTTATGCATCTCGACAGTTGAAACCGCATGAGCTCAATTATCTGACCCATGATTTAGAGTTAGCAGCAATTGTGTTTGCATTGAAGATTTGGCGACACTATCTGTTTGGGGAGAAATGTTTCATCTACACTGATCACAAGAGTTTGAAGTATTTGGGGGTCCAGAAAGAGCTTAATCTTTGACAAAGGAGATGGTTGGAATTGATTAAAGACTACGACTGTTTAATTGATTATCATCCAGGTAAAGCAAATGTTGTTGCTGATGCCTTGAGTCGGAAATCTTTAGCTGGTTTAACTATTTATTCGCTCTCGTTGCTTGTTGAGTTGAGAGCATTGCATGCCAGTTTTGTATCTTGTGATGATGGTGCATTGTTGGCACAGTTGCATTTGAAACCAGTTTTGTTGGATCAGATTAAAGAGGCTCAGTTGGCTGATGAGAAGATTCGAAAGATTGTTTCAGGTTGCCAGAATGGGAAGAGTAGAGATTTTGTTGTGAGAGATGATGGGAGTCTCTGGTTTAAGAATAGATTGTGTGTACCCGATGATGCTAATTTGAAAAGAATCATTTTGGAAGAAGCACATCAGTCAGTGTTTGCTATGCATCCGGGCAATACCAAGATGTATCATGATTTGAGACAATATTACTGGTGGTCTGGTATGAAGAGAGACATAGCGGAGTTTGTATCCAAACGTCTCACTTGTCAGAAGGTAAAAGCAGAGCATCAAGTTCCAACCGGGTTGCTTCAGCCGTTGTCAGTGCCTGTATGGAAATGGGAAAGAGTGACAATGGATTTTGTGTCTGGTTTGCCATTGACACAAAGGAAGCATGATGCCATATGGGTGATTGTGGATAGATTGTGTAACACCCTGATACCCTATATAAGTACTATACATATACCTAGTATACATACAGTAAGTATATAAAGTATAAGGATGCCACTTTTCCTTTTTATTTTTTAAAAAAAACCTGTAACAAAATTCAAACTATAATAGGTCAATATAAAGAACACTTACGAAATCATTGTCTTTATCAAAACTTCACTTATACATATAATATAACATACTTAAAGTGGATACATGTATGCATTACCCTCTAGTTGGTCTCGACAAAATCTTACTCTTCTCGTGGCATACCAAAAGACTTCATATCTTCCACCAAGCTACCTGCGCGATAATACATCCGCTCTAAGCTCGAAAGCTTAGTAGTACAAATATAAAATACAAACATATATCATTGAAACACTAACATATAAAGATATATCAATTCCATATACTTTTAGTTCTTATTAAGTTTATCCCTTTTCATTTGCACCTTTCATATCTTTTAACTAATTTCATATCTTATACCCATATATACATAACATTTCTACCAATTCCAACCCATCACTAATATTCACAATCAACATCTCAATACACACATTATACATCATACTAACCATAAGTCACATTTCCAATTAATACAATCATTGTCATCAACCACAATTCATCAATTGAATTCACAATCAATGCTAATACACACATTATACATCATACCAATCATAACATTTCTTTATTCACAATTCACCATTAGTGCTCATAATCAATATTTCAACACACATATTACATATCATCAACCACATGTCCAATGAAGTATACCAAAGATTTCATTATCCATTTCTTTCAACATTTGTATATCACATTGACAACAAAGACAGACTCGGGCCCAACAGACACCACTATGTTATTCAGAGTTCAGAGTTACTGCTTTGGTCTATAATCATAATCATCAAGCCCGTAGGCATCATATATCAATATTTCTATCCATGGATAGTGTAACAGACCCAGTCTCTTGGACCATCAACTCATCATGAGGAGATCCTCAACCCGGCAAGACTGTTACCAATCATATATTTCATATTCACAATTCTCATGGTGTAACAGACCCAGTCTCTTGGACCTCAATTCAACTCAATTTGAAGAGATCCTCAACCCGGCAAGACTGTTACCTTTTTCATTTTATAGGCATGCCTCCAAACCCAGAACTCTGAAGACCGAATAACACATTAAACACATATTTCACTTATTGTTTCATTATCAATTTCAATCTCAATGCTCATTATCATCTAGGCAAACATGCCTTATTTCTTTCAATTGGATCATCATAGCCAATCACAATGGTTTCACAACATATCATATCTTAATCCATATGATACATATAACATCATTGATATAACATTTCAAAATATATTATTCATATAACATATTGTCATTTACAATGCATATAACATAACCTTTCATCATTTCTTAAAACACACTAACACCATTCATTATTAGAGCATTTATCATAACAAATTGCACATACCTTAAGAATGATCCTCATTTCTTCCTACCTTTCCCATTTCATATTTTATCCACTCTATATATATATATAGCAATTTACATTATTCATTTACATCCACAATATAATAGAGTATTTAACACATTCATCCAAATGTGTTAAAATTCAAAGACATATAAGGATATACAATCAAATAGAGTTCATGCTTACCTTTTTAATGATCTTCACATCCTTCACATCATTCAATCATCACCTTAATCCAATTATATTAACATTATAGTAAACCACTTAACACATTTGCAAACAAATGTATTAAGTCTCAAATCATGTAAATAAATACAATCATATGTATTGGTACTTACCTTATGAACACTCACACAACTCTAAGCAATCCTTTCTTCATAAGATTTCTCACTTCTCAAATTAGGGCAAATCACCTTCTTCAAACCCTAATCCAAAAGGAATATTAGCAAAATGACCATATGAATAGTACATTCTGGTTTTAGACTCCATTTTATCCTTATTTTGAAAAATTGTATAAAATAATCTACTTGACTAAAAATTCTAAACTTTTTACAGAATTTAGTTTTGTATCTTAAAATCATTCCTTTAAAATTTCAGATCAAAATGAACACAAAATCTTGGTCAAATAGTTCACCTAACCAGACTGCCCCAATTGCCCTGCATCCTGGCAGCAGTTCTGAACTTTGTGAATTCCATAAATCAAATTCAATCAACGTGGTTCCAAATAATTTTTCTCAAATACTAGACTTACTAAGAAACAACATATCCAAAATTCAATTGGATATGATTTTTCTACAGTTTATTAAAAATCCCGAAATATAGCTGTCTCAGTTAAGGTACCTGCTGGAATAGGTCTAGTAAAAATAATCTTTCTAAACTCATAACCATTCCAAAATTGAATCAACATATTTTTCAGTCATTCTAGACTCATAGAGACACAACATATCAAAAATTCACTTCAAGAACATTTTTCTATAATTAATTAAAAATCATACAATTCACAGCCTTTACTAATTGTAAAACAGAAAAATTTTCACTAAACACAACTCTTACTCTTCCATCACCAACACCAACCTAGCTTCTTATCTAACAAGCAATCTCAACACTTAAATTCACACCATAAACAACTATAATCATCTCATCATCAAATCACAGCTCAACTCAAGTATAACTTCCAAAAATAACAAGATCAAACAAGAGAAACTTACCAAATAGTGAAATTCCTTGAAACTCCAACTTGTAAATTTGAAAGCTTTCTTCACTTTGAGCTTGGAAATAACAAAACCCTCATTTGTTCTTTTGTTTTCCCTTGTCTATGATGAGCCGGCCAACACAAAGAAGAAGAAGAAGAAATGATGAAGAAAACACAAAGTCAATATGCATTAAATAGCCATCCAAGAGAAAATTACCATAATACCGTCATCCATTTAACTAAGCTTTTGTCTCATATATACCCATATTGGTAATTTCACATCTCACAAATAAAATATCCTCTTCCCTTGACTTTCCATTTTGACCAACATATATTTTATATATATCACCATATACACTACATATACACTTCTCTCTACACAATGCATTCTCCAACTACACACATATACATATACATTCTCTTCCCATCTCTTTTCTCTTACAATTTAACACATATATTCAATCCAATATATAACAACAACAACACTAACAACAACATCAACAACATAATCAAACTTCTAGGGCATATATGAGGATATTACAGATTGACTAAGACAGCTCATTTCCTTCCGGTTCGGATGGATTACTCTTTGGAGAGGTTAGCGGAGCTGTATATCCGTAAGATTGTAAAGTTGCATGGGGTTCCAACTTCTTTAGTGTCTGATCGAGATCCCCGGTTTACTTCAAGGTTTTGGAAGAGTTTGCATAGTGCTTTGGGTTCTCGACTGCACTTCAGCACTGCTTTTCATCCGCAGACAGATGGGCAGTTAGAGAGGGTGATACAGATTATTGAGGATATGTTGAGAAGCTGTGTCATTGATTTTTCTGGAAGTTGGGATAGATTTCTACCGCTTGTGGAGTTTGCTTATAACAACAGTCACCAATCTAGCATTGGTATGGCACCGTTTGAAGCATTGTATGGCAGACGATGTAGGACACCTCTTTGTTGGAGTGAACTTGGGGAAGGTAAATTAATTGGGCCTGATTTGATTCAAGAAACTGAAGAGAAAGTGAAATTGATTCGAGGTAGGTTAAAAGCAGCTTCAGACCGACAGAAGTCTTATGCAGATCTGAAGAGGAGAGACATAGAGTTTGATGTAGGAGATAAGGTATTTTTGAAAGTGTCTCCTTGGAAGAAGATTTTGAGGTTCGGTCGGAAAGGGAAATTGAGTCCTCGTTTCATTAGACTGTATGAAGTTTTGGAAAGAGTTGGGCCAGTTGCTTATCGGCTTGCTTTGCCACCTGAGTTGGATCATATTCATAATGTATTCCATGTTTCTATGTTGAGGAGATACAGATCGGATCCATCTCATGTGTTGCCGATTGAATCTATCAAGGTGAACCAAGATCTGACATTTGAAGAGGAACCAGTTGCTATCTTGGCACGTGATGTGAAAGAGTTGAGAAACAAGAGTGTGCCATTAGTGAAAGTTCTATGGAAGAATCATGGAAAGGAAGAGGCAACTTGGGAAAGTGAACAAATCATGCGAGATCAGTACCCTCAGTTATTTCAGACTTGATAACAGGTAATTTCGAGGACGAAATTTCTTTTTAGAGGGGGAGAATTGTAATATCCCCATATATACCCTAGAAGTTTTGTTTATGTTGTTGTTGTTGTTGTTGTAAAATTGGATTGAATATATATATGTTATGTGATAAGAAAAGAAATTGGAAAGAGAATGCTTGTGTATTTGTGTTTTGGGAAAGAAAAGAGGGTTTAGAGTAAAGTGTATATGTTGTTTATATGATGATATAATTAACATATACATAAGTCAAATAGAGAGTCAATGCTAGAAGATATTTATTTGAGAATTGTGAAATTACATAATTGGGTTTATAATAGACAAGAGGTTAGTTATATGATTGAGGGGTGTTTTGGTAATTGTTTGAATTGGATTGCATGGTGGAAATTTAAAGAAGAAAAGCTATTTGATTTGTGTGGAATTTCATTTCTTCTCATGTGTGTGCCGGCCATCCAAGAAGAGAAAGAGCAAGAGAGGTGTTCTTGATGCTTGAAGCAAATTGAAGAAGCAATCAAAGGACTTGGTTAAAGATTTATGAAATTTCTTCATTTGAGGTAAGATCTTTTCCTTGATTTCTTCTTTTCTTTTGAAGGAGTGTTTGAAGTGAATTAGGGTTGGTAGGATTTGATGATGAGATGTGTTTATGATGTGTTTTCAAGTGTTAAAGTGATTTTAAGTAAGAGGTTACATAGGTGTTATTGTGGAAAGTGGTGGATGTTGATTTTGAAAGATTAGGAATGATGTTGGATTTTAGGGTTTTGAGATGGTATTTGTTTAAATGTAATATTAATGTATTGTGAAGTGGTTTTTGTGATGAATATGTGTTTAGAACATGGATTATATTCATTTGAAACATGTTATAAGGTGTTAGAATGCATTTAGAAGAGTGTTGGCTTTGGTTAGGGTTTGTTCATGAGTGACACGGCCAAAACCAAAGAAGAGACACGGCCAAGACTTAATGTTTTGGAGAGACACGGCCAAGTCCATGGAAATTTGGCCGTGTGTGTGAGTTTTTGGAGAGGACACAGCCGTGTCTCATGCCAGTGTCTGCCACTACCAATTTGTTTTGGGAGACACGGCCACAAGCTTGGCCGTGTCCCTTGGGTGTGTTGGTTACTGTGTTTGGTTTTTGTTCTTCATATATGATTGAGTTTGAACTTTCAATTGATAATGCATATGATACTACATGAACTAGGGTTTGTACTATGCAATGTGAATTTTGTAAATGATAATGTGTGATATGGATAATGTATTTTGAAATGCTATATCAATGATGCTATATGCATAACATGAATTGAGATGTGAAATGTGATGCAAAGCCATTGTGATTGGCTATGATGATATAATTGAAAGAAATAAGGCATGTTTGCCTAAATGTTGATGAGAATTGAGAATGGAAATGATGACTAAATAATAAATGAATTGTGTGGCTAATGTGTTATTCCATTTTCAGAGTTTGTTGTTGGTGGCATGCCTAATATGAGTAACAATCTCTTGAAGTTAGGTTGTATTGAATCCTTGAAGCCTAATTGAGATGTTACAACCCTTGAAGCTAGGTTGGGTTGGTTCTTGAAGCCAAGTTGGGTTGAAGCTTAGCATGCTTTGCTCCCCTTGAAGCTTGGTTGAACCTAATCCTTGAAGCCTAGTTGGGTATATGATATTGATAAATGTGATAACAAAACCAAAACATTAACTCTGAAAATTGAATGGCATATTAGTGTGTCTTGGGCCCAATGCTTGTCTTTGTTTAGTGTTGTTCATGAATGGTTTAATGAGTAACTAATGAGGTATATGAAAAGATGTTGAAATGTGATATGTCTACTTATATTGGATTATGAAATGTAATGGTATGTTGTTTGCTTTGCATATATGATATTACATGTATAATATGGATTGATAATTAACATTGCATTGCACTAAAGCATAACATTAGCATGAATTGTCTTACTAAGCCCTTGGCTTAGCGCGATAGTGTTTAATCGCGCAGGTGATAGAGTTGATAGAGTTGAACCCGAGAGCTCTTCGAGACCGAGTGAGAGTAGACATTGAAGAGTTGATTTTGGGAACTTAAAGATCAGAGAACATTTGCCAATCATGTATAATTTCTTTATAATTTGTAAATATTGTTTATAATGTGAATATATGTATATTTATAAATATGGATTTAAATGCTTTCATATATGTAACAATTTTATAAATTCCGCTGCGTATTAACTAAATGTATATATATATATCTATTTACTTTATTTTACAAGTTAATTACTTATTTTTCTCTAATGTATAATGAGAAAGCTTATAGTATCATTTAAAATGTTTTGAATGTTAATAAAAATCCGTAGCATTCCTATATTCGATACATGTATACTACATTGTGGTGTATGTAGTGTGTATGTATTGGGTGTGGGGGTGTTACAGCCTAGGCAAAAGTTAGAGCAATCCACTATTTCTAAAAACCGGAAAAGGTGGGCTAGGCAATAATTAGAGCTAAGAGAGAAAAAATTATCAATTAAAAAACCCGAAAGGGCTAGTTGGCAACATGAGTGATCTTGTGTATACTGGCTTTATGTTTGGTTGTTCCCCAATTTAATAAAATAGAATTAATATTAAAATTATTCTACGTGTACTATTTTAAGTATTTGACCAAATATAGATAAAATGAATAAACACAATAGCAAAAGGTGATGACAAATTATGAAAGGAAAAGTAACATCTCTTATTACTACTTTCATTATTTTTACATCCTAACAATATTTTTTCTAGAGAAATTGACAAATGTAAAATCTATGACAGATGATAAGTGTAGCGTGCAGGCCAGCTTTGCTTCAGCTGATCCAAGTAGGCTTCAATCAGACAAGGCATGTCCAAATCATGAGTAAAAATCGGAATCTTGAGGCTCAGCTCCATACTGACAGTCAAGCTGGTGAGGATCATAGCAAGTACCTCGAAGAACAGTAGCAAGAGGAACATACATCAAGTACGTCCGAATGGTGATACGAGAAATCTTCCACTAAGGTACTAACCAACGGATGTTGACTTTCAGCACATGAGTGGATCCAGTCAACCTAGTCAGCATATGAAGAAGCAGGATGGAGTAGTTTCCTAGTAGAATGATGTCGTGGCAAATATCTGGCAAAATTCATAGATGGAGTGTCTAGCAAGCAGAGACGCTCCTGAAGCCAAATCTATATTAAAAATCCGCAAGGACGGTCTAAGCAAAAAAACTAGGACAGCTCGCTAGTTTCAAAAACCTGCAAGGGTGGACTAGGCAAAAATTAGAGCAACATAAAAAAAAGAGAGACATAAATTGAAAACCCGAAAGGGCAGTTTAGATAATTACCTGAAGCAGCAACGGAGTCCCAACCAATCACTTTGACAATCCCTATTTAAGTTGGTCTAGTCCAAATAAAATCTTAGCTAAGATCAAGGGTATCAGCGACAAGCCTCCTTCCAGTTGGTCCATGATATCCAATACTCGTGGGTCATTATTGCCATCAGAGGAAACAAGCAAAAATTGGCCAAGCAAGCATAGACAAAGCATACGTCCTCATGCCTTGGTAGGAGCCAAGTGAGAAATGCAAAGGTCAAGTATGGGACCAAGCAGAATCTTCTCATCTCTCATCAACTGTAGATCTTTGGGCTTTGAAAGTTGAAATAACATTTGCATCTTTTGTTGAGCCTTGAAAATCAATATAGGCAATGCCATTGGTTTATTACTTGGATATCCAAGGATGGCCTCAAACTCTTCAATCATGGGACATATCTCAAAGCCATTAATCTTAAATGTCCTAGAACTCATATTCCAAAAAGAAGCCATGGCATGTAAAAAAGAATGGTCCAATTTAATATTTTGAAAACACTTCAAAGTATTGATTTTAGACCAAGATATTTGTTTCCAATGAATGACATTCAAATTTTTAAATAGACCTTTTATTTTCTTCAAATTGAGTTTAGTCATTATTGACAATTGAAGGGAAATTGAAATTGTTAAAAGGAATTTTGATGCTGAAGTTGAAATTCGTGGAAAATTTCCTGGCTTCTGTATGAGGTCATGGTATGGAAAGAGATTTATATAGGATGATTGGGTATTCCAAAGTTGACAAGGAATAGCTTGAGACCGAGATGCACAAGGATAGGAAATTAGCGATGAAACGATTTTGAGTTGCCGCGTTGCCTTCGAGTTTGTGAATCAGTGCCACTGTGGAAATTTTGAATGTGAAGAGGAAAGACCAATAATTGTAGCATAGAAATAATAATGATGATGATAAAAAAAAGAGATAATAAAAAAATTTAAAAGTCAAAAGTTGTAGTAAAAGTGCAAATCATATATCATCATTATTATTTTTATCATTATTTTTATTATTAATGATAATACAATATTTTCTCAATTAATACAATAATGATAGAGCACTGAGAAGGAGGTGGTAGATCATGATAAAACAAAGCCCTGAAAAAGTCATTGCCTGTTGAAGGAGGAGGCATATCATCTATCCCGAGGCCGCTAGAAGCAGAAGTACCTGAACCTCTATTACTTTGGAATTCAGATCTATAACGGTCCTCATCCGAAGTAGACAAAAGAATCTCATGGTCATCAGTTTGGTCCCCTAGATGATGAAGCACAGGATCTCTCATCCCCTGAAATCAAAAGTCTCAAAAATCTTACTCTAACTGGTGATACAATTTTTCAAACTGGGCAACCTGTTGACGACTAGCAGCTAACTCTTCTTGAAGTTTATTATTTTGTTCCTCAAGCATCCACTGTGAGTCAGAAGAGAAAGAGTAAGAACATACATAATCATGCATACATGTAGCATAAATTATCATGGAATAGGAAAACCTACCAGGTAATTCATATCAACGCCCTGTGGATGAGATGGCATTTATTGTTGGTTAGAACGAGCAAATGGAGGAGCGGTAAAGAAAGGTCTAGCCTTATGACTAAATGAGCAGTGACCTAAAATAATCATTAAAATAGTCAAAACAAGTTAAGAAAGAAGTAATTGTAATGGTAAAATAGTAAAAGTTTACCTGAGAGGTGCTAGCCTCGGGATACAGGATGGATCCTCCTCCCTCTCTGTGATACTCCTCTTCATTGCTATCCTCCTTTTCCTCGGGAATTTCCCAGATGCCAATAGGAGATACATCAAAGTTCAAGAGTCTTACTCAAATAAATTGGGCATATGATGCACCCGGTGGATAGAGTAAGGTTTTAACATCATAACCGTGCCAAGCTAACCACCATGCATTCTCCGGTATTGATGTGATATTTAAAGTATACTCTGGAAAATTCATCGGGATCCTCTATTGCTCAGGACCAAGGAACCACTCATACACCCTCTCCTCGAGAAACCAGCCACTAGACACAGGGCCAGTAATAACTTGGAGGGTATGCTGAAAAGGCAATGCGGCATTCATAGAAGAAGTCCAGTTCGTCCGCTCTTCTGTGTTCTACAAGCTAAATTGACCTACAAATTGACATAAGGTATGTGAACTTTTATATAAATTTTAAAGTATAGTAATACTATTTTACCTGGCCCCAGGTTAAGCAACTCAAGAGATAGTGCTGGGTGTGCACATGGTGAGAGCCTGGAACTGCTACACGATCTGACAACCAAAAATTCAATCTCGAATACCCGACTCTCTCTCGAGAAATGCTAGGCACCCTCACAAGATTATGCTCATATGCCCATACCTACAACAATAATGAAAATCAAATTCATGCAAGTATAAGAATGGAATTGACATTGGTAGAAGAAGAGTACCCCGACAACCACCATGAAACCAACGAAAGACTTCTTATTCCTGAAAATCTTAACTAATCCATGATAGAGACAGGCAAGGTTAGCTTCACCCCACCCGTAAAATGGTACCATACTCATGTCAGTAAGGGCCCTCCACACTGACAGATGGATAGCAAATTCGGTGCTGCATAAAATAGTTGACCAGAGCAAATACAGTAAAAATCCTCGAGCATATTGTTTGGTTGTTTCCCTATGAATCTGTCCATCATAATTCATCCAATAACTCTGAATCAACTCAATTTTTATCTTAAAGGGCTCTTTTAATGACGGTTCCATACCGATTAACTGTTGGACTTCTTCATATATCAGAATATCATTGGTAAGAGATACCGAAATGCCAAAGTACCGAATACCGGTTATGGCTATATAATCGACTGGCCAATGGTCATCTCTCCTACAAGTAGATGAAAAGTATGGGTCATGTCCATCCACTGATTTGACAATGCTTGAACTACACTATTGTCTATCGGACACTCCTCAGATGGTAATTGCAAGATAAAGCTTTCAAAACTGCAATCTCGAATAATCCATTTTACTCGAGAGGGTGCTACATTATACCATTGTCGGGCTTTATAGACACACCCTCCGTCCCGGATAATACAGCGATCGCGCTAATACGGAGTCAGGTAAGTTAAGATGAGGTACGTATATCATCATACCAATACTACTAATTCATGGACTATATTTATTCATTATGTCCTATCTAATTTATCTATTTATTTATTTATTAAATAGTCCACTAACTAATTTATTTTTCCTAATCTTTAGCATTATTAAAAAATAAAAAATTCCAATAAAATAAAATAATGAATATATATTTGTGTTATTAAAATATCAAATTGCATTGTTACCATAGTTTTTTGACTTGAACTGCAATGAAGCTGCATCCTAACTAGTAGACTTACAGTTCCATTTTCATGCCGTCGAATAAATTCCAATAACTCAGCATTGGATCGAGGTCCTGATCTCGAAGCATGCATTTTCTCCTTAACTTTATGCTAAACTCTCTACTTTAATTATGAAAATATGTAAGTGTGGATGAGTATTGAAGAAATAAATGGTTTATATTGACAAATTGCAAAGGAAAAGAAAAAGGAAATGAAAATGAAACTTTCGTGATTTTGAATGAAAAATAAAAAGGAAAAGGAAATGGTGTGAGAATACAAAGATAAAAGAGGGTTTATATAGAAAAAACTAAGGCAAGAAGACAAAAACAAAAAAGAAAAAAATAATATTCTCATGAAAAAGAAAAATAAGAACAAAAAATCAAAATCAATGTCACTGTTGATAAATAGTGAATGAATAGTTAGTAAATAGTGATAAACAATGTCTAAATAGTAAATTCAATTATTTAGATGAATTATTCAAATATTTGTGTCTAAAAATATTATTTTGTACTTTTAAAAATAGTTTTTCCACGCAAGGGGCAAGAGAATATAGATATGGTAAAAAATAGCTAAATTATTTTTTTGCAAATTTGCAAATTTCTTTGATATCTTACTAGCTACAATCATTTTTTTACAGATAATCCAAATTATTTTTTGAGTCCAGAACTCATCTCGGGTCCAGAATTTAAAATATTTTTTGAGTTCAGAACTCACCTCAGGTCCAGAACCCAAATTATTTTTTAGTCCAGAACTCACCTCGAGTCCAGAACTCAAATTATTTTTGAGTCCAGAACTCACCTCTTGTCTAGAACCCAAATTATTTTTGAGTTCACCTCGGGTCCAGAATCTAAATTATTTTTGAGTCCAAAACTCACCTCGGGTCCAGAATTCAAATTATTTTTTGAGTCTAGAACTCACCTCGGGTCCAGAATTCAAATTATTTTTTAGTCCAGAACTCACCTCGGGTCTAGAATTAAAATTATTTTTAAGTCCAAAACTTACCACGGGTCCAGAATCCAAATTATTTTTTAGTCTAGAACTCAAACCAAGCTTGGTTATGGAATCCAGTATGACTCTAAACCTAATAAAAAATTATATTGCTTTTCGCTCTCTTTTGCTATAGTCTCAGATCACTCAAGCAGGGGGCAAATTGTAGACCTTTAATTTTTTACCCAATCCGGCCCAAAGATTTTAAAATAGTCCAAAATAATTTTTGTGGTATTTATTATTAATTTTAATATTTAATATTTATTTTACTTATTATTTATTTATATTATTTTTATTTTAATATAATTTTTATTTTATTTTTCATTTATTTATTTATCATTTTTAAAAAAATATTAATAATATATAAATAAAATAAAAAATAAATAAAAAAATAAAAATCGACGACGGGCAAAATCGGCGATGAAATTTTTCGTTGCTGGCGACGAATTAGCTTGGGCTAATTCGCCGCAGGTGTGGCCTCAAGCCAATTCGCTGCAAGTAAAACCTGTGGCGAATTGGCTGCGGGCCAATTTTGCAGCAGGCAAAGTTGCGGCAAAAAAACGAGTGGCTTAAGTACCAAGCCAACTGCGCCCCATAGCAATTTTTGTCAGCAAAGTTTTTTCAAAACCCTATTCTACTTGGTTTTTAATTTTATTTCCTAAACGGTTTTTATTTCCTTAACCAATTAGTATTAGGTTTTTATTTTTTCTTATAAATACCACATTAAAGATACAGAAAAGGGATGGGGATTTTTCGACCAGAGAGATGATCAGACTTTTGGGATTGAGACTTTTGGAATATTATTCAAGAACTATCCGAATTTCTTTTGGCAGTTGATTGACAATCTCAAGCTTGAAGGATCAAGAGGCAGCAAACAACATACAACCAATCAAAGGCAGCCCACGCTATCTTTGTTATTATTCAACCAGAATTTAAAATTGTGGTGGAACCAACAACGGAGGTTTGAATCTCTATTTACTTGTTTATGTTTACAGTAGCCTCATCACTCAATTAGATTAGTTGTTTAAATTTACAATAGATGATCAATTATTCTACTTACCATCCAAACTCTATTTAAAATCCTAAAAATTATTTTTCAAAACCCTAATGCCTTAATACCCGTAAAACATATTTTTAAAATCTAAAACCCTTATTACACTTTTCTAAAACCACAAAAACAATAGACTGTTTTCTTAAAACCCTAACAAAATCTATTTTTTTGAAAGATTCGCAGTAGCCTATTCTTTCCAAATACCTAACTTAAAATCCAATTTCATTATCTTCAATCTTATTTATTTAAACCCTAAACTTTAATATTGTTTTCATAAAACTTCTGAAATCTTAAATCTTTAAAACATCCAATAGCTATATTACTTCTTTTATATTAAATATTTCTCAAATTGATTAATCTAGTAAACTAAATCACAAGACACTAATTGTTAAACATGAAACCACCTAAATTGATGATTGAACCCTAAATTTATATACTTACTATTTTATTTAAATTAGATGAATGTTTATTATATATTTTGATTGATGTTTGATGTCTTTGATGAATGATTTATTTATAATGAATGGCTGGCTATTTTTATTAATTTATTTTGATTTCAAAACATTATAAGAGGTATGTTTCCATGTTTTGGGTACCTCATATCATCATATAATTTATTTTATTTTAAAGTTTTTTGGACCAATGTAAAGGATACACTTACACATTTCGGTGGGTGTCCTATTTAGTTTTAGACATGGACGATGTAAGGACATATTTTCATCCTTGGATGGGTGTCCATTTATTTGTTTTGTTTAGACATTGTTGTGATTTTAATAAAGTATTTATTCATTCTTATGATAGCTTGTAGTATGGATAATATCATTATATTTAAGAATTTTATAATATTAAGACCTGAGAAGGAGGTCAGTTCCAATGAACGGGGAGTCGTGGGGGTGCTGGGCCATTTCTCACCTTCCCTACATGTACCCAACTTTCCAAACCCATTAGGGGGTTGGGGATTCCTTAGGAATCAAGTCATCCACCCCTTTTTATTTTCCCAGCCCGTCCGAGTGGCGACTCCATTTTCTCTGGGCTTAGGCCCCTGTTCTCTAAGGCCCTGAGCCTAAACAGTGCCGAAGTCGCAAGAACCATTCCATCGGGAGTGGAGGCAAAAATCATCGCTCACAGTTGTGTTACCTATTATTTGTCAAAGTGAAAGCAAACACTTTATGAAGTAAAGAATTAAAAGAAGATATTGAATCAGGGGGCATAGAAAGCCCATTGCTTAAAGAAGCTTCAGTCATTTTGCAAAAGAAGAAATGCATGCTTGTGTGAAGAACTAGATAACACAAACATCAATCAAAGCCCACATAGAAAAATTATGGATTTGAGCCTATACAGGGGGCAAAGTCTCTCTCTTCAATTTTTAAGTTTATGCGTGTATAAAAAATTTGGAGACTCACTTTTAATATTTTTGCCACACAGGGGGCAAGGAGAATATATAATGGGCTAGCTAAAAATGGCTAAATTTTTTTCAAAAAGTGCAAAAGAATAGAACATTAGAACTATCAAAAGAATGAAGATGTAAAAGACAAAAGATTAGTCCATCTAGAAGAGCTGAAGCCAAGGATGAAGATCCAATTTAAAGGGTGAAGACCCAATCTCCAAGGATGAAGATCCATTTTCAAGGGTGAAGACCCGATGCCAAGGATGAAGATCCACTTTCAAGTGTGAAGACCCAATTTCCAAGGATGAAGATCCGTTTTCATGGGTGAAGACCCGATGCCAATGATGAAGATTCACTTTCAAGGGTGAAGACCCGATTTCCAAGGATGAAGATCTGTTTTCAAGGGTGAAAACCTGATGCAAAGGATGAAGATACGTTTTCAAGGGTGAAGACCTGATGCGAAGGATGAAGATCCAATTTCAAGGGTAAAGACCTGATTTCTAAAGATGAAGATCCATTTTCAAGAGTGAAGACCTAATGCCAAGGATGAAGATCCACTTTCAAGGGTGAAGACCCAATCTCCAAGGACGAAGATCCATTTTTAAGGGTGAAGACCAGATACCAAGGATAAAGATCCATTTTGAGGGTGAAGACTCATAATCCATTAAAGAATGGACCAGCCGGAGAACCCAAAATTCTCAACTGATAAAAGGTAAATCAAATTCAGCCTCGGGTTCAAGTACCCAAATCAAATTTAGTCTCGGGTCCAAGTATCTAATCTTGGGTCTTTGCACCTAAAATTTAGCCTCGGGTCTAAGTACCCAGTCTCGAGTCCAAGTACCCAAATTTAATTCAATCTTAGGTCCAAGTACCCCATTCAATCTCGGGTCTAAGTACCCAGTCTTGGTCCAAGTACCTAATTAAATCTTGGGTCCAAGTACCCAAATCAAATTCAATCTCGGATCCAAGTACCCAAATCTTTTTCGGGTCCAAGTACCCAATTTAAAATTCAGTCTTGGGTCCAAGTAACCAATTCAGTCTCGGGTCCAAGTACCTAATTCAGTATCGGATCCAAGTATCTAATCTCAGATCTAAGTATTCAAATCAAATTTAGTCTCAGATTTAAGTACCCAAATCAAATTCAGTCTCGGGTCCAAGTATCCAGTCCCGGGTCCAAGTACCCAAATCTTTTTTGGGTCCAAAATGAAACCATTTTCAACCTTGGGTCGAGAACCCATCCTCATCTAAAATCTGCTCAAAGTCATGTTGCTTTTAACTCTCTTCAACCAAGTCTTAGATCGTTCACGTATGGGGCAAATTGTAAACTCTTAATTTTTTACCAGATTCTGTCCAAAGATTTTAAAATAGTCCGAAATAATTTTTATGATTTATTTTAATATTTATTTTAATAATATAATATTTATTTTATTTTATTTTATTTATTTTTATTTAATAATAATAATATTTGTTTTTAATAAAAAATAAAATAAAAAGAAAAAAAAAATAAAAAATCGGACTGATCAGCGAGCGACGCGCGGCAGTGTGGCAAGCAGGAATTAGCTGCAGCTTAGGCCTACAGCAAATTGCTACCCTGCAACAATTCTCGCCAGTGCAATTTCGCCCAGCAACAACCCGCACCCACAGCCAATTTTGACAAATTCTTATTTAGCTTGGTTTTTAATATTTTCCTAAATAGATTTTGATTTTCCTTAGCATACTAGGTTTTTTTTTCTTTTAATTGCCTATAAATATCACATTAAAACACACAGAAAAAGGGACTTTTGCAATTTGAACACAGAGGGGAATTTTACTCAAGAATTATTTGGACTTTTGGCGATTATTCGGACTAGAGGCATAAACACAAAAGAGGCAGAGGACTTTTGGACAATTTTTGGAATGACACAATTATTGGGAAAATTATTCAGGACTAGACCTTTTAGGACTTCCTTTTGAAATAAGAAAAAGCTATACAGAGAGACAAAAGCACAGAACAATGAGAGAGACAGTAGACCAAGGGTGATCTATAGATCATTGAACCTTCAACCAAAAATTAAGGTGATTCAGACAGTGGCTTGGATCAATATTTCTTTAATTTGGTGGAACTAATGCGAAGGTATTTCTCTATTTAATTCATCTAAATTTAATAGTAGTTACCGTTGATTATAATTCTTAATATTTCATCCAGTAGCCAAGATATTAACAACATTAAAATTGTTAGTTTCTTAAAGTCCCAACCTTGGTTGTTTGTACCCATATCCTGCCATTATTTTCATAAACCTTAAATCCCAATTAACTTTGTTTACAAAAGTAAACAGTAGCTATAATCTTTTTTAAAAATAAAAATAACAATAATATTAGTTTATTAAAACCCTAAAAACTTAATTGTTAAACATAAAACCTACGAAACCCTAATTTAGGTATTAAAATTCTAAAACCCTAATTTAAGATGTAGACCTTAAATTTATATATTTATTACTTTATTTAATTTTAGATTTGATTCTGTAGTTATTTATATATTTTGATGATCAATTTATTTAATTTCAATGTTTAATTTATCATAGATGAATATTTTTTCAATTATTATTTTATTAAAATTGTAAGAGGTATGTTTCCATGATTGAGTACCTCATTAATTAATTTTTATATAATTTAAATTATTTTCATATTTTAAAATTAATATAAATGACACGTTTCCACCTTTTGGTGGGTGTCCTATTTAGTTTTAGGCATTGGACATTGTAAGGACATATTTTTATTCTCAGATAGGTGTCCATTTATTTATTTTGTTTGAACATTGATTTGATTTTAATACAATGATGCTTTATTTTAATTATTGCATGTAGTATGAATAATATCATTATATTTAATAATTTTATAATATTAAGACTTGAAAAGTAGGCCAGTTCCAATGAACCGGGCGTTGTGGGGGTGCTGGGCCATTTCTCACCTTTCCTACACATACCCAACTTTTTGAACCCATTAGGGGGTTGGAGATTCCTTAGGAATTGAGTCATCCTCCCTTTTCTATTTTCTTGACCTGTCCAGGTGGCGACTCCATTTTCTCTAGTTTAGGCATGTGTTCTCTAAGGCCCCGGGCCTAACAGTGCCGAAGTCGCAAGAACCATTCCACATTGGACAGTGTTCTCTAAGGCCTGTGTTCTCTAAGGCCCCGGGCCTAACACTGGAGTGGAGGCAAAAATTCCCACTCACAGTAACCTTTTTTTTTAAAGTATCAGGCTTATTTCTATTTAAAGCCCTCAATGCGTCACTTCTCATATTTCTATCTATATTGGTGGATGGTTGCCATCCATTGAATAAGATGTTGCTATTTGAAGTTCCTGTAGCTCCATGATGCGAAGGTTGGGTACTCAAAGCTGAATTGAGTTACTGCCAAGTATTTTCTGCTGGGTTGACTTGATAGTATTGCTAGGTCTTTGACTTCTTCAGTGAGTTGACTTGTTCTTTTCATGCTCTAAGAGATGTTGACTTTGGGGACTTGATCTTGTGACTTTTATGCTGAGGTATGATGAATTCCCTCCTTATTCTTCTTTATTTAAAGTGAGACTTCAAAAGATGATGGCTTTGGATAGAATTTTGTAACTTCATGATCCTAATATTGTAAACTTGTCTAGAGGATTGGTCCCCTTTTGTCTTTGGATGATGATGTAATGCCAAGGTTATTTATTATTATTTTTAATAATGCATAAAAGATGTGAGAAGAAAATCATGTGTTTTTATTACTAAATCGAGTATTACAAAAAGAGATTGACTCTGCATCTCAGTAGTCGACATCGGCTTTGACTCGGACTAGATTCAGACTTTGACTCAGACTTGGACTAAACTCTAACTTTGACTTTGCTTGACTCAATCTTTGAGCCGATGTTGGTAGACTCAAACTCTTGAGATTTGGACCAGACTCATAATTTGTCCTTAATTGGTTTTGAGCTTTGACTCAATGCTTTGAGACATAGACTCAATTTTTTAATTTTGGCTCATCATCTGACATGGACTTGGATATAGACTATACTAGGACGTGGCCTTCTCATAGTACCAGTTGCTAAAGGGCCTCTGGATAGTAGGCATGAAAGGGGTCATTTTCTAGGTCTGGTTACGAAATGTAATTGACATTTTGGTGGCTATGAAGAGGTCTTTCTTATCAAGGAATATTCAGAAGGTTATTGGTTGACTTGGGTTAAATGATCACCCTTGAGGTCTTGAATTTTGTGGCTCAGGCTCTTGCATGTATCGGTTCCATGTTCGGCTTCTTGGTGGTATGCACAATATTCTTTGATCTTGTACTTTTTAGGCAAAGGGTAAGGAGGGTTGCTCTGTTTGAGAGGTGTCAATAGATGGACTTTCAAAGCTTTTTCATAAACCAAGCTTAGTGGCACCCTTAAGTATGTAAATTCCCTTTTCTCCTTGCTAATGACTTCAGCTTTGTTCTTCTTAAAATGCTTGTCCATCTCAGGGAGCCCAATGTTGTAGTGTTATGTTTGATGAGCCTTTCCACATGCTCTTAATGGTTGGAGATATTTTCTCTACCTTGAAAATGATTCAAGGAAGAAGTAAGGTTAATGGTCATTTGAGAAGCCTTCCAGGTGGCCTCTCCACTATCTACTGCTATGTTGATTTGGTCTACCTTATTTAAGGACTGGTATTGAGACTTCAGATAACTAATTAGGATGTTCTTGAAATTGGCTTATTAGATGCTCAAATTGGTAGTGGCTTCAATATTTTTAACCAACTTTTCAAAGAGTTCAGTAACACAAACTTGTTATGTGATAAGTGCTGCTTGAAAAAATTCTCCAATTTCTCTTTAAGGGGAATAGTGAAATGACCTTGATAGGTTATGAAGGCCATTTGAAAATTCTCCTCTTGCTTCTTGAGAAGGTTGGTAAAGTGATCTTGCTGGGTAATAAGGGCCATCTGATAGTTGTCTTCTTATTTCTTAAGGAAAGCTTTAAGGTAAAGGAGCATCTCAATATTGTCTCCTTGTTGGGCCATGGGTCCCTTTACATGAAAGGACTAGGTTAGTAAGGACTTTAAGAAGAGTTTCATGCTTAAAAGTTCACATAGATCAACCCAATTGGTAGGGTAATGGTGTCGAATGGCTCGTGGTTAATGGCCCATATGTAGGCCAGGGTGGATGGTTGTTTTTAATTTTGGCATGGTTAAACTAATGGTTTATGAGTCTAGATGGTTGGGCATATGGGGCATGGTCCATATATTATGACTAGCTTTTGAGTCTAAATAGTTAGTGGCATGAATTTTGGTTCATGGCTAAATGTTTAGGCGTATGGGACTTAGTCCATAAGGTCGTGCAATTATATGGATGGGTTATGATTCATGGCTTAAGGATAACTCACAGGGGTATGGTTCATGTGGTCAAGAGATTAGGTGTATGGGCTATTGGCCCAAGCCTTGGGATGGTTCACATGGGTATAGTTTTATGTGGTCAAGTGGTTTGGTACATGGGTTATGATGCATGGCTCAGGATGGTTCATATAGGTATATTTCATGTGATCAGGTTAGGTTGGACAGGAAGCCATCATGGCTAGGTTAGATGGGTATGGTCCTAGCTAGGTTGGATGGTGAGCCATTTGTGGCTGATGTTGGATGGGTGAGTTCCCAAAAGGTGAGCCATTATGATTATATTGGATGGTTGTGTTCCCAAAAGGTGAGCCCTATAGTTAGGTTGTATGTTAAGCTAAGACTGGTGTGTTCCAAAAACATGAGCCATTTGGCTAGGTTGGATATTGAGCCTACTATGGCTAGGACGGGCGTGTTCTGAAAATATGAGCGATGTGGCTAGGTTAGATGTTGAGCCTACTGTGGCTAGGACAAGTGTGTTTGGAAAAGATGAACCATGTGGCAAGGATTTGGTCCCAAATGGTTGAAACAATATGGTTAAGTGAGGCCGGCTAGGGTTCCTAATGATTAGAGCCATTATGGCTCAATGAGGTTGGGTGTGGTTCTTAATGGTTCAAGTCATTATGGCTTAGTGAGGTTGAGCTATATGGCTAGCTTAGTTTAAGTGGTCCATATATGGGTTCGTGCTTAAAGGTCAAGCCATGGTGGCTCAAGTTCATGTCTACAGGTCAAGCCATTGTGGCTAGGTTCATGTATAAAGATTAAGCCATTGAGGCTTAGGTTCATGTCTGAAGGATTAAACCCTTGGGAAAGCTCTTGTGGCTAAGATTCTATAGGGCTAGCTCTTGTGGCTAAGATCTATGTGGATGGGTTTAACTCTTATGGCTAAGGTTCATGTGGTTGGATTTAGATCTTGTGTCTAAGGTCTATGTAGATGAGTTTGGTTACAAGGGTCAAGCCATGTGGTCAAGGTTTATGATTATTGAGTATGGTCCCAAAGGTCAAGCCATGTGGCTAGGGTTTATGATGGTTGGTTGTGTGTTCCCTAAGGTTCAAGCCATGTGGCTTGGGATTTTTTAGGGTTGGGTGTGTCCCCAAAAGGCTCAAGCCATGTGGCAAGGGTGGGTTAACTCTTTTAAGACTGGTATGAGTTGTCTATGTCCACTTGGTTTAGCCCTTGCGGCTTGCTTGAGTTCATGCTTAGGGGTTAACCCATCTTAGGTTCATGTCTAAAGGGTTAAGCCATTGTTTCTTAGATCTATAGGTGAAGGGTAGGCCAATAAGGCTTATACCCAATGCAGCTTAGGTTTATGGTGATGGCTAAGCCAATGTGGCTTATGAGTAATATTAGGCCAGTGCGGCTCAGGTCTATGTGTTGTGGGGTTAAGCCAATGTGGCTTAGGTCTATGTGTAAAGGGTAAGCCAATGTAACTTAGGCTAAGCCAATGCAACATAGGTCTATGTGTGATAGTTAAGCCAATGTGGCCTGGGTTCATGTTTGATAGTTAAGCCAATATGGCTTAGGTTGGTACTTAATGGTTAATCTAATGTGGCTTAGTTTTGAGTTTATAGATCAAGCTAAGGTAGCTTCGGTTTATGTTTATAGGATAGAGTAATGTGGTTTAGGTTTATGCTTGTGTTTATAACTATTAATTTTTTAAGTGAGGGGTACCTTAAATATTAAAGGTCTTTTAAGGTTTTAATGATATGCACACGTGTATGCATGAATGAAAAAGATTTCATGAGCATGTTATAAGGCTGTTATGGTTCATACAACTTAAGGGTAGGATTTATGGTCCTTACATGAATAAAAGGGGTGGTTTGGCCCAAAGGTTCCCATTACACTAGGACAACTATATACCTAACCACATGTCAAATAATAAATCTGGCATAGGTCCAACAGTACTGCTTGTCCATTACACCTAAAAAAGATTGAGAATTCATCGTGGGTTGGATGCTTTTGCTATCTCCCAACATATCTAATGAAGGTTTCCAAGTAGATGTATTGCGCTCTACTTAATACTTCTACAAAGCGACTCTCGCAAGTATACGAAGTTATTGTAGTAACAATATGGTCGCCCCAAGGTCGTCTCACAAGAAAGGTGTTTGTTCATAATAATTTGATTAAAACAAAATATTAAAGTTTGAGTGTATGTTGTTGGATAGGTAAAAGAATTCTAAGATTACGAGTAAAATAAATAACTGTTGCACAAATTTGATTGAAACTTTCAATAGGATACCTAGGATTTACAATTCAATTTAATTAAATGTTTAATTCTCAATTATACATTAATATAACCTTGTAACTTAATTTGTTTCTTGCGATTAATTAGCAATTATCAATTCATTAGTTCTCACCTTCATGAATTAATAACAACCAATTATTTTGAATTTGCAAATTAAGAGAACCCTAGAACTCATATTTCTAATTCATTCTTAGAGTGGTAGAATGCATAGTTTCAATATCAAATTTCACCTCTTGGTTCTTCATTTAATATCTAGAGATTAATAGGTGACCAATCTATTAACCTAGCATTCAATCCAATGCAATCAACTCACATAACAAGGTATATTCATGGAAATACTTGAATTAAATCATTTAATCAAATCTATTGCAAATCCTAGGCATGGATAATTTAGCTCATCATTATCAAATCAAAACACATACTCATCTTAATAGAAATCAAATCACAAATATCCATTGAAATATTAATGTTCATAACAAATCAACAAAAATCTGGAAATGAATTAATGAACTAATTCCAAAAAAAAAATAGAAAAACTTGGTTTGAAGAAGATAAGAGTTGATCTTCTCTTGTTCTTCCGCACCTTTGCTTGAGTTTGATGAAGAATCCTTAAACCTCATCCAAAAGCTTTGCAAAAATTAGTCTTTATGCTGGAAATAGATGAATTAAAATTAATGGCTAGTTCTCCTCTACTCTCTTCCATAAATCCTTCTAAGAAGTAGTCCAAGACCTCTCCAAAATGATTTTAAAAACTATCACGACAAGCCCTCCCCAAAATTCTCCTCAACACCCCTCAAGAACTCAGTTTTTAAGAGCTGTAAAAAACCACGACCAAAACATCTTCTTCTTTGTGCCAGCCCATTATCCACTTGTGAGCAGAGATTTTTGCCCCCCACTCCCATATAAAATGGTTCTTACGACTTTGGCATTGTTAGGCTCAGGGCTTTAGAGAATACGAGCCTAAACTTGGAGAAAATAGAGTCGCCACTCGGACGGGCTGGGAAAATAGAAAGAGGTTGATGACTAGATTCTTAAGGAATCCCCAACTTCCTATTGAATTCCAAAAGTTGGGTACATATGGGGAAGGTGAAAAATGGTCTAGCACTCCCATAACGCCCGGTTCATTAGAACCGACCTCCTTTTCAAGTCTAAATATTATTGAATTCTTAAATATTATAATATCATCCATACTACATGCAATTATTAATAAAATAGATTCATTCATAAAATAAGATAAAACAACACATCATAAAATAATGTGGGTACCCATCCTTAGATGGAAACATATCCTTATAATCTTTAAATATTCACCAAGAAAATAAAATAAAATAGGACACCCACCCAAAGGTGAAAACGTGTCTCTTACAATTGTCCCAAAGTCTTTAAATAAATTAAAATTACATAAACTGAGTAAACAAGGCACCTATGCTAGATAAAAACATGTCTTTTACAATTCCCCTTAAAAATATAAATCTAAGGAAAAGAATAAAGTAAGGGAAAAATAATACAGCGTATATGAAAAAAATTGAATAATTAAAAAGAAAATAAATAAACACATCTTTATATTATCCCATTAAGGAAATATAGTGTGCGACAACACAAGTCGGGCCTACGGCGATCCTACTAGCTGGTTAGCGAGTGGGGGTCAAGGGGGCAGTGCCTCCGAAAGTTAAGCAATTTACAAGATATGGTTTTATTGGGGAATTAGAGTTTCTATATAAACTAGGGATTTTATTTTGTATAAATTAGGATTTTAATCTAAATTTAGGGTTTGTGCAAAATCATAACCAATATTATTTGACTACTAGACTAAATAATCACATTACTGAAATTATTAACTACTAGATGTTTATTTAAATGAGCTACTATATGATGGTATTTTAAATTGCTATTGTGAAATTAACACGCAGATCACTGTATGAAATTAGGATAAATATATCTATTGTGATAAACGAATGAAACACATAAAACACACCTTCATTGTTGGCTCCACCAAATAAAAAAAGACGAACCAAGCTTTACTGCCTGAATCAACTATAGCTTATGGCTGGAGGTTTAATAAAATCAAGACTGTTTTGATTTCTGCCTCTTAGATGGCTTTGTTTCTGTGTTTCTTTTCGTTACTACTCGTTGTTGTCTTCTTCTTTTGATGGTTTGATGTCCAATCTTTCTAGTGAACTCAACTGCTAAAGTTTAATGCTTGTCATTTCCTCTCTGTTTGTGTTAATCCTCTTAGTTATCCTTTATTTTCACCAGTTGCTTTCTCCTTTATTACTCTATATCTGTGTTGCTGTCTTTTTTGATAATTCTTTTTTGTTTGATCCTTTTCCACCGCTATAACTCTTTTAAACCTGTATTTATAGGAATGAATTATGTTAAAGCTTATGTGATAGAGCTTAATCTGAGTTTAATTATGATTCCTAATTAAGCACGACTCAGATTAAAGGTACGTTCTAAGTCCGACATGACACCGAAGCCATATCAAATTAAAATTAATTAAATTTGATATGGTAACTATTGCAATTCAACATGGACCCTCCATATCAAATTGGAGGGTGTCCAATTTGATATGGATGCCTCCATATCGAATTAGAAGCCTTCCAATTCGATATGGAGGCCTCCATATCAAATTGGATGGTCTCCAATTCGACATGGAGACATCCATATCAAATTGGGTGGCTCCAATTTGATATGGATGCTGCATGGCCTGGCCCAAACCCAAATAAACCCAATCAAATTTTGAATCGAACCATTTCAGGGCTTTAAAAATTGAACCGGACTTATTTTAGGTCTGATAAAATTGAACTAATCTGATTAAAGGCTTTAAAACTGGTTTAAGCCATTAAGAATGGACCGAATTTGACTAGGCCTTCTTTAATTAGGATCGGACTAGCTTAGGGCCAAAATCAAGGGTCTATACCACTCTACCATTCTCTCCATCTTGACTTGTCTACATTCCAGCTCATTTTAAAAAACATTTTCCCCATTCTACTCCCATATCTATCTACTGAATCTTTTAAAAGTGAAATACATATGTCTCTTAACTTGTACAGACATGGCTACCTTTTGGTTTATCTTGGCCGCATCTCCTAAGTCTCCTCTTAGACACGACCAAGAGGGATAAACGTGTTCAATACTGCATAATCTTCTCCTTGCTTTCTTGGAATGGGACACGGCCTGGTCTTGAATTGTCTTGGTCATGTCTTCTTATCTTCATATTGGACATGGCCAAGAAAGCTAAACGTGTCCAGTGTTGCCTAAATTTCAATTCTTTCTGATGGAGAACATGGCTAATCTTCAAGTGGTCTTGGATGTGTCATGTGACACTGCTAAGAAAAGTGAGCGTGTCCAATTCTGTATAAAATTTCAATTCTTTTCCATGATAGACACAACCGAGATGGTGCATGTGTTCAATACTGCCTTATCCTCTTGTTGCCATGGGATGGGACACGACCAAGATGGTGCCTGTGTTCAATACTTCCTTGAAGTCTTACCCTTTAAATCTTGCAATGGGAAGACATGGCAAAAAAATTACATACTTTGGCCGTGTTGTGTACTTCTACAAATTTCTTCAATAATGGACTTAAGTACATTTTATTTCTCTTTTCTCGTGAATCCTTTTTGCTTTAATGTGAAATATGAAATATAGCAACAATCTTGAATAAATTATTTAAAAAATTATTAAAAAGGAAAAAAAGTAATCTGAAAACTTATATAAAAATTGATTATAACAATTACCCCACACTTAATTCTTTGCTTATCCCCAAGCAAAGTTATAAACAAAGCTAGCAAAGAAGAATTTATCAAACTCAAGAATTATAAGATAAAATCAAGAATTTCCTTTTCATAATGTCTACACTTATTATTTAATAAAATAAAATCAGTACTCAAGCAATTCTATGGCATATCCATGCATACCAAAAGTTGTCACTTCCTCACAAAATCTCTTAAGTGTTTAATCAAGGTAATGTTTTTACTCTTGACATTCAATGAAAGAATAGCTCCATAAGCTTGCTTATCAATTAAGTCTCCACCACTTAATTACAATCAATCATCAATCATAAGGTCTTTTCATTTGACTGTAATGGGGTTTGAGGTAAAGGTATGACATTTAAAAATGTGAGCTATTCATTAAGTTCTAGAGCACTTCAAGAATAAAGCTACTAAACATACATGTTACCCACTCATCTTAAAATATCCTTTACTCATTTAGCAATAGGCATTAGAATACCCTTTAATAAAAAGATTTTAGAATCCTCTAATTTTATTGCAAAGGTCATAACCAAGCTTCCAACCTTAGCTATAAGAACAATGATATATTATTATTATTATTTTAATAGATAACAATAACACAAAGAAAGAAGAAAAATTTTAATAAAGAAATACAATAGTTACAAGGTGTTTATTTGTAACATATAACCTACTACATTCAACCCCACACTTATTTGACACAACAACTTTAATCACTAAACTCTTAAAAATGCTCTTGCTCCTAATGAAAGGACAAGAATTGGAATGAATATGATCATGGCTAAAGTTACTGTGAAGAAGGTATTGGTAAAATGAAGTAGGCTCAAAATTGGCTTAATAAATACATACATACATACATATATATATATATAAAGGTTGGCCTTTTAAGCTAAATTGGTATACTTAAATGTCTTAATCATATTGATGCCTAATTAAAATTTTTATGTGGTCTTGAAATGTATATCTAGCAAGTTCTAGAGATTTATTAATCAAGAATGCTTACTCAAAGAATAATAAGTTGGTATTCAACTTAATAGGTTCAATTCCTTACAAGTTTAAAGTAATGCAAAGAATTACCATCAAAATTAATAACAAGCACCAATTCTATTCAATTCTCAAATTCATGCTTCAAAAATTTCAAGGGTCATCTATCAACAATCTTATAATAATTGAACATTTCAAATTCCTTTATTTTAAACAATGCATAATATTACCAAAACTAACAAAATAAGTTAAAAATAAAACTTTTCACCCCCCTACTTTAGATTCACATTGTCCCCAATGTGAATACTCATAAATTAAAAGAAAATGAGTTTAGGTAAAATCTGTCCTCCTTTGATCCATGGTGTGAAATAGAATGCTACTTTCATCCTTATCAAAATACAAAGGTAATTGTTCCATAAAGAATTTAAAATAAACACAAAGTTAACAAGATAAAAACATGAAGTTTCAATAACTAAAAATCAAAACTAAAGCATCCAAATACTAAAAATAAATATAATCCAAATACTAAAAAGAAAAAAAAGCAACATCCAAAAACAAAATGTAAATAAGGTTGTCATAAAACATTGTTGAAACTACTGTGGCGCAGGTTGCGAAGATGATGTTGCATAAGGGTGAAGGCTGAGGATCCTAGCAAAATTGTTGTTGATGAGTTCCAACTGGCTAAGAACTTGAGCATGACTCCTATCTACTTTGTTCTTCAGTGCTTTTATCTTACTAATTACTACAATGTTATTTGAAATTGGGGCATCTTCATCCAATCCTAAAGAATTCAAGTCAAACTCACCTTCAACTCAGGGTCATTTTTGCCTTCCCTCTAGTGCACTAGGCTCGCCAGAAGCCATTTCAATTCTCCCACCACTCTTTGTTATCATGCACATTTTTCTAAGGTCGCTACATCAAGCATATCACTACAAAAGATACATTGCATTCTACAAGTTTTCAAATTGAAATTTTCATCTAGAACAATTGCCAAAGTTGACACTATCCCACCAATGCAAATCGCTCATTTCCTCCTATTAGCAACATTATCTAAGATATATGCTAACCAAAATCTAGTGCTCACGGGGATATTATGGTAAGCACACCGCAATAAGAATAATCCAGTGACTTTAACAACCCTGAGACTTTCCTTCCGTGCAAAGAAACTACATGCCATAAATTGATGCAAATACCTCAATGTAGAATTTGTCAATTGCATAGCTTTGGATGATTTGGCCTCATACGTCCCCCCATATCTCACTTCATGCAGATTATTGCTTAAAATCTTTGTGTGTAGTTTTATGCTCCTCAAGAGAAAACCCAAAAATCTCATTCAATTGTTTAATGGAGATAATGTGTTGTTTACCATTCAATTTGAAAGCTAACCTAGTGCAAAGCTTTGATTCATCTTTTTCTATCTTAAGGGAGGAAACAAATTCAAGAGTTAAGTCTTGAAATTGTAAGGGTCTAAGGGTGATTAATTTCTCCCAACCTAAGTTTCTCACATAAACATCAAAATTTTCCCTAATTTGCAAAGCATTTACAACATCATCACTCACATACCTTGAGGAAAAGAAAGCCTTTGCTTGAATGGCCAACCTCCTTGAAGAAGATGAGAAAGAAGATGGTGGTTGCCTCCTCCTATAGTAGGACACTTGCTTTGTCCTTATCTTTATTTTGAAAGCTTATTGGAGAGTTGCCACCTCAAATTATTTATTTTTGAAAAAATTCAAGGAAAAACCCACTTTGTTTGACTATATGAAAATATTTAATTTTTAACCCAAAATGGCACTAGCCCGAAACCAATCATGATGGGTTCTGAGCTAGGTTTTCAAGTAAGTTTTAAGTAACAAAATATTCCCCTTTAAATAGATCTTAACTTTTTTGAGAACATATTTGTTAAAATCAACACTAATGGTTTCTTCTATTTATATCTATGATTATTATAATTTTCTTTTAATAGATTAATTATTTTAATTAACTTGCTAAAAAATAAGAGGATATTAATTTGTGAACTATTTTTAATATTCACTATTTTTGCAAACTTCTATAACTATATAAAGGGAGTTCAATGTAAGAATTCATCAAAGAAGTATGAAAATCATCTTGATCTACATGTTTGATGTCTTAAAAGCTCAATAACCAAAATTACAATACTTAGTCTACATGTTTGATGTCTTAAATGCAAGGCCAAGTGTAGAACCTTAATTTTTGACCCAGTCTGGTCCAATATATTTTATATAGTCCAAAATAATTTTTGAGTTATTTTAATTGAATAATATTTATTTTAGTATTTATTTTTTTTATTATAATTTTTAAAAAATATATAAAAATGATAAATAAATAATAATAAATAAATAAAAATAAAAATAAAAATTGTCGAAAGTAATTGGCCAAGGCCAATTTCGCCCGTAGGAATTTCCTGCGGCAAAATTAGCTGGCTGTGCCAATTCTCACTCGCAGCTCGCAATTTCCTCGTAGCCCGTCGCAGTTTTCACCAGCGAAATTTTTCCAACGCAATTTTTTTCGAACCCAAATTCTATTTAGTTTTGGTTTTCTTTTCCTAATTAATCTTAGTTTCCTTAAATAATTAGAATTAATCTTATAAATTTTCCTATAAATAACACTTTAAAACACAGAAAAATAGAGGAGAAAACTTTGGACTAGAACTTGGTGATCAAAATTTGGATTACAGAAAACCCTAGCAATAACCAAGCAATCAAGAATTCATCAAAGGCAGCAACCTTGCCTTTGTCCTTGTTCATATAGAAAATAATTTTTGGTGGAACCAACAAATGGAGGTTTGAATCTCTAGTTTCTTTATTTATTTCTTCACTGAAATTGAAAATTACTTTTCTGTTTCTTCTAAACCTTTGATCCCTAATTTATTTCTTCAAAACCTTAAAACCCTAATTTGTTTCTTTTGGTTTCCAAAAACCTTAAATCTTTTCTTCTATTAACCCTAAAAACCTCAATTTGTATCTTTACTTGCTTTATTTTTAGATTTGATTATGTAGTATATTATATGCCTTGGTGGCTGATTTATTTAATTTCAATACTTGATTTATTTAATTTATCATGGATGAAATGTTTATTATATATTTTGATTGATATTTAATATCTTTGATAAATGATTAATTTATGACGAATGTTTATTTACTTTTATCGATTTATTTTGATTTCCAAATGTTGTAAGAGGTATGTTTCCACTTTGTGGGTACCTCATTAATTAAGTCCTATGTAATTTAAATTGCTTTTATATTTTGGACCAATGTAAAGGACACATTTCTACCTTTTGGTGGATGTCCTATTTAGTTTAGACATGGATGATGTAAGGACATGTTTCCATCTTCGGATGGGTGTCCATTTATTTGCTTTGTTTGGACATTGCTTTGATTTTAATATAATGATGCTTCATTTCAATTGTTGCATGTAATATGGATAGTATTGTTATACTTAAGAATTTTATAATATTAAAACCTGTAAAGGAGGCCGGTTCCAATGAACAGGGCGTTGTGGGGGTGCTGGGCCATTTCTCACCTTCCCCACACGTACCCAACTTTTCGAACCCATTAGGGGGTTAGGGATTCCTTAGGAATCGAGTCATCCACCCCTTTCTTTTTCCCAGCCCGTCAGGGTGGCGACTCCATTTTCTTTGGACTTAGGTCTGTGTCCTCTAAGGCCCGGAGCCTAAATAGTGCCGAAGTCACAAGAACCATTCCACCGAGAGTGGGGGCAAAAATCCCCGCTCACACCAAGATCTTTGGGAAGTCGTCAATGGAAGTGAAGTTATCCCATAGAAGACTAAAGAAGCAAATGGTATGCTACAAAAATGGAAGATAAAAGCAAGCAAAGCGGTATTTTCTTTTAAGACAACAGTTGAAGAAGATGTGTTGGAGCATATTTGAGATGTCAAACCTCTCAAAGAAGCTTGGAATATGTTTGTCAATCTCTTTCAAAAATGACACAAGACTTGAGCTACTAGAAAGTGAATTATTTTTAGTAGAACAACATGAAATGATAGTTGCTTAATATTTTCATAAAGTGAAGTCGTTGTGTCGAGAAATTTTTGAATTAGATCTACAAGCTCTGATTGGTGAAATTAGGATGAAGAGAATAATCATCCATGGTTTGAGGCTCGAGTATATAGGCTTTATTGCTATAATACAGAGATGGCAAAATCAACTATCACTTGTTGAGTTTGAGAATTTGCTTGCAAGTCAAAAGGCTCTGGATAAGCAAATGGGAGAATTTTCATCAAAAGGTGCAGAGGAAGCACTTTACTCTAACAAAGCTGGTGAAATTCTAAGCAGTACACTGGTAATGGATCTAAAAGAGATGATGATAAGGTAAAAAGTCATTAAGGTAAAGATAATACACATGCAAGTGGAGTATTAAAGAATCGTGGCAATGGCAGAAAGTTTGAAGGAAAGTGTTATAATTTAAGAAAGAATGACCAAATGGCAAAAGCTTATTGGTCAAGCAAAGGACCAGTAAAGAGTAATGCCACTACTTCTAGAAGTTAAGAGGAATGGGATGTCGAGGCTTTCTTTTCTTCAGAAGAGGAGGAGTTAGCTCTTACAACCACAACATCTGATCAATTTGATTATGAGAAAGATTGGATCATATGATTCAAGCTGCTTGAATCATATGACAAGTGATAAAGAAAAGCTGCAAAATTTGTTAGAGTACAAGGGAACTTGTGTAGTGGTGACAACAAACAACTCAAAATTATCGATAGCTCACATTAGTAATACAATAGTCTTTCCCCATTATAATACTATAGAGGTGTCACTTCAAAATGTTTATAATGTTCCGATGTAAGAAGAATCTTCTTTCGGTAACACAACTAACATCTTTAGGTAATTTTATCTTATTTGGTCTGCAATATGTGAAAGTATATCGAGATCTTGAAATTAAAAAAAAAGAACAATTGATGAAAGGATAGAAACTAGTGTCGGACTATGCAATGTCTGTAGAAACTGCATACATAAACAAGACAAGAAAGAATGAGATGACAAACTCATGGCATTTGGGACTAAGTCATGTTAACTATTCTAAATTAGATGTAATTATGAAAAAGTCTATGCTAAAGAGACTTCCCAATTTGAAGTGAGAATAGCCATAATTTGTATGGGATGCCAATATAGGAAAATGCATCAATTACCATATGAAGAATTTAAATTTAAAGCAAAAGAACCATTATAGCTAGTTCACTCTAATGTATTTGGACTTATGAAGCAAGCTTCTACAGGTGGAATGAAGTATATGATGACTTTTATTGATGATATTTCTAGATATGTGTGGGTTTATTTTCAAAAGGAAAAATCTTAAACATTTCAAAATTCAAAGAGTTTAAAAAGGTAGTAGAAGCATAAGTTAGTAAGAAAGTTTATTGTTTAATCATAAACAATGGGGGAGAGTATACCTCATTTGAGTTTACCAATTTTCTAGAAGAGCATCAAATACATCATCAGTTCACATGTGCCAACACTCTGCAAAAAAATAGAGTAGCAGAGAGAAAGAATAGACACCTTGCAAAAATATGTCAAAGCATGTTTCATGCTAAAAATGTACCAAGAAGATTTTAGGAAGAAGTAATAAGGACGATTGCCTATGTAACTAATAGGCTTCCCCAACAAAGGTTATATATTCTTTCACCATTTGAGATATTATGGAGTATGAAACCTAATGTTAGCTATTTCTTAGTCTTTGGATGTGTTTGATATGTATTTGTACCTAATCATTTACATAGAAAGATGGATAAGAAAGTTTTAGATATATCTTTCGTAGGATAGTCAAAGAAAAGGATAGAGATGTTGTGATCCTATAAATGGTAAGTGCTACACATCATGAAATGTGGTGTTTGATGAAGCATCCTCTTGGTGGTCTCCAAAATAGGAGATGTTACCAAACTCAAATATGTTTAAAGATAAGCTACAATCTACTTAGATCCATTTGGGTATAGATGAAGCAGAAGATGTCAATAATGATAGTGATCTCAAAAAACATACAACCCAAAGTCCTTAGAAAACTAGTGTCTACAAACAACCAAGTGAAGAAGATGAGCTTACTGAAGCTGAAGCTCCGACTCCACTTAAAAGGTTAACAAGAATTAGGAAGCCAAATCCTAAGTTTTCCAATGTAGCCATATTAGACGAATCAAATGAATGAGAAACAAAGACATTTGAGGAAGCAATTCAGAATCCGAAGTAGACAAAAGCTGTAGAAGAAGAAATTGCCGCATTGGAACAAAATCAAACTTGGGAGCTTGTACCAAAGGCTGGAGATGTTAAGCCTATTTCTTACAAATGAGTTTATAAGATAAAGCATCGCACAGATAGATCAGTTGAAAAACATAAGGCTCATTTGGTAGTATGAGGTTTCTCTCAACAATATGGACTAGATTATGATGAAATGTTTTGTAATAGCCTAGCCCACAATGATATTGTCTGCCTTAGAATTATGGGCCCAAGCCATTTCCCCCTCACTATTTTGTTCCTGGGACTTACGGGTCTAACCCATTTCACCTAAAAAGGCCTCATTGCAAGCTAAGTTCTACCCACTCTTATATGCATATTGAAATCATTGTACTTAGTCGATGTGGGATTTTCCTAAGGTGTTACATGTTTAGTCCAACTACAAAGCTTACAACTGTTAGAGTTTTACTTGCACTTACAGCTAGCAAAGATTGGAAATTGTGGCAAATAGATGTGAAAAATGCTTTTTTACATGGGGAATTGGATCGAGAGATCTACATGAAACAACTAATAGGCTTTCAAAGTCAATATCACCCCAAGTATATTTGTAAGGTACAAAACGTGCTTTATGGATTAAAGTAGGCATCAAGTGCTTGGTATGGTGAGATTGCTGAATTTTTTACTCATAGTGGTTATTCACTAACAATTATGGATTCTAGTTTATTTGTAAAGGAAAATGGAGAGAAACTAGCTATTATGCTAGTGTATGTGGATGACTTAATCATAACAAGAGATTGTGAAGAAGAAATTCTCATAACAAGGGAGAATTTGTCCATTCGTTTTCAAATGAAAGAACTTGGGCAGCTATGCACTTTCTTTGTCTAGAGATTGATCGTACCCAAGAGGGAATATTTCTTCATTAGCAAAAATATTCCAGAGATTTGTTAGAGAGATTTGGAATACTTATGTGTAAGCCAATTTTGACTCCAATAGAGGCAAATGTCAAGATGTGTGCCTATCAAGGGAGAGATTTGGAAGGTGCAATGATGTATTAGCAATTAGTAGGCAGTTTGATCTACCTATCTTTAATTAGAACTAACAGTTCTTATGCAGTTGCTGTGATGAGTAGATACATGCAAAATCCAAGTAAGCCTCACTTAGAAGTCGTTTGGAGAATTCTAAGACATGTGAAGAGCATGCTTGGCTATGGTATCCTGTATAAGAAATGTGAATACTGTAAGCTAGTTGGTTATTGTGATGCTGACTATTAAGGTGATAATGATACTCGACATTCAACTATTGGGTATGTTTTAAGCTTAGGTCTAAAGCAATTTATTGGTGCAGTAAAGGACAACCGACTGTATCATTGTCAAAAACAAAAGTGAAGTACAGAGCTACAACAATGGCAGCTCAAGAGAGCACTTGGCTTATACAGTTATTGAATAACTTGCATCAACAAATGAATTATGCACTTCCCTTATATTATGATTACCAGTCAGCAATACGTATAGCAGAGAATCTAGTTTGTCATGCAAGAACTAAACATTTGGAGATACATTATCATTTTATTAGGGAGAAAGTTTTAAAAGAAGAAATTGAGCTCAAGAAAGTTAAGATTGATGAGCAAGTTGTAGATTTATTCACAAAAGCCATAAAACACTAACAAGTTTAAACAATTCAGCCAGCAACTCAGGATGGTTAAAAGAAAAGAAATTAGTGTTGAGGGGAAGTGTTAAAATCAATACCAATGGTTTTTTCTATTTATATCTACAGTTATTATAATTTTCTTTTAATATATTAATAGTTTTAATTAACTTGCTAAAATATAAGAGATATTAATATGTGTACTATTTTTAATATTCACTATTTTTGTAATACTTTCTATTTTTGTAAACTCATATAACTATATAAAGGGAGTTCAATGCAAGACCTCATCAAAGAAGTGTGAAAATCATCTTATCTTCTTCAGAATAAATCTTCTCTTGGTTTTCGAATAATCCTTTGTAGCTTTATTTTATGAGTTCATTAGTATCTTTGTCAAGTATATTTCAACAAGATTAATGTTAAATAAACCCTCCTATTTTTTATCTTAGGCAATCAAATTGAATTTACCTAACACTTGCACCAAGTTTCATTTTGCAGGAAGTTATTTCCTTTGAAGGAAATATGAAAAGTATAATCGGACCATATGTCATACCGACCGGACCCTTGAATGAGAAAAGAGCTAAATCACATAGAAGCATTCACGGTCAGAAGTACTCCTATTTTCTCAGAGTATCACATAAGTTCGACTGGACTCAATGATATTTGACTGGACCATACAAGCCAATTTTCTTTAAAATATCCAGTAGGTTTCCCAGTCAAGGGTACGCCCAAAAATTAGATGGACCAAAGAAAGTCCGACCGGACCTGATGCAAGACCGACCGAACTATTTAAAAATTACTCAATTTAAAAGCATTGGATCTCCACTCAATAAGTGGAAGCCACGTGGACCAACCGTTAGAAGAGCATTAAGCAGAATTTCAATACTCCGACCGGACCATGCATAATTCCAACCGGACCACACTACTTCCAACCAGACCTTTTTAGTTGGATCAAAAAATTTCTCTTGTAGAGAAATTAGTGGAAGAAAAGAATCAAACATGTTGGTCCCAACTTCAAATGGCTAATTCTTAACTTAAAAGCTATAAATACCTTATGTAACTTCATGTTTAAAAAGGTTTTTGATTTGTAATAGCCTTCTTGAACATCTTTCTTTCTTTTGCATCAAAATCACTTTTTGTATTAATTGAGTGTTGGGTGTGAGCATTAAACACCATCTTAAGTTTGAATGTGAGCTTGGAACCACTTAGGTTGTGAGAGTGAGCCTAGAAAACTCTTGTAAAAGCTGTGAGGAAGTAATCTCAAACCATTGTAAGTAGTTTAGTGTGAGCTAGAGAAAACACCAAGTTAGAGTTAAGCTTGTAAAAACTCAAAACTAGTGGAACTTTAACAAGTTGTTAAGGAAGTGGATGTAGAATTAAGGTAAATCTAAACCACTATAAACCTTTGTGTTCCATCTTCTACTTAATCTTCTACACTTCTTTTTAATCTTTCAATTTTTTGAGTAAACCATCTTTTTTTAAGCCAACCAATTCACCCCCCCTCTTGGTTGCTATCTTAGGACAATAATTGGTATCAGAGCTTGTCAATTTCTTAAACTTAATTGTGAAATTTGATCCAAAATGGCAACCTCTTCTTCATCCTCTCATGGAAATCTTAACTCTCTTCTTAGACCATACTTTGATGGAATTGATTATTCCTATTGGAAACACAAAATGTTTTTGTTTCTAGATAGTGAGGGAATAGAGCTTTGGAACTATGTTGAAAGTGAGTGGAAGCCTCCTACTCATGAAGTTGGGGATGTCCAAGTTTCTCTTCCCAAATCACAATGGTCAAATGCCAACATAAAAGATAGATTCAAAAACCATAGGACGGCCTCAATCTTATTAAATTCTATTTCAAGAGAAGAAGGTAGGAGAGTCCAACATCTCACTTGTGCTCATTGAATTTGGAAAACTCTTGAGATCATGAGGGTAGTACCCAAGTGAGGCTCACCAAGAAGCAAATGTATATACATGAGTATGAGCTATTCAAGATGAAGCACAATGAAAATGTTACTGACATGACAACTCGATTGCTTGCCATCGTTAATGAATTAAAGAAATATGGCAAAATATATGATCAAGATGAAGTCAATAGCCAAATCTTGAGAGCAATTAGAGGTAAGAAGAACTTTGAGTCTAAGCTTTCTTCAATAGAAGAAGCTCAAGATCTAAGTTCCTTGAGAACTGATGAACTTGTCAAAAAACTACTCACCTTTGAATTGCACACCAAAAGAGATGAAGAACAAGGTGAGAAGGAAAAGAGGAAAATAATAGCTCTCAAAGCAATCAAAGAAGTTGAGAGCTCAAGCAATGAAGATAGTGATGATGAAGAACAAATGACAATGTTTTCTAAAAGGATGAATGATTGGAAGATAAAGAGAAGATTACAAACTAACTGATAAGTGCACAATTGATGATATTTTATTCCTATTTCTTAATATGATTATTATCCAATTGAGTTTAATTTGTTTGTTCAAAGTGTATTTTAGGGTTAATTTCAGGAATTCTCTGTATTTTGAGGCTTATGGTCATTTCGGAGGAATTACGAAAGAAAGTAGAAGAAAAGAGCAAAATTCATCAATGGACACACCCATGGACATGGGCGTGTCAATGGACGTGCCCTTGATGCTGCATATAGAAGCATTGACACGCCCAGTGACATGGGCGTGTCACCAAGCGTGCCTTTTTCAATGTTTCATAGTAGTTGTGACACGCCCAGTAACATGGGCTTGTCACTGGACGTGCCTTATGTTCAAAATATTAATGGCAATGACACACCCAGTGACATGGGCGTGTTAATGGGCATGTCAGATGAAATTATCTGCATTATAAAAGCTGCGCTGAAGCACGAATTAAGGATCCAAATTTCATATTTTATAACCTAGAGCCGACTTCTAAAGGACAGAGGAGAGTTTTGGAGCTGAGATTGAGGGTGAAGACATACTCTAAACAAGATCTAAATCAAGAATCAAGGATTGAAGTGAAGAAATACAAATTATTCACCATGGATTATTTGGTTTCTTTTATTCATTTTTCTTGTTATGTTTTTCTGGTTTTGAATATGAACTAATTCATTCTCTATCTAGATATTGATGAACCCTAGCTTATTTGTATGGATTGAATAATTATATTTAGTTGAATCATTTGATTGAGTTGTTTTATTCTTATGATACTTAATTATCTATTTCCAATTGATAATAGCATGCTTATTGATTGGTTGCAATTTTCATATTATTGACTTGAGAAAGCTTGATATGAATTGAATACTCATAAGGGTTGAGGATTGATTGGAGTACTAGAGATAGACTTACAAGATCCTTTGGTTTATAGTTCCTTGTTCTTAATGCAAGATCTAATTAATTGTGTTTGAGAAGAGATTTCGGCACTCTACTTAGTGATTAGGGATTAATTCACTCGAGAGAGGTTTTAGTCTAAGTTAGACGAATGCCAACTCAACTTTATTAAATGATTTAACTGAATTGATGTTCATAAATATCATTGAGGCTAGGGGGATTCAATACCTAGATAGTTTTATTACCATCAATCCTTTTTGCTCAACATTTAATTTCCCTTTACTTTCAGTCATTAGTAATTGTTTTTAATTACACCACATCACAAACCTATTGATTTGCTAAACAACGGTTAAGATTTGCACTAGTACTTGACCTTATCCTCAGTGGAACAATAACTCACTCACTACTTTATTACTTAGTCGACCCATGCACTTGTGGTATTGCTATAGCGTAGCTCGCACACACCAAGTTTTTGGCGCCATTGCCGGGGACAACGGTTTCAATATTAGTAATATAATTAAGACTGTTGATTTAGTTTTATTTTTATTTGTTTTTAACATTGGTTCTTGCTTATTTTTAGGTATTTCCTCCCGTTTATGACCAGAGGTAACTCATCCCAACTGTTTGAATTAGATCCAGACCTAAAAAGAACATTAAGGAGAAAGCGAAAGGAAGAAGAGGAGACAGTTTTGGAAGACGCAGAAATAGAAATAAATCTGAAAATAGCAGAAGAAGAAGAAGAAGAAGAAGAGTTTGAAGTGATGGAAGGAGCTGAGCCAAGAACAATGCAGGAGTTTGCTAAACCCAATCTCAATGGAGCTGATTCTAGTATCCGGAGGCCAATAGTTGCTGCAAACAACTTCGAAATAAAAGCAAATGTAATTCAAATGGTGCAACAGACTTGTCAGTTCGATGGTTTTCTTAATGAAGATCCTAATGCACATATTGAGAATTTTCTGGAGATATGTGACACATTCAAGATAAATAATGTCTCAGAGGATGCAATTAGGCTGAGGTTATTCCCATTTTCCCTTAGAGATAGACCAAAGAAGTGGCTGAAATCTTTTCCTCCAAGAACCTTCACCACATGGGGTCAGTTGGCAGAGAAATTCCTAGAAAAATACTTCCCATCGTCCAAAACTACTAAGTTGAGGAATGATATCTCATCCTTTCTGCAGCAAGATGGTGAGACCCTTTATGATGCTTGGGAAAGATTTAAAGATTTATTGAGAAGGTGTCCTCATCATGGACTTCCACTATGGCTTCAAATTCAAACATTTTATAATGGGTTGAATTATGTAAGTAAGCAATCCATTAATGCAGCAGTTGGTGGTACCATAAACAACAAGACACCTGAACAAGCAAGGGATTTAATTGAAGACATGGCTATCACCAATTATCAGTGGCAAGCCCCAAGGGAGCAAGGAAAGCTGAAAGTCATGGGTTCACACAATTAGATCCTATGGTGGCTTTGACAGCCCAATTAGAAGCATTGAATAAAAAATTTGATTATTTGGCTTCTTCTTCTGGGAAAGTAATGCAAGTGATGTCTTGTGAATGGTGTGGGAGTGGACATCAAAGTCAAGAGTGCCAAAATGGCAACATGTTTGCTAGGAAAGAGCAAGTAGATTATGTGCGAAATATGCCAAGGCAACAACAGAATAACCCCTACAGCAACACATACAATCCGGGGTGGAGAAATCATCCAAATTTCTCATGGAATAATCAAAATAATCCAAGACCACCCCTTGGATTCCAACAGCCCCAACATCAACAAGCTGCCCTTCCAAGAAAGAGTAATTTGGAGGACATGATGGAGAAATTTATAGCAGCTTCTGAAACTAGGCTCCAATCAACTGAAACCACCCTAAGAAATCAGCAAGCCTCCATTCATAATTTGGAGAATCAGGTGGGGCAAATTACCAAGTTGCTTATTGAGAGACCACAAGGAAGTCTGCCTAGCAACACTGAGGTAAATCCTAAAGAGCAGCTCAAAGCAATTACACTAAGGAGTGGAAAAGAAATCAGAGGTAATGTGGATGAGAAAAGAGGAGAAGTGACAGAGAAAAGGGCTGAAATATAAGAAAAAGAAAAAGAAGACAATCCTCATGTCACTTCTGGAGAGAAAACTGCATTGGAAAGTGAGAAAGAGAAGCAGCCACAAGAAAGCAGCCCCATATTGAAGGAATACCGACCTAGAGTACCCTATCCGGCAAGGTTGAACAAGGACAAGATTGATGCTCAGTTCAGTAAGTTTCTTGAACTTTTTAAACAATTGCACATTAATATTCCATTTGCTGAAGCTTTGTCACAGATGCCTAAATATGCTAAATTTTTGAAAGACATCCTTTCTAACAAAAGGAAACTTGAAGAAGTGTCTTTAGTGCAGTTATCTGAAAAGAGTTCAGCAATTTTGCAATGGAGGTTACCTAAGAAGTTAAAAGATCCAGGTAGTTTTACTGATAAGAGCATATTTATACTTGTTTTTAGTATGATTTTAATGTGTTTTTAGTTAATATTTCATTTGATTTTTTTTAGTTTGTTTTAAGTGTTTGTTTTAGGTCAAAGTGCAAAAACTCCCTTGGATGATCAAAACAATGAAGAAAAAGCATGAAGCAAGCAAGACATGGCCAAGCCAATGCAAGCTTGGCCATGTCCCTCAAATGAAATCCAAGACAGTAGCTGACACACCTAGAGAAACAGCCAAGCCTCTGGCCGTGTCTCACCCAAGGAGCAAAAAAAAATCAAAAAGGCCAAGAAAGGAAAGAAAATTTGGCAGAAGAAGACACTAGCAAGTGACACGGCCAAGCCAGTGGCCGTGTCAAGCTTGGCCGTGTCCCATCCAAGCCAAAGAACCAAGGAAGGAAAAGAAATGAACCAGAATCCAACACACCCAGGTGACACGCCCAAGCCAGTGGCCGTGTCACATGACACGGCCACAAGCTTGGCCGTGTCACCCTTGGAAACAAAAAGGCCAAGTTGACGAAGCTAGAAGCAGAAAGTGACACACCCACATGACACGGCCAAGCCACTGGCCGTGTCACCTAGAAGAAAACAAGGAAAGAAAGGGCAGAAGGTGACATGGCCAGCAAGCTTGGTCGTGTCACCTATGGTAACTTTGAAAGGTTCAAATTTTTCTGTAGACAAGTGGGGAACAAAGACTAGTTTTAGTCAAAAGTAATATTAGACAAAAGAAAAGCTTGCCTAATTTGAGGAAAAGAAAGATTGAACAAAGGGAATGTGGGAGACAAGGTGAGTTGGAAGTGAGTTGGAAGCATGACTTGAGCTTCGGAGGGAAATAAAAAGAGAAGAAGAGGGAGTTTTTGAGGGGGATTTCTGAAGCTTCTGCAGAGGGCTGGAGGTTTTATGCAGAAAACAGAGAACAGAGGCAGAGAAGAGAGGTTTTGAGAGGAGGAGGCTGTGCATACACGTTTTGAGCAAGGAGGGAGTGACACTTTCCTTGACTCTTCATCTTCATCCTCCATTTCCATCCTCTCTAGCATCTCCTTCTTCCATTGGCAGCTCCTGGAGATTGAAGAAGCTACATTGAAAGGGGTTTTTCTATTTTCTCCTCTTAATTCATTTTAATGTTATTGTTGTTGTTGTTGTATTAAGTGTATTAAACATGAACTAAATCATTCTCTATCTAGATATTGAAGAACCCTAGCTTATTTGTATGATTGGATATTTTTAATTGATTGAGTTGTTTTATTCTTATGATGCTTAATGATTATTGCCAATTGATGATAGCATGCTTATTGATTGGTTTCCATTTTCATATTATTGACTTGAGAAAGCTTGATGTGAATTGATTACTCATAAGGGTTGATGATTGATTGGGGTGCTAGAGATAGACCTACAAGATCCTTTGGTTTATAGTTCCTTGTTCTTAATGCAAGATCTATTTAATTGTGTTTGAGAAGAGATTCTGGCACTCTACTTAGTGATTAGGTATTAATTCACTCGAGAGAGGTTTTAGTCTAAGTTAGAGGAATGCCAAATCAACTCTATCATGTGATGTAATTGAGGCTAGGGGGATTCAATATCTGGATAGTATCATTATCATCAATCCTTTTTACACAACACACAATTTATCTTTGCTTTCATTTATTTAAGTTAATTGTCTTTAATTATAAAACATCACAAAAATATTAATTTGCTAAACAACAGTTACGGTTTGCTAAACAACAGTTAAGGTTTGCATTAGTGCTTGGCCTTGTCCTTAGTGGAACGATAACTCACTCACTACTTTATTACTTGGGCGACCCATGTACTTGCGGTATTGCTATAGCGCAGCTTGCGCGTACCAAGTTTTTGGCGCCACTGCCGGGGACAACGGTTCAATATTAGTACTATAATTAAGACTGTTGATTTAGTTTTATTTTCATTTGTTTTTGACATTGGTTCTTCCTTATTAATTATCATTTTAGGTATTCCTTCCCATTTATGACCAGAGGTAGCTCATCCCAACTGTTTGAATTAGACCCAGAGCTAGAGCAAACGTTGAGAAGAAAGCGAAAGGAAGAAGGGAAGGCAGTTTTGGAAGACGCAAAAATAGAAATAAATCTGGAAATAGATGAAGAAGAAGAGTTTGAAGTGATGGAAGGAGCTGGACTAAGAACAATGCAGGATTTTTCTAAGCCTAATCTCAATGGAGCTGAATCTAGTATCCGGAGACCGACAGTTGCTGCAAACAACTTCAAAATAAAAGCAAATGTAATTCAAATGGTGCAGTAGACTTGTCAATTTGATGGGTTTCCTGATGAAGATCCTAATGCACATATTGAGAATTTTCTGGAAATATGTGACACATTCAAGATAAATAATGTCTCAGATGATGCAATTAGGCTGAGGTTGTTCCCATTTTCCCTTAGAGATAGACCAAAGAAGTGGCTGAAATCCTTTCCTCCAGGAACCTTCACCACATGGGGTCAGTTGGCAGAGAAATTCCTAGAGAAATATTTCCCACCATCCAAAATTGCTAAGTTATGGAATGATATCTCATCTTTTCTGCAGCAAGATGGTGAGACCCTTTATGATACCTGGGAAAGATTTAAAGATTTGCTGAGAAGGTTTCCTCATCATAGACTTCCACTATGGCTTCAAATTCAAACATTTTACAATGGGTTGGATTATGCAAGTAAGCAATCCATTAATGCAGTAGCTGGTGGTACCATAAACAACAGGACACCTGAACAAGCAAGGGATTTAATTGAAGACATAGCTATCACCAATTATCAGTGGCAAGCCCCAAGGGAGCAAGGAAAGCTGAAGGTCATGGGTTCACACCAATTAGACCCTGTGGTGGCTTTGACAGCCCAATTGGAAGCATTGAATAAAAAATTTGATTCCTTGGCTTCTTCTTCTGGGAAAGTGATGCAAGTGATGTCTTGTGAATGGTGTGGGGGTGGACATCAAAGTCAAGATTGCCAAAGTGGCAACATGTTTGCTAGGAAAGAGCAAGTAGATTATGTTGGAAATATGCCAAGGCAACAGTAGAATAACCCCTACAGCAACACATACAATCTGGGGTGGAGAAATCATCCAAATTTTTCATGGAATAATCAAAATAATCCAAGACCTCCCCCTGGATTCTAGCAGCCCCAACATCAAGAAGCAGCCCCTCCAAGAAAGAGTAGTTTGGAGGACATGATGGAAAAATTTATAGCAGCTTCGGAAACTAGGCTCCAATCAACTAAAACCACCCTAAGAAATCAGCAAGCCTCTATTCATAATTTGGAGAATCAGGTGGGACAAATTACCAAGATGCTCAGTGAAAGACCACAAGGGAGTTTACCTAGCAACACTGAGGCAAATCCTAAAGAGCAACTTAAGGCAATTACCCTAAGGAGTGGAAAAGAGATCAAGGGTAATGTGGAAGAGAAAAGGGATGAAGTACAAGAAAAAGAAAAAGAAGATGATCCTCCTGTCACTTCGGGAGAGAAAGCTGCACTAGAAAGTGAGAAGGAGAGGCAACCGCAAGAAAGCAGTCCCATACTGAAGGAATATCGGCCTAGAGTACCCTATCTGGCAAGGTTGAACAAAGACAAGATTGATGCTCAGTTCGGTAAGTTTCTTGAACTTTTTAAACAATTGCACATTAATATTCCATTTGCTGAAGCCTTCTCACAAATTCCTAAGTATGCTAAATTTTTGAAAGATATCCTTTCTAACAAAAGGAAACTCGAGGAAGTGTCTTTAGTGCATTTATCTGAAAAGAGTTCGGCAATTTTGCAAAGAAGGTTACCTAAGAAGTTAAAAGATCCAGGTAGTTTTACCATTCCATGTTTGATAGGTAATCTTGAGGTTAAAAGTGCATTAGCTGATTTGGGGGCTAGCATAAGTGTTATGCCCTATAAAATGTTTAAAGAGTTAGGCATTGGTAAACCTAAACCAACACTCATGACCATCCAACTTACTGATAAATCGGTAGTCCACCCTCGTGGCATTATAGAGGATGTGTTGGTAAAAGTCAGGGATTTCATTTTCCCCAATGATTTTGTTGTCATTGATATTGATGAGGATGCGGATGTTTCACTTATTCTTGGTAGGCCATTTTTAAATATAGCCCGTGCCCTTATCGATGTTCATGATGGCACTTTAACTTTGAGAGTGGGTGATGAGAAACTTATTTTTAGAATACATGATGCCATGAAACATTCACTTTCACTTGATGAGGCAGAATCATGCAATGATGTTATTGAGCATGAGACCGTAAATTGTGTTACTAACATTGTTTCCAAGGATCCCCTTGAGTTGTGTTTATTACAGAAAAATGTTGAGGATCGAGAAGCAATGGAGCAGCTTGTTTTTCTTGAAGTAAGCAAATCGTTCAAATGCAGGGCATATGAGACCATTGAGATGCCAAAGGAAGAAAAGCCAAAACCATCGGTGATTGATCCACCCAATTTGGAACTGAAACCTCTTCCAAATCACCTTGAGTATGGATTTCTGGCGGAGAAAAAGAAACTGCCAATAATTCTGAGTTCCCATCTATCTTTTGAACAGAAGGAGAAGCTTATTCAGTTGTTGCAGAAACATAAGCAAGTGATAGCTTGGAAGATAGAAGACATAAAGGGTATCAGTCCATCCTATTGCACTCACAAGATACTGATAGAAGATGAATTCAAACCAGTAGTGCAACCACAATGGAGACTAAACCCAAAAATGAAAGATGTAGTGAAGACTGAAGTGATAAAACTACTTGATGCAGGGATTATCTATCTGATCTCGGATAGCTCTTGGGTGAGCCCAGTTTAGGTAGTTCCAAAGAAAGGAGGGATGACAGTGGTCCCTAATGAAAATGATGAGCTGATTCCAACAAGAACAGTTATCGGTTGGAGGGTTTGCATTGACTACAGAAAATTGAATGATGCAACTAGAAAGGATCACTTTCCTTTACCCTTCATTGATTAGATGTTGGAGAGGTTGTCCGGCCATGAGTACTACTGCTTTTTGGATGGCCTTTTAGGCTATTTCCAAATTCTTATTGCACCAGAAGACCAAGAGAAAACTACATTCACCTGCCCATATGGGACATTCACATATCGAAGAATCACATTCGGTTTGTGCAATGCACCTTCAAAGGTGCATGGTAGCAATCTTTGATGAGCTTATAGAGGATATTATGGAGGTGTTTATGGACGATTTCTCGGTCTACGGTAGCTCATTTGAAAGATGTTTGGAAAATCTTGAAAGAGTCTTGATGAGATGTGAGGAAACCAATTTAGTGCTTAATTGGGAAAAGTGTCATTTCATGGTTCAAGAGGGAATCGTGTTGGGACACAAAATTTCAAGCAAGGGCATTGAGGTGGATCGAGCAAAGGTAGACAAAATTGAGAAGTTACCACCACCCACATCTGTGAAGGCCATCAAAAGTTTTCTAGGACATGCAGGTTTTTATCGGAGGTTCATCAGAGATTTTTCTAAGATAGCCCGTCCATTAATAAGACTCCTTGAGAAAGATGTGAACTTTGTTTCTGATGAGGAATGTTTGAGAGCATTCACAACTCTTAAGGAGAAATTGACCCATGCTCCAATCATGGTAGCTCCCAATTAGAGTCTACCGTTTGAACTAATGTGTGATGCAAGTGACTTTGCAGTGGGAGCAGTCTTGGGTCAACGCAAGGAGAAATACTTTCAGCCTATCTACTATGCAAGCAAGACCTTGAACACAGCTCAAGCGAATTACACGACTACAGAGAAAGAGCTGCTAGCTGTGGTTTTTGCTTTTGACAAGTTTAGATCATATCTAATCTTGTCAAAAGTGATTGTTTATACAGACCATTCGGCTTTAAGGTATTTATTTGCAAAAATTTATGCAAAGCCTAGGCTAATTCGTTGGGTTTTGTTGTTGCATGAATTTGACTTGACGATTCAAGATAAGAAAGGAGCTGAAAAATCTGGCAACAGATCATCTTTCTCGCTTGGAGAATCAAACCTTGGAGAGGTTTGAAGAAAGGGACATTGATGATCACTTCCCCGATGAGCAACTGTACGCCATGGTAAGTGAGGTAAGTAACTTAAATTTTGAAACACCTTGGTTTGCAGATTTTGCTAACTTTTTAGTTGTTAGAGAACTTCCAAAGGACTTAACCTATCAAGCAAAGAAGAAATTCTTTTCTTATTTAAAGTATTATTTTTGGGAGGATCCCTTCTTGTTTAGATTATGTAAAGATCACATGATCCGACGATGTGTGGCATGGCCCGAAACAATGAACATTCTTAGTCAATGCCATGCTGGACCAGCTGGTGGTCATATGGGAGCCAATAGGACTGCTCAAAAAGTACTAGAATCAGGATTTTATTGGCCCACTCTGTTTAGAGATAGCTACAAATTTGTAAATCATTGTGATCATTGCCAAAGAACCGAAAATATTTCATCTCGTGATGAAATGCCCCAAAATGGATTTTAGTTTGTGAAATTTTTTATGTATGGGGGATCGACTTTATGGGACCCTTTCCCAATTTCTTTGGTAACAAATACATTCTTATAGCTATAGACTATGTATCTAAATAGCCTGAAGCCCAAGCGTTGGCAACCAATGATGCTAGGGTTGTGGTGAAATTTTTGAAGAAATTATTTTCTCGATTTGGTACACCAAAAGCAATTATAAGTGATAGGGGTACTCACTTTTGTAACTTTCAACTTGCAAAAGTTTTCAAAAGATTAAGAGTTACACATAGGTTTGCTACTCCCTATCATCCCCAAACTAGTGGCCAAGTTGAGAACACGAATAGGGAGATTAAAAGAATTTTGGAAAAAACTGTAGAGCGATCCCGAAAGGATTGATCCGAGAAATTGGACAATGCTCTATGGGCTTTTAGGACTGCATTCAAAACTCCCTTGGGCACTACACCATTTAGGCTGGTATATGGAAAGGCTTGCCATTTACCTGTTGAAATAGAACATAATGCATATTGGGCCATAAAACATATTAACATTGATCTAGCTTGTGCAGGCGAAAGGCGAAAATTACAGGTAAACGAGTTAGACAAGTGGATATTGCAAGCTTATGACAATGCGAGAATGTATAAGGAATGTACCAAGAGATGGCACGATGCTCGCATTAAGGAACGGAAAGCGTTTCAAGCGGGAGATCAGGTATTACTATACAATTCAAGGCTTCGACTCTTTCCAGGTAAGTTGAAATCTCAATGGTCTGGTCCTTTTACTGTCAAGGAAGTTTTCCCCTACGGAGTGGTTGAAATAACCCACCCGGAAAAAGGTGATTTTAAAGTCAATGGGCACAGGCTCAAACTTTATTTTGGAGGGGACATACAGGACTTAAAGGAGGTTTTACACCTCCAAGACTAGGAACAATTGCCCTGAACGTCCAACTAATATGACGTTAAAGAAGTGCTGGGTGGGAGGCAACCCACCATTTTATTCGTTCTTTGATTATTATGTCTTTAATTTCTGCTTTTTTGGTTATAATAATAATAATAATAATAATAATAATAATAATAATAATAATAATTTGTGTCATCTAAATTCTCTTTTAGTGTATGCATGCTCACATTGAGGACAATGTGAATTTTTAAGTGTGGGGTGCATTTTGTGTTTTAAGTTATCCTTGTTTAGGTTTAGTTAATGTTTTCTTTGAATAATTCAATTTTGGAAAGTTCAATTGTTATAAACATTGTTGATAGATGACTTTTGAATTTTAGAAGCATGAATTTGAGAATTGAGTAGAGTTGATACTTTTTGTCAATTTTGTTGGTTTTTCCTTGCATCACCATCAACCTAGTGAGAAATTGAGCCATCAACTTATTATTCTTTGTGTGGGAAAACATCTTTGATTGATGACTTGCTAGAACTTGCTTTGATATACATTTTAAGACTATATAAAAAATTTTAATTTGGCATCAAGATGATTAAGGCAATTTGGTGAACCCACTTTGGCTTAAAAAGACCAACCCTAATTTTAACCTTAGTTAGCCAATTTTGAGCCTATTTCATTTTTCCTTTTCTTTCTTTTTCACAACATCATTAGCTTGAACCTTGCTGTTTTAACTCTTACCCTTTCATTAGGTCAAGAGCATCTTAAGAGCGTTTACAACCAAGTGTTGTGTTGAATTAAGTTTAAATTTAGTAGGTTTAAGATTGCAAAATAAAAAAAATCAAAATCAAATAAAAAGAAGAAAAATAAGAATAATTGTTCTTGTTAAAAGGGTTGGAATATGTTACGAGATGTAATAAGTGAGTTCCCTTGAAAAGTTCTTTAAATGTCAAGGGATAGATAAAAGGAAGGAGCTTTTGGGATCATTGGGTTATACGTATGATCGGTTACTTCATTCTTGAAGTGCTCTTGACCTTAATGATTAAAGCTCACATTTCCTAAATACCATACATCTACCCTAGCCCCATTACAACTTAATAAAAGACCTTTTGATTGATGCTTGATTGAAATTAAGTGGTGAAGATTTGATAGATAAGCAAGCCTATGGCAATAATCTTTCATTGATTGTGATGAGTGTAAACACCACCTTAATCAAACACTTTCTAAGAGTTGGTGAGGGAGTGACAACATAGGTTATGCATGGAAAGCCACTTAATTGCACTGGTATCGATTTTGTTTGATTTAATATTAATTGCGGATTTAAGGATAGGGAAGTCTTGATGTAATTTTTTATAACTCTTGAACTTGACAAAAATTTTTGTGCTTAGTTTGTTTTGAGTTTAGCCTTGCTTGGGGACAAGCAAGGATTTAAGTGTGGGATATTTGATAAAAGCATATTTATACTTGTTTTTAGTATGATTTTAATGTGTTTTTAGTTAATGTTTCATTTGATTTTTGTTTAAAGTTTGTTTAAAGTGTTTGTTTTAGGTCAAAGTGCAAAAACTCCCTTGGATGATCAAAACAATGAAGAAAAAGCATGAAGCAAGCAAGACATGGCCAAGCCAAAGCAAGCTTGGTCGTGTCCCTCAAATGAAATCCAAGATAGTAACTGACACACCCAGAGACACAGCTAAGCCTCTGGCCGTGTCTCACCCAAAGAGCAAAATAAAAATCAAAGAGACCAAGAAAGGAAAGAAAATTTGGTAGAAGAAGACACTAGCAAGTGACACGGCCAAGCCAGTGGCCGTGTCCCATCCAAACCAAAGAACCAAGGAAGGAAAAGAAATGAACCAAAAGCCAACACACCCAGGTGACACGGCCACAAGCTTGGCTGTGTCACCCTTGGAAACAAAGAGGGCAAGTTGACAAAGCTAGAAGCAGAAAGTGACACACCCACATGACACGGGCAAGCCACTGGTCGTGTCACATGATATGGCCAGGAGCTTGGCCGTGTCACCTAGAAGAAAACAAGGAAAGAAAGGGCAGAAGGTGACACGGCCAGCAATCTTGGCCGTGTCACCTAAGGAAACTTTGAAAGGTTCAAATTTTTCTGCAGACAAGTGGAGAACAAAGACTAGTTTTAGTCAAAAGTAATATTAGACAAAAGAAAAGCTTGCCTAATTTGAGGAAAAGAAAGATTGAACAAAGGGAATATGGGAGACAAGGTGAGTTGGAAGCATGACTTGAGCTTTGGAGGGAAATAAAAAGAGAAGAAGAGGGAGTTTTTAAGGGGGATTTCTAAAGCTTCTGCAGAGGGCTGGAGGTTTTGTGCAGAAAACAGAGAACAGAGGCAGAGAAGAGAGGTTTTGAGAGGAGGAGGCTGTGCATACACGTTTTGAGCAAGGAGGAAGTGACACTTTCCTTGACTCTTCATCTTCATCCTCCATTTCCATCCTCTCTAGCATCTCCATCTTCCATTGGTAGCTCCTGGAGATTGAAGAAGCTACATTGAAAGGGGTTTTTCTATTTTCTCCTTTTAATGTTATTGTTGTTGTTGTTGTATTAAGTGTATTGAACATGAACTAAATCATTCTCTATCTAGATATTGAAGAACCCTAGCTTATTTGTATGATTGGATATTTTTAATTGATTGAGTTGTTTTATTCTTATGATGCTTAATGATTATTGCCAATTGATGATAGCATGCTTATTGATTGGTTTCCATTTTCATATTATTGACTTGAGAAAGCTTGATATGAATTGATTGCTCATAAGGGTTGAGGATTGATTGGGGTGCTAGAGATAGACCTACAAGATCCTTTGGTTTATAGTTCCTTGTTCTTAATGCAAGATCTATTTAATTGTGTTTGAGAAGATATTCTAGCACTCTACTTAGTGATTAGGGATTAATTCACTCGAGAGAGGTTTTAGTCTAAGTTAGAGGAATGCCAATTCAACTCTATCATGTGATGTAATTGAGGCTAGGGGGATTCAATATCTGGATAGTATCATTATCATCAATCCTTTTTACACAACACACAATTTATCTTTGCTTTCATTTCTTTAAGTTAATCATCTTTAATTATAAAACATCACAAAAATATTAATTTGCTAAACAACAGTTAAGGTTTGCACTAGTGCTTGGCCTTGTCCTCAGTGGAACGATAGCTCACTCACTACTTTATTACTTGGGCAACCCGTGCACTTGCGGTATTGCTATAGCGCAGCTTGCGCACACCATTTACCATTCCATGTTTAATAGGTAACCTTGAGGTCAAGAGTGCATTAGCTAATTTAGGATCTAGCATAAGTGTTATGCCCTATAAAATTTTCAAAGAGTTAGGCATTGGTAAACCTAAACCAACACTCATGACCATTCAACTTGCTGATAAGTCAGTAGTCCACCCTCGTGGCATTATAGAAGATGTGTTGGTAAAAGTCGGGGATTTCATTTTCCCCAATGATTTTGTTGTCATTGATATTGATGAGGATGCGGATGTTTCACTTATTCTTGGTAGGCCATTTTTAAATATAGCCTGTGCCCTTATCGATGTTCATGATGGCTCATTAACTTTGAGAGTGGCTGATGATAAAGTTATTTTTAAGATATATGATGCTATGAAACATTCACTTTCATTTGATGAGGCAGAATCATGCAATGATGTTATTGAACATGAGACCGTAAATTGTGTTACTAACATTGTTTCCAAGGATCCCCTTGAGTTGTGTTTATTTCAGGAAAATGTTGAGGATCAAGAAGCGATGGAGCAGCTTGCTTTTCTTGAAGCAAGCAATTCTTTCAAACGCAGGGCATATGAGACTATTGAGATGCCAAAGGAAGAGAAGCCAAAACCATTAGTGATTGATCCACCCAACTTGGAACTATAACCCCTTCCAGATCACATTGAGTATGGATTTCTGGAGGAAGAGAAGAAATTACCAATAATTCTGAGTTCCCATCTATCTTCTGAGCAGAAAGAAAAGCTTATTCAGTTGTTGCAAAAATATAAGGAAGTAATAGCTTGGAAGATAGCAGACATCAAGGGTATCAGTCCATCCTATTGCACTCACAAGATACTGATGGAGGATGAATTCAAGCCAGTAGTGCAACCACAATGGAGACTAAACCCAAAGATGAAAGATGTAGTGAAGGCTGAAGTGATAAAACTACTTGACGCAGGGATTAAATATCCGATCTCGAATAGGTCTTGGGTGAGCCCAGTCCAGGTAGTACCAAAGAAAGGAGGGATGATGGTGGTCCCTAATGAAAATGATGAGCTGATTCCAACAAGAACAATTATCAGTTGGAGGGTGTGCATAGATTACAGGAAATTGAATGATGCAACTAGGAAGGACCATTTTCTTTTACCCTTCATTGATCAGATGTTGGAGAGGTTATCCGGGCATGAGTATTACTATTTTTGGATGGTCTTTCAGGCTATTTCCAAATTCCTATCACCCCGAAAGACCAAGAGAAGACTACATTCACCTGCCCATATGGGACATTCGCATATCGAAGAATGCCATTCGGGTTGTGCAATGCACCTGCGAATTTTCAAAGGTGCATGGTGGCAATCTTTGATGAACTTGTTGAGCATATTATGGAGGTGTTTGTGGATAATTTCTCGGTCTATGGCAGCTCATTTGAAAGATGTTTGGAAAACCTTGAAAGAGTCTTGATGAGGTGTGACGAAACCAATTTAGTGCTTAATTGGGAAAAGTGTCATTTCATGGTTCAAGAGGGAATTGTGTTGGGACACAAAATTTCAAACAAGGGCATTGAGGTGGATCGGGCTAAGGTAGACACCATTGAGAAGTTACCACCACCCACATCTGTGAAGGCCATCAGAAGTTTTCTAGGACATGAGGGTTTTTATCGAAGGTTCATTCTAGATTTTTCTAAGATAGCCCGTCCATTGACAAGACTCCTTGAGAAGGATGTAGATTTTGTTTTTGATGATGAATGTCTGAGAGCATTCACAACCCTTAAGGAGAAATTGACCCATGCTCCAATCATGGTAGCTCCCAATTGGAATCTACCATTTGAACTAATGTGTGATGCAAGTGACTTTGCAGTGGGAGCAGTTTTGGGTCAACGTAAGGAGAAATACTTCCAGCCTATCTACTATGCAAGCAAGATTCTGAACACAACTCAAGCTAATTACACAACTACGGAGAAAGAGCTACTAGCTGTGGTTTTTGCTTTTGACAAGTTTAGATCATATCTAATCTTGTCAAAAGTGATTGTTTATATGGATCATTCGGCTTTGAGGTACTTATTTGCGAAGATTGATGCTAAGCCTAGGCTAATCCGTTGGGTTTTGTTGTTGCAGGAATTTGACTTGACGATTCAAGACAAGAAGGGAACTAAAAATCTTGTAGCCGATCACCTTTCTCGCTTGGAAAATCCAACCTTAGAGAGGTTTGAAGAAGGGGACATTGATGATCACTTCCCCGATGAGAAGCTATACGCCATGGTAAGTGAGGTAAGTAATTTAAATTTTGGAACACCTTGGTTTGCAGATTTTGCTAACTATTTAACTGCTAGGGAACTTCCTAAGGACTTAACTTATCAAGCAAAGAAGAAATTCTTTTCTAACTTAAAGTATTATTTTTGGGAGGATCCATTTTTGTTTAGATTATGTAAGGATCACATGATCCGACGATGTGTGGCATGGCCTAAAATAATGAACATTCTTAATCAATGCCATGTTGGACCAACTGGTGGTCATATGGGAGCCAATAGGACTGCTCAAAAGGTACTAGAATCAGGATTTTATTGGTCCACTTTGTTTAGGGATAGCTACGAATTAGTAAATAGATGTGATCATTGCCAAAGGACTGGAAACATTTCATCTCGTGATGAGATGCCCCAAAATGAAATTTTAGTGTGTAAAGTCTTTGATGTATGGGGGATCGATTTTATGGGACCGTTTCCAAATTCTTTTGGTAACAAATATATTCTTGTAGCTATAGATTATGTCTCTAAATGGTCGGAAGCCCAAGCCTTGGCAACCAATGATGCTAGGGTTGTGATGAAGTTTTTGAAGAAGTTGTTTTCTCGATTTGGTACACCAAAAGCAATTATAAGTGATAGGGGTACTCACTTTTGTAAATATCAGCTTGAGAAAGTTTTCAAAAGACTAGGAGTACACATAGGTTTGCTACTCCCTATCATCCCCAAACTAGTGGCCAAGTTGAGAACATGAATAGGGAGATTAAACGAATTCTGGAAAAAACTGTAGAGCTATCCCTAAAGGATTGGTCCGAGAAATTGGACAATGCTCTATGGGCTTTTAGGACTCCATTTAAAACTCCTTTAGGCACTACGCCATTTAGACTAGTATATGGAAAAGCTTGTCATTTACCTGTCGAAATTGAACATAATGCATATTGGGCTATTAAACAGATTAATCTTGATCTAGCTTGTGCAGGTGAACAGAGAAAGTTGCAGGTAAACGAGTTGGATGAGTGGAGGTTGCAAGCTTATGACAATGCCAGAATGTATAAGGAGCGTACCAAGAAATGGCATGATACTCGCATTAAGAACAGGAAAGAGTTTCAAGTGGGAGATTAGGTATTATTGTACAATTCAAGGCTTCGACTCTTTCCGGGTAAGTTAAAGTCTAGATGGTCTGGTCCTTTTACTGTCAAGGAAGTTTTCCCCTACGGAGTAGTTGAAATAACTCACCCGGAAAAAGGAGATTTTAAAGTTAATGGGCACATGCTCAAATTATACCTCGGAGGGGAAATACAAGACTTGAAGGACGTTTTACACCTCCAAGACTAGGGAAGTTTACCCTACCGTCCAACTAATACGACGTTAAAGAAGTGCTGGGTGGGAGACAACCCACCGTTTTATGTTTTTGGTTTGTGTCTTCATTTTGTTTTCGTTTTATCTTTCTTTTATTGGGTGGTTGTTTTTTTGTTTTGCATTCATTGGAATTTGTAGAGGAAATTTGATTTTGAGGAGTAAATTGAGCATATTAAAGGACATGTCATTATTTTTTTCAGGCAGTAGCTACAACACGTCCAGTGACACGGTCGTGTCTATAAGCGTGTCATTTTGCATGAGAAATAGTAGTTATAACATGCCCGTGTCCATGGACGTGTATTTAAAAAATGAATGAAAAATGACGAAAAATTATCCAGCACACCCTCAGAACACGCCCAAACTAGTGGGCTTGTCATTTGCTTGTTGTCACAGTACATGTGACACGCCCATGGACACGTCCGTGTTTGTGGGAGTGTCGATTATCATTTCATCCAGTACCTGTGACACGCCCATTGACACGGTCGTGTCTTTGAGCATGTCATGTACATTGTCTTTTATACTATAGGGCACGCCTAGTGGCACAGGCGTGTCAATGGGCATGCCGACGTCTTTATATATAGAACCGCTGCCATTTTTCACGGATTTATCAGTTTTCTTTCTCATTTTCTCTCAACTTTCTTGCACTCTCACCGGCGCATTCACACACCCACTCACTTTAGGAGGGATTCTCACTCTCGGCTTGCATTATTTGCGTGCATTTGCTCATTTTCCATTGAATTCACTTGTTCCACGCGATTTTCGCTTTTCAGGTACGGAATCTCAATTTTTATGATTTTTGTTTGTTTTCTTTCATTTTTCGTATACATTCTTTGTATCTTCTTGTCTTTGTCTTGAAGTTGGAAGTTACATGATGTGTTTGCTTTATTTTGATGTGTTTTTATTTCTCGTAATTTTTGCGGCATTTGATTAATTTTGATTTTGTTTGTTATGAATTCCGTTTTGATTCGGCGTTTGTTTATTTTTGAATTGGTTTGTAGTTTGAGTTGTATATTGATTGTTTCATTTGTTGGATTCTAATTACTCATTATTTTTGGAAAATGTCTTGTTATTGTGGGAATTGCCTTTATTTTGGTATGTTTATTGCTGTCGTTTGGATTGGTTTGTTGCTTTTGGTTGATTATGTTTATTGTTGTTCGGATTGGTTTGTTACTTTTGGTTGATTAAGCATGTATTGCTATAGATGGATTACATTTGGTTATGCTTTATCGTTATAATGCCGGCATTTCGGTAACCTTGTATCATGCTATACTTTTGTTGTTATTGAGGAATCTTTTTGGTTTGTTTTGCAGACTAACCGACAATAGGGCCTCACAAACAATAATCTTCCCAGCTTCCCACCAAGCATGCACGAGGGGAAGGTAGTTCCAGCCAACCCGCTACCCATCCAACTTCTAAATTCATGGCCACCCACAAATGTCTTAGATTTTTGAATGCCGAGGAAAGAAGGCGATTTGAACTTTTTGGCAACAAAGAATGGTCCCCACCTCATGTTTTAGATTGGGATGCTATGGAATTGGCTAATATTGCAGTAGATATTCGGGAATTGATTAATCAACCAGGGTGGGACCAACTATTCTCCATTAATGAGCTTTCCTATCGAGTGCTGACACTGGAATTTTACTGCACCTTTCAGTTCCAGAAGACCAAGGTTTCAATTACTGAGCCAATGATTAAATTCAGACTGGGAGGGCAGAGATTCAACATGAGCATTACTGACCTTAGGGTGCATCTCGGGTTATATACTGAAGAGAAAGTACAGACCTTTGATTATCTAAACTCCGAGGTGGATTTTATTGAGTACGAGGTTGCTCCTCCTAGGGTTTGGCGGACCTTTGCACCCACTGCCGATAAGTATCAACCCAAGGTTTCTAAGGCATCCAACTTTGAGTCTTTCCCCTGCCGAGTGGTACACAACCTATTAGTTCACACTCTTACAGCTCGCCTGAGTAGCACAGGGGTGGTAAGCTTGCGAGATCTGTTTTTCCTACACTGCATGGTACAGAAGACCCGGTGCAATGCCGCACATGCCATCACACATTTTTTCTACGAGCAGTCTAAAAAAGGAGCATTAGGTACTTTACATGGTGGCATGTATGTCACAAGACTCGCTCATCGTCTGGGTGTGTTAGATGGCTGCCTACCTATGACGGTGGATGGTATGCCCAAGTTGTTGGGTATGGACACATTAAAGAGACTGAACCGAGAGAAAATAGCTGGGCTACAGGCAACTCCTATGGATTCAGATATACTAGAGGCAGCCCCTTCTCCTCCTCCTTCGGATATACCACCACCTCCACCGTCAGATTTTTAGAGTTCATCCACCGCCGCTGGGCCTTCAACCGCTGCTGCTACACCTTCTTCTTCTGCTGGACCTTCTTTTGTCCAAACTCCTGCATTCCGGGATTGGCGTCAGTCAGTTAATGTTGAGTGGGATGATTACAGGAAACCCACACTTTTAGAGCGTCAAATTTGTAGGATTGAAGGGAAGATAGGGAATATTGAGCTGAATCAAAATAAGATCTTAACCCAGCAGGACCAGCTGCAACAGTTTATACTTGACCAGACTACTTCTTTCCAAGCCCAGCTAGATCACAAGATCTTGAGACGGCAATGGCTGGAGCAATCTATGTTGGAGTTCTAGTGGTATCAAGGGTTTTACCCTTCGCAACCACCACCTCCACCATATCAACCACCTGCACCTGCACCTTAAGTTTATGTTTCCGATGATGAGACTAGCAGTGACAATTCCGGCGATGCACCGATTTTTTACTAGCCCACATTTTTATTTTGTTTTTATTTTATTTTCATTTCTTTACTTGTTTAATAATCTTTTTAGTTTTCTTTCTTTTTCATTGCTTTTGGACTTTTGTTATTTTCTTTAAGAACTGTTTCTTTTGTTTATTTATTTTATTTATTTATGTCTTAACCTTGTTTTTTCTTCATTTTGCATTTTAGATTTTTGTTTTAAGGCAAATCCTCCTTCACCATACTCTTGGCACCATTCTCATATTTATCCATTCATGGACATGAAAAGGGCAGTTTTTCTCTCTCTTCATTATTTCTTGTTTTGCACACACATTGGGGACAATGTGCGTCGTAAGTGTGGGGGAGAGGTATACTTTCTTGATTGAATTTTTATTATTTCATTCTTTCTATTTGATTCATTTGCCTCAATTAATTTCTGCAAATTATTTTTCTTTTTGGATTTAAGTAAGCTAGATTGTTGTAATAAGTGTGAATGGATGTGGTTTCCCTTTATATGTTGAACTAATTTGAGATTTCCTAAATGACAATTTCTTGTTGAGGTTAACTTAGTGATCTTGATCAATTGCTGAAGATCGATTGTAATAGCTATAGTTGGGTTGTGGATTGATGGAAATTGGACACATCTAAAGTTTAAAACCTTAGTTACATTTTTTATCATGTTATAATTCCTTAGATTCTTGAGTCGGACTTAGTATGACCCTTAAGTTTCTGACCCTTGAGTTGTTAAAAATAATAATAATAATAATAAATAAATAAATAATTCTAATTAAAGGAGCTTTGAAAATTTATCCCTGTTCCGCTGATTTTTACTCTTGAATTAAAACAAATGAGTTGGAATCATGAATAGTGCTAGTAGCCATTTGAACGGTGATTTTGGCTGAGTAACCGGGGGTCGGCATCACAAATGTTTACCTTCGCCTTAAAAGGTTAGTATCAGTTCAAACAAGTCGGGCTCCTTAAAATGTATATGCATGTATATATACATTTGAAAAAAAAAATAATAAGAAAATAGTTTGAGGGTTAGAGAACTTAAGAGAAAATTTACATTTTTCGTACTTTGCTCATGGCTTCCTAATTTTCTGGAATTTTATGCTCAATCTTTTAACTCTGGATTTTTAGGTTTTAGGTTTGTGATATTTTTTGTTTTGAAACTTCTTGATTCAGCTGTTATGATTATGAATCAGTTTTTGGTTGAGAAAGTGAGGTTTTTTTATTCGAGTATTGTCAAAACTTTACTTTTCTTTTTGAATATAGAGGGGTCCGTCATTTCTGCTTATTACAGTGATTTAGTTTGCTTGAGGACAAGCAAAAACTCAAGTGTGGGGGAATTTGATAAGTGCACAATTGATGATATTTTATTCCTATTTCTTAATATGATTATTATCCAATTGAGTTTAATTTGTTTGTTCAAAGTGTATTTTAGGGTTAATTTCAGGAATTCTCCGTATTTTGAGGCTTATGGTCATTTTGAAGGAATTACGGATGAAAGTAGAAGAAAATAGCAAAATTCATCAATGGACACGCCCATGGACATGGGCGTGTCAATGGACATGCCCTTGATGCTGCATATAGAAGCATTGACATGCCCAGTGACATGGGTGTGTCACCAAGCATGCCTTTTGCAATGTTTCACAGTAGCTGTGACACACCCAGTGACATGGGCGTGTCACTGGACGTGCTTTATGTTCAAAATCTCAGTGGCAATGACATGCCTAGTGACATGAGCGTGTCAATAGGCATGTCAGGTGAAATTATCTGCACTATAAAAGCTGCATTGAAGCACGAATTAAGGATCCGAATTTCATATTTTATAACCTAGAGCCGACTTCTGAAGCAAAGAGGAGAGTTTTGGAGCTGAGATTGAGGGTAAAGACATACTCTAAACAAGATCTAAATCAAGAATCAAGGATTGAAGTGAAGAAATACAAATTATTTGCCATGGATTGTTTGGTTTCTTTTATTCATTTTTCTTGTTCTGTTTTTCTGGTTTTGAATATGAACTAATTCATTCTCTATCTAGATATTGATGAACCCTAGCTTATTTGTATGGATTGAATAATTATATTTAGTTGAATCATTTGATTGAGTTGTTTTATTCTTATGATACTTAATTATCTATTTCCAATTGATAATAGCATGCTTATTGATTGGTTGCAATTTTCATAATATTGACTTGAGAAAGCTTGATATGAATTGAATACTCATAAGGGTTGAGGATTGATTGGAGTACTAGAGATAGACTTACAAGATCCTTTGGTTTATAGTTCCTTGTTCTTAATGCAAGATCTAATTAATTGTGTTTGAGAAGAGATTCCGGCACTCTACTTAGTGAATAGGGATTAATTCACTCGAGAGAGGTTTTAGTCTAAGTTAGAGGAATGCCAACTCAACTTTATTAAATGATTTAACTGAATTGATGTTCATAAATATCATTGAGGCTAGGGGGATTCAATATCTGGATAGTTTTATTACCATCAATCCTTTTTGCTCAACATTTAATTTCCCTTTACTTTCAGGCATTAGATTAATTATTTTTAATTACACCACATCACAAACCTATTGATTTGCTAAACAATGGTTAAGATTTGCACTAGTACTTGACCTTGTCCTCAGTGGAATGATAACTCACTCACTACTTTATTACTTGGTCAACCCGTGAACTTGCGGTATTGCTATAGCGTAGCTCGCACGCACCACTAACAAAGGTACTCTTTCTAAAAGTTCCTTCAAAGATAAAAAAGAATACAATAAAATGCTATGAATGTGGAAAATCAGGGCATATCAAGTCAGATTGCTTCAAATTGAAGTACAAAAAGAAGTGGGATAAAGAAAAGAAGAAATTACTCAAAGCTACATGGGATGACTCTTCCTCAAATGAAGAAGAAGAAGAAGATGAGGAAGAAATTGCTAATCTATGTCTCATGTCTATTTGTAATATCCCGGAATAGACCCTAAGAGTTTTGGAGTTATTGTTGTTGTATTTGGAATTAATGTATATGTGTATATGTGAAATATAAGGATAATATATGTAAGACATATACATATACATCACATATACATGGGATATATATAATGGTGAAGGATAAGTGAGTTGTATATATATTTGTATAACTAAATAATAATAATAATAATAAAGACAAAAAGAAAAGAGAAGAAGAAAATCAAAGAAGAATATGTGGTGGAGATTTAAAGTATTATTATTACTATTGTTATTGTTATTGTTATTGTTATTATTATTATTATTATTATATATATATATATGGATAAGGACAAAGGAAAGAAGTAGAAACTTCTTCTTCCTTCTACTCCTTCTTCGTCTTCTTCGTTCTTCTTGGCCGAGAGAGAGAGAGAGAGAGAGAGAGAGAGAGAGAGAGAGAGAAAGAGAGAAAGATGTGATTTTCTTACCAAATTTCTTAAGGAATTCAAGAGATTTGATGATAGAGATGAAGATTTGATAAAGGATTCAAGTAAGTATTTATTTCTTTAAATTGATTTTCATTGTTTGAGTTGGGTTTGGTATGGTTGATGTGTGATGATGATGATATTGAAAGATTTAAGTATATATATGTGTTGATTTGGTAATTGGATGATGATAATATGATTATTTGTGAAGATGATGATGAATTGTTGAATAAGGGTTGAGTTTAATGAAATTTGGGGATTTGATAAATTGGTATATGAATGATGTTTATAATGATGATTGGTGTGTGTTTTGAGTGTTGTTGATGTTTTGGTAAGTTTGTTATGGTTTTTGGGTGTGTTTGATGAAGATTGTTTGAAGTGAGTAATGATAAAAAGATGGGTATTGTTGGATGTTGTTGTGTGTTGACCGGAATCTAGGTTTTTAGTCGGACACGCCCATAGACACGGCCAGTTTGTTAGGCGTGTCGTTGGTTCTGTTTTCTGGAGTTGGTAGCACGAGCAGTGACACGCCCATGTTATTGAGCGTGTCATAAGTTCTGTGTGGCAGTAGAATTGACACGACCAGTAACACGCCCGTGTTATTGAGCGTGTCATAGCTACTGTGAGTTTGGAGAATTGACACGGCCATGAGCACGCTCTTGTTGATTGGACGTGTTGATGTTTTTGAGATACAGAATGTATTACATGCCCAGTGACATGCCCGTGGTTATGAGCGTGTCAATGTTTCTGTGTTGTGGAGTTAGGGCACAATCAGGGACACGCCCGTGTTGATGAGCGTGTCATGTGTTGAGTTTGCCCTAATTGATTCTTATTTGTATTATCTCATGTGTATTTCTAAGTGAGTGTGTATGATTACTTTTGGATTAGGTTTTAAGAGATGGAATTGCCCCTAATCCAAGTATTGAAAGATCTATGGAAGAGAAGTTATATGGGAGTGAGTTCTTTAGAGGTAAGTACAAAACCCTATTGGATTGCATATAAGTATATTGTTAAAATAAATATTAATATTGTATATGCAATGAAAAGATAAGAGATATGATAATACATTAATACATATAAGATGTGAAAGCATTCAATATATATATGTTATGAAATGTGAAAGATGTGAGGATATGATTTGTATGATGTGTATTCCAATTTATATGGTAATGCAATTGATTGTGCATACTTGAGTAATGAATGATTATGTATATAAATATCAAAGATGAACTATGAAATGTGATAATGTGATATTGTGATGAACTATGAAATGTGATAATGTGATATTGTGGTGAACTATGAAATGTGATAATGTGATATTGTGATGAACTATGAAATGTGATAATGTGATATTGTGGTGAACTATGAAATGTGATAATGTGATATTGTGATGAACTATGAAATGTGATAATGTGATATTGTGGTGAACTATGAAATGTGATAATGTGATATTGTGATGAACTATGAAATGTGATAATGTGATATTGTGGTGAACTATGAAATGTGATATTGTGATGGAATATGAAATGTAAATTGAGAGGTGATGATGTATAAAGCCATTGTGGTTGGCTATGATATTGAGAATGAGATAAATGAGGCATGTTTTGCCTAAATGATGCCATTGTGGTTGGCTATGATGATGTAAATGATGATGAGAATGAGAATGAAATTGATAATGAAATAATAAATGAATTGTGTGGCTAATGTGTTATTCATTTTCAGAGTTTTGTTGTTGGTGGCATGCCTAATAAGTGTAACAATCTCTTGAAGTTAGGTTGGATTGAATCCTTGAAGCCTAATTGAGATGTTACCACCCTTGAAGCTTGGTTGAACTTAATCCTTGAAGCCTAGTTGGGTATATGATATTGATAAATGTGATAACAAAACCAAAGCATTAACTCTGAACTTTGAATGACATATTAGTGTCTTTTGGGCCCGAGTCTGTCTTTGTTGTTAATGTGATGTATATACAAGTTGAAATAAATGAGTGATGGGATCTATGTTGCCTTTGTTGGAAATGTGAGTTGTGAATGATGAATTGTGGTTAGTAATATGATTATATAACATACATGAATTATTGAAAGGAGATATGGTTTGTGAAGTTATATGCAATATGCGATTATAAAGTATAAAATGATATATATGATATGTATGAGGTGAAATTGGTAAGTATCATAATATGAAGGTTCTATCAATTTATTGAATTATGTTTGATGGTTATGTTATATGTGTAAATGTATATCCTCTATAAGGTTAATAGGATTATATGAAGAATGCATTGAAAAAAAGGAAAACAGAGTAAGAAAATGTTAAAACATGAGACTAAACATATGAGGTATGTTTCCTTTATATTGTATATTTTAATGGTTACTTGTACTACTAAACTTTCGAGCTTAGCGCGGTTATCTTAATCGCGCAGGTATATAGGTGATGAAGCTGGAGATAAGCTACTATGTCATAACGAGGACAAGTATAGTTCGAGACCAACTAGATGGTGGTGCATGCATGTAATTATACTGTATTTTCATAAGAATGTATTCATTTGTATAAATGAATCTTTGGAAGAAACAATGTAACTTATATTTATGTATTACCATGATAAGAATAACCATTTTGTAAATACTTTCATATGATTTAAATGTATTATGGTTTTAAAAATTAAAGTAAAGAGTTATAATGGTGATGAAAAGTGACATTCTTATACTCTATATACATATTGTATGTGTACTTGGTATATGTACAGTATTTATATGGGGTATCGGGGTGTTACAATTATTTTGGTATCAGAGCTTAGGTTTCGAGATTCTCGGCCTAAGTAAATTTACAAAGAAAAGTTTAAAAAAAAATGATGATAAATGAAAATGAAAAGAATGAAAATTTTGATACATGCACATGCATTAACACCTAGGTTGGTCTCGGATGTGGCATAATATGATTTGTAAAATATTTGTGTTACATGAGATGTTTAATATAGTTGATGATATATGTGTATACTATGTTGATGTGAGAAGAAACCAATGTTGTTGGCAATGATGTTGGAAATGAATTATAATTGAGGCATAGTGCCTAATTATTTATGAGAAACGAATTACGAAATGTAATGTGAAATATGCATGTTGATGAGACATATGAAAAATGTTATGTCATGTGCAACATGGAATGTAATATTGATGTTTATGAGTAATATTATGTATGACATAATATGAATTGAAAAATAAAGAAATGGAAAGGAAAACAAAGTTGGAAATGAGTTGAAAATCAAATTAAGATAAGAGTATGTACTCTTTCTTCTATACTTTAAACCTCTTTATAAGAAAGTTTATGTTGAGTTTGCTAGACAGAGGAAATAATGTCGAATTGTGAATATTGAAAGTTATGTTATTTAAATAAAGAGAGTATGGTGGTATATTGAACGAGTTGATGGGTATAAACAAAGTTTGACCATTTATGATTTGAATATGTAAAGTTAAAGTTTAAAAGAAAAAGAGATGATGTTGGTTAAATAAGGAAATATAATGGTGTTGTTGCATTGCTGTTTTAAATGCAAACATTGTGATTTTAATGTTAGAAATGCGATACGCTTGAGTGTTGTTAAAGCTCATATTAATGGTGGAAAGATGTGATAATTAGATTTTTGGAAATGAGCTTTAATATTTGTGAAAAGAATATACTTTGAGGTTGTTTTGTAATGTGTATATATAAGATGTTTTTTTTAAGTTGATATTAAGAACATAAGATGAGTGAATGGAAGTTTAAGTAAAGTAGTAAGTTGTGAAATTATAGTGTTAATGGAATTTGGGTAAAGACTATTTGAGTATTGATAATCTTAATGTAAGTTAAACCCATGAGCTTGTGGAATGAATATTACTGTATATGAGAGTACTATTAAATTGAATAATGTGATTGATAGTATGAGAATGATTATGCTTGCATTGACAAACCTGAGCAAAGCTAGGTCATGGGATAATATTGACAGTAAGAAATGGGATGGATCAATGTGGATTTAAGAAATTGAGATTTGTCATAATTAGACTTGGAGAGTATAAAGAGATTATTGAGCCTAATGTATATATGAGTGGATGTAATGTACATGTGTATAGATATTTGAGTAATATATATATATACATATATATCTATGTGTTGAAGAATAAACTAATGGATGTATAGATGGTATACTAATGCATTTAAAAATATATGTGAGAGAGATGTCACCTTAGTAGCGTGACTAAGATTTTGTGAAGTAATATCATGGTGATAATGTATATGTGTTGGGTTGATAAACAACTTAAGTCATGTCAAAAAGGGATAAAAATGATGTTGTTCACGGAATAGTAAAATGTTAAATTGTGTTGAAAATATGTAAAAGAGGAATTAAATATCATTATATGATTATGTGTATACATGTATAGAAAATGTGGAATGAGTTTTTGATATGAATGTAATTGTAAAATGTAAGAAATGTGGAAAGTAAATCACATTGTGAATGTGATTTATGGATGTGTTATATAATTGCATATTTGATGTATATTGGAAATGACATTGCATGTAGTAGTGGACCTAAGAGAGATTAGGCCTTGATTGACGTAAAGAGTATGTGATGAAATGAAAATAAGAATAAACTTAAGAAATGTTGGATAGTGAAATGGTTATGGAAATAGGGATTAATTTGGGAAATGGTGGACAGTAATATTGTTATGATAATAACTGAATTTGGCTATCATAAATGTTATGAGCCAAAGTATTTGTGTGAGGAAATGTTCTGTGTATATAAATTTAATAAGAAATTATAAGGGAAAAAGAAAGTATAAAGAATGAAATTTATGTAAGATCTGTATAAGATTGAATGATGTGTGAAGGAGAGGTTAAGGATAATATTGTTGTATATGAGACATGCAAATGGTGATCACATAATTAAGAGTAAATTGTGTTGAGATAGAGTTGACATATGTTAATTTTGGATGTAGTAAAGTTTGGAGAATGGAGATATAATATTTGTGATGCAACTTAGTAGTATAATTGGAAAGTTGGAAATAAAATAATAGAGGAACAGTATTGATTTATAAGTTTCAGATGTGATCATTAATCTCCTATGGTCATATAGTGTATTTATGGTATTTGGCCGATTAACTTTGTTATCCACAGAATTGAGACTAAGAAAGTATAACTGTAATACTACTTTGGTAAGATTGATAATTATGTTTCTAGAAACATGATTAACGGTTATGATTGATGAAGTGTATTTTATGGTTTTTGTGTTAGCAATTTGGTTATAATTCTGGAAAAGAAAAGACAGAAAGAGAATTGTGGAAATACTTTAAGTTATGAGTAATGTGAGAAAAAGGTAATTATTGTTAATATAGTAATGATATGATAAGTGAGAAGATGATAATGAAAGAAGATTGCAGAATGTGTTTGAGAGCTATATTGATTATGTTTATGGTATACGGTGAATAAGTGGATGGGTTTAAAATTTGAGTGAGTAAACTATGAATGATAAGCATGGTATGAGATAATTATGAAATTTGGTGGAATTGTATTGAGATAATGAAAGATAAACTATGTGTATATTGAAAGATAAATTAAAGTGGATGGTTATTCATGATAAATTTAGATAAGTGAACTATTGATTTGAATCAAACAAGATTATGATGTTAAGATATTGTGGAGAATAAATCAATTGATCTGGATTTTTGCTATAATTATGAATTATTATTGAGATTTAATATGTATGGTTGTGCTAAAGGCATAAGAGATAAATAATGATGTATACAATGTAAAATTTTGATAGATGAACGGACATGAATTAATTGAATTATATCAATTTTAATGATGAGAAAAAGGAAGAAGTTGATTTCCTGTAAAGTAAGTTCAAAAACATTGTATTAATATTGATATTAAGTGAGAAAATACTAGAGAAGGAATGAAGTGTATGAGAAATAAGAATATTATTATCAATGAAGGTTTGATAAATGTTTGTTTGTAAGGATGATTGTAATGATGGGATAATTAATATTAAGATATAAGTTTATGATCTTGAAAGTTAAAGTTAAGAGAATAGTTATAAAGAGATGAAGTGATAAAATATTTTGAATGTAATAATGGAATGTAACATAAGTATGTTAAAGGATGATTGAATTTTTGCATATAGATAAGGTATTTGAGAGTATAATGAGTTATTTTGAATATTGGATGAGAATGTAATAAGGTATAAAGATTTTTATCGTGACAAGTTGTGGAATTGAATAATATAATTGACTCTAAGGGGGAGAGGGCAAACTATGTGATTTGATGAAAATTTTAAATGGTGTATTGGTAAGAATGGAATGTTATTGTACTGAGTAATTTCGAGGACGAAATTTTTTTTAGGGGGAGAGAATTGTAATATCCCGGAATAGACCCTAAGAGTTTTGGAGTTATTGTTGTTGTATTTGGAATTAATGTATATGTGTATATGTGAAATATAAGGATAATATATGTAAGACATATACATATACATCACATATACATGGGATATATATAATGGTGAAGGATAAGTGAGTTGTATATATATTTGTATAACTAAATAATAATAATAATAATAAAGACAAAAAGAAAAGAGAAGAAGAAAATCAAAGAAGAATATGTGGTGGAGATTTAAAGTATTATTATTACTATTGTTATTGTTATTGTTATTATTATTATTATTATTATTATTATATATATGGATAAGGACAAAGGAAAGAAGTAGAAACTTCTTCTTCCTTCTACTCCTTCTTCGTCTTCTTCGTTCTTCTTGGCCGAGAGAGAGAGAGAGAGAGAGAGAGAGAGAGAGAGAAAGAGAGAAAGATGTGATTTTCTTACCAAATTTCTTAAGGAATTCAAGAGATTTGATGATAGAGATGAAGATTTGATAAAGGATTCAAGTAAGTATTTATTTCTTTAAATTGATTTTCATTGTTTGAGTTGGGTTTGGTATGGTTGATGTGTGATGATGATGATATTGAAAGATTTAAGTATATATATGTGTTGATTTGGTAATTGGATGATGATAATATGATTATTTGTGAAGATGATGATGAATTGTTGAATAAGGGTTGAGTTTAATGAAATTTGGGGATTTGATAAATTGGTATATGAATGATGTTTATAATGATGATTGGTGTGTGTTTTGAGTGTTGTTGATGTTTTGGTAAGTTTGTTATGGTTTTTGGGTGTGTTTGATGAAGATTGTTTGAAGTGAGTAATGATAAAAAGATGGGTATTGTAGGATGTTGTTGTGTGTTGACCGGAATCTGGGTTTTTAGTCGGACACGCCCAGAGACACGGCCAGTTTGTTAGGCGTGTCGTTGGTTCTGTTTTCTGGAGTTGGTAGCACGAGCAGTGACACGCCCATGTTATTGAGCGTATCATAAGTTCTGTGTGGCAGTAGAATTGACACGACCAGTAACACGCCCGTGTTATTGAGCGTGTCATAGCTACTGTGAGTTTGGAGAATTGACACGGCCATGATCACACTCTTGTTGATTGGACGTGTTGATGTTTTTGAGATACAGAATGTATTACACGCCCAGTGACACGCCCGTGGTTATGAGCGTGTCAATGTTTCTGTGTTGTGGAGTTAGGGCACGATCAGGGACACGCCCGTGTTGATGAGCGTGTCATGTGTTGAGTTTGCCCTAATTGATTCTTATTTGTATTATCTCATGTGTATTTCTAAGTGAGTGTGTATGATTACTTTTGGATTAGGTTTTAAGAGATGGAATTGCCCCTAATCCAAGTATTGAAAGATCTATGGAAGAGAAGTTATATGGGAGTGAGTTCTTTAGAGGTAAGTACAAAACCCTATTGGATTGCATATAAGTATATTGTTAAAATAAATATTAATATTGTATATGCAATGAAAAGATAAGAGATATGATAATACATTAATACATATAAGATGTGAAAGCATTCAATATATATATGTTATGAAATGTGAAAGATGTGAGGATATGATTTGTATGATGTGTATTCCAATTTATATGGTAATGCAATTGATTGTGCATACTTGAGTAATGAATGATTATGTATATAAATATCAAAGATGAACTATGAAATGTGATAATGTGATATTGTGATGAACTATGAAATGTGATAATGTGATATTGTGGTGAACTATGAAATGTGATAATGTGATATTGTGATGAACTATGAAATGTGATAATGTGATATTGTGGTGAACTATGAAATGTGATAATGTGATATTGTGATGAACTATGAAATGTGATAATGTGATATTGTGGTGAACTATGAAATGTGATAATGTGATATTGTGATGAACTATGAAATGTGATAATGTGATATTGTGGTGAACTATGAAATGTGATATTGTGATGGAATATGAAATGTAAATTGAGAGGTGATGATGTATAAAGCCATTGTGGTTGGCTATGATATTGAGAATGAGATAAATGAGGCATGTTTTGCCTAAATGATGCCATTGTGGTTGGCTATGATGATGTAAATGATGATGAGAATGAGAATGAAATTGATAATGAAATAATAAATGAATTGTGTGGCTAATGTGTTATTCATTTTCAGAGTTTTGTTGTTGGTGGCATGCCTAATAAGTGTAACAATCTCTTGAAGTTAGGTTGGATTGAATCCTTGAAGCCTAATTGAGATGTTACCACCCTTGAAGCTTGGTTGAACTTAATCCTTGAAGCCTAGTTGGGTATATGATATTGATAAATGTGATAACAAAACCAAAGCATTAACTCTGAACTTTGAATGACATATTAGTGTCTTTTGGGCCCGAGTCTGTCTTTGTTGTTAATGTGATGTATATACAAGTTGAAATAAATGAGTGATGGGATCTATGTTGCCTTTGTTGGAAATGTGAGTTGTGAATGATGAATTGTGGTTAGTAATATGATTATATAACATACATGAATTATTGAAAGGATATATGGTTTGTGAAGTTATATGCAATATGCGATTATAAAGTATAAAATGATATATATGATATGTATGAGGTGAAATTGGTAAGTATCATAATATGAAGGTTCTATCAATTTATTGAATTATGTTTGATGGTTATGTTATATGTGTATATGTATATCCTCTATAAGGTTAATAGGATTATATGAAGAATGCATTGAAAAAAAGGAAAACAGAGTAAGAAAATGTTAAAACATGAGACTAAACATATGAGGTATGTTTCCTTTATATTGTATATTTTAATGGTTACTTGTACTACTAAGCTTTCGAGCTTAGCGCGGTTATCTTAATCGCGCAGGTATATAGGTGATGAAGCTGGAGATAAGCTACTATGTCATAACGAGGACAAGTATAGTTCGAGACCAACTAGATGGTGGTGCATGCATGTAATTATACTGTATTTTCATAAGAATGTATTCATTTGTATAAATGAATCTTTGGAAGAAACAATGTAACTTATATTTATGTATTACCATGATAAGAATAACCATTTTGTAAATACTTTCATATGATTTAAATGTATTATGGTTTTAAAAATTAAAGTAAAGAGTTATAATGGTGATGAAAAGTGACATTCTTATACTCTATATACATATTGTATGTGTACTTGGTATATGTACAGTATTTATATGGGGTATCGGGGTGTTACACTATTAAGGATAAAAAAAGACTCCAATGAGGTAGGTACTCAACCCTTGAATTTAATTGAATATGATGATAATGCTTTAGATGATAATGATATAATTGAACATATGAATCTTATGATAGAAAAATATTTTTCTAAGATGAAATTTTATAAGGATAAATGCTCTAAGCTAGAAAAAGACTTTGTTATCTTAAAAAATTATACCTTAGAATTAAAGATCTCAAATGAACAATTATTGAAATCACTTGATACAATGAATAAAGATTCACATAACTTAGAAATTGTGATCAAGGAAAATGAAACTTTGAAGCATAAACTAAAGGAACTTAAGGAATCAATTTCAAAATTATATAGGAAAAGAAGCATTAGATACATTAATTGATATTCAAATGTCACCTTCCTTGAAACATGATTTAGGCTTCAATGGATCATTCAATACTACATATAGAACACCCATATTTGTAAAAGCATCTATAACTCAAACCTCTAGTGTTGAAGTTGTAAAGAACACCAATGCACAAACTAAGCCTAAAAATCCTAAAAGGATTATATTGGGTAAATAAAACTCTAGAACTAAGGTTCTAAGAGCAAATCATGCATTCATGTACACTAGGCATGAACACAAACATAAAAATGCACAAAAACAAACTCATACGTGTAATTATGTGTATAGTTCATTGAATTTCAATGGAAAAGTGCATAAGTATAGAACATTGTATAAATGCAAATATTGTATGAAATTTAGTCATAAGAGCACATTTTGCTATATCAGGAAGGCTTATCTCAAGTTAGAGGATCCTTCTACTACTAACCCCTAAGGACCCAACTTCATTTGGGTACCTAAAAGAAGATAAACATTATTATTTTTGTATGTATGTCTAAAATCTACTATCAATGAGAGTTCTTGGTTTATGGATAATGGATGTTCAAGGCATATGGCAGAGAATGCAAAGCTTTTTATAACTCTCACTTATAAGCATGGAGGTAATGTTACTTTTGGAAATAATGCTAAATGTAAAATAATTGGCATTGGCTCCATTGGCATGCTTGGTAAAAAATTAATTGAAAATTTTTGGCTTGTTGATGGGTTGAAACATAATTTGCTTATTGTAAGTCAATTGTGTGATAAAGGATATAATGCAAATTTTGATTCCAAAGGATGAAAAGTTACAAATTTAAATGGTGAAATTGCATTCAAAGGAGCTATAATCAGTAACACATATAGAATTGATATAAATTCCAACAATACATTTGAATGTTTGATTTCTATTTATAATGATGCTTGGTTGTGGCATAGAAGACTAGGACATGCTAGTATATATCATTTGCAATGCATTAGTAAAGAAGAGCTAATTGATGGTCTTTCCAAAGTCAAATTTAACAAAGATGGAACATGTGAACCTTGTCAATTTGGTAAGCAACATAAAAGCTCATTTAAATCTAAAAATGTTGTAAGTACATCTAGACCTTTGGAACTTATTCATTTAGATTTATTTGGAGCAAATAGAGTTGCTAGCCTAGGTGAAAAATTATATGCTTTTGTACTTGTGGATGACTACTCAAGGTTTACATGTATAAATAGCTCAAAAGAATCAAGCTTTTAACCGTTTTAAAATATTTGCAAAAAGAGTTCAAAATAAAAAAGGCTATATGATTACATCTATTAGAAGTGATCATGGCAAAGAATTTAAAAATATAAATTTTAAAAAATTTTGCTTGAACTTGGTATTTCGCATAACTTTTCGGCTCCTAGAACACCATAACAAAATGGTGTGGTTTAAAGGAAAAATAGAACTTTATTTGAAGTGGCTAGAACAATGCTCAGTGAGTATGAACTACCATCTTACTTTTGGGTGGAAGCTATTAATACTGCTTATTACATTTCAAATCGTGTCAATAAAAGCCCTTTGATAAATAAAACTTCTTATGCGCTATGGAATAGAAGAATACCTAGAATTTCATACCTTAGAGTATTTAGATGCAAATGCTTTATATTAAACACCAAGGATAATCTTGAAAAATTTTCATCCAAATCAAATGAAGGCATATTTTTAGGATATTCTTCATTTAGCAAAGCATATAGAGTATTCAATAAAAGAACTCTAGTGGCTGAAGAATTAATGCATGTTGTTTTTGATGAATCTTCTAAACTTGATAAAAGAAAAGGTAGTGTTCTTGATGATTTTATAGGTACACTTGAACAAATTGATGCTCTAAAGAATAATCATGATGAACAAGATGAGGAGACTCAAGAGCTACCTAAGGATTGGGAATACAGGAAAGATCATCCAAAAGAACTCATCATTGGTGAAACATCAAAGGAAGTAACTACTAGATCCAAACTTAAACACTTAGATGTTAATTTTACTTTTGTTTCTCAAATTGAGCCAAGGACAATTGATGAGGCTCTTAGTGCTGAATGTTGGGTGATTGCTATGTAAGATGAACTCAACCAATTTGAGAGAAATAATGTGTGGGAACTTATTCCTAGACCTAAGGATCATCCAATTATTCGATGTAAATGGGTATATAGGAATAAGCTTGATGAAAATAGTCTCATCACTAGAAATAAAGCTAGATTAGTAGCCAAAGGGTATAACCAAGATGAAGGCATAGACTATGATGAGACATTTACCCCCGTTGCTAGATTAGAAGCTATTAGGATACTACTTGCATTCACATGTCACATGAATTTTAAGCTTTTTCAAATGGATGTTAAAAGTGAATTTCTAAATGGATTTATCAATGAAGAAGTTTATGTTGAATAAACTCCCGATTTTGAAGATTTTAAATTTCCAAATCATGTTTTTAAACTTACAAAAGCACTATATGGATTGAAACAAGCTCCAAGAGCTTGGTACGATAAACTTAGTGCATATTTTCTTGAAAATAATTTTTCAAAAGACAAAGGTGACACAACTCTTTTTGTTAAAAAGAATAAGCATAATATATTAATTGTGCCAATTTATGTTGATGACATTATATTTAGTGCTACTAATGAATCCTTATGCAAAGAATTTGCTTCTTGTATGACTAGGGAATTTGAAATGAGCATGATGGGTGAACTCAAATTCTTCCTTGGGCTACAAATCAAGCAATGCAAAGATGGGATCTTCATTATCCAATCAAAGTACAGAAGGAAACTGCTCAAGAAATTTGGAATGGATGGTTGCAAGTCAAGCAAAGCTCCTATGAGCACATCTCTAAAGCTTGACAAGGATGAAAGTGGTAAGGAAGTAGATGAGAAGAAATATCAAAGTATTATCGAATCTTTAATTTACTTAACTAGATCTAGACCTAATATAATAAATAGTGTTTGTTTGTGTGCTAGATTTAAATCATGCCCTAGGAAATCTCATTTGAATGCTACTAAATGAATTTTGAAATACTTGAATGGCACATTGCATTTAGGACTTTGGTATCCTGGGAATACATCATTCGACATATTAGGATTTCAGATGCCGTTTATGCCTGTAGTCTTTTAGATAGAAAGAGTACAACCGGAGCATGTCATTTTCTTAATGAATGCCTAGTTCCTTGGTTTAGCAAGAAACAAGTGACGGTTGCCCTATCTACGGCCGAAGCCAAATATGTTATTCCATGTTTTTGTTGTACTCAAGTTCTTTGGATGGAACAACAATTATTTGACTAAGAAAATTCTTTTGAACACATTCTCATTAAGTGTGATAACATTAGTGACATAAATTTATCCAAAAATCCAATTCAACATTCTAGGTCAAAACATATAGATATTAGGCATTATTTCTTAAGAGACAATGTCCAAAATCAAAATGTTGTCATGGAATTCATTGATACACAAAATTAACTTGCTGACATATTCACCAAACCCCTAAATGAAGAAAGGTTGAACTTCGTAAAACAACACTTAGGAATGTTAGATGGGAGCACAATTTCATAAGCTCAAAACTACTTGAAAAACTGTACTTTACTTGATCCAAAATTTCAAATCAATATCTATTTTTATTCATATATTTGTATCTTCACTTTAAAAATATCCTTTTCCTTAAAAAAATTTGATTTTTAAGAGTTTCCCGATCGGACCATCCTTTAGTCCGACCGCACTTATTAGAAAATTCTTGATTTCATTTTTTTTATAAAAGTATGACCATACTTTCTATGGTATAATCAAAATTTTTCAAAATTTTATGACCATTATACTTAAAAGTTAAATTTCATTCAGTCCTTACATAGTCCGACCATACTTTTTAAAATTTTCAAATTTCACCACCGGACTTTACCTCTGAATTTAAAAATTTCTAGCCGTTGGAACTCAATCAAAATGTGCATATTTTATCTTCAACAACTATAAACGGCTATTTTTCATCCTAAACACTATAAATACCCCCCCCCCTCAGTATTAGTTTTTTACTTTCTTTTATCAAACTATAAACACTTAAATATTAAAAAAAACTCAAACTTACTTGAATCAAACTCTCTTCTTCATCTATTCTTTCTTAAACTAAACAATGGCACCTAAAGAACACAAGAAGAAGGCTTTAAGAGCTGAAAAAGGAAAGAGAATTGCTACCCCTTCTCAACAAGAAGAAGATCATAGAAGAAGCCACAAGATAAGGTTCAAAGATGAAGAAGAAAGACAAAGGTATGTTATCCTAAAAGATAAACTTGTAGAACCAAACCGTCTCTTCTCCTCCCACACTCAAGAATCATTAGGGATTAAGAATGATATTAGGGGTCGTCTTAAAACCTTGGGATGGGAAAAGTTCATGTTCTTGGAGCGTTATGATATTGGTTGGGAATCCTTGACAAAGGATTCCTAACAACCTTGGTTGTTAGCAAAAAGAGCACAAATCCCTTAAGCTTTTATGGTGTTTTCTTTAGATTATTCAACCAAGAATATGGCCTTACCCTATAAGATTTCTCATCCATTTGGGGCTTTAAAATTGAAGGCATCTCTCAAATCTCTACCTGTTCCCTAAATCCTGAAGTTCAACTCAAATTTTGAAAAGAAATTTCCATTGAAGCCTCTCTCTCCATAAACAATCCAATGCCAAGAACCTTAGAACCCTCGCTTATTGGATGTTGAATAGGATTGTCACCTATACCATTAGTGCTAGGGTGAGAGCAATGAGAAAGTCACCCAAAAGGACTTACTCTTCCTCTTTTGCTTGATTAGAGGTCAAGCCATCCAAATGGAAAAATTCATCATTGACACTTTTCTACACATTAGGAAAACTAGATCCCACCAAAAAATCCATAAACATAGGCTATCTCAAACATGCCAAAAGTATTAGGGATGATGATGGGAACTACATCTGCATACTAGGAGCACTAGGTACTAGGGCTCAACAAAGAAAAAGACTAAGGATTGTAGAGGAAGGTGAAGAGACTTTCTAAATGGAATTCCTAAGAACCCTAACTCCAAGACCTTAATCCTCCATCCTTAAACTTCTTCAAGACATTCAAGGACAAATGAGCTTATAAAGCTCAAGGATAGACAAGATTACAAGTGACATCTCTCATCTTCACCTTGACATTCAATCCATCCCAGAAGCATTAGGATTACCAAAATGCTTTAAAGATGAACCTAGTTTATCACCCTTTATTCATGGTTCCTATCCTCAAGAAGAAAAAGAAGAAGTTGATACCTCTCAACCAAGGAAAGTTGAGGAAGGAGATCATAGAGAAGATGAACATGGAGAAGAAGAGGGAGATGAAGAAGAAGAAGAGGATGAAGAAAGTGAAAATGATGATTAGACCTTAGATTTTCTTTCACATTGTACTTATGTTTGTCTAAATTTATGAAATTGTTATTGAATTTTGCTTTATTAAATTACTTTTGGTGTCTAACTCAATGCATTAAAATTACATGTTTCCTTTATTTTTACCTTTGTCAAAGGGGGAGAACAACTTAAAAAATTGAATTGAATAAAAAACTTGAATGCACTAATTACATTTGAATTAGAAAATTGTAAAATAATCAATTCAAATGAAGCATTCATTAAGGGGAAGCATATTAAACATTTGTTGCACTTTTAGAGTTTCAAATTCAATTTAATTGCCAAAGTCAAAAAGGGAGAGATTGTTAACCAAACCCTCCTATTTTTATCTTAGGCAATCAAATTAAATTTACCTAACACTTGCACCAAGTTTCATTTTGCAGGAAGTTATTTCCTTTGAAGGAAATATGAAAAGTCTAATTGGACCATATGTCATACCGATTAGACCCTTGAATGAGAAAAGAGCTAAATCACATAGAAAGCTTCACGGTCAGAAGTACTCCCATTTTCTCAGAGTACCACATAAGTCCAATTAGAATCAATGATATTCGGACTGGAACATACAAGCCAATTTTCTCCAGTCAAGGGTAAGAGCAAAAATTGGACGGACCAAGAAAAGTCCAACCGGACTTGATGCAAGACCGATCGGACTATTTAAAAATTACTCTAAGTCAGAAGTCGTCGGATCTCTACTCAATAAGTGAAAGCCACGTGGACTAACCATTAGAAAAGCATTAAGCATAATTTTAATCATTCCGACTGGACCATGCATAATTTCGAGTGGACCACACTACTTTCGACCGGACCTTTATAAGTCTGATCAGAAAATTGCTCTAACAGACAAATTAGTGAAAGAAAAGAATCAAACATGTTAGTCCAAACTTCAATCGGCTAATTCTTAACTTGAAGGCTATAAATATCTTATGTAACTTCATGTTTAAGAAGGTTTTTGATTTGTAATAGCATTCTTAAATATCTTTCTTTCTTTTGCATCAAAATCACTTTTTGAATTAATTGAGTGTTGGGTGTGAGCATTAAACACCATCTTTAACTTTGAGTGTGAGCTTGGAAACACTTAGGTTGTGAGAGTGAGCCTGGGAAAACTCTTGTAAGGGTTGTGAGGAAGTAATCTCAAACCATTGTAAGTAGTTTGGTGTGAGCTAGAGAAAACACCAAGTTAGGGTTAAGCTTGTAAAAACTCAAAGCTAGTGGAACCTTAACAAGTTGTTAAGAAAGTGGATGTAGGATTAAGGTAAATCTGAACCACTATAAATCTTTGTGTTCCATCTTCTACTTAATCTTCTTTTACACTTCTTTTTAATATTTGAATTTTTTGAATTAACTATCTTTTCTTAAGCCAACCAATTCACCCCCCTCGTGGTTGCTATATTAGGACAGCAATTAATTTTATGCATTGACATTATATTATGAATGACAATTGATATAATGCGTGAGCAAAACAAAATATGACATCTATAATGGATAAAAATAAAATATTATAATCCTGAAATTGCATACATAGGGCAGCTTTGACTCTAACTCTTATAGTAACTAGGTTAAGTAGAAATCCCCAAGTAATTTATTAAAACTCCAAAAATGCATTCGCAGAGAAGCATTAGCTCATCCTTTATGGGGATGACTAAGCACAAATCTTTAAAGTAATAAATTTAAATAAATAATAGAATAACAATAAATTGAAATAATTAAAAATAAATAGCAATAAACTGAAATAATTAAAAATAAGTACAAACTTAAAATGGTTAAGAAATCTAATAAAAAAATTAAATATAAACAATTTAATTTAAAGAAATAAGAAAACCAATTATATGGCTTTTAAAGGCTTGCTATTAATAGTGAAATTCCAAGTATGCCTACTTATCTCATTTTTATGAGAATCAGAGCCCTAATTAGCTTACACATTTGATTTCAAAGGGTGGGTTTAATTCATGTTTAGTTATGTTATCAAATTTTGAAAAAGATTGAGTTAGGAAATTTATCTCTCTAAAGATTTCCTATTGACTGACTTAAAGCTTGGGGTGCTTTTCCACTCTTTAATGCAGCCTTAGGCTTGAGGGAATTTCTTGACTTATTATGAAGAAAAAAAATTTTTGGAGCACAATTTTAATTGGAAAAATTAATTTAGAGAATTATTTTTTTGATGAAAAATTGAAAAAATAATTTTAGCTTAATGGTTATAGAATTTTTAGATTTTTGGATCAATTGGCTAAGAAATTTTTTGACTCATTTTTTGAAAAAGGAATCCTTATTTATAATGCAAATTTCAGGTTAAAAATTAGTTTTTAGAGGGTCCTTGTTGTGCAAGTATTAGACGGCAGTTGCGGCTGACCGCGTGCTCTATTTTGGCCTATTTTTCCTGTTTTTAGGCCCGTTTGATCTTTGATTTGTGTGATTCTAGTTGTGTTGGATTCAATATAATATGGGATTTAATTTAGAATAAAAATTGAGAATGTTTCTATAGGTCTAAAATTGAGGGTTCTCGAGGACCATTTTGGGCTCGTTTGAACTTCGATTTGTGCGATTTTAATTTATTAGAACCATGATCATATGCACTTCAATTCAGGTGCAAAATTAGGGGTTTCAAATGGTTACTTATTCTTGATGGTCACTTTATTCATCTAGCAATAATCAATAAGTAACCACAAAGTATCATCCTTATATTACAAATAGAACATGCACCGTCCACAGTGACATACTAGGGTGAATAAACCCTTTATCAAGTAACACCTACAACTAAACCTTTAATTCTTTCAATTTTATGAGTGTCATTTGATAAGGAGTAATAAAAATGGGTGTAGTACTTGGTATCACATCACCAAACTCCACTTTTCTCTCAGGAAATAACCTTGGCAACTCATCTAGGAACACATCATGAAACTCAAAAGTTGTAGGAATACTATCAAGATTAGGCCTCTTAGCATTGTTATCCACTAAATGAGCTAAATAAGCTTTAGACTCCTTCTGAATCATCGTTCTAGCTGAAATAGCTAAGATAAAATTGGATAAGAGGTGTCTTTGCTCACCTAAAACAACAACATCCTTTCCATCTTGTGTTTTCAAAGTAACATGCTTCTACTGACTATCTATAATATCTTGATGTCTTGATAGCTAATTCATCCCCAAATTTTATCAAAATCTTGAAATGCAATCTCAATCAGGTCACCCAAAAACTTAACACCATGCACTAATACAGGACAATCTTGGTACACCTCACTGACAACTACACTATGCCCTAAAAGATTAGTAACTAATACATCATACTCTAAGGGCTCAGCATGCATATCATCAATAGGCATAAAGGAAGCACTAATATAAGAATACATCAATCCAAGATCAATTAATGCATGAACAATAATGCCAAATAAAGAGAATTTTCCAACAACCACATCTATAGCATTCTACTCTCATTGCATCACATAGACTCTTGGAGAAGCTCTAGACTCCTCTGGCCTGTCCAGTGATACAAACTCATCCCTTTGGCTAGGCACTACTTAGCCACCTTTGCCTCCTCTACCACTGGGCTTAGACACAATAGTCTCTATCTATTTGGCCACTGGCAGCTGTGGACAATCTCTCATATAGTAATCTCTAGATCCACATCTAAAGCAATCCCTTATACTAGCCTTCCAACAAATATCCTAATGCGCCCTACCACACTGAGTGCACATAGGAGAAGCATATCTTTGAAAAAAGGGTGTAAGGCACTAGCAACTGATGATGTAGACCTTTATCTCGACTGAAATGACCTACTAGGCTATCCTAACTCCTACAAAGTCTCTGTGGAGGATTCTTTTACCCTCTATATAGGATAATGATTCCACTTCAAACTGAGATCTCCTACCCTTACTCTCCAAAATTGCAGTAGTTGTAACCTCCTAGGCCTTCTCCAAACATCTAATAGTTAATACTAGTCTAGAGAAGACTTCATATTGAACCGCTGCTATTTGACATTAGATAGCAGGTTCAACCCTTCTTCAAATCTCCTATATTTGTTTCTCTCATAAGAAACAATCCCACTAGCATATTTACTTAATCACAAAAACTCATTCTCATATTCTTTCATAGATCTCATCCCCTACCTAAGATTCAAAAACTCACTCTTCTTTTCATCCATGTAATCTCTAGGCATATACTTCTCTTTAACATCTGCTAAGAAATCAGCATAAGTCAATAATGGTGGCCTAATATAAACCATATGGAATAGTCTTTCACCAGTTATAGGCATCAATTTGTAACAAAGAAACTGCATAATCAAACTTCTCTTCTGGAGTAGCCTCCAGCTGCATAAAGATCCACTCCATCCTATCCAAGCACTGCTTCGCTTCAACTGGATCAGTTGTACCCATAAAATTTATGGCTCCATATTTCCAAAGCTTGTCATACTTTCTACCTTGCTAAAGAGAAGGAATATGATGAAAATATTTTGCCATTTACTGAACATAAACTGAAGGAGGACCCCTATGCCATTGGTCTAACTGACAATAAAGCCTCTCCAGCATCCTCTTCACTCACTCTTAAACTAGCCCTAGATCTTCCAGAATCCTTCTATCCAAACCCTTGTCACTTACATAATAAGATTTAATCACGCTAAGCTATACAGCTTAGTGTTACTTGCTTTGATAATAGGATGAAAACAAAGTAAAGATTTCATTTTTAATATAAAACTCATTTACCTTCAATTAGATTTAATACACATTAATAAATAAATATTTCATAAATCTCAATTGTAATCACATTAATCATATCTATCTATCATCTCAAAACATATCATGGTCAAAACACATCATACTTAAACAAGCCCCTACATAACATTCAAGTCCTAAAAATATTGAATCGGCCCATCGCAACCCAAAGGTCTCGACACAAGAGATTGAGTGTCATGTGACACCAGTGTATCTCACCTAAAGGCATATAAATAATGTCTCCTCAACACTAAAATGTTATGGTACCAGTATATCTTACTCAAAAGCATATAAATATATGTGACACATGTGTATCTCACCCAAATACATGAATAACATCATGACGTATCATTCATATGTCAACTCGATAACGCCAAATTCAATATCCCAAAACAAGAATATATGTAGGGCAATAAATCACAACAGTATTACATCAATCTTTCACATTCTCATCTCAAATCATCATTTTTTATATTTCTCATAGTTTATCAAAACTCACTGTATTAATTAGAATTTATATGGAATTTCCATAACCCTTATGGTACACTTTATTAAGATTCAATCTCACATTCATATAAATGAATAACTCAATAATCACATCATACACCAATCATACATTCAACATGATTAATAAATAATAACAAATAACAATTTCATTACCAAAGCAAGATTTTACCAAGTTAGGTTAACCTCCCTTAGTTTTAGGTTTATTATCCTCAAAACCCACCTAAACATGTCCTATCCCCTTTCCTTTGTATATTTCTCCATTTTCATACTATAATTACTCAATTTAGATCTTAATTACATTAATCCCAATTATACCTCATCAAAACCCTAACTGTAAAGTTCAAAAAATTTCTTGATTCGAAGTTCATTCAGTCACTTCTTTTCACAAATTCAACTTGTAACCATCATCTTCTCTTCTTTACTCAAGCTATTTCCCATATATTTCATCTCATAACATAAATATATTTTCTCTTCAACTTCTAAACCTTTATAAACCTAAACTTGTAAAATAAATGTTAAAGGTTACCCACTTTTAGCAAATCTTCAAAAGCTCTTCAAGAACCACTTAAAACCCTTGATTTTTTTTAGGTGAAGTTTTGAGTAGAAAATGAAAGCTTCTCTTTCTCTTTTCCTTCTTAGGTGGTTTGGCTGTAATATCCCAATGCATGCCCTAAAAGTTTTGATTATGTTGTTGTTGTATATTGAATTGAATGTATATGTATGTGATAAGAAAAGAATTTGGAAAAGAATGTTTATGTATATGTGTTTTGGGAAAGAAAAGAGGGTTTAGAGAGAAGTGTATATGTTGTTTATATGATATATATATAACATATAAGTTGGTCAAATATGTGGTCAAGGGAAGAAGATATTTTTAGTTGAGATTTGTGAAATGACTTAAAAGGACAAGTGGTTGTAAGGAAATTAAAACATGTGGTTAAAGGGTGTTTTGGTAATTGCTTGAATTGAAATACTTGGTGGAGATTTAAAGATGAGTTGACTTTGGGCTTCTTGATTGTTCTTTGTGTTTTCTTCTTCTTTCTCCTTCATCTTGGTCGGCTCTTCCATGGACAAAGGAAAGCAAAAGACAAAGTGAAGATCTTGAGGTGTTTAACTCAAATTGAAGGAAGATTGAAGTGATCTAGTGGATGATACAAGAAGTCTTATAACTTTGGTAAGTTCTCTTGTGATCTTTGTGCTTATTTGAAATGATATTTGAGTTTGATAGATTTTTAATAGTGTGTTGATTGATTTTGAGATGTAAGAAGTGTTTGAGTGATTTGATGATGGATTTTGAGTATGGATTGAAGAAAAGAGTAAGTGGTTGGATGAGATGATGTTGCATATGTGGTGAGGGTTTTGAGATGATTTTGTGTTTTATGTTTGATGTGTGTTTTGGCTTGTTATGGTGTGTTGCAAGTTTTAGATGAGTTTTGAGTATGTTTTGTTAAGATGGTGTAAAGTGGATGTTGATGGATAAAAGTGTTTTGTTGAGTGTTTGGTTGTTTTGGCCGGAATCTTGATTTGAGGCCGGACACGCCCAAGAGCACGTCCAGGGTTTTTTTTAGGCGTGTCAATTGTGTTGGAGGCAGTAGGTTTGACACGACCAGTAGCACGCCCGTGTTATTAAGCGTGTCATAGCTACTGTAAGATTTGAGAATTTACACGCCCAGGAACACGCCCATGTTGTTGAGCGTGTAAATGCTTCTGTGTTGTGGAGTTAAGACACGGTCATGAACACGCCCGTGTGGGTGAGCGTGTCAGGGTTAGGGTTTGCCCTAATTAATTCCTAATTGGATTATCTCTTGTGTATCCCTAAGCAAGTATATGCTATTACTTTTGATTTAGGTCTTGAAGATAGTGATTGATCATTGATCTAAGAGGTAGAAAAATCTTGAACAAGGAAGTGTTAAGAGTGGTGTGATTTGCTTTTGAGGTAAGTACAAAACCTATATGATTGTATGTAAGTACAAATGTGGCATTACTACATTGTTAATTTATATGAGCAATGTGTGTTGTTATGTTTATATCAATGATGATATATATGTGAATATTGTGAATGACATGATGATGCAAATGATTGTGTATATGAAAGATTGAAATGCTATGATGTGAATTGAGATGAAATGGAATATAAAGCCATTGTGATTGGCTATGTTGATTCATTTGAGAATGAAATTGATAATAAATTAATAAATGAGTTGTGTGGCTAATGTGTTATTCCATTTTCAGAGTTTGTTGTTGGTGGCATGCCTAATGATAGTAACAATCTCTTAAAGTTAGGTTGGGCTTGATCCTTGAAGCCAAGTTGGGTTGAAGTTTAACATGTTTTACTCCCCTTGAAGCTTGGTTGGGTCTAGTCCTTGAAGCCTAATTGAGATGTTACAACCCTTGAAGCTAGGTTGGGTTTGGTTCTTGAAGCCAAGTTGGGTTGAGACTTAGCATGCTTTGTTCCCCTTGAAGCTTGGTTGAACCTAATCCTTGAAGCCTAGTTGGGTATATGTGATAATGATAAATGTGATAAAACCAAAGCATTAACTCTGAAAATTGAATGGCATATTAGTGTGTTTTGGGCCCATGCTTGTCTTTGTTTAATGTGAGTCATGAATGATAACTTGATGGATTAATGAAGGAGATGGAAAGATATTGAAATGTGGTATGCTTATATGATTATGATTTGTGATGTGCAAAGGTGTGATGTTAGCTTTTCACCTATGTTGTTGCCTTTATTGATAACATGTGTGGCATTGCATTGCACTAGAGCATAATATTAGCATGATTTGTCTTACTAAGCCGTTGGCTTAGCGCAATAGTGTTGATCGCGCAGGTAACAGAGTTGAACCCGAGAGCTCTTCGAGACCGAGTGAGAGTAGACAGTGAAGAGTTTATTTGGGACTTAAAGATCAGAGAAAGCTGCCAATCATGTATAACTTCTTTATATTTTGTAAATATTGTTTATAATGTGAATATATGTATATTTGTAAATATGGATTTAAATGCTTTCATATATGTAACTATTTTATAAATTCCGCTGCGTACTAAATAAACATATCTATATCTACTTTGTTTATTTTACAAGTTAATTACTTATTATCTATATTGTATACTGAAAAAGATTATGATATCATTTAAAAAGGTGTTCTTGAATGTTAAGAAAAATCCGTAGCATTCCTATATTCGATACATGTATACTACATTGTGGTGTATGTAGTGTGTATGTATTGGGTGTGGGGGTGTTACAATTGTTTTGGTATCAGAGCCTAGGTTTGAGATTCTCAACCTAGGTAAAGTGTAAGAAAAAGAGTGTTTTGATTTTAAAACGTGGATTTTTGAATAACATACATGTTTGGCATTGGCAGTCTCTGATCTTTAATGAGAAATATAATCTGTTGTGTTTGCAGACATAGGTTGTGATGGACTCTCACTTACGTCAGTCTGTTGAGGGTAGTGAGGAGAGTGTAGCTCCGGAGGATAGAGCTAGAGTTGATAGTGCTGGAGAGATACCTGCTTCTGTATCGGGGAGACCAGCTGGTGAGGAGGTTCCACCAGTTTGGCTTAGGTATGTGGTAGAGGCTTTGAGGCAAGCACCAGTGCAACCACCACCCCCTCGGCCTTTGGTATCAGTGAGGCACTATGATAAACTAAGGAAGTATGGAGCAGAGGATTTCCTTGGTACTGTTGATCCAGCTGTAGCGGAGCAGTGGCTTGATAAAGTACAGAGAATCTTTATTCAGTTGCAAGCCACCCCAGAGGAGAAATTTGACTATGCCAGATCATTGCTACAGAAGGATGCATACGACTGGTGGAGGACAGTGCCCCATTCTATGGATGATCCACCAACCTTGTCTTATGCTGACTTTCTGAGAGAGTTTGAGTTGAAGTATACTCCGAGGGAGTATAAGGACATGAAGAAGATGGAGTTTTTGAGTTTAAAGCAAGATAGTCGGACCGTAACTGAATATGAGGTTGAGTTTATTAGATTGAGCCAGTATGCTGGGGGTATTATATCTGATGAGATAGATAGATGCAGGAGATTTGAGGAGGGATTGAGGCCCTCTATCATGTGTTTGGTGGCTGGATCTAGATATCATGATTTTTCCCAGCTTGTGGCAGCAGCTCGCAGTGTGGAGAGAGCTCAAGTTATTGCAGCTGCTTCAGAGGAAGAGGTCCGGGTTAGAAGGCCCCAGTTGGAGGCAGGGTCTTCTTCTGCAAAGAGAAGTAAAGGAAGTTTTGTTCCTCGGGTTAGTAGGAGTCAGAGGCCAGCGGGTAGGTCAGTACAGTTTCAGAGGCAGAGATCTAGACCTACAGCTTCAGTGGCGAGTGCTCCGAACCCAGTGACTCAGAGATCCACCTTACCCATATGCATTCATTGTGGTAGGCCACATGGTGGTACTTGTTGGAAGACTGGTGTAGCAAGGGTATGCTTCAGATGTGGATCATCTAATCACTTTGTGAGAGATTGTCCTAAGAGGCAAGAGCAGATGTCAGTTGATTCTGTAGCATCTCGACCTAGTGTGATGGGAGGTCGAGGAGGCAGGGGTGTCAGCAGAGGAGGTAGATCTGGGTTCAGTTCTAGAGGAGGTTCTACATTCAAGGAGAGTAGACCAGAGGAGGTTGGATCTTCCCAGAGGGTATATGTTATGCAGAGGCAGCCAGATGCTTCGGCAGTCATAGCTGATACTTTTTCCTTATTTGGTTTTTTCGTACTTGCTTTGATTGATCCGGGTTCCACACATTCATATATTAGTGCATCTGTTTTGCCTGTGTCTGATATGCATGCTGAATCCCTAGGATTTGATGTGTTGGTGACAAATCCTTTAGGGCATAGTGTGATTGTTAGCAAGGTGCACCGAGATAGTGTAGTAGTGGTGCAGGGTGAGGAGTTCTGTAATATCCTCATGTTTGCCTTAGAAGTCTTGGTTATGTTGTTGTTGTAAATTGGATTGAATATTTATATTATGTGATAAGAAAAGAAATTGGAAAGAGAATGCTTGTGTATATGTGTTTTGGGTAAGAATGAGGGTTTAGAGAAAAGTGTATATGTTGATTATATTGTAATATATATAACATATAAATTGGTCAAATGAAGAGTCAAGGGGGAAGAGATATTTATCTTGTTGAGTATGAAATTACATATTTGGGCATGCAAGTGACAAAAGCTAAGTTAAGTGATAAGGGGTGTTTTGGTAATTGTCTTGTTAAAATCACTTGGTGGAGATTTAAGGAGAAATTGACTTTGTTTCTTCATCATTTTCTCTTCTTCTTGATGATAGTGGCCAGCTCCTCCAAAGACAAAAGAAAACTAGAGAGCTAGAGAGGTGTTTGAAGTTCTAAACTCAAATTGAGGGAAGATTGAAGTGATCAAGTGTTGATTCAAGAAGTTTACAACTTTGGTAAGTTCTTTTCTTTGATTTCTTTATTCTTTTGAAGTGAATTAGGGTTTGTTGATTAGTTGATGATAGGTGTTTGTGATGTGTTTTCAAGTGTTAAAATTGGTGTTAGTTAAGAGTTTAAAAAGGTATTGATGTTGGAAGTGGTGGATGTTGATTTTGAAGGATGGAGAAGGATATTGGTTTTAGGGTTTTGGAATGGTTTGTATTTAAATGTGTTGTTAAAGTGATTATTGTGATGTTTATGTAAGATATGTGTTTATGTCATTGATTGTGTTCATTTGAATGAGATGATTGTTGTGCAAAAAGTATGGAAATGCAATTGAAAGAGTGTTGGTTTTTGGTTAGGGTTTTGATCATGAGTGACACGGCCAAAAGCAAAGAGAGACACGGCCAAGTCATGGAAATTTTGGCCGTGTTGGGTTGATTTTTAAGAGACACGGCCGTGTCCCATGCCAGTGTCTGTCACTGCCAAAATTAAGTTGAGAGACACGGCCACAAGCTTGGCCGTGTCCCTCAAATGTGTTGGCTACTGTTTTTATTTTTGTTCTTTTTGTATGGTTTTGATTCTTCAAAGATATTTATGATACTTAAACCTAAACATAAACACTTTAAATATACTTCAAAGATAAGAATGACCTAATCAAATATATGTGGAACATACATTCATTGATGTTGAGATTGGAGCACACATTTGTTGATATTGATGAAACATATGAACAATGTTAGGTTATATGCATTGTGAATGGTAATGTGGTATGTACTTTGAAATGTTGTATCAATGATGTTATATGATTAATATGAATTGAGATATTGTTTGATTTGAGGCCATTGTGATTGGCTATGATGATTCAATTGAAAGATATATGGCATGTTTGCCTAATTGATGAGAATTGAGAATGAAATGTAAATGAATTGTGTGGCTAATGTGCTATTCCATTTTCAGAGTTTGTTATTGGTGGCATGCCTAATGATAGTAACAATCTCTTGAAGTTAGGTTGGATTTAATCCTTGAAGCCTAATTGAGATTTTACAATCCTTGAAGCTAGGTTGGGTTGGTTCTTGAAGCCAAGTTGGGTTGAAGCTTAGCATGCTTTGCTCCCCTTGAAGCTTGGTTGAACCTAATCCTTGAAGCCTAGTTGGGTATATGATATTGATAAATGTGATAACAAAACCAAAGCATTAACTCTGAAAATTGAATGGCATATTAGTGTGTCTTGGGCCCATGCTTGTCTTTGTTTAGTGTTGTTCATGAATGGTTTAATGAGTAACTAATGAGGTATATGAAAAGATGTTGAAATGTGATATGTTTACATATGTTGGATTATAAAATGTAAAGGTATATTGTTAGCTTTGCATATATAATGTTACATGTATAATATGGATTGAGAATTGACATTGCATTGCACTAAAGCATAACATTAGCATGAATTGTCTTACTAAGCCCTTGGTTTAGCGCGATAGTGTTTAATCGCGCAGGTGATAGAGTTGATAGAGTTGAACCCGAGAGCTCTTCGAGACCGAGTGAGAGTAGACGTTGAAGAGTTGATTTCGGGAACTTAAAGATCAGAGAAGATTTGCCAATCATGTATAACTCTTTTATATTTTGTAAAGTTTTGTTTATAATGTGAATATATGCATATTTGTAAATATGGATTTAAATGCTTTCATATATGTAAATATTTTCTATATTCCGCTGCGTATTAACTAAATGTATTTATATATCTAATTGTTTTATATTACAAGTTAATGACTTATTTTCTATAATGTATAATGAGAAAGATTATAGTATTATTTAAAACCATTTGAATGTTAAGAAAAATTCGTATCATTCCTATATTCAATACATGTATACTACATTGTGGTGTATGTAGTGTGTATGTATTGGGTGTGGGGGTGTTACAATTGTTTTGGTATCAGAGCCTAGGTTTGAGATTCTCAACCTAGGTAAAATGTAATAAAAAGAATATTTTTACTTAAAAAGTGAATTTTTGAATAACATACATGTTTGGGATTGGCAGTCTCTGATCTTTAATAAGATGTATTCTGCTGTGTTTGCATAAATAGGTTGTGATGGATCCTCAGTCGCGTCAGTCAGTTGAGGGAAGTGCGGAGAGCGTTGCTCCTGAGGATGGAGCTAGAGTTGTTAGTGCTGGGGAGGCACCTGCTTCGGTGTCGGGGAGACCAGTTGGTGAGGAGGTTCCACCAGCTTGGCTTAGGCATGTGGTAGAGGCTTTGAGGCAAGCACCAGTGCAACCACAGACACCACCCCCTCAGCCTGTGGTACCAGTGAGGCACTATGATAAACTAAGGAAGTATGGAGCGGAGGATTTCCTTGGTACAGTTGATCCAGCTGTAGCGGAGCAATGGCTTGATAAAGTACAGAGGATCTTTATTCAGTTGCAAGCCACCTCGGAGGAAAAGTTTGACTATGCAAGATCTTTGCTACAGAAGGATGCATACGACTGGTGGAGGACAGTGCCCCATTCTATGGATGATCCACCAACCTTGTCATATGCGGATTTTCTGAGAGAATTTGAATTGAAGTATACTCCTAGGGAGTACAAAGACATGAAGAAGATAGAGTTTTTGAGCTTGAAGCAAGACAGCAGGACTGTAACTGAATATGAAGTTGAGTTTATTAGATTGACCCATTATGCTGGGGGCATTATAGCTAATGAAATAGATAGATGCAGGAGATTTGAGGAGCGATTGAGGCCCTCTATCATGTGCTTAGTGGCTGGATCTCGATATCACGATTTCTCCCAGCTAGTGGCAGCAGCTCAAAGTGTAGAGCGAGCTCAAGTTATTGCAGCTGCTTCAGAGGAAGAGGTTAGGGTTAGGAGGCCCCAAATTGAGGCAGGGTCTTCTTCTGCTAAGACAGGTAAAGGAAGTTTTGTTCCTAGATTTAGTAGGAGTCAGAGGTCAGCTGGTAGGTCAGTGCAGTTACAGAGGCAGAGATTTAGACCTGCAGCTTCAGTGGCAAGTGCTCCGACCCCAATGATTCAGAGATCCACTCTTCCCATCTGCATTCATTGTGGTAGGCCACATGGTGGTCCTTGCTGGAAGACTGGTGTAGCAGGGGTTTGTTTCAGATGTGGATCACCAGATCACTTTGTTAGAGATTGTCCTGAGAGGCAAGAACAGATGTCAGTTGATACTGCAGCTTCTCGACCTAGTGTGAGGGGAGGTCCAGCAGGCAGAGGTAGCAGCCGGGGAGGCAGATCTGGGTTCAGTGCTAGAGGAGGTTCTACATCCAGAGAGAGTAGACCAGAGGAGGTTGGGTCTTCCCATAGGATATATGTTTTGCAGAGGCAGCCAGATGCTTCGGCAGTCATAGCTGGTACTTTTTCTTTATTTGATACTTCAGTACTTGCTTTGATTGATCCCGGATCCACACATTCATATATTAGTGCATCTGTTTTGCCTGTGTCTGATATGCATGCTGAGTCCCTAGGATTTGAAGTATTGGTGACAAATCTGTTAGGGCATAGTGTGATTGTGAGCAAGGTGCACCGAGATAGTGTAGTGAGGGTGCAAGGTGAGGAGTTCCTTGGAGATTTGATTGAGATGCCATTTAAGGAATATGATGTGATTCTAGGCATGGACTGGCTATCTAGACATGGAGCTGTGGTAGACTGTAAAAGGAAAATTGTTTCTTTGAGAACTGTTGATGGTAGAGAGGTGATAATATCTAATGAGCAGGAACAGCTAGCCTCCTTATTTGTTTCAGCTGTTGCAGTTAGGAGATTGATTAGAAAGGGGTGTGAAGCCTATCTTGCTCATGTGGTAGATACTAGAGTGAAGGGTTTCCCTATTGATGATATACCCACAGTTGCAGAGTTCCCGGATGTGTTTCCAGAGGAGTTGCCAGGGTTACCTCCTGAGAGAGAGGTGGAGTTCGGTATTGAATTGTTGCCTGGTACCACTCCTATCTCTATTACTCCTTACAAAATGGCACCTGTTGAATTGAGAGAATTGAAAGTGCAATTACAGGAGTTGTTGGATAAAGGATTTATTCGCCCCAGTGTTTCTCCTTGGGGAGCTCCTGTGCTATTTGTGAAGAAGAAAGATGGTACTATGAGGTTATGTATCGATTATAGGCAATTGAACAAAGTGACTATTAAAAATAAATATCCTTTACCTAGAATTGATGACCTCTTTGATCAATTGAAGGGTGCAGCTGTGTTTTCTAAAATTGATTTGAGATCAGGGTACCATCAGCTGAGAGTCAGAGCTGAAGATGTTCCTAAGACCGCCTTTCGGACCAGGTATGGGCATTATGAGTTTCTAGTTATGCCTTTTGGTCTGACGAATGCACCGGCAGCTTTTATGGACTTGATGAATAGGGTGTTTAGGCCCTATTTGGATCAGTTTGTGGTAGTGTTTATTGATGATATTCTGGTGTATTCGCGGAATAAAGAGGAACATGACAAGCACCTGCGGATTGTGTTGCAGATTTTGAGAGAGAAGCAGTTGTTGTAATATCCCTATATATGCCCTAGAAGTTTTGAATGTTGTTGTTGTTGTTGTTGTTGTTGTTGTTGTTGTTGTTGTTGTTGTAAAATTTGATTGAATATATATATATATATATATGTTATGTGATAAGAAAAGAAATTGGAAAGAGAATGCTTGTGTATTTGTGTTTTGGGAAAGAAAAGAGGGTTTATAGTAAAGTGTATATGTTGTTTATATGATGATATAATTAACATATACATAAGTCAAATAGAGAGTCAATGCTAGAAGATATTTATTTGAGAATTGTGAAATTACATAATTGGGTTTATAAGAGACAAGAGGTTAGTTAAATGATTGAGGGGTGTTTTGGTAATTGCTTGAATTGGATTGCATGGTGGAAATTTAAAGAAGAAAAGCTCTTTGATTTGTGTTGAATTTCATTTGTTCTCATGTGTGTGCCGGCCATCCAAGAAGAGAAAGAGCAAGAGAGGTGTTCTTGATGCTTGAAGCAAATTGAAGAAGCAACCAAAGGACTTGGTTAAAGATTTATGAAATTAAGATCTTTTCCTTGATTTCTTCTTTTCTTTTGAAGGGGTGTTTGAAGTGAATTAGGGTTGGTAGGATTTGATGATGAGATGTGTTTATGATGTGTTTACAAGTGTTTAAAATGATTGCAAGTTAAAAGATTTAATTGGTGTGGGTTTGGTTTTGAATATGGTAAGTTATGTAGAGGTTGATAGTGAAAGATTATGAAGGATGTTGGAATTAGGGTTTTGAGATGGCTTGTGTTTAAATGTGATGTTAATGTGTTGTTTAAGTGATTATTGTGATGATTATGTAAGATATGTGTGTATGTCATTGATTGCATCCATTTGAATGAGTTTGTGTTGTGTATAAGGTGTTAGAATGCATTTAGAAGAGTGTTGGTTTTGGTTAGGGTTTTGTTCTTGGGTGACATGGCCAAAGGCATTGAGAGACACGGCCAAGTCATGGAAATTTTGGCCGTGTTGGGTTGATTTTTAAGAGACACGGCCGTGTCTCATGCCAGTGTCTGCCACTGCCAATTTGTTTGGGAGACACGGCCACAAGCTTGGCCGTGTCCCTTGGGTGTGTTGGTTACTGTGTTTGGTTTTTGTTCTTCATACATGATTGAGTTTGAACTTTCAATTGATAATGCATATGATACTACATGAACTAGGGTTTGTACTATGCAATGTGAATTTTGTAAATGATAATGTGTGATATGGATAATGTATTTTGAAATGCTATATCAATGATGCTATATACATAACATGAATTGAGATGTGAAATGTGATGCAAAGCCATTGTGATTGGCTATGATGATGCAGTTGAAAGAAATAAGGCATGTTTGCCTAAATGTTGATGAGAATTGAGAATGGAAATGATGACTAAATAATAAATGAATTGTGTGGCTAATGTGTTATTCCATTTTCAGAGTTTGTTGTTGGTGGCATGCCTAATATGAGTAACAATCTCTTGAAGTTAGGTTGGATTGAATCCTTGAAGCCTAATTGAGATGTTACAACCCTTGAAGCTAGGTTGGGTTGGTTCTTGAAGCCAAGTTGGGTTTAAGCTTAGCATGCTTTGCTCCCCTTGAAGCTTGGTTGAACCTAATCCTTGAAGCCTAGTTGGGTATATGATATTGATAAATGTGATAACAAAACCAAAACATTAACTCTGAAAATTGAATGGCATATTAGTGTGTCTTTGGCCCAATGCTTGTCTTTGTTTAGTGTTGTTCATGAATGGTTTAATGAGTAACTAATGAGGTATATGAAAAGATGTTGAAATGTGATATGTCTACTTATATTGGATTATGAAATGTAATGGTATGTTGTTTGCTTTGCATATATGATGTTACATGTATAATATGGATTGATAATTAACATTGCATTGCACTAAAGCATAACATTAGCATGAATTGTCTTACTAAGCCCTTGGCTTAGCGCGATAGTGTTTAATCGCGCAGGTGATAGAGTTGATAGAATTGAACCCGAGAGCTCTTCGAGACCGAGTGAGAGTAGACGTTGAAGAGTTGATTTTGGGAACTTAAAGATCAGGGAAGACTTGCCAATCATTTATAACTCTCTTATATTTTGTAAAGTTTTGTTTATAATGTGAATATATGTATATTTGTAAATATGGATTTAAATGCTTTCACATATGTAAATATTTTCTATATTCCGCTGCGTATTTAGTAAATGTATATATATATCTATTTGTTTTATATTACAAGTTAATGATTTATTTTCTATAATGTATTATGAGAAAGATTATAGTATTATTTAAAATGTTTTGAATGTTAATAAAATCCGTAGCATTCCTATATTCGATACATGTATACTACAGGGTGGTGTATGTAGTGTGTATGTATTGGGTGTGGGGGTGTTACAATTGTTTTGGTATCAGAGCCTAGGTTTGAGATTCTCAACCTAGGTAAAATGTAATAAAAAGAATACTTTTACTTAAAAAGTGAATTTTTGAATAACATACATGTTTGGGATTGACAGTCTCTGATCTTTAATAAGGTATAATCCGCTGTGTTTGCAGACATAGTTTGTGATGGATCCTCATTTGCGTCAGTCAGTTGATGGTAGTGAGGAGAGTGTAGCTCCGGAGGATAGAGCTAGAGTTGATAGTGCTGAGGAGGCACCTGCTTCGGTGTCGGGGAGACCAGTTGGTGAGGAGGTTCCACCAGCTTGGTTTAGGCATGTGGTAGAGGCTTTGAGGCAAACACCAGTGCAACCACCACCACCCCCTCAGCCTGTGGTATCAGTGAGGCACTATGATAAACTAAGGAAGTATGGAGCAGAGGATTTCCTGGGTACAGTTGATCCAGCTGTAGCGGAGCAATGGCTTGATAAAGTACAAAGGATTTTTATTCAGTTGCAAGCCACATCGGAGGAAAAGTTTGACTATGCAAGATCTTTACTACAGAAGGATGCATACGACTGGTGGAGGACAGTGCCCCATTCTATGGATGATCCACCAACCTTGTCATATGCGGATTTTCTGAGAGAATTTGAATTGAAGTATACTCCTAGGGAGTACAAAGACATGAAGAAGATGGAGTTCTTGAGCTTGAAGCAAGACAGCAAGACTGTAACTGAATATGAGGTTGAGTTTATTAGATTGAGTCATTATGCTGGGGGCATTATAGCTGATGAGATAGATAGATGCAGGAGATTTGTGGAGGGATTGAGGCCCTCTATCATGTGCTTAGTGGCTGGATCTAGATATCACGATTTTTCCCAGCTCGTGGCAGCAGCTCGAAGTGTAGAGCGAGCTCAAGTTATTGCAGCTGCTTCAGAGGAAGAGGTTAGAGTTAGGAGGCCCCAGTTTGAGGCAGGCTCTTCTTCTATGAAGAGAGGTAGAGGAAGCTTTGTTCCTCGAAGTAGTAGGAGTCAGAGACCAGCTGGTAGGTCAGTGCAGTTACAGAGGCAGAAATTTAGACCTGCAGCTTCAGTGGCAAGTGCTCCGACCCCAATGATTCAGAGATCCACTCTTCCCATCTGCATTCATTGTGGTAGGCCACATGGTGGTCCTTGTTGGAAGACTGGTGTAGCAGGGGTTTGTTTCAGATGTGGATCACCAGATCACTTTGTGAGAGATTGTCCTGAGAGGCAAGAACAGATGTCAGTTGATACTGCAGCTTCTCGACCTAGTGTGAGGGGAGGTCGAGCAGGCAGAGGTAGCAGCCGAGGAGGCAGATCTGGGTTCAATGCTAGAGGAGGTTCTACATCCAGAGAGAGTAGACCAGAGGAGGTTGGGTCTTCCCAGAGGATATATGTTATGCAGAGGCAGCCAGATGCTTCGGCAGTCATAGCTAGTACTTTTTCTTTATTTGATACTTCAGTACTTGCTTTGATTGATCCCGGATCTACCCATTCCTATATTAGTGCATCTGTTTTGCCTGTGTCTGATGTGCACGCTGAGTTCCTAGGATTTGATGTGTTGGTGACAAATCCGTTAGGGCATAGTGTGATTGTGAGCAAGGTGCACCGAGATAGTGCAGTGAGGGTGCAAGGTGAGGAGTTCCTTGGAGATTTGATTGAGATGCCATTTAAGGAATATGATGTGATTCTAGGCATGGACTGGCTAGCTAGGCATGGAGCTGTGGTAGACTGTAAAAGGAAAATTGTTTCTTTGAGAACTGCTGATGGTAGAGAGGTGATAGTATCTAATGAGCAGGAACAGCTAGCATCTTTGTTTGTTTCAGCTGTTGCAGCTAGGAGATTGATTAGAAAGGGGTGTGAAGCCTATCTTGCTCATGTGATAGATATTCGAGTGAAGGGTTCTCCCATTGATAGTATTGCCACAGTTGCAGAGTTCCCAGATGTGTTTCCAGAGGAGTTGCCAGGGTTGCCTCCTGAGAGAGAGGTGGAGTTCGGTATTGAATTGTTGCCTGGTACCACTCCTATCTCTATTACTCATAGAATGGCACCAGCAGAATTGAGGGAGTTGAAAGTGCAATTGCAGGAGTTGTTGGACAAAGGATTTATTCGCCCCAGTGTTTCTCCTTGGGGAGCTCCTGTGTTATTTGTGAAGAAGAAAGATGGTACTATGAGGTTGTGTATCGATTATAGGCAATTGAATAAGGTGACTATTAAAAATAAATATCCTTTGCCTAGAATCGATGATCTCTTTGATCAATTGAAGGGTGCAGCTGTGTTTTCTAAAATTGATTTGAGATCAGGGTACCATCAGCTGAGAGTCAGAGCTGAAGATGTTCCTAAGACCGCTTTTCGGACCAGGTATGGACATTATGAGTTTTTAGTTATGCCTTTTGGCCTGACGAATGCACCGGCAGCTTTTATGGATTTGATGAATAGGGTGTTTAGGCCCTATCTTGATCAGTTTGTGGTAGTGTTTATTGATGATATTCTGGTGTATTCGCGTAATAAGGAGGAACATGACAAGCATCTGCGGATTGTGTTGCAGATTTTGAGAGAGAAGCAGTTGTTTGCTAAACTGTCAAAGTGTGAGTTTTGGTTGGACCAAGTAGCTTTTCTCGGTCATATAGTTTCAGCAGAAGGTATTAGAGTTGATCCAAGTAAGGTTGAAGCTATTCTGAATTGGAGTCCACCAAAGTCAGTGACTGAAGTTAGAAGTTTTCTGGGTTTGGCAAGCTATTACCGACGGTTTATGAAAGGATTTTCTTTGATAGCTACTCCACTAACCAGATTGCTTCGAAAGGGAGTTAGATTTGTGTGGACAGATCAGTGTCAGGCTAGCTTTAAGCAGTTGAGAGAAATGTTGACTCAAGCGCCTGTTCTTACTTTACCTGTAGAAGGCAAACCTTATGTGATTTTCAGTGATGCTTCACATAGGGGTTTGGGGTGTGTGCTAATGCAAGAAGGTAAAGTTATAGCTTATGCTTCTCGACAGTTGAAACCGCATGAGCTTAATTATTCGACCCATGATTTGGAGCTAGCAGCCATTGTGTTTGCATTAAAGATTTGGCGACACTATCTGTTTGGGGAGAAATGTTTCATCTACACTGATCACAAGAGCTTGAAATATTTGGGTGTCCAGAAAGAGCTTAATCTTCGACAGAGGAGATGGTTGGAATTGATTAAAGACTACGACTGTTTGATTGATTATCATTCAGGTAAAGCAAATGTTGTTGCTGATGCCTTGAGTCGGAAGTCTTTAGCTGGTTTAACTGTTTATTCGCTCTCGTTGCTTGTTGAGTTGAGAGCGTTGCATGTCAGTTTTGTACCTTGTGATGATGGTGCATTGTTGGTACAGTTGCATTTGAAACCAGTTTTGTTGGATCAGATTAAAGAGGCTCAGTTGGCTGATGAGAAGATTCGAAAGATTGTGTCAGATTGTCAGAACGGGAAAAGTAGAGATTTTATTGTGAGGAATGATGGGAGTCTCTGGTTTAAGAACAGATTGTGTGTACCCGATGATGCAAATTTAAAAAGGATCATTTTAGAAGAAGCACATCAGTCAGTGTTTGCTATGCATTCGGGCAATACAAAGATGTATCATGATTTGAGGCAACATTACTGGTGGTCTGGTATGAAGAGAGACATTGCAGATTTTGTGTCCAAATGTCTTACTTGTCAGAAGGTAAAAGCAGAGCATCAAGTTCCAACCGGGTTGCTTCAACCGTTGTCAGTGCCTGAATGGAAATGGGAAAGAGTGACAATGGATTTTGTGTCTGGTTTGCCATTGACACAAAGGAAGCATGATGCCATATGGGTGATTGTTGATAGGTTGACTAAGACAGCTCATTTCCTTCCGGTTCGGATGGATTACTCTTTGGAGAGGTTAGCGGAGCTGTTTATCCATGAGATTGTAAAGTTGCATGGTGTTCCAACTTCTATAGTGTCGGATCGAGATCCCCGGTTTACTTCCAGGTTTTGGAAGAGTTTACATGGAGCTTTGGGTTCTCAACTGCACTTCAGCACTGCTTTTCATCCACAGTCGGATGGACAGTCAGAGAGAGTAATACAGATTATTGAGGATATGTTGAGAAGTTGTGTCATCGATTTCTCTGGAAGTTGGGACAGATTTCTACCGCTTGTGGAGTTTGCTTATAACAATAGTCATCAATCCAGCATTGGTATGGCACCATTCAAAGCACTGTATGGTAGACGGTGTAGAACACCTCTTTGCTGGAGTGAACTTGGGGAAAGTAAATTAATTGGGCCTGATTTGATTCAAGAAACTGAAGAGAAAGTGAAATTGATTCGAGGTAGGTTAAAAGCAGCTTCAGACCGACAGAAGTCTTATGCAGATCTAAAAAGGAGAGACATAGAGTTTGATGTTGGAGATAAGGTATTTTTGAAAGTATCTCCTTGGAAGAAGATTTTGAGGTTCAGTCGGAAAGGGAAATTAAGTCCTCGTTTTATTGGACCGTATGAAGTTTTAGAGAGAGTTGGGCTAGTTGCCTATCGGCTTGCTTTGCCACCTGAGTTGGATCGTATCCATAATGTATTCCATGTTTCTATGTTGAGGAGATACAGATTGGATCCATCTCATGTGTTGCCGATGGAATCTATTGAGGTGAATCAAGATCTGACGTTTGAAGAGGAACCAGTTGCTATCTTGGCACGTGATGTGAAAGAGTTGAGAAACAAGAGAGTGCCACTTGTGAAGATTTTGTGGAAGAATCATGGAAAAGAAGAAGCAACTTGGGAAAGTGAACAAACCATGCGAGATCAGTACCCTCAGTTGTTTCAGACTTGATATCAGATAATTTCGAGGACGAAATTTCTTTTTAGAGGGGGAGAATTGTAATATCCCCATATATGCCCTAGAAGTTTTAAATGTTGTTGTTGTTGTTGTAAAATTTGATTGAATATATATATATATATGTTATGTGATAAGAAAAGAAATTGGAAAGAGAATGCTTGTGTATTTGTGTTTTGGGAAAGAAAAGAGGGTTTAGAGTAAAGTGTATATGTTGTTTATATGATGATATAATTAACATATACATAAGTCAAATAGAGAGTCAATGCTAGAAGATATTTATTTGAGAATTGTGAAATTACATAATTGGGTTTATAAGAGACAAGAGGTTAGTTAAATGATTGAGGGGTGTTTTGGTAATTGCTTGAATTGGATTGCATGGTGGAAATTTAAAGAAGAAAAGCTATTTGATTTGTGTTGAATTTCATTTCTTCTCATGTGTGTGCCGGCCATCCAAGAAGAGAAAGAGCAAGAGAGGTGTTCTTGATACTTGAAGCAAATTGAAGAAGCAACCAAAGGACTTGGTTAAAGATTTATGAAATTTCTTCATTTGAGGTAAGATCTTTTCCTTGATTTCTTCTTTTCTTTTGAAGGGGTGTTTGAAGTGAATTAGGGTTGGTAGGATTTGATGATGAGATGTGTTTATGATGTGTTTACAAGTGTTTAAAATGATTGCAAGTTAAAAGATTTAATTGGTGTGGGTTTGGTTTTGAATATGGTAAGTTATGTAGAGGTTGATAGTGAAAGATTATGAAGGATGTTGGAATTAGAGTTTTGAGATGGCTTGTGTTTAAATGTGATGTTAATGTGTTGTTTAAGTGATTATTGTGATGATTATGTAAGATATGTGTGTATGTCATTGATTGCATCCATTTGAATGAGTTTGTGTTGTGTATAAGGTGTTAGAATGCATTTAGAAGAGTGTTGGTTTTGGTTAGGGTTTTGTTCTTGGGTGACACGGCCAAAGGCATTGAGAGACACGGCCAAGTCATGGAAATTTTGGCCGTGTTGGGTTGATTTTTAAGAGACACGGCCGTGTCTCATGCCAGTGTCTGCCACTGCCAATTTGTTTGGGAGACACGGCCACAAGCTTGGCCGTGTCCCTTGGGTGTGTTGGTTACTGTGTTTGGTTTTTGTTCTTCATACATGACTGAGTTTGAACTTTCAATTGATAATGCATATGATACTACATGAACTAGGGTTTGTACTATGCAATGTGAATTTTGTAAATGATAATGTGTGATATGGATAATGTATTTTGAAATGCTATATCAATGATGCTATATACATAACATGAATTGAGATGTGAAATGTGATGCAAAGCCATTGTGATTGGCTATGATGATGCAATTGAAAGAAATAAGGCATGTTTGCCTAAATGTTGATGAGAATTGAGAATGGAAATGATGACTAAATAATAAATGAATTGTGTGGCTAATGTGTTATTCCATTTTTAGAGTTTGTTGTTGGTGGCATGCCTAATATGAGTAACAATCTCTTGAAGTTAGGTTGGATTGAATCCTTGAAGCCTAATTGAGATGTTTCAACCCTTGAAGCTAGGTTGGGTTGGTTCTTGAAGCCAAGTTGGGTTGAAGCTTAGCATGCTTTGCTCCCCTTGAAGCTTGGTTGAACCTAATCCTTGAAGCCTAGTTGGGTATATGATATTGATAAATGTGATAACAAAACCAAAACATTTACTCTGAAAATTGAATGGCATATTAGTGTGTCTTGGGCCCAATGCTTGTCTTTGTTTAGTGTTGTTCATGAATGGTTTAATGAGTAACTAATGAGGTATATGAAAAGATGTTGAAATGTGATATGTCTACTTATATTGGATTATGAAATGTAATGGTATGTTGTTTGCTTTGCATATATGATGTTACATGTATAATATGGATTGATAATTAACATTGCATTGCACTAAAGCATAACATTAGCATGAATTGTCTTACTAAGCCCTTGGCTTAGCGCGATAGTGTTTAATCGCGCAGGTGATAGAGTTGATAGAATTGAACCCGAGAGCTCTTCGAGACCGAGTGAGAGTAGACGTTGAAGAGTTGATTTTGGGAACTTAAAGATCAGGGAAGACTTGCCAATCATGTATAACTCTCTTATATTTTGTAAAGTTTTGTTTATAATGTGAATATATGTATAATTGTAAATATGGATTTAAATGCTTTCACATATGTAAATATTTTCTATATTCCGCTGCGTATTTAGTAAATGTATATATATATATATCTATTTGTTTTATATTACAAGTTAATGATTTATTTTCTATAATGTATTATGAGAAAGATTATAGTATTATTTAAAATGTTTTGAATGTTAATAAAATCCGTAGCATTCCTATATTCGATACATGTATACTACAGGGTGGTGTATGTAGTGTGTATGTATTGGGTGTGGGGGTGTTACAGTTGTTTGCTAAACTGTCGAAGTGTGAGTTTTGGTTGGACCAGGTAGCTTTTCTCGGTCATATAGTTTCAGCAGAGGGTATTAGAGTTGATCCAAGTAAAGTTGAAGCTATTTTGAATTGGAGTCCACCAAAGTCAGTGACTGAAGTTAGAAGTTTTCTAGGTTTGGCAGGCTATTACCGATGGTTTGTGAAAGGATTTTCTTTGATAGCTACTCCACTCACCAGATTGCTTCGAAAGGGAGTTAGATTTGTGTAGACGGATCAGTGTCAGGCTAGCTTTGAGCAGTTGAGAGAAATGTTGACTCAAGCACCTGTTCTTACTTTACCTGTGGAAGGCAAACCATATGTGATTTACAGTGATGCTTCACATAGTGGTTTGGGGTGTGTGCTAATGCAAGAAGGTAAAGTTATAGCTTATGCTTCTCGACTGTTGAAACCGCATGAGCTTAATTATCCGACCCATGATTTGGAGATAGCAGCCATTGTGTTTGCATTGAAGATTTGGCGACATATTTGTTTGGGGAGAAATGTTTCATCTACACTGATCACAAAAGCTTGAAATATTTGGGTGTCCAGAAAGAGCTTAATCTTCGACAGAGGAGATGGTTGGAATTGATTAAAGACTATGACTATTTGATTGATTATCATCCAGGTAAAGCAAATGTTGTTGCTGATGCCTTGAGTCGGAAGTCTTTGGCAGGTTTGATTGTTTATTCGCTCTCGTTGCTTGTTGAGTTGAGAGCATTGCATGCCAGTTTTGTATCTTGTGATGATGGTGCATTGTTGGCACAGTTGCATTTGAAACCAGTTTTGTTGGGTCAGATTAAAGAGGCTCAGTTGGCTGATGAGAAGATTCGAAAAATTGTGTCAGATTGCCAGAACGGGAAAAGTAGAGATTTTATTGTGAGAAATGATGGAAGTCTCTGGTTTAAGAATAGATTGTGTGCACCTGATGATGTTAATTTAAAAAGGATCATTTTGGAAGAAGCACATCAGTCAGTGTTTGCTATGCATCCGGGCAATACCAAGATGTATCATGATTTGAGACAATATTACTGGTGGTCTGGTATGAAGAGAGACATAGCGGAGTTTGTATCCAGATGTCTCACATGTCAGAAGGTAAAAGCAGAGCATCAAGTTCCAACCGGGTTGCTTCAACCGTTGTCAGTGCCTGAATGGAAATGGGAAAGAATGACAATGGATTTTGTGTCTGGTTTGCCATTGACACAAAGGAAACATGATGCTATATGGGTGATTGTGGATAGATTGACTAAGACAGCTCATTTCCTTCCGGTTCGGATGGATTACTTTTTGGAGAGGTTAGCGGAGCTGTATATCCATGAGATTGTGAAGTTGCATGGGGTTCCAACTTCTTTAGTGTCTGATCGAGATCCCCGGTTTACTTCAAGATTTTGGAAGAGTTTGCAAGGTGCTTTGGGTTCTCGACTACACTTCAGCATTGCTTTTCATCCACAGTCGGATGGACAGTCAGAGAGGGTGATACAGATTGTCGAGGACATGTTGAGAAGCTGTGTCATCGATTTCTCTGGAAGTTGGGACATATTTTTACCGCTTGTGGAGTTTGCTTATAACAACAGTCACCAATCCAGCATGGGTATGGCACCATTCGAGGCATTGTATGGTAGACGGTGTCGGACACCTCTTTGTTGGAGTGAACTTGGTGAAGGTAAGTTAATTGGGCCTGATTTGATTCAAGAAACTGAAGAGAAAGTGAAATTGATTCGAGGCAAGTTGAAAGCAGCTTCAGACCGACAGAAGTCTTATGCAGATCTGAAGAGGAGAGACATAGAGTTTGATGTTGGAGATAAGGTATTTTTGAAAGTGTCTCCTTGGAAGAAGATATTGAGGTTCGGTCGGAAAGGAAAATTGAGTCCTCGTTTCATTGGACCGTATGAAGTTTTAGAGAGAGTTGGGCCAGTTGCTTATCGGCTTGCTTTACCACCTGAGTTGGATCGGATCCATAACGTATTCCATGTTTCTATGTTGAGAAAATACAGATCGGATCCATCTCATGTGTTGCCAATTGAATCTATCGAAGTAAGCCCAGATTTGACATTTGAAGAGGAACCAGTTGCTATCTTGGCACGTGAAGTGAAAGAATTGAGAAACAAGAGAGTGCCATTGGTGAAGATTTTATGGAAGAATCATGGAAAGGAAGAGGCAACTTGGGAAAGTGAACAAATAATGCGAGAGCAATATCCTCAATTATTTCGGACTTGATATCAGGTAATTTCGAGGACGAAATTTCTTTTTAGAGGGGGAGAATTGTAATATCCTCATGTTTGCCTTAGAAGTCTTGGTTATGTTGTTGTTGTAAATTGGATTGAATATTTATATTATGTGATAAGAAAAGAAATTGGAAAGAGAATGCTTGTGTATATGTGTTTTGGGTAAGAATGAGGGTTTAGAGAAAAGTGTATATGTTGATTATATTGTAATATATATATAACATATAAATTGGTCAAATGAAGAGTCAAGGGGGAAGAGATATTTATCTTATTGAGTATGAAATTACATATTTGGGCATGCAAGTGACAAAAGCTAAGTTAAGTGATGAGGGGTGTTTTGGTAATTGTCTTGTTAAAATCAATTGGTGGAGATTTAAGGAGAAATTGACTTTGTTTCTTCATCATTTTCTCTTCTTCTTGATGATAGTGGCCAGCTCCTCCAAAGACAAAAGAAAACTAGAGAGCTAGAGAGGTGTTTGAAGTTCTAAACTCAAATTGAGGGAAGATTGAAGTGATCAAGTGTTGATTCAAGAAGTTTACAACTTTGGTAAGTTCTTTTCTTTGATTTCTTTATTCTTTTGAAGTGAATTAGGGTTTGTTGATTAGTTGATGATAGGTGTTTGTGATGTGTTTTCAAGTGTTAAAATTGGTGTTAGTTAAGAGTTTAAAAAGGTATTGATGTTGGAAGTGGTGGATGTTAATTTTGAAGGATGGAGAAGGATATTGGTTTTAGGGTTTTGGAATGGTTTGTATTTAAATGTGTTGTTAAAGTGATTATTGTGATGTTTATGTAAGATATGTGTTTATGTCATTGATTGTGTTCATTTGAATGAGATGATTGTTGTGCAAAAAGTATGGAAATGCAATTGAAAGAGTGTTGGTTTTTGGTTAGGGTTTTGATCATGAGTAACACGGCCAAAAGCAAAGAGAGACACGGCCAAGTCATGGAAATTTTGGCCATGTTGGGTTGATTTTTAAGAGACACGGCCGTGTCCCATGCCAGTGTCTGTCACTGCCAAAATTAAGTTGAGAGACACGGCCACAAGCTTGGCCGTGTCCCTCAAATGTGTTGGCTACTGTTTTTATTTTTGTTCTTTTTGTATGGTTTTGATTCTTCAAAGATATTTATGATACTTAAACCTAAACATAAACACTTTAAATATACTTCAAAGATAAGAATGACCTAATCAAATATATGTGGAACATACATTCATTGATGTTGAGATTGGAGCACACATTTGTTGATATTAATGAAACATATGAACAATGTTAGGTTATATGCATTGTGAATGGTAATGTGGTATGTACTTTGAAATGTTGTATCAATGATGTTATATGATTAATATGAATTGAGATATTGTTTGATTTGAGGCCATTGTGATTGGCTATGATGATTCAATTGAAAGATATATGGCATGTTTGCCTAATTGATGAGAATTGAGAATGAAATGTAACTGAATTGTGTGGCTAATGTGTTATTCCATTTTCAGAGTTTGTTATTGGTGGCATGCCTAATGATAGTAACAATCTCTTGAAGTTAGGTTGGATTGAATCCTTGAAGCCTAATTGAGATGTTACAACCCTTGAAGCTAGGTTGGGTTGGTTCTTGAAGCCAAGTTGGGTTGAAGCTTAGCATGCTTTGCTCCCCTTGAAGCTTGGTTGAACCTAATCCTTGAAGCCTAGTTGGGTATATGATATTGATAAATGTGATAACAAAACCAAAGCATTAACTCTGAAAATTGAATGGCATATTAGTGTGTCTTGGGCCCATGCTTGTCTTTGTTTAGTGTTGTTCATGAATGGTTTAATGAGTAACTAATGAGGTATATGAAAAGATGTTGAAATGTGATATGTTTACATATGTTGGATTATAAAACGTAAAGGTATATTGTTAGCTTTGCATATATAATGTTACATGTATAATATGGATTGAGAATTGACATTGCATTGCACTAAAGCATAACATTAGCATGAATTGTCTTACTAAGCCCTTGGCTTAGCGCGATAGTGTTTAATCGCGCAGGTGATAGAGTTGATAGAGTTGAACCCGAGAGCTCTTCGAGACCGAGTGAGAGTAGACGTTGAAGAGTTGATTTCGGGAACTTAAAGATCAGAGAAGATTTGCCAATCATGTATAACTCTTTTATATTTTGTAAAGTTTTGTTTATAATGTGAATATATGCATATTTGTAAATATGGATTTAAATGCTTTCATATATGTAAATATTTTCTATATTCCGCTGCGTATTAACTAAATGTATTTATATATCTAATTGTTTTATATTACAAGTTAATGACTTATTTTCTATAATGTATAATGAGAAAGATTATAGTATTATTTAAAACCATTTGAATGTTAAGAAAAATCCGTAGCATTCCTATATTCAATACATGTATACTACATTGTGGTGTATGTAGTGTGTATGTATTGGGTGTGGGGGTGTTACAAGTTCCTTGGAGATTTGATTGAGATGCCATTTAAGGAATATGATGTGATCCTAGGCATGGATTGGTTAGCTAAACATGGAGTTGTGGTAGATTGTAAAAAGAAAGTTGTTACTTTGAGAACTATTAATGGTAGAGATGTGATAGTATCTAATGAGCAGGAACAGCTAGCATCTTTGTTTGTGTCAGCTGTTGCAGCCAGGAGGTTGATTAGAAAAGGATGTGATGCTTATCTTGCTCATGTAGTAGATACTAGAGTAAGAGGTTCTCTTATTAATGATATACCCACAGTTGCAGAGTTTCCAGATGTGTTTCCAGAAGAGTTACAAGGATTGCCCCCTGAGAGAGAGGTGGAGTTTGGTATTGAATTATTGCCTGGTACCACTCCTATCTCTATTACTCCTTATAGAATGGCACCTGCTGAATTGAGGGAATTGAAAGTGCAATTACAGGAGTTGTTGGATAAAGGATTTATTCGCCCCAGTGTTTCTCCTTGGGGAGCTCCTGTTTTATTTGTGAAGAAGAAAGATGGTACTATGAGATTGTGTATCGATTATAGGCAATTGAACAAGGTGACTATTAAAAATAAATATCCTTTGCCTAGAATCGATGATCTCTTTGATCAGTTGAAGGGTGCAGCTGTGTTTTCTAAAATTGATTTGAGATCAGGGTACCATCAGCTGAGAGTTAGAGCTGAAGATGTTCCTAAGACCGCCTTTCGGACCAGGTATGGGCATTATGAGTTTTTAGTTATGCCTTTTGGTCTGACGAATGCACCTGCAGCTTTTATGGACTTGATGAATAGGGTGTTTAGGCCCTATCTGGATCAGTTTGTGGTAGTGTTTATCGATGACATTCTGGTGTATTCGCGTAATAAGGAGGAACATGACAAACACCTGCGGATTGTGCTGCAAATTTTGAGAGAGAAGCAATTGTTTGCTAAACTGTCAAAGTGTGAGTTTTGGCTTAATCAAGTAACTTTTCTCGGTCATATAGTTTCAGCAGAGGGTATTAGAGTTGATCCGAGTAAAGTTGAAGCTATTTTGAATTGGAGTCTACCAAAGTCAGTGACTTAAGTTAGAAGTTTTCTTGGTTTGGCAGGCTATTACCGACGGTTTGTGAAAGGATTTTCTTTGATAGCTACTCCACTCACCGGATTGCTTCGAAAGGGAGTTAGATTTGTGTGGACAGATCAGTGTTAGGCTAGTTTTGAACAGTTGAGAGAAATGTTGACTCAAGCGCCTGTCTTACTTTACCTGTGGAAGGCAAACCATATGTGATCTACAGTGATGCTTCACATAGTGGTTTGGGTTGTGTTCTGATGCAAGAAGGTAAAGTTATAGCTTATGCTTCTAGACAATTGAAACCGCATGAGCTCAATTATTCGACCCATGATTTAGAGCTAGCAGCCATTGTGTTTGCATTGAAGATTTGGCGACACTATTTGTTTGGGGAGAAATGTTTCATCTACACTGATCACAAAAGTTTGAAATATTTGGGTGTCCAGAAAGAGCTTAATCTTCGACAGAGGAGATGGTTGGAATTGATTAAAGACTACGACTTTTTGATTGATTATCATCCAGGTAAAGCAAATGTTGTTGCTGATGCCTTGAGTCGGAAGTCTTTAGCTGGTTTAACTATTTATTCGCTCTCGTTGCTTGTTGAGTTGAGAGCATTGCATGCCAGTTTTGTATCTTGTGATGATGGTGCATTGTTGGCACAGTTGCAATTAAAACCAGTTTTATTGGATCAGATTAAAGAGGCTCAGTTGGTTGATGAGAAGATTCGAAAGATTGTTTCAGATTGCCAGAATGGAAAGAGTAGAGGTTTTATTGTAAGAAATGATGAGAGTCTCTGGTTTAAGAACAGATTGTGTGTACCCGATGATGCTAATTTGAAAAGGATCATTTTAGAAGAAGCACATCAGTCAATATTTGCTATGCATCCGGGCAATACAAAGATGTATCATGATTTGAAGCAACATTACTGGTGATTTGGTTTGAAGAGAGACATAGCTGAGTTTGTATCGAAATGTCTCACATGTCAGAAGGTAAAAGCAGAGCATCAAGTTCCAACTGAGGTTCTTCAACCTTTGTCAGTGCCTGAATGGAAATGGGAGAGAGTGACAATGGATTTTGTGTCTGGTCTTCCATTGACACAAAGGAAACATGATGCTATTTGGGTGATTGTTGATAGATTGACTAAGACAGCTCATTTTCTTCCGGTTCGGATGGATTACTCTTTGGAGAGGTTAGCTGAGCTGTATATCCATGAGATTGTGAAGTTGCATGGTGTTCCAACTTCTATAGTGTCTGATCGAGATCCCCGGTTTACTTCCAGGTTTTGGAAGAGTTTACATAGTGCTTTGGGTTCTCGACTGTACTTCAGCACTGCTTTTCATCCACAGTCGGATGGACAGTCAGAAAGGGTGATACAGATTATTGAGGATATGTTGAGAAGCTGTGTCATCGATTTCTCTGGAAGTTGGGACAGATTTCTACCACTTATGGAGTTTGCTTATAACAATAGTCATCAATCCAGCATTGGTATGGCACCATTCGAAGCATTGTATGGCAGACGGTGTAGGACACCTTTATGTTGGAATGAACTTGGTGAAAATAAGTTAATTGGGCCTGATTTGATTAAAGAAACTGAAGAGAAAGTGAAGTTGATTCGAGGCAGGTTGAAAGCAGCTTCAGACCGATAGAAGTCTTATGCAGATCTGAAAAGGAGAGACATAGAGTTTGATGTTGGAGATAAGGTATTTTTGAAAGTATCTCCTTGGAAGAAGATTTTGAGGTTTGGTCGGAAAGGGAAATTGAGTCCTCGATTCATTGGACCGTATGAAGTTTTAGAGAGAGTCGGGCCAGTTGCTTATCGACTTGCTTTACCACCTGAGTTGGATCGTATCCATAATGTATTCCATGTTTCTATGTTGAGGAGATATAGATCGGATCCATCTCATGTGTTGCCGATTGAATCTATCGAGGTGAATCAAGATCTGACATTTGAAGAGGAACCAGTTGCTATCTTGGCACGTGATGTGAAAGAGTTGAGAAACAAGAGAGTGCCACTTGTGAAGATTTTGTGGAAGAATCACGGAAAAGAAGAAGCAACTTGGGAAAGTGAGCAAACAATGCGAGAGCAATATCCTCAATTGTTTCGGACTTGATATCAGGTAATTTCGAGGGCGAAATTTCTTTTTAGAGGGGGAGAATTGTAATATCCCAATGCATGCCCTAAAAGTTTTGATTATGTTGTTGTTGTATATTGAATTGAATGTATATGTATGTGATAAGAAAAGAATTTGGAAAAGAATGTTTATGTATATGTGTTTTGGGAAAGAAAAGAGGGTTTAGAGAGAAGTGTATATGTTGTTTATATGATATATATATAACATATAAGTTGGTCAAATATGTGGTCAAGGGAAGAAGATATTTTTAGTTGAGATTTGTGAAATGACTTAAAAGGACAAGTGGTTGTAAGGAAATTAAAACATGTGGTTAAAGGGTGTTTTGGTAATTGCTTGAATTGAAATACTTGGTGGAGATTTAAAGATGTGTTGACTTTGGGCTTCTTGATTGTTCTTTGTGTTTTCTTCTTCTTTCTCCTTCATCTTGGTTGGCTCTTCCATGGACAAAGGAAAGCAAAAGACAAAGTGAAGATCTTGAGGTGTTTAACTCAAATTGAAGGAAGATTGAAGTGATCTAGTGGATGATACAAGAAGTCTTATAACTTTGGTAAGTTCTCTTGTGATCTTTGTGCTTATTTGAAATGATATTTGAGTTTGATAGATTTTTAATAGTGTGTTGATTGATTTTGAGATGTGAGAAGTGTTTGAGTGATTTGATGATGGATTTTGAGTATGGATTGAAGAAAAGAGTAAGTGGTTGGATGAGATGATGTTGCATATGTGGTGAGGGTTTTGAGATGATTTTGTGTTTTGTGTTTGATGTGTGTTTTGGCTTGTTATGGTGTGTTGCAAGTTTTAGATGAGTTTTGAGTATGTTTTGTTAAGATGGTGTAAAGTGGATGTTGATGGATAAAAGTGTTTTGTTGAGTGTTTGGTTGTTTTGGCCGGAATCTTGATTTGAGGCCGGACACGCCCAAGAGCACGTCCAGGGTTTTTTTTAGGCGTGTCAATTGTGTTGGAGGCAGTAGGTTTGACACGACCAGTAGCACGCCCGTGTTATTAAGCGTGTCATAGCTACTATAAGATTTGAGAATTTACACGCCCAGGAACACGCCCATGTTGTTGAGCGTGTAAATGCTTCTGTGTTGTGGAGTTAAGACACGGTCATGAACACGCCCGTGTGGGTGAGCGTGTCAGGGTTAGGGTTTGCCCTAATTAATTCCTAATTGGATTATCTTTTGTGTATCCCTAAGCAAGTATATGCTATTACTTTTGATTTAGGTCTTGAAGATAGTGATTGATCATTGATCTAAGAGGTAGAAAAATCTTGAACAAGGAAGTGTTAAGAGTGGTGTGATTTGCTTTTGAGGTAAGTACAAAACCTATATGATTGTATGTAAGTACAAATGTGGCATTACTACATTGTTAATTTATATGAGCAATGTGTGTTGTTATGTTTATATCAATGATGATATATATATATGAATATTGTGAATGACATGATGATGCAAATGATTGTGTATATGAAAGATTGAAATGCTATGATGTGAATTGAGATGAAATGGAATATAAAGCCATTGTGATTGGCTATGTTGATTCATTTGAGAATGAAATTGATAATAAATTAATAAATGAGTTGTGTGGCTAATGTGTTATTCCATTTTCAGAGTTTGTTGTTGGTGGCATGCCTAATGATAGTAACAATCTCTTGAAGTTAGGTTGGGCTTGATCCTTGAAGCCAAGTTGGGTTGAAGTTTAACATGTTTTACTCCCCTTGAAGCTTGGTTGGGTCTAGTCCTTGAAGCCTAATTGAGATGTTACAACCCTTGAAGCTAGGTTGGGTTTGGTTCTTGAAGCCAAGTTGGGTTGAGACTTAGCATGCTTTGTTCCCCTTGAAGCTTGGTTGAACCTAATCCTTGAAGCCTAGTTGGGTATATGTGATAATGATAAATGTGATAAAACCAAAGCATTAACTCTGAAAATTGAATGGCATATTAGTGTGTTTTGGGCCCATGCTTGTCTTTGTTTAATGTGAGTCATGAATGATAACTTGATGGATTAATGAAGGAGATGGAAAGATATTGAAATGTGGTATGCTTATATGATTATGATTTGTGATGTGCAAAGGTGTGATGTTAGCTTTTCACCTATGTTGTTGCCTTTATTGATAACATGTGTGGCATTGCATTGCACTAGAGCATAATATTAGCATGATTTGTCTTACTAAGCCGTTGGCTTAGCGCGATAGTGTTGATCGCGCAGGTAACAGAGTTGAACCCGAGAGCTCTTCGAGACCGAGTGAGAGTAGACAGTGAAGAGTTTATTTGGGACTTAAAGATCAGAGAAAGCTGCCAATCATGTATAACTTCTTTATATTTTGTAAATATTGTTTATAATGTGAATATATGTATATTTGTAAATATGGATTTAAATGCTTTCATATATGTAACTATTTTATAAATTCCGCTGCGTACTAAATAAACATATCTATATCTACTTTGTTTATTTTACAAGTTAATTACTTATTATCTATATTGTATACTGAAAAAGATTATGATATCATTTAAAAAGATGTTCTTGAATGTTAAGAAAAATCCGTAGCATTCCTATATTCGATACATGTATACTACATTGTGGTGTATGTAGTGTGTATGTATTGGGTGTGGGGGTGTTACATTGGCCATGGATAAGGAAGAAGAATATGAAGTGAGAAAAAATTCTTCACACCTCCTTACCTTTTCTTCTTTTAAACCACTTTTGACTTTTGTTTTCTTTTTTTCCTTTTCTTTTCTTTTCTATCGTTTATATATGCATATACATATTTTCTTTCTTTTTAACTTAATTATATTTATATGTGTGTGTATTATGTGTATATCTTATGCATATATTATGTATGTGTCTTTCTTTCTCACATTGTGCTTTGCTTTCTTTCTTTCCTCTTTTATTTTACTTATGTTAACATTGTTATTTTTAACATTATTTATCTTCATATATCTTTTAACATATTTAATTATCCCTTTGTATTATTAAATTTTAAGGTATAATTATCTTATTCGCACCAAAATTTATGATTTTTCAAACCATGAGATTATCATGGAAAATTTATAAATTTTCAAACCACTAATTTTCTATGGTTTTGCACTTTTATCTTTCAAAAAATATTCAAAATAAAATTTTTAAATACCAAATATATGCTAATAAATAATTTTTCATCTCCAAAACATATTAAAACTTTAAAAATATCATCAAATTAAATAAAAAATATTTTTACTTAATCATATTATACCATATTATCTTTTCAAATATGATAAATATTGTTTCCAGTACCATACTATACCGCACTATACATTATTAAACTATGTTGTTAATCATCAATGGCGAAACCAGGATTTAACTATTTTGAAGCAAAAAAAATTCATTCAATATAAAAGTTTATTGCAAACAAATTCAAGATAATTAAACAAAAGTAAATCTTTTAATATTACAGTAATGTAACAACTAATTTTTGCTCTTGGTTTGACAATGATTAGGAGGTGGTAATTGTACCCTATGAATTTGCATCTAATTTTTTATATTTTTATATTCTAGTTGGTTCGTTGCTAAATTATATTATAATTAATGATTTAAAATGAAATTATATAGGTTCAATTTTAGTCAATCCATCCCCATAAAATCAATATCAATAAATTCTCATTTATATTTATGAATGAAAAAAAAAAGTTCTCATTTGTTTTATTTATAATGAGATCATGAGAATTAAATTTTAATCAATAAAAAATAACAAATTCTTTTATTAATCAAGTTAATTTTTATAATTATTTTAGAATTTTTTTATTATTATTCACGAAATATGAAAAATTATTGAATATATCAAATATATTAAAATATACTATGGTATCCTCCTAAACTTTAAAAAAAAAAACATATTTAAGTGGTGAAATTGGATAGTTTACAAAAAATATTCTTGAATTGTTTAATTTAAACATATGCAATATTGCTTAACCTATGATTAATGTCAATTTCATGATATAAATTGGAAACAATTGAAAATAGTAGAAAGGTGGAGTAGACTTATCAATTTAATATATATATATATATATATATATGGTGGAAGGGTCCATGGACCATCCACAGGGGCAAAACTAGAGGGTCCTAGGTGGTCCATGGACCCCCTAGTTACACTAGTCATATACCATATATATGCCTACCATTCTTATAATATTTTTTTTCTTGGATGAATCCTATTAATCTTAACTAAAGGTGTCTAGAACCTCATTCTAAGAGCCAAGTTTTTCTTCTCTGATTCCTTTTGTTGAAGAGTGTTCTCAGTGTACCTATGATCTCAGATCTATGAAAAAGAGCCGGCAACAACTCTAAATCTATCATTTTTCTTTCGTTTTCATTCTAGATCTTTAATTTTTTTTAGGTTTTTTAATTGTCTCTTTTCTGGATCGATCCTTTATGGCTTTTTGTGTACCCTACTTAATGGTAGTTTGTGTTTTTATTGGAGATCTAGTTGCTAGTAGTGCAAGGATCTTCTCTTCTATCATTTTGTCTGACTAGGTTAGCATCGCCCCTTCTAGGTTTCTTTTATGGATTTGTCGTGAGAAAGCTCTAATTTGCATGGTGTTTGTGGTTTTATGTGGTCAGCTCTCCGTGATTGGTATATTTGAGATCTTTCTTCTAAGATCCCTGCAGAGAAGTCGTTGTTCTTCCTTTCCCTCACTTTATTATTCAATAACTGAGGAGAAGCGAGATCTATGGATGGTGCCATGGATTCCCCTTAATGATTTAATTGCAGACTCTATGAATACTGCACAAACTGATGTGCTATTCTTTCTCTTGATAGTAGGCCATTTCCCTTTCTGGCTAAGGCTGAGGCTTCATTTAGGGGTGCTAAAGACTAGTTTAGAATTTTTAATTAATGAAGAGGAGATTGCTTTGTTTATGTAATGTGCCTTTGGGATTCTATTCATTGTAATCCTTGTTTAATCTATAATATTATTCTCTTCTTTCTGAAAAATAAAACTAAGGTGTCTAGTATATTTCGCAACAATATCTATGCATGATTCATGAATGTTTATCTCTATATTTTTGACCCATTTGATAATTTTGTAACTCTTCATTAAGTATCAAAAGCCAATAGAGGTGGAAAAAATGGTTGCCACGCATAATGTGAGAAATGGCTTTGGACCTTACTTTTTAATTGAATTTAAATTTAATTAATTTAAAACTTTACAGAACTATAGTTTTGAAAAATTGCTCAATTATCATTGAATGAAAAACATATTCCTCTTATGCCAGTTTCATATGGAAAAACAAGGGTTGAGCATGGTTCGAAGAAATTCAGAGATAAAAAAATCTCCAGCTCTGAACCGAATTTCAGAAATTTTGAAAATGGAATTTTCGAAATCGAACCATAGCAAAGGAATCTCTGAATTGAATTGCTCTAATTTTTGGAGCAATTCAATTCGGAGATTCAGTTCATATGGTTCGGATCCAGATCTACTTAAATACAGAGATTCAAAGATTATCTTCATTTTTAAAACTCTAAATAAAAAATATTATTTAACTATTTTAGCAATAAAATATTCAACTTAAATATTTATAATCCAGAACATAGATGATAAAATGTTATAAATATCCAATATTCAATATCCACAATAAAATAAAAATATCCAATATCTAACACTAAATTAATGCAAATTCAAAATAAAAAACTTAAATGCATAAAAATAAGTAAGATAGATAAATCAAAAATTGTTAAACTCTATATGCTTGAACTCCATTCCTTGCCATTTAATAAAGAAAAATATGATAATTGTAATAACCTAAATTTTAAATTTATTTTAAATTTAAAAAATGTAAAAAATGAAATGAAGAGAGAGAAAGTGACAAAGAGAGAGAGAGAGAGATAGTGCATCGATTAGTTTTTCTTAGATCTATCGTCATTCGGTGATCAAGGATCAACATCTCATGCACCATTAGAAAATACTATTATCCGACGAGTGCAAAGTCGCTAAAATCGTCACCATCCGATGTCGGAATTTTCCTCACTCGCCGATCAAAGTCAATCGGAGGTGTACCGCTACAGTAACCTTTTGATCAATTTTTTGGCCACTTTTCGACCTCTTTTCTCGGTAAGGTGTCTTCTATTTCCAATTAAATGTTCCAAGGAGAATCGTTGGATTTTCATAAATCTATGAGTTATATAGAATAATATAATACCCCTGTAATATCACAAAATTTTGAAAATTTTAATTTTTGGAAATTAAATAAATAATTGAAAAAAATAAAATAATATTTAAGTGCAAAAATAAAATGTGTATATAATATATATGTAGATATACATAACATATACAAGTCAATATTTTAAATTGGTCAAAGGTTATTTTAAATTATTAAAAAATATTTGTGTAGTTAGTGGAAGATGATTTTTTTATATTAATTAAGTAATATATATCTTACTTGGTAGAAATTTAAAGTGGAAATTATGTGGCTATAAGGGTACTGGTTGGATAGAGATGAGTTTGGGATCATCTTCTTCTTCTTCTTCTTTCTCCATTGAAGGTTGGTTATCTCCATTAGAGGAAAGGAGGGATTTGCTTCTTCCAAGCTCAAGTAATTGAAGGATTTTAAGTGTTCAAGTTGGAGTTTTGGGGATTTTCTCCATATTTGGTAAGTTTCCAACTTGTTTCCTTGATTTTTTATGAAAGTTTGTATATGTGTGAATTGGATGTTTGGTGTAGTATGTTTAATGGTTGGTATTGGTATGTATGAAATTCTTTTGAGTAGTTAACTATGATTTTAGGGTTGGATTGAAGAAATGGTTAAGTTTGGTGAAGAGAATAAGAGTTTGGGTTATGTAACTTTTGAGTTGTGAAGTCATGGTTTTAAATTAAGTATTTTACTTTTAATTGAGTTGTTTTGATGTATATACAGGTATTTTATGGTAAAATGATGGATATGGTTGAGTTTGAGTAGAGTTGAAAAAGGGAAAAGAAAGATAACTTTGGACGTGACAATTATGTGTGATATAAGGATTTTGGCCTGACACGCTCGGTGATACTACCATGTCTTTGGGAGTATTGATGGTTCTATTTTTAGTGTTGGTGACACATGAAGTGACACGCCCATGTCACTGAGCGTGTCACATCTTCTGTAATGTTATAGTATTGACACGTGCAGTGAAACGCCCATGTCACTGAGCGTGCCACAGCTACTGTGTTGTAGGAGTTTTAGCACGGGCTGGGACACACCTATGTCTCTAGATGTGTCTTATATGCTATAATACAGAGCTAAGAATATGATCATTGACACGTCCATGTCACCGAGCATGTCAAACTTCTATGTTGTAGGTTTAGGGCACGGTCATTGACACGCCTGTGTTGTTAAGCGTGTCATTTGTACATTTTGCCCTAGATTGTTCTTTTCCTTATTTTTCTTTATGTTTCTTATCCTTGTGTTGAGAGGTTTTGTATATGCCTATAAGTGTGTTATTAAGCGATTATTTATAATCACATTTGGTTTAGGCTTTGAGGAGACTTGAGTTACCCAATCCAAGTGTTGAGGGATATCTTGAAAGATAAGGCTGAAAGTGGTGTTTGAGCGTGTTTTGTTGCTTTTAGAGGTAAATACAAACTTTGAATAATTGATTATATTTGTATGACATTTGGACTTAACACATTTTGGTTGAAAATGTGTTAAGTTACTTACTACATTATTTATGCATGAGTAATATGCTATGACTTGTGTAATGTCATAAATGCATTATATGTGATGTGAGAAGCCATTTTTAATGGCTAAGTTGAATGAAATGTGAACTATGTGCAAGATATGATCATGACCCAAAATATTTGGGTAATGTAGTTTGTTGTGTATACATTAAAGATATTATGTAAAGCCATTGGTGATGGCTATATTATATAAAATAAGATACATTATGATTTATATGATGATGTTGATATAAATGAGATAAATGAGGTAATATGCCTAGCTTGATCATGAGAAAATAAGAAAGAAATTGTTAATGAAAATATGAAATAATTGTGTGCCTAGTATGTTATTCAATTTTTAGAGTTCTGTGTTTGGCGGCATATCTATGACGTAGCAGTCCCTTGAAGCTGGGTTGGGCCTAGCCCTTGAAGCCTAGTTGGGATGTTACATAGGACGTTATTCTCATTGTGATATAATTTGCCTTTGGGGCTAGGTTTTAAGCAATTACTTGATTTTCCTTCAGGGCTAGACACATGGTGTCAACTTGGACCAAAATAATAACTCTGGGAGTTGAATGGCATATTAGATCCTTTGGGCCCATGTTTGTATTTGTTTTTATGTGAATTATGAATTGTGGAACAATTGAGCAATATATTAAGATAAAGTGTTATGAGATATAATATCCTTATACATTGTGCATTGGCAATGCATTTGAACTTTATTGTTATCAAAGTTTGTATTACTAGGCTTTTGGCTTATCGTGATTGTGATTCATCGCGCAGGTGACAGGGTAGATCCGGTTGAGCAGGAGAGTTTGTCTAGATCAAGCCGGGTTTAGGCTTGAGATCTTGAGTGTAGAGTTGATTGTTGGACATCAAGATCAGAGACAAACTGCCAGCATGTATATATTTTATATTTTTGTATATTTTGACTTCATGTATATTATATTATATTTTGATGTATATATATATCGCAAACTATCAAGAATATTTTGGATAAAAATTTTGTAATGAAAGTATGTATATGTTCTAGCAAGTAATATTTTATCTATTATTTACATTATATCAGTTAAATGATTTAAGTTTTATACAGATTTGAAAAGTAAGTGTTTTTATTAAAATGAGTTATGGCATTCTTGTAATGTGTATTTGTATATTACATATGTTGGGTTTATGTATTGTACGTATATAGGGTATAAGGGTACATTTATTTTGGTATCAAAGCCTAGGTTTGAGATTTTCAACCTAGGTGGAATGTGAGAGAAAGAAAATGGAGATTTTTAAATATGGTTTTTAATTATTATACATGCATTGGCACTGGCAGTTTCTGATATCTGATGTGGCAATTTTTGTTATGTTTGCAGATATAGGTAGTTATGGTGTCTCAGACGCATCAGTCTGTAGAGGGTAGTGAAAAGAGTGTGGCTCCTGGTGAGAGTAGAGATGGGGCTAGAGCTAAGATAGCTGGAGAGGCACCTACTCCTGTGCTTGAGAGACCAGCAATTAATGAGATTCCGCCGGGCTGAGTATGCATATAGTGGAGCTGTTGAGACAGGCTCTAGTACAGTAGCCACAGCTATAGCCGCAGTTGCTGACAAGGAAATATGATAAGCTAAGGAAGTTTGGAGTTAAGGACTTTATTGGTACTATAGACCCTGGTGTAGCAGAGCAGTGGCTAGACAGAGTCTAGAGAGTGTTCACCCAGTTGTAGGCTACTCCAGAGGAGAAGTTTGATTATGTCAGATCTCTTCCGTAGAAGGATGCATATGATTGGTGGAAGACGGTTCCACATGCTCTGGATGATCCACCAGTTCTGACCTATGACAATTTCCTACGGGAGTTCGAGCAGAAGTATATTCTGAGGTAGTATAAGAATGCAAAGAAAATAGAGTTCCTGAGTTTGAGACAGGATACCAAGACAGTGTTGGAGTATGAGATAGAGCTTACCCAGTTGAGTCAGTATGCTGGTGGGATCATTTCTAATGAGATTGACCGATGTCGAAGGTTTGAGGAGGGGCTGAGACCCTCTATCATGTGCATTATAGCTGGCTTCTGGTATCAAGATTTTTCCCAGTTGGTTACAGCTGCCAGGAGTGTTGAGAGAGCACAGGGTCTTACAGCAGTTTCTAGGAATGAGGAGACTAGAGCTAGGAGACCCTAGAGTGAGGCAGGATCTTCATCAGTTAAGAGAGGCTGAGGAGGATATTTTCTGAGATTCAGTAGGAGTCAGAGGCAGTATGGTAGGCCAATACAACAGCAGAGACAGAGATCGAGACCTGTAGTTTTAGTGGCTAGTGCTCCGTCCCTAGTAGTTTAGAGGCTAGTTCCATATACCTGTGTCCATTGTGGTAGGGCACATGGGGGTACCTGTTGGAGGACAGGTGCACCAGTAGTGTGTTATAGATGTGGGTCACCAAATCACTTCTTCAGAGATTGCTAGAGCCACCAAAGGATAGACAGATAGATACTGCAACTTCTCGACCCCAGTGTTAGAGGAGGTCATAGTAGCAGAGATTTTGGTAGGGGTGGTAGATCTAAGTCTGGTCTGAGAGGAGGTTCTACAGTTGGAGGTAGACTAGATGAGGCAGGGCCATCATAGCTGGTATATGTTATGCAGAGGTAGCCAGATGCTTTAGCCGTTATTGCTGGTACTTTTTCTTTATTTGATACTTCAGTTCTTGATTCATATTGCTTATGAGTGATTTGCATTCAGAGTCCCTAGGATTTGATGTTATGGTGATAAATCCTTTAAGGCATAGTATTATGGTTAGTAGGGTGCACGAAGATAGCCTAGTTGTGGTTCAGGACGAGGAGTTTCTCGGTGACCTAATTGAGATGACTTTCAGGGAGTATGATTTGATTTTAGGCATGCATTGGTTATCCAGGCATAGGGCTGTGGTAGACTATCAGCAAAAGTGTGTTACCCTGAGAACCTGTGGTGGTAGAAATGTGATGGTATCTAGTGAGCAGAGACATCTTTCATCCATGTTTACTTCAGCTGTTTCAGCGAGAAGAATGATTCGAAAGGGATGTGAGACTTATCTTGCTCATGTTGTAGATATCAGAGTAGTGGGGTCCCAGCTTAATAATATACCCACAGTTGTCGAGCTTCCAGATATTTTTTTTTAGTTGCCAGGGATAACCCCTGAGAGAGAGGTTGAGTTTGGTATCGATTTGTTGCATGGTACCACTTCCATCTCTATTATTCCTTATCATATGGCACCTGTTGAGTTGAGAGAGTTGAAGGTGCAGTTGCAGGAGTTATTGGTTAAAGGGTTCATTTGCCCTAATGTATCCTCGTGGAGAGTCCCTATTTTGTTTGTAAAGAAAAAGGATGGTACCTTAAGATTATGTATTGATTATCAGCAGTTGAATAAGGTGACCATCAAGAACAAGTATCCACTGCCTTAGATAGATGATCTCTTTGATCAGTTGAAAGGAGCAACATTATTTTCTAAGATTGATTTGAGATCAGGGTACCATCAATCGAGGGTCAGAGGTGGAGATGTACCTAAAACAGCTTTTCGCACAAGGTATGGGCATTATGAGTTCTTGGTGATGCCCTTTGGATTAACGAATGCACCAGCAACATTTATGGATTTGATGAGCAGGGTATTTAAACTCTATCTAGATCAGTTTGTGGTGGTTTTCATTGATGATATTCTGGTGTATTCACGTAATGAGGAGGATCATGACAAGTATTTGCGGATTATATTATAGACTCTGAGAGAGAAGTAGTTGTATGCTAAATTGTCCAAATGTGAGTTTTGGCTTGATCAAGTGACTTTTCACAGTCATGTGGTTTCAGCATAAGGTATTAGAGTTGATCCAAGTAAAGTTAAGGCTATTTTGAATTGGAGTCCACCGAAGATTGTGACAGAGGTTAGAAGTTTTTTGGGTTTGGCAGGCTATTATCATCGGTTTGTGAAAGGTTTTTCTATGATAGCTACTCTACTCACTAGATTACTTTGGAAAGGAGTTAGATTTGTGTGGATAGATCAGTGTCAGGTGAGTTTTGAGCAGCTGAGGGAGATGTTGACTCAGGCTCCTATTCTTACCTTGCCTGTGGAAGGTATAGTGATGTTTGACATAGTGGTTTTAGGTTGTGTTTTGATGCAGGAGGGTACAGTCATTGCTTATGCCTCTCGACAGTTGAAGCCGCATGAGTTGAATTACCCAATGCATGAGTTGGAATTAGCAGCTTTAGTTTTTGCCTTGAAGATTTGGCGACATTACTTGTATAAGGAGAAGTGTTTCATTTATATGGATCACAAGAGTTTGAAATATCTAGGTGTTCAGAGAGAACTAAACTTTCGATAGAGATGGTGGTTAGAGTTGATTAAAGACTATGATTGTTTAATTGATTATCATCCTAGCAAGGCAAATGTTATTGTTGATTCCTTAAGTTGGAAGTCTTTGGCAAGTTTGACTACTTATTCACTCTTGTTGCTTATTGAGTTAAGAGCGTTGTATGTCAGATTTGAGTCTTGTGATGATGGTGCTTTGATGGCTCAGTTGTAGTTGAGGCTAGTGTTATTGGATCATATTAGGGAGGCTCAATTCGTAAATGAAAAAATCCAAAATATTGTATTGGATTACCAAAAGGGGGAGAGTCGAGACTTTTATGTGAGAAGTGATGGCAGTTTGTGGTACAAAGATAGGTTGTGTATTCCTGATGATACAAGATTGAAGAGGATAATTTTTGGAGGAAGCACATTAGTCATGTAATATCCTCATTTGTGGTCTAGAAGTTTTGATTATGTTATTGTTATTGTTGTTATTGTTGTTGTTTTATATTGCAAGAAAAAGAAATGAGGAAAGATGTTTGTGTATATGTGTTTTGAGAAAGAATTTAGGGTTTAGAGAGAGTGGTATATGTTGTGTATATGATGATATATATAACATATACATTGGTCAAAAGGGTTGGTCAATGCAAGAGGATATTTTATGTGGAATGTGCAATTACTTATTTGGGCTTATAAGAGACAAAAGCTAAGTTAAATGATGAGGGGTATTTGAGTAATTGCTTGAAATGAAATGCATGGTGGAGATTAAAAGAAGAAAAGGTGTTTGACTTGTGCATTTTTTTCTTCTTTCTTTCTTGAAGTGGCCGGCTCTCCAAATAGAAAAGAGAAAGGGAGGTGTTCTTGAGGCAAGAAGTAAATTGAAGAAGGAATCAAGGGTGTTGGTTAGAGATTTGTGGAAATTCTTCATTTAAGGTAAGTAATTTCTTGTTTTCTTTTATTAATTTTGAAGTTGTGGCTAAGGTGTATTGTGAATTGTTGAGTTGATGATTTGGTGTGTTTGATATGTGTTTACAAGTGTTAAAGTTGATTGTTAGTTAAAAGATTGAATTGAGGTTGGTTTGGTTGTGAAGGTTGTAAGTTTAAATGGATTTTGATAGTGGAAGTTCAAGTGTAAAGTTGGTTTTAGGGTTTGAGATGGTATGTGTTTAAATGATTTGGTTGATGTGTTTTAATAAGGAATATTGTGTTAAACATGTAGAATTTGTGTTTAGAACATTGATTTCATTCATTTGAAACATGTTATATGGGGTTTGATGAGTTTGAGTGCAATTGGAGGAGAGCTGTGCATATTAGGGTTTGTGTTTAGGGAGACACGGCCAAAAGCAATGTGAGGCACGGCCAAGCCAAGGGATTTTGGGCGTGTTGGATTATTTTTTGGGTGACACGGCCGTGTCCCTTAGCCGTGTTCACTACTGGATTTTGGTTTTGGGAGACACGGTCACAAGCTTGGCCGTGTCCCTTGCCCGTGTTGCTTACTGTCCAAGTGGGTTGAGTGACACGGCCACAAGCTTGGCCGTGTCCCTCAAGTGAGCTGCCCGTGTCCCTCAATTGTGTTGGTTAGGGTTTTTATTCTTTGTTCTTTTTGCATTGTTTTGGTTCTTCAAAGGTAAGTTGGTACCTAAATCTAAACCTAAACACACTTAAACAATGAATGACCTAAACAAATGCATATGGAAGAACCTAAAGCTATGAATCATATAAATTGTTCTTTACCCTAATTGCATAGTTGAGATTGAACAATGTTATGTTATGCATTGTGAATGGTAATGTGTTTCATGAGTAATGTACATTGAAATGTTATACCAAAGAGGTTATAATGATTCAAATGAAATATGATTGAAGCATGCATTGATGATAGGATTGAATAATAATGTGAGTGTTTAGATAATGTAATGAATATTGTATATAATGATGAAATGAAGTGTGAATGATATGATGTTATGAGAAAATTGTTTTATTGTAATGTGAGATGTTGAGGCATGATTGCTTAACTTGCTTGTGGAAAAGAAATGAATTGAAAAAGTATTGATAAGTTTAATGAACGGACCTATCCGTCTCCTGCGGAACCATGCGGACCCAGTGGGTTGGGCAACCGATCTTGGACTACCGATCTGGTAGGAGGAAGGTTCGATATAGTCAGTATTATACGTACCTTTTTGCCTCCTGCGGAACCATGCGGACCCATTGGAATGGGCAACCGAACTTGGACAACCGACCTGGATGGGGAAAGGTATGTTACTGATAATGTTATACGTGCCTATCTGCCTCCTGCGGACCCTTGGGATTGGAGGGCAACCGACCTGGTTGGGGAAGGGTACGTATATAAAGTCATAGTTGTTGGCTATAATGATAAATTTAAATGAGTATAATGAATGGTGCTATTATATGAATGTTGATGTGACATTAAACAAAGCAACATATTGAATAGATAATATGCTTTTGATTGATGTATGTAATTAATTTGTGACATTGTATTTTAGCATGAATTATCTTACTAAGCCCTTGGCTTAGCGCGATAATGGTTAACCGCGCAGGTAATAGAGTTGATAGAGTTGAACCCGAGAGTTCAGCAAGACCAAGTGAGAGTAGACCTTGAAGAATCCATTTTGGGAACTTAAAGATCAGAAGAGAATTGCCAATCATGTATACTTCTTTATATTTTGTAAAGTAATGTTTATAATGTAAAAATATGGATATTTGTAAATATGTACATATTTTATAACTTCCGCTGTGTAATATTTAAATGTATATATATATATAACTAATATGTTTTGTTTTATAAGTAAATGATCTACTTTTCTATAATGTATAATGATAAGGGTATTGTATCAAGTTTAAAGTGTTTTGAATGTTAAGAAAACCGTAGCATCCCTATGTTTGGTGCACTTATGCTACATTGATGTGGTTGTAGTGTGTGTGCATTGGATATGGGGGTGTTACAAGTCAGCTTACGTGATAAGAACATTTTTATATTTGTTTTTAGTATGATTTCTATGTATTTTTAGTTAATGTTTCATTTGATTTTGGTTTAAAGTTTGTTTTAAGTGTTTGTTTTAGGTCAAAGTGCAAAAACTCCCTTGGATGATCAAAACAATGAAGAAAAAGCATGAAGCAAGCAAGACATGGCCAAGCCAAAGAAAGCTTGGACGTGTCCCTCAAAGAAACTTCAAGGCAGTAGCTGACACGGCCAGGTGACACGCCCAAGTCACTGGCCGTGTCTCACCCAAAGAGAAAAAATCAAAGAACCGGGCAAGAAAGGAAAGAAATGAAGGCAGTAGTTGACACGCCCAAGCCAGTGGTCGTGTCACATGACATGGCCACAAGCTTGGCCGTGTCACCCTTGGAAACAAAGAAAGCGATTTGACAGAGCTAGAAGCAGAACGTGACACACCCACATGACACGGCCAAGCCACTGGCCGTGTCACATGACACGGCTAGGAGCTTGGCCGTGTCACCTAGAAGAAAACAAGAAAAAGAAAGGGCAGAAGGAGACACGGCCAGCAAGCTTGGCCCTGTCCCAAGCAAAGTGAGAGACACGGCCAGCAAGCTTGGCCGTGTCACCTAGGGCAACTTTGAATAATTGAATTTCTTTTGCAAACAAGTGGGGGAACAAAGACTAGCTTTTGTCAAAAGTAATATTAAACAAAAGAAAAAGCTTACCTAATTTGAGGAAAAGAAAGATAAAACAAAGGAAATGTGGGAAACAAGGGAGAGTGGTGTGAGTTGGAAGGTATGGGTTATGAGCTGGAAGGTATGGGCTAAGAGCTTTGAAGAGAGTTAAAAGGAGAAGTTCTTGGAAGTTTTGGAGAGCTTGGATGTGGAGACTGGAACAAGGGAGAAGGAACCAACTGCTGAGCAAAGAGGAGAGTCTTGAGCTGAGTTTGAAGAAGGAGATACATCCTATACAAGACCTAAACCAAGAATCAAGGATTGAAGTGAAGAAATACAAATTATTCGCCATGGATTGTTTGGTTTCTTTTGCTCATTTCTCTTGTTCTGTTTTTCTGATTTTAAACATGAACTAATTCCTTCTCTATCTAGATATTGATGAACCCTAGCTTATTTGTATGGATTGAATAATTATATTTAGTTGAATCATTTGATCGAGTTGTTTTATTCTTGTGATGCTTAATGATTTATTTCCAATTGATAATAGCATGCTTATTGATTGGTTACCATTTTCATATTATTGACTTGAGAAAGCTTGATATGAATTGAATACTCATAAGGGTTGAGGATTGATTGGAGTGCTAGAGATAGACTTACAAGATCCTTTGGTTTATAGTTCCTTATTCTTAATGCAAGATCTATTTAATTGCGTTTGAGAAGATATTCCGGCACTCTACTTAGTGATTAGGGATTAATCCACTCGAGAGAGATTTTAGTCTAATTTAGAGGAATGCCAACTCAAATCTATTGAATGATTTAACTGAATTGATTGTTCATAAATATCATTAAGGCTGGGGGGATTCAATATCTGGAAAGTATTATTATTATCAATCCTTTTTGCACAACATTTAATTTCTCTTTACTTTCAGTTATTAAATTAGTTGTTTTTAATTACAAAGCATCACACAACTATTAATTTGCTAAACAACAGTTAAGGTTTGCACTAGTACTTGGCCTTATCCTCAGTGGAATGATAACTTACTCACTACTTTATCACTTGGGTGACCCGTGCACTTGTGGTATTGCTATAGCGCAGCTCGCTCGCACCATGTTTTTGGCGCCACTGCCGGGGACAACAGTTTCAATATTAGTAATATAATCAAAACTGTTGATTTAGTTTTTATTTTCATTTGTTTTTTACATTGGTTCTTGCTTGTTGATTATCATTTTAGGTATTCCTTCCCGTTTATGACCAGAGGTAGCTCATCCCAACTGTTTGAATTAGATCTAGAGCTAGAAAGAACATTAAGGAGAAAGTGAAAGGAAGAAGGGGAGGCAGTTTTGGAAGACGCAAAAACAGAAATAAATCTGGAAATAGATGAAGAAGAAGAGTTTGAAGTGATGGAAGGAGCTGGGCCAAGGACAATGCAATAGTTTGCTAAGCCCAATCTCAATGGAGCTTAATCTAGTATCCAGAGGCCGACAGTTGCTACGAACAACTTTGAAATAAAGGCAAATGTAATTGAAATGGTGCAGTAGACTTGTCAATTTGATGGGTTTCTTGATGAAGATCCTAATGTACATATTGAGAATTTTCTGGAAATATGTGATACATTCAAGATAAATAATGTCTCAGATGATGCAATTAGGCTGAGGTTGTTCCCATTTTCCCTTAGAGATAGACCAAAGAAGTTGCTAAAATCTTTTTCTCCAGGAACCTTCACCACATGGGGTCAGTTGGCAGAGAAATTCTTAGAAAAATACTTCCCACCATCCAAAACTGCTAAGTTGAGGAATGATATCTCATCCTTTTTGCAGCAAGATGGTGAGACCCTTTATGATGCCTGGGAAAGATTTAAAGATTTGTTGAGAAGGTTTCCTCATCATGGACTTCCACTATGGCTTTAAATTCAAACATTTTACAATGGGTTGAATTACGTAAGTAAGCAATCCATTAATGCAGCAGCTGGTGGTACCATAAACAACAAGACACCTGAGCAAGCAAGGAATTTAATTGAAGACATGGCTATCACCAATTATCAGTGGCAAGCCCCGAGGGAGCAAGGAAAGCTGAAAGCCTAGGCTAATCCGTTAGGTTTAGTTGTTGCAAGAATTTGACTTGACGATTCAAGAAAAGAAGGGAGCTGAAAATCTTACAGCAGATCATCTTTCTCGCTTGGGGAATCCAACCTTGGAGAGGTTTGAAGAAGGGGACAATGATGATCACTTCCCCGATGAGCAGCTGTATGCCATAGTAAGTGAGGTAAGTAACTTAAATTTTGAAACGCCTTGGTTTGCAGATTTTGCTAACTATTTAGTTGTTAGGGAACTTCCTAAGGACTTAACCTATCAAGCAAAGAAGAAATTCTTTTCTGATTTAAAGTATTATTTTTGGGAGGATCCCTTTTTGTTTAGATTATGTAAGGATCACATGATCCGACGATGTGTGGCATGGCCCGAAACAATGAACATTCTTAGTCAATGCCATGCTGGACCAGCTGGTGGTCATATGGGAGCCAATAGGACTGCTCAAAAGGTACTAGAATCAGGATTTTATTGGCCCACTCTGTTTAGAGATAGCTATGAATTTGTAAATCATTGTGATCGTTGCCAAAGAACTGGAAATATTTCATCTCGTGATGAAATGCCCCAAAATGGGATTTTAGTTTGTGAAATTTTTAATGTATGGGGGATCGATTATATGGGACCCTTTCCAAATTCATTTGGTAACAAATATATTCTTGTAGCAATAGACTATGTATCTAAATGGCCTGAAGCCCAGCCTTGGCAACCAATGATGCTAGGGTTGTGGTGAAATTTTTGAAGAAGTTATTTTCTCGATTTGGTACACCAAAAGCAATTATAAGTGATAGGGGTACTCACTTTTGTAACTTTTAGATTGCGAAAGTTTTCAAAAAATTAGGAGTTACACATAGGTTTGCTACTCCTTATCATCTCCAAACTAGTGGCCAAGTTGAGAACACGAATAGGGAGATTAAAAGAATTTTGGAAAAAACTATAGAGCGATCCCGAAAGGATTGGTCCTAGAAATTAGACAATGCTCTATAGGCTTTTAGGACTACATTCAAAACTCCCTTGGGCACTACACCATTTAGGTTGGTATATGGAAAAAGCTTACCATTTACCTGTTGAAATAGAGCATAATGCATATTGGGCCATAAAACAGATTAACCTTGATCTAGCTTGTGCAGGTGAAAGGCAAAAATTACAGGTAAACGAGTTAGACGAGTGGAGATTGCAAGCTTATGACAATGCGAAAATGTATAAGGAACATACCAAGAGATGGCATGATGCTCACATTAAGGAACAGAAAGAGTTTCAAACGGGAGATCAGGTATTACTGTATAATTCAAGGCTTCGACTCTTTCCAGGTAAGTTGAAATCTCGATGTTCTGGTCCTTTTACTATCAAGGAAGTTTTCCCCTATGGAGTGGTTGAAATAACCCACCCGAAAAAAGGAGATTTTAAAGTCAATGGGCACAGGCTCAAATTTTATTTTGGAGGCGAAATACAAGACCTAAATGAGGTTTTACACCTCCAAGACTAGGGACATCTGCCCTAAACGTCCAACTAATACGACGTTAAAGAAGTGCTGGGTGGGAGGCAACCCACCATTTTATTCGTTCTTTAAATTTTATGTCTTTAATTCTTGTATTTTTGGTTTGTTAAGAAAAAAAAAAGTAGGGTTTCATCTAAACTCTCCTTTAGTTATGCATGCTCACATTAAGGACAATGTGAAATTTTAAGTGTGGGGTGCATTTTTGTGTTTTGTGTTTTCATTTTTAATTGCATTTTGTGTTTTGTGTTTTTAATTGTAATTTATTTTTGTATTAGTTTAGTTAATGTTTTTCATGTTTTCTTTGAATAAATAAATTTTGGAAAGTTCAATTGTTATAAATTGTTGACTGATGACCTTTGAACTTGAGAATTGTGTAGAATTGGTGCTTATTGTCAATTTTGTTGGTTTTTCCTTGCACTACCTTTAACCTAGTGAGAAATTGAGCCATCAACTTATTATTCTTTTTGGGTGTGGTCATCTTTGATTGATAACTTGCTAGAACTTGCTTTGACATACATTTTAAGATTACATAAAAATTTCAATTAGGCATCAAGATGATTAAGGCAATTAGGTGAACCCACTTTAGCTTAAAAAGACCAACCCTATTTTTAACCTTAGTTAGCCAATTTTGAGCCTATTTCGTTTTTCCTTTTCTTTCTTTTTCACAACATCATTAGCTTGAACCTTGTTGTTTTAACTCTTACCGTTTATGACTAAGTGTTGTGTTGAATTAAGTGTGGGGTTAAATTTAGTAGGGTTGAGATTGCAAAGCAAAATAAAAAAAAAGAGAAATCAAATAAAAAGAATAATAAGAATAAGAATAATTGTTGTTCTTGTTAAAAGGGTTTGAATATGTTACAAGATACAATAAGTGAGTTCCCTTAAAAAGTTCTTTAAATGTCTAAGGGTAGATAACAGAAAGGTGTTTTGGGATCGTTGGGTTATATTTATATGATCGGTTACTTCATTCTTGTGCTCTTGAACATAATGATTAAGCTCACATTTCCAAAATGCCATACCTTTACCTTACCCCATTACAACCCAAATAAAAGACCTTTTGATTGATGCTTGATTATAATTAAGTGGTGGAGATTTGATAGATAAGCAAGCCTATGGCGATAATCTTTCATTGATTATTATGAGTGTAAACACCATGTTGATCAAACACATTTTAAGAGCTATGGAAAGCCACTTAATTGCATTGGTATCGATTTGTTTGATTTGATATTGATTGCGGATTTAGGGATAGGAAAGTCTTGATGCAATTTTTATAACTCTTGAACTTGACAAATTTTTTGTATTTAGTTTGTTTTGATTTTAGCCTTGCTTGGGGACAAGCAAGGAATTAAGTGTGGGTTATTTGATAAGAGCATTTTTATACTTGTTTTTAGTATGATTTCTATGTGTTTTTAGTTACTGATTCATTTGATTTTGGTTTAAAGTTTGTTTTAAGTGTTTATTTTAAGTCAAAGTGCAAAAACTCCCTTGGATGATCAAAACAATGAAGAAAAAGCATGAAACAAGCAAGACATGGCCAAGCCAAAGCAAGCTTGGCCGTGTCCCTCAAAGAAACTTCAAGGCAGTAGCTGACACGGCCAGGTGACACGCCCAAGTCACTGGCCACCCAAAGAGCAAAAATCAAAGAACCAGGAAAGAAATGAAGGCAGTAGCTGACACACCCAAGCTTGGCCGTGTCACCCTTGGAAACAAAGAAAGCGATTTGACGAAGCTAGAAGCAGAAGGTGACACACCCACATGACACGACCAAGCCACTGGTCGTGTCACATGACACGGCCAGGAGCTTGGCCGTGTCACCTAGAAGAAAACAAGGAAAGAAAGGGTAGAAGGAGACACGGCCAGCAAGCTTGGCCGTGTCCCATGCAAAGTGAGAGACACGGCCTGTAACACCCCGATACCCTATATAAGTACTATACGTATACCTAGTATACATACAGTAAATATATAAAATATAAGGATGACACTTTTCGTTACCTTTTAAAACCTGTAACAAAGTTCAAACCATAATACATTAATTTAAATAACATTTACAAAACCATTATCTTTATCAAAACTTCATTTATACATATAAATACTCTCTCGTCAGAAATACATCATAATTAAAATTTATACATGTATGCATTACCCTCTAGTTGGTCTCGACAAACTTTACTCTTCTTGTGGCATAACAAAAGACTTCATATCTTCCACCTAGTTACCTGCGCAAGTACACATCCGCGCTAAGCCCGAGAGCTTAGTAGTACAAATATAAAATATAAACTTATATTATAAACATTCTAACATATAATGATATATCAATTTCATGTACCATTAGTTTCTTATCATGTTTTCCCTTTTTGATTACACCTTTTATATATCTTGACTAATTTCATATAATATATGCATATATACACATCTATCTCACTAACCATCATCCATTACTAATTCTTACAATCACTATATCAATACACACATGATATATTATATCCCATGACATTATTTTATTCACAATTCACCAATCATGATTCATCATTTATACTCACAATCGATATTGCTATACACACAATACATATCATACTAATCATAAATCACATTCCAATGAAGATAATCATTATCATCAATCACAATTCATTTACATATTATACTTCATATCATTATTTCAATATTTATATCATCATCTATTATACACATTCAAAGTTTCTCAATATAGCCAACAACTATAACAGCATATACGAACTTTTCCCCAACCAGGTCGGTTGCCCACTGGCCTCCGGCCACTGCAAATCCCAGGGGTCCGCAGGAGGCAGATAAGTACGTATAAAACTACCAAATATGATCCTTCCCCCAACCAGGTCGGTGGTCCAAGTTCGGTTGCCCACTCACAGGGTCCGCATGGTTCCGCAGGAGGCAGATAGGAACGTATAAGACTATCAGTAATGTACCTTTCCCCAACCAGGTCGGTAGTCCAAGTTCGGTTGCCCAATCACAGGGTCCGCATGGTTCCGCAGGAGGCAGATAGGTTTGCTCATTTATATCTTTTAACATTACTTTCTCAACCCATTTCTATCATTATCAAATAGGCAAACATGCCTTGTCTCTTTCAATTGAATCATCATAGCCAATCACAATGGCTTCACATTACATTTGAGTTATCATAGCCAATCACAATGGCTTCACATCACATCATATCCCAAATCACATTTCATATTTTATCATTGATATATGCAACATTAATTACATTAACTAAACAAACATATCATTCAAGCACATATACTCCATTTCATTGTACATGTATCTTAAATTCATTGTCATATAATCCATATGTCCATTTATTTCATTTTGATCATCATTATCAATCATGATAACATCACATTTCATCATTTCTCAAAACACATTAACACCATTCATTATTAAAACATTCATCAAATAAATTGCATTGCACATACCTTTTTAGATGATCCTCATCTCTTCCACACTATATAAATCATAACACTAGTCACATTATTCATATAACACATTATCATTAACAAGATTCACAATACCTAACACATAACATTGTTCATTTAGTATCATATGCATCATCAAGTGCAATTTCAATCTCAACAAAACATGAAGGCCAAAGAACCATCACAGTAGCCAACACACTCAAGGGACACAGCCAAGCTTGTGGCCGTGTCTCTCAATACCAATTCAAGCCGAGGCAGACACGGGCAAGGGGACACAGCCGTGTCTCTCCACAAAATTCAGGCAGTGGCAAACACACTCAAGGGACACGGCCAAGCTTGTGGCCGTGTCTCTCCAAAATTCAACCAACACGGCCAAACTTCCCTCAACTTGGCCGTGTCTCCCAAAATTAATAGATCTTGGCCGTGTTCCATTCTTATTTTGGCCGTGTCTCTCAAATATAAAACCCTAAACATATCCAACACTTCTTTGATTGAATTAAGAACAACTTATGCACAACACAATCTCATTCAAATGAGTGTAATTCATGTTATTAACACATATTCATCACAATATTCATTTTAACACTATATCCACCACACATTCAAACACTTTCCACATCAAACCCTAAAAACCAACATCAATCTTCTTCTTTCTATAACAACATCCATTTAACTTACCATTTTTAAACAAAACCAACACCAATTTAACCTTTCTAACTCACAATCAATTTCCATACCTTTAAACACCTCTCAAACACTCTAAATTATGATATTAACAATTCACAACACACATCAAACACATCTTCAATATACCAAAGGAAAAACAAGAGAGTACTTACCTTAGATGAAGAAATTTCACAATTCTCTAACTCATTCCTTTGATTCTTCCTTCAATTTGAGCTTAGAATCAAGAACACCTCCTTTGCTCTCTCTTTCCCTTTAGGTAGCCGGCCACCACAATGAAGAAGAAGAGAAATAATGAAGAAATCACAAAGTCAACACTCATTAAATACTCATCCAAAAGAAAATTACTATAAGACCCTCATACACATTTTAATTCCTTTTATCATCTCTTGCCCACTTTGGTAATTTCACAATTAACAATTTAAAATATCTTCTTCCCTTGACTATGCACTTTGACCAACATATATGTTATATATATTGCCATATACCCAACATATACACTTTCTCTTAACACCCTCATTTCTTTACAAATACATATATACATTTAATTCAAATCTAAACAACAATTGTATCCAACTTCTAGGGCACACATTGGGATATTACAATTCTCTCCCCCTTAAATAATTTCGTCCTCGAAATTATCAGTACCGTAGCAATTCATTCTTAACAAAATAAATACTATCTTAACTTCCATATGAAGTTAATCATATGCTTAAGTTATTATGTCACCAAATCATATAACTTCATCTCTTCTTCTTTAGAAACAACCATCGTCTCTAAATTCCATAATTCATCATTCTATATGTTTATATATCTTATTACTTCCTTGATCATACATTCAAAAGAACTCATTCTTTTTCTTATCAATGTCTTTATACAAGAATCAGATCATTTTATAGTACACTTATACTTCATCCAATCTTTATTTTCACTATATTTTCTTCATTCACCTCTTGTAATTACTCTCTTAACTTTACCCTTAAAAGCCATTGGTTTATATCTGAGCATTAATTATCCCGTCATTACAATCACTGTCTAAATAGACATTTATCAAACCTCAATGGATAACAAGATCCTTATTTTTCACAAAGAGAGTTACTTCTTTAACATACTTTTCACTTAACTTACATATTAATACATTACCTTTCAACTTATTTTATAAATAACCATTCTTTTCCCTTTTTATCATGATTTATAACTACTATAACTCCATTTATTCATGTCCATTCATACTATAACATTTTACATCATATACATCCTTAAGTAACTAATTACACTTTTGGTACAACTACACATATTAAATCTCAATAATGATTCATAATCTTAGCTAAATCTAGATCAATTGATCTATTTGTCACAATATACCCACATTCCAATCTTGTTCAAGTCCAACCAACGATTAATTTATTTAACTTATCATAAAATTTTACAATTTCATAAAAGTATAAATATAACTTAATTCCATAAGAGCAAACTTATATTCAATTTCTGCTCTCTTTCAATCTATTTTTAGTCAAATCATCATGATAACAAATCACTTCCAATATCTTTTAATCTACACATAGTTTATTCTTTATTACCTTAGTATAATTTCCACCAATTCTCATAAAAATATTATATCATACTTGATATCTATAATTCATTCACTCAAACCTTGAGTTACATATCAATATCATATTCAGTATAACTTTCATTTATAATTTATAATTTCTCCCTTTTTAATATCTTCTCACATTTCATATCATTGTTATATATATTTCAATTACCTTTTTGTCATATTATTCATAACTCAACACATTTCCATAATTTCCTTTTTCTCTTTTTATTTTCACTATTATAACCAAGTTCTTAACATCAAATGATAAGGTACAACTTTATCCATCATAACTTTTAACTATACTTCTCAAATATAATTTCAACCTCACCAAATCTGTATTACAATCATTTTATCTAAGATCCAAATTCATGGATAACAATTTAACCGATCAAATATACTGAACAAAACACATGGCTTTAAGAGATTAATATTCAAGCCTGGAATTTTCAAATCAATACTGTTCTTTTATAATTCTATTCTCAATCTTTACAAACTTAACTCATGCTTCAACAATATTACTATATACATATTCAATTATATATAGTTACTATACAATTTCTATTCGTCGCTTCATTTCTAATTCATTTACAATCTCTTTTAATATACAATTACATAGAACTTTCCATATGTGAATACTTTGGAATTCTAAAAATCATATGATTATCAAATTCAATGCTCACCATAACAACTTCCACTGTCCAATATTACTCAAGTCTATACCATACTTACTTTCATCACATAATCCATCGAGCTTTACACAATTCAAGACCTAATCTTTCTTAGGTCCACTAATACATATAACATTGTTTTTCCATATCACTAATTCTAGAATTATACCACATACATCTTCATAGGTCATCTACAAAACATGATTCACACCTTTATGTATATATATATATATCATTTCATTCACATGTCACATTAACATTCATATAATAACACTATTCATTATACTCAACAACTATGGCTTCATATACGTACCCTCCCCCAACCAGGTCGGTTGCCCTCTAAACCCAAGGGTCCGCAGGAGGCAGATAGGCACGTATAACATTATCAGTAACATACCTTTTCCCATCCAGGTCGGTTGTCCAAGTTCGGTCGCCCATTTCAATGGGTCCGCATGGTTCCGCAGGAGACAAATAGGTATGTATAAAACTAACTGTATCGAACCTTCCTCCAACCAGGTCGGTAGTCCAAGATCGGTTGCCCAACTCATTGGGTCCGCATGGTTCCGCAGGAGACGGATAGGTCCGTTCATCAATCTTAACAATATTTTTTTTTTCAATTCATTTCATTCTCATAAGCAAGTTAAGCAATCATGCCTCAATATTTTATATTACAACACAACAATTCTTATACTATCTATCACATTTCTCAATTCATAATACTTTTATGTGCAACACTAGTCATTTCACCGAGCTCATATATTGAATATACATTAAACCATCAATATCTAAATAATCTTTATCAAATTCCACTATAATCTTAACTTTCCAACTTACTACTCTGCTTAAACTTCAATTTACCAAACTCATCTTTTCTTAATATCACTTTAAAACATCTTATATATATATCACAAAACAATATCAAAACATATAATTTTCACAATTATCAAGCTCACTTCAAAAATCTCAAATATCACATATTTTCATCATTACTATGAGTTTTCACAATATCCAAGCATCTCACCTTTCAAACATTGAATTCACAATGTTTGCATTAAAATAACAATATCAACTTATTTTCTTACTTAACCAATATCATCTCTTTTTCCTTTAAACACAACCTTAACTGTATACACATCCCAACTTTACATAATCACACTTTGTCTCTACTAAACAACTCATTCAACATTCCACCATACTCTCCTCATTTAAATAACATAACTTTAAATTTTAACAATTCGATATTATTTCCGCTGTCTAGCAAATTCAACATTAGCAAAACCAACATAAACTTTATTATAAAGAGGTTCAAAGTATAGAAGAAAAAAAAATACATACTCTTATCTTGATTTGATTTTCAACTCATTTTCAAATTTATTCTCCTTTTCATTTCTTTATGTTTCAATTCATATTATGTCCTACATAATATTGCTCATAAACATCAACATTACATTCCATGTTGCACACAACATGACATTTTCATATGCATCACCAATATACATATATCATATTACATTTCACAATTAGTTTCTCATAATCAATTAGGCACTATGCCTCAATTATAATTCATTTCCAACATCATTGTCAACAATCATAATTTCTCATCACATCAAAATAGTATACACATATATCATCAACTATATTGAACATCACATATAACACAAATATTCTACAAGTCATATTATGCCACATCCGAGACCAACCTAGGTGTCAATGCATATGCATGTATTACCAATTGCATTTCAAAACTCTTCTTTTTAATTCATTTTAAGCGTTTCAAAACTTTTTTTTTTAATTTCACTTAGGCCGAGAATCTCGAACCTAAGCTCTGATACCAAAATAATTGTAACACCCCGATACCCTATATAAGTACTATACATATACCTAGTATACATACAGTAAATATATAAAATATAAGGATGACACTTTTCGTTACCTTTTAAAACCTGTAACAAAGTTCAAACCATAATACATTAATTTAAATAACATTTACAAAATCATTATCTTTATCAAAACTTCATTTATACATATAAATACTCTCTCGTCAGAAATACATCATAATTAAAATTTATACATGTATGCATTACCCTCTAGTTGGTCTCGACAAACTTTACTCTTCTTGTGGCATAACAAAAGACTTCATATCTTCCACCTAGTTACCTGCGCAAGTACACATCCGCACTAAGCCCGAGAGCTTAGTAGTACAAATATAAAATATAAACTTATATTATAAACATTCTAACATATAATGATATATCAATTTCATGTACCATTAGTTTCTTATCATGTTTTCCCTTTTTGATTACACCTTTTATATATCTTGACTAATTTCATATAATATATGCATATATACACATTTATCTCACTAACCATCATCCATTACTAATTCTTACAATCACTATATCAATACACACATGATATATTATATCCCATGACATTATTTTATTCACAATTCACCAATCATGATTCATCATTTATACTCACAATCGATATTGCTATACACACAATACATATCATACTAATCATAAATCACATTCCAATGAAGATAATCATTATCATCAATCACAATTCATTTACATATTATACTTCATATCATTATTTCAATATTTATATCATCATCTATTATACACATTCAAAGTTTCTCAATATAGCCAACAACTATAACAGCATATACGAACTTTTCCCCAACCAGGTCGGTTGCCCACTGGCCTCAGGCCACTGCAAATCCCAGGGGTCCGCAGGAGGCAGATAAGTACGTATAAAACTACCAAATACGATCCTTCCCCCAACCAGGTCGGTGGTCCAAGTTCGGTTGCCCACTCACAGGGTCCGCATGGTTCCGCAGGAGGCAGATAGGAACGTATAAGACTATCAGTAATGTACCTTTCCCCAACCAGGTCGGTAGTCCAAGTTCGGTTGCCCAATCACAGGGTCCGCATGGTTCCGCAGGAGGCAGATAGGTTTGCTCATTTATATCTTTTAACATTACTTTCTCAACCCATTTCTATCATTATCAAATAGGCAAACATGCCTTGTCTCTTTCAATTGAATCATCATAGCCAATCACAATGGCTTCACATTACATTTGAGTTATCATAGCCAATCACAATGGCTTCACATCACATCATATCCCAAATCACATTTCATATTTTATCATTGATATATGCAACATTAATTACATTAACTAAACAAACATATCATTCAAGCACATATACTCCATTTCATTGTACATGTATCTTAAATTCATTGTCATATAATCCATATGTCCATTTATTTCATTTTGATCATCATTATCAATCATGATAACATCACATTTCATCATTTCTCAAAACACATTAACACCATTCATTATTAAAACATTCATCAAATAAATTGCATTGCACATACCTTTTTAGATGATCCTCATCTCTTCCACACTATATAAATCATAACACTAGTCACATTATTCATATAACACATTATCATTAACAAGATTCACAATACCTAACACATAACATTGTTCATCTAGTATCATATGCATCATCAAGTGTAATTTCAATCTCAACAAAACATGAAGGCCAAAGAACCATCACAGTAGCCAACACACTCAAGGGACACGGCCAAGCTTGTGTCCGTGTCTCTCAATACCAATTCAAGCCGAGGCAGACACGGGCAAGGGGACACAGCCGTGTCTCTCCACAAAATTCAGGCAGTGGCAAACACACTCAAGGGACACGGCCAAGCTTGTGGCCGTGTCTCTCCAAAATTCAACCAACACGGCCAAACTTCCCTCAACTTGGCCGTGTCTCCCAAAATTAATAGATCTTGGCCGTGTTCCATTCTTATTTTGGCCGTGTCTCTCAAATATAAAACCCTAAACATATCCAACACTTCTTTGATTAAATTAAGAACAACTTATGCACAACACAATCTCATTCAAATGAGTGTAATTCATGTTATTAACACATATTCATCACAATATTCATTTTAACACTATATCCACCACACATTCAAACACTTTCCACATCAAACCCTAAAAACCAACATCAATCTTCTTCTTTCTATAACAACATCCATTTAACTTACCATTTTTAAACAAAACCAACACCAATTTAACCTTTCTAACTCACAATCAATTTCCATACCTTTAAACACCTCTCAAACACTCTAAATCATGATATTAACAATTCACAACACACATCAAACACATCTTCAATATACCAAAGGAAAAACAAGAGAGTACTTACCTTAGATGAAGAAATTTCACAATTCTCTAACTCATTCCTTTGATTCTTCCTTCAATTTGAGCTTAGAATCAAGAACACCTCCTTTGCTCTCTCTTTCCCTTTAGGTAGCCGGCCACCACAATGAAGAAGAAGAGAAATAATGAAGAAATCACAAAGTCAACACTCATTAAATACTCATCCAAAAGAAAATTACTATAAGACCCTCATACACATTTTAATTCCTTTTATCATCTCTTGCCCACTTTGGTAATTTCACAATTAACAATTTAAAATATCTTCTTCCCTTGACTATGCACTTTGACCAACATATATGTTATATATATTGCCATATACCCAACATATACACTTTCTCTTAACACCCTCATTTCTTTACAAATACATATATACATTTAATTCAAATCTAAACAACAATTGTATCCAACTTCTAGGGCACACATTGGGATATTACACGGCCAGCAAGCTTGGCCGTGTCACCTAGGGCAACTTTGATTAATTGAATTTCTTTTGCAGATAAATGGGGGAATAAAGACTAGCTTTTGTCAAAAGTAATATTAAACAAAAGAAAAGCTTACCTAATTTGAGGAAAAGAAAGATAAAACAAAGGAAATGTGGGAAACAAGGGAGAGTGGTGTGAGTTGGAAGGTATGGGTTATGAGCTGGAAGGTATGGGCTGAGAGCTTTGAAGAGAGTTAAAAGGAGAAGTTCTTGGAAGTTTTGGAGAGCTTGGACGTGGAGACTAGAACAAGGGAGAAGGAACCAACTACTGGAGAAAAGAGGAGAGTCTTGAGCTGAGTTTGAAGAAGGAGATACATCCTATACAAGATCTAAACCAAGAATCAAGGATTGAAGTGAAGAAATACAAATTATTCGCCATGGATTGTTTGGTTTCTTTTACTCATTTCTCTTGTTCTGTTTTTCTGGTTTTGAACATGAACTAATTCCTTCTCTATCTAGATATTGATGAACCCTAGCTTATTTTTATGGATTGAATAATTATATTTAGTTGAATCATTTGATCGAGTTATTTTATTCTTGTGATGCTTAATGATTTATTTCCAATTGATAATAGCATACTTATTGATTGGTTACCATTTTCATATTATTGACTTGAGAAAGCTTGATATGAATTGAATACTCATAAGGGTTGAGGATTGATTGGAGTGCTAGAGATAGACTTACAAGATCCTTTGGTTTATAGTTCCTTGTTCTTAATGCAAGATCTATTTAATTGCGTTTGAGAAGAGATTCCGGCACTCTACTTAGTGATTAGGGATTAATCCACTCGAAAGAGGTTTTAGTATAATTTAGAGGAATGCCAACTCAAATCTATTGAATGATTTAACTGAATTGATTTTTCATAAATATCATTAAGGCTAGGGGGATTCAATATCTGGATAGTATTATTATTATCAATCCTTTTTCCACAACATTTAATTTCTCTTTACTTTCAGTTATTAAATTAGTTGTTTTTAATTACAAAGCATCACACAACTATTAATTTGCTAAACAACGGTTAAGGTTTGCACTAGTACTTGGCCTTGTCCTCAGTGAAACGATAACTCACTCACTACTTTATCACTTGGGTCACCCGTGCACTTGCGTTATTGCTATAGCGCAGCTCGCGCGCATCATTACGCTATGCACCCTGGGAGTACCAAGATGTATCAGGATTTGAAGCAGTATTATTGGTGGTTAGGTATGAAGAGGGACATAGCAGAGTTTGTATCCAAATGTCTCACTTGTCAGAGAGTGAAGGTTGAGCACCAGGGTCCTTCAAGATTGCTTCAGCCATTATCAGTGCCAGAGTGGAAATGGGAGTGACTGAAGATGGATTTTGTGGTTGGACTGCCTTTGACCCAGAAGAAGCATGATGTGATTTGGGTAATAGTTGATTGGATGACGAAGACAACACATTTTCTTCTAGTTCGGATTGATTATTCTCTTGAGAGATTGGGTGAGCTATATATAAGTAAGATAGTGAGATTGCATGGAGTCCCAGTTTCTTTGGTATCTAACCAAGATCCCTAGTTTACATCGAGATTATGGAGGAGTTTGCAGGATGCTTTAGGCTCTCAGTTATATTTTAGCACTGCTTTCCATCCTCAGATAGATGGACAGTTAGAAAGAGTGATACAGATTTTAGAGGACATGTTGAGGAGTTGTATCATCGATTTCACTGGGAGCTGGGACAGATTCTTACCACTGATTGAGTTTGCTTATAACAACAGTCATCAGTCCAGTATTGGGATGACACCTTATGAGACATTGTATGGTAGGAGGTGCAGGACACCTCTATGTTGGGATGAGGTTGGAGAAGGTAAGTTGGTCGATCTCGATTTGATTAAGAAAATAGAAGAGAAAGTGAAGGTGATTTGAAATTGTCTAAAAGTAGCTTTAGATCGACAGAAATCATATTCAGACTTAAAAAGAAGAGACATAGAGTTCAGTGTACGAGATAAAGTATTTTTGAAGGTGTCTCCTTGGAAGAAAATTTTGAGATTTGGCTGCAAAGGAAAGTTGAGTCCTCATTTCATAAGACCTTATGAGGTACTAGAGAGAGTTGATCCAGTGGCCTATAGACTAGCTTTGCCACCTGAGTTGGATCAAATTCATAACGTCTTCCATGTCTCTATGCTTTGGAGGTACAGGTTAGACCCATCTCACATCTTATCAGTAGAGTCAATTGAGGTGAGTCCAGATCTGACTTATGAGGAAGAACCAGTGGTGATCTTGGAAAGGGAAGTGAAAACGTTAAAGAATAAGAAGGTACCACTTGTGAAAATTCTTTGGAAGAATCATGCCACTGAGGAGGCAACATGGGAGAGTGAGCAGATGATGCAGAGTTAGTATCCCAAGTTGTTCCAAACTTGAGAGCATGTAATTTCGAGGATGAAATTTATTTTTAGAGGGAGAGAATTGTAATATCCCAAAATTTTTTAAATTTTAATTTTTGGAAATTAAATAAATGATTAAAAAATAAAATAATATTTAAGTGAAAAAGTAAAATGTGTAATATCCCAAAGTATGCCCTAGAAGTTTGGATACAATTGTTGTTTGTTTGAATTATGTGTATATGTTATGTTGATAAGAAAAGAAATTGAAAAGAGAATGTTTAGGTATTGTTTAAAAATGAAAATAATGTGTAGAGAGAAAGTGTATATGTTGGGTATATGGTAATATATATAACATATATGTTGGTCAAAATGAGGAGTCAAGGGAAGAAGATATTTTATTTGTGATATGTGAAATTACTTAAATGGGCATATAAGTGAAAAGAGGTTAAGTTAAATGGATGAAGGGCATTTAGGTAATTGCCTTGTTAGAATTGCTTGGTGGAGATTTAAAGAAGAAGAAAAGTTTGACTTGTCTTCATTTTTCTTTTCTTTGCTTGGTGTGGCCGGCTACCAAAGGAAAGAGAGAGGAAGAGAGGTGTTCTAAGTTCTAAACATCAAATTGAAGGGAGAATCAAAGGATTAAGTTGGAGATTTGTGAAATTTCTTCAATTTAGGTAAGTACTCTCTTGTTTTCCTTTGTTATTGGTGAAGTTGTGTTTGAGATGAGTTATGATTTGTTGTTATTATGATTAAGTGTGTTTGAGATGTGTTTATAAGTGTTGAAATTGATTGTAAGTTACAAAGTTAAATTGGTGTTGGTTTTGGTTTGAAAATGGTAAGTTAAGTGGATGTTGATATGGAAAGAATAAGAATGATGTTGGTTTTAGGGTTTTGAAGTGGTATGTGTTTAAATGTATTGTTAATGTGATTATTGTGATGAACATGTAAAATAAGTGTTAAAGACATTGATTATATCCATTTGAATAAGGTTATGTTGTGTATAATGTGTTTTAATTCAATCAAAAGAGATTTGGCCATGTTTAGGGTTTTTGTTCATGAGAAACACGGCCAAACTAAGGATGAGACACGGCCAAAACTAAAGATTTTTGGGAGACACGGCCAAGTCTAAGGAAATTTGGCCGTGTTGGATCAATTTTGGAGAGACACGGCCACTGGCTTGGCCGTGTCCCTTGCCCGTGTTTGCCACTGCCTGGTGTTGGTTGAGAGACACGGCCGTGTTCCCTTGCCCGTGTCTACCTCGGTTGATTTGGTGTTGAGATACACGGCCACAAGCTTGGCCGTGTCCCTTGAGTGTGTTGGCTACTGTGATGGTTCTTTGCTCTTTTTGTATTGATGAGATTGAACATACATTTGATGATGCATATGATACTATATGAACAAGGTTATGTTTTATGCATTGTGGATCTTGTAAATGGTAATGTGTTATATAAATAATGTACTTTGTAATGTTACATCAAAGATGCTATATGTAAAATGTGAAGGAGATGATAAAGTAATTGATTATGTATAGCTTGATGGGAGTAATTCTTGAGGTAAGTACAAACTTACCTAGATGCATTCTTTTATATGATTTTGAGACTTAAAACAATGTTACTTAATTTATTATATTGTTAATATAATGTGACAAGTATTATGACTTGTAAAGTGTGAAAGAGACGAGGATCATTCAAAAAGGTATGTATAATGCAATTTATTATGATAAATACTTTTATGATGAATTACCTGAATGTAAATTAAGACATAAAGAGATGTGAAACTAATGTTCTGAGTTATAATGATATGTTTGTTTAGATAATGTAATTGAGGTTGTATATTATATGATAATTCAAATGAGATATGAAGCCATTGTGATTGGCTATGATAACACAAGTGTGATGTGAAGCCATTGTGATTGGCTATGATGATTCAATTGAAAAACATAAGGCATGTTTGCCTAATTGATGATGAGAATTGAGAATGAAATTGATAAATGAATTGTGTAGCTAATGTGTTATTCCATTTTCAGAGTTTATTGTTGGTGGCATGCCTAATATTAGTAACAATCTCTTGAAGTTAGATTGGGCTTGATCCTTGAAGCCAAGTTGGGTAGAAGTTTAACATGTTTTACTCCCCTTGAAGCTTGGTTGGGTCTAGTCCTTGAAGCCTAATTGAGATGTTACAACCCTTGAAGCTAGGTTGGGTTGGTTCTTGAAGCCAAGTTGGGTTGATACTTAGCATGCTTTGTTCCCCTTGAAGCTTGGTTGAACCTAAATCCTTGAAGCCTAGTTGGGTCTATGATAATGATAAATGTGATAACAAAACCAAAGCATTAACTCTGAAAATTGAATGGCATATTAGTGTCTTTTGGGTCCGAGTCTGTCTTTGTTGTCAATATGATATACAAATGTTGAAATAAATGAGTAATGAGATCTATGGTTGACTTTGTGGGAAATGTGATTCATGATTAGTGAATTGTGAATAAAATAATGTTATGAAGTATGTTGTGTAATGTGTGTATTGATATATTGATTTTGAGTGTTAGTGATGGATTATGATTGGTGAATTATGAATAAAACAATGTTATGAAGCATGATGTGTAATGTGTATATTGATATATTGATGGTAAGTATTAATGATGGATTGTGGTTAGTGATAATGATATGTGTATAATATATGAAATTAATCGAGATATGAAAGGTGCAATTCAAAAGGAAAAACATGATAAGAAACTAATGGTACATGGAAGTGATATTTCATTATATGTTAGAAATTCTATAATGTATGTTTATATGTTATATTTGTACTACTAAGCTCTCAGGCTTAGCGCGGTTGTGTAATCGCACAGGTGACTAGGTGGAAGATATGAAGTCTTTCGTTATGCCACGAGAAGAGTAAGAGTTTGTCGATTGAGTTTATTTTGATTTCTTTCCTCTTTTGATTTCTTTGTTTATTTGAAGTCTTGATTGAGTTTGATAGATTTTTTAAGAGTGTGTTGGTTGATTCTAATATGTTTAAGAGTGTTTGATGGATTTGATTATGGATTTTATAGATGGATTGAAGAAAAGAGTAAGTTGATTGGAAGAGATGGTGTTGTGTTTGTGCTTAGGGTTTGAGATGTTGTTTGTGATTGGTGTTTGATGTGTGTTTTGGTTTGTTTTGGTGTTGTTGCAAGTTTGAGATGGTTTTTGGGTATGTTTTTTTTAAGTTTGTTTAAAGAGGATGTTGGTGAAAAGAAGTGTTTTGTTGGGGGTTTTGGTTGTTTTGGCCGGATTCTGGATTTTTGGTCTGACACGCCCGGGAGCACGTCCAGATTCTTAGGTGTGTCAATTGTGTTGGAGGCAGTAGGAGTTGCACGCCCAGTGACACGCCCGTGGTTCTGAGCGTGTAAAAGCTACTGTGTTGTGGAGCTAGGGCACGGTCAGGGACACGCCCGTGTGGGTGAGCGTGTCATGTTTAGGGTTTGCCCTAGTTAACTCTTAAATTATTTATCTCTTGTGGATCCCTAAGCGAGTGTATGTTATTATTTTTGGATTAGGGCTTGAAGAAGGTGATTGATCATTGATCTAAGAAGTAAAAGAATCTTGGTCAAGGAAGTGGTTAGAGTTGTGTAAATTGTTGTTGAGGTAAGTACAAACCTTGCATTATTGCATACATTCATTTAATATAACATATATGAATAATGTTATGTTTGGCATATTGTGAAATGTATTATATGTATAATGTGAAATGAGATAATTGAGGCATATGTATAGATATGATTATGTTCAAAGTCATTGATTATGGATATGTGAAAGATGATGTATTGTATTGTGAATTGAGACATGATGATTCAAATGTGATGAGAAGCCATTGTGAATGGCTATAGTTATCCAAATGAAATTGTTGAGGCATGATTGCCTATTTGATATTGAGATATAAATTGAGAAAGAGAATGATAAAGAGATTAATGATAATTGTATGTTTAATATGTTATTCAGTTTCAGAGTTCTGGATTTGGGTGGCATGCCTATGAAATTATGAAAGGTAACAGTCTTGCCGGGTTGAGGACCTCCTCAAGTGTGATGAGTTGATGGTCCAAGAGACTGGGTCTGTTACACTATGAGAATTGTGATTATGAGATATATAATTGGTAACAGTCTTGCCGGGTTGAGGATCTCCTCAATTTTGATGAGTTGATGGTCCAAGAGACTAGGTCTGTTACACTATCCATGGATAGAGATATCTATATGTTGCCTACGGCTTGATTATTGTGATTATGAACCAAAACAGTAACTCTGAATTCTGAATATCGTATTAAATACTTGTTGGGCCCATAGGTGTCTATGTTATATGGATGTTATGAATGATGTTGTAATGTCATGAGATAAAGTAATGAAGTGTTAGTATTACCTAAATGATGAAATGTAATATCTATGAAATATTGTATATTGAGTATGATCTTTATTGTTTAAATGTATATCATTTATATTGATATAATATAATGGCATTATGGTTTGTACTACTGAGTTGTTAGCTTAGCGCGATTATGATTCATCGCGCAGGTGATAGAAGTGATAGAGGTGATAGAATTGAGGCGGAGGATTCCTCTAGACATAGTTGAGTTGTTTTGATTGTGAAGAATTGGATTAAAGCTTAAAGATCAGAGAGTCAAGCTGCCAATCATGTATATATTTCATATTTTGTAATTTTTGAGTTTCAATGTATTTGTATTTGTAAATTTTAAATGAAACTTCCGTTGCGTATTAAAGAAACGTTTTGATTTGTTGTGCCTTAAAATTTTCTTTTTTTTTCTTTATTTGGTATTTCATGAATTTTTATTTCACTTTAAGTGTGATTTGTGTAATTGTAAGGTATGTCATTTCTATATTCGGTATACGTATGATACGATCGTTTAAGCATGCTTTGTACGTATACGGGATATAGGGGTGTTACAGATATACATAACATATACAAGTTAATATTTTAAATTGGTCAAAGGTTATTTTAAATTATTAAAATTATTTGTGTAGTTAGTGGAAGATGATTTGTTTGTATTAATTAATATATATCTTACTTGGTAGAAATTTAAAGTGGAAATTATGTGGCTATAAGGGTAATGGTTGGATAGAGACGAGTTTGGGATCATCTTCTTCTTCTTCTTCTCCATTGAAGGTCGGTTATCTCCATTAGAGGAAAGGAGGGATTTGCTTCTTCAAAGCTCAAGTAATTGAACGATTTCAAGTGTTCAAGTTGGAGTTTTATGGATTTTCTCCATATTTGGTAAGTTTCCAACTTGTTTCCTTGATTTTCTATGAAAATTTATATATGTGTGAATTGGATGTTTGGTGTAGTATGTTTTAATGGTTGGTATTAGTATGTATGAAGTTCTTTTGAGTAGTTAACTATGATTTTAGGGTTGGATTGAAGAAATGGTTAAGTTTGGTGAAGAGAATAAGAGTTTTGGATTATGTAACTTTTGAGTTGTGAAGTCACGATTTTAAATTGTGTATTTTACTTTTAATATAGTTTTTTTGATGTATATACAAGTATTTTATGGTAAAATGATGGATATGGTTTATATTGAATAGAGTTGAAAAAGGGAAAAGAAAGATAACTTTGGATGTGACAATTATGTGTGATATCAGGATTTTGGACTGACACGCCCGGTAACACGGCCATGTCTTTGGAAGTGTTGATGGTTCTGTTTTCAGTGTTGGTGACACGTGAAGTGACACGCCCATGTCACTGAGCGTGTCACAGCTTCTGGAATATTATAGTATTGACACATGCAGTTACACACCTATGTCACTGAGTGTGTCACAACTACTGTATTGTAGGAGTTTTGGCACTGGCCGGGACAAGCCCATGTCTCTGGATGTGTCTTATTTGCTGTAATATAAAGCTAAGGACACGGTCATTGACACACCCATCTCACTGAGCGTGTCAAAGCTTCTGTGTTGTGGGTTTAGGGCATGGTCATTGACACGCCCGTGTTGTTGAACATGTCATTTGTAGTTTTTACCCTAGATAGTTCTTTTTCTTTTTTTCCTTTGTGTTTCTTATCCTTGTGTTACTAAGCGATTATTTATAATCACATTTGGTTTAGAGTTTGAGGAGACTTGAGTTATCCAATCCAAGTGTTGAGGGATATCTTGGAAGAGAAGGTTGAAAGTGGTGTTTGAGCTTGTTTTGCTGCTTTTAGAGGTAAGTAGAAACTTTGAATAATTTATTATATTTGCATGACATTTGGACTTAACACATTTTAGTTAGAAAATATCTTAAGTTACTTATTACGTTGTTTATGCAAGAGCAATATGCTATGACTTTTTTAATGTCATAAATGCATTATATGTAATGTGAGAAGCCATTGTTAATGGCTAAATTGAATGAAATGTGAACTATGTGCAAGATATGATCATGACCCAAAATATTTATGTAATGCAGTTTGTTGTGTATACATTAAAGATATTATGTAAAGCCATTAGTGATGGCTATATTATATAAAATAAGATACATTATGGTTATATGATGATGTTGATATAAATGAGATAAATGAGGCAATATGTCTAGCTTGATCATGAGAAAATAAGCAAGAAATTGTTAATGAAAATATGAAATAATTTTTGCCTAGTATGTTATTCAATTTTCAGAGTTCTATGTTTGGCGGCATGTCTATGACGTAGCAGTCCCTTGAAGCTAGGTTAGGCCTAGCCTTTGAAGCCTAGTTTTGATGTTACATAGGAGGTTATCCTCATTGTAATATGATTTGCCTTCAGGGCTAGGTTTTACGCAATTACTTGATTTGCCTTCAGGGCTAGACATATGGTGTCAACTTGGACCAAAACAGTAACTCTGGGATTTGAATGGCATATTAGATCCTTTGGGCCCATGTTTGTATTTATTTTTATGTGAATTATGAATTGTGGAACAATTGAGCAATATATTAAGATAAAGTGTTATGAGATATAATATCCTTATACATTGTGCATTTTTATTGTATTTGAACTTTATTGTTATCAAAGTTTATTTTACTAGGCTTTTGGCTTAGCGCGATTGTGATTCATCGCGCAGGTGATAGGGTAGATCCGATTGAGCCAAAGAGTTCATCTAGACCAAGCCGGATCTAGGCTTGAGATCTTGAGTGTAGAGTTAATTGTTGCACATCAAGATCAGAGACATACTGCCAGCATGTACATATTTTATATTTTTGTACATTTTGACTTCATGTATATTATATTATATTTTGATGTATATATATATATATATATCAAACTATCAAGAATGTTTTGGATAAAAATTTTGTAATGAATGTATGTATGTGTTCTAGCAAGTAATTTTTTATCTATTATTTATATTATATCACTTAAATGATTTAAGTTTATACAAATTTGAAAAGTAAGGGTTTTTATTAAAATGGGTTGTGGCATTCTTGTATCGTATATTCGTATATTACATATGTTGGGTGTATGTATTGTACGTATATAAGGTATAAGGGTGTTACAACCCCGCTCCCTTAAAATATGTTTATAATTGTATTTGCATAATGCATCAACTGTTTGTGCAATATATGTACAGTTATTATTGTTATAAGCATAATGTGTGTTGAGCATAAAGGTCAGCTATTCGTCAATAATGTGTGTTAAGCATAAAGGTCAGCTATAATATTATTAAAGTTATATTCATGAATTTGGAAATGACATATAGTGTACTGACAAGTTGAAGTGATAGAGAATGATTGAATATTGTAAGCTTTTAGGTTGAGCTAGACGAATACATTTATAAAATAATGTTATCAATTCAATTGGGATCAATATAGTACAGGAATATCGTTAGTAGAAATGAGAAATTTCTATTCTAAAATTTAATTGAATAAATTAATAAATTAAATTGGAGTTTTGACTTTGATGAGTTGATAATAATAAATTGGATTTGATATTTGAATTGATTGAAAAAAAAATTCTATTTTGGATTAAATTTGTTTGATTTTCTAAGGTAGAAAAGAAAAGAAGGCAAGATGTTCAGTCAAGATTAAAACAAGATAAAATTTTTGAGTTTATAAAATATAAAAAATTAAGATGACTATAAATTTAGAAATTTGTTAAGATTTTATATGCAAGTTGTATACATATCATGATAATTTTAGGTTAAAAGAGAAATTTATTAAGTAAAATTGTGAATACCCGTAAAACATTGGATTAATTATTTCATCATATAATTTGATCAATTATTCTACAAACCATCCAAACTTTATTTGAAATCCTAAAAACTATTTTTCAAAACCCTGATTCCTTAATACCGGTAAAACATATTTTTGAAATCTAAAACCCTAATTACACTTTTCTAAAACCATAAAATAATAAACTGTTTTCTCAAAACCCTAACCTAATCTCTAATTCAAATATCCAGTAACCTTATTTTTCAAATATCAAAATCTTTAACCCTAATTAATTCTTCTATCCAAAATCACACAGTAAGCATTATTCTTTTAAAAAGTAACATTAGTTTCTTTCAATTTCGAAACCCTATTTTCTAAATCTTAAACCCTAAAATCTTAATTTTCAACACCAAAAATCTACAACCCTAAAAACCAATTTCCAAAATTTTCTGGAGGGCTGCTCCCTTGACCCTCGCCTGCTAACCAGCTAGCGGAACCGCCGTATGGGCTCGTCGAAGGGGTCAATATTCATTTGTGTATTATGAGTCCGTGTATTTAACTTTCCTTTTTCCAAAGCCCTAATTTAGTAATTAAAATTCTAAAATCCTATTTTAAGATGCGAACCCTAAATTATATATTTATTGCTTTATTTAATTCTAGATTTGATTATGTAGTTTATTATATGTTTTGATGGTTTATTTATTTAATTTCAATGTTTGATTTATTTAATTTATCATGGATGGATATTTTCTTTATTATTATGATTATTATTTATTTATTTTGGTATTAAAATTGTAAGAGGTATGTTTCCATTATTGGGTACCTCATTAGTTAAATTCTAGGTAATTTAAATTCCTTTTATATTTTGGACCAATGTAAAGGGCATGTTTTCACCTATTGGTGGATGTCCTATTTAGTTTAGAAATGGACGATGTAAGGACATGTTTCTATCCTCGGATGGGTGTCCATTTATTTGTTTTGTTTGGACATTGCTTTGTTTTTAATATAATGATGCTTTATTTTAATTGTTGCATGTAATATGGATAATATTGTTATATTTAAGAATTTTATAATATTAAGACTTGCAAAGGAGGTCGGTTCCAATGAATCGGGCATTGTGGGGGTGCTGGGCTATTTCTCACCTTCCCCACACATACCCAACTTTTCGAACCCATTAAGGGGTTGGGAATTCCTTAGGAATCGAGTCATCCACCCCTTTCTTTTTTCCAGCCCATCCGAGTGGCGACTTCATTTTCTTCGGGCTTAGGCCTGTATTCTCTAAGGCCTCGAGCCTAAACAGTGCCGAAGTCGCAAGAACCATTCCACTAGGAGTGGGGGCAAAAATCCCCGCTCACAATTAGTTTTTCTCAAATCTATCATCGTCTGGTGACTAACTATCAACACCTTCTGAACCATTGGAAAGCCTATCATCTGACGAGTCCAATGCCACCAAAATCATCGTCGTCCGACGCTGAAATTTTCATCACTCACTGGTCAAAGTCAATCAGAGGTGTACCGCTACAGTAACCTTTCGATCAATTTTTTAGCTACTTTTCGACCTCTTTTCCTGGTAAGGTGTCTTCTATTTCTAATCAAATGTTCCAAGGATAATCATTGAATTTCCATAAATTTGTGAGTTATATAGAATAATATAATATCCCGCTCCCTTAAAATATGTTTATAATTATATTTCCATAATGCATCAACTGTTTGTGCAATTTATGTACAGTTATTATTGTTATAAGCTTAATGTGTGTTGAGCATGAGTTAGTTGTACTTTATGCATATAATATGTGATGCCAGATAGAGTTAGTGTAATATCCAAAAGTATATCCTAAAAGTTTTGGAATATTTATTGTTGTATTTGGATTAATTGTATATGTGTTTAATTGGAAAGGGAAGAGGGTATATGTTGTATATATGGTAATATATACAACATATACAAGTCGAGAATGGAAGTCAAAAGAAGATAAAATAATTATTTTAAATTTAATTAAGTAATTAAAAGGAAATTTAATATGAGTGGAAGAGGAAAATAATTGATTATTTTAATATTATTTTTGCTTGGTCGAGGTTTAAAGAGATTGAGTATGTGACTTTGCTTCTCATTTTTCTTCTTCTCTTCTTCTTTTCCTTTCTTGGCCGACTCCTTCCAAAGCAAGAGAGCAAGAGAGAGTTTTGATTTTCCAAGATCAAAATTAAAGGAGATTTCAAGTAATTAAGTTGGAAATCCAAGAAGTTTCATCATTTTTGGTAAGTTCCCTCTTGATTCTCTTGTTTTATTTGAAGTTGTGTTTGAGTTTGATAGATTGTTGTTGATAGTAAGAGTGTGTTTGATTGTGGTGTGTTTGAGAGTGTTGGATTTGAATTGAAATAAGGAGTTAGGTTGATGTTGGTGTTGGAAGTGTATGAGTTGTATTTGTGTTAGGGTTGTGAATTAGTGATTATTGTTGTAGATGTTGAGTTTGATTATTTATTCTTGTAGATCTTCATGATATTGGTGTTTAATGAAGTTATAAGCATAAAATACATGAGTTTGGTCCGAAACAAAAGCATTTTGGATGCCACGCCCGTGGCCCTTGGCTGCCATGACCGTGGCCATTGGAAGCCATGGCCGTGGGGGTTTTGAGCAAGGGAGGCAGATCGATTTGTTAACCCACGCTAGTGGGGGTTGGGAGGCCAAGACCGTGGGGTCCTAGAGAGAGATGTTGGCTTGTAGTTTATGATCTATGGGTCTAGTATGAGATTAATAGATGTATAATTGTATTGAAGATTTATGTGTATTATTCTTTTTGAATTAGGTTGTGAAAAAGTTAAGTTGCCCTAATTCAAGTGGTGAAGAATTCTTGGAAGAGGAAGGGTATAGATTGGTGTGAGTTGTTCTTAAGGTAAGTACAAACTTACATGATTTTGAGACTTAACACATTTGGTTGTAAATGTGTTAAGTAATTTACTATAATGTTAATACAATTTGATTAATGTTATGATTTGTATAATGTGAAAGATATGATGATCATTCATATGTATGTGCAATGCAATTGGATATGATGAATATTTTGATGATGAATTGCTTTAATGTGACTTGAGATATGATGAGATATAATGCCATTGTTGTTGGCTATAATGATTCAAATAGAATAAGTGGGGCATGTTTGCCTAGATGATGATGAATTTAAAATATATGTCCAATGCAATTGGTTATGTATACTCTATTGATGAGATGTGAAGCCATTGTTGTTGGCTATAATGATGCAAATGAGATAATTGAGGCATGGTTGCCTAAATGATGATGAGAAGTGAGAATGAAATTGATAATGAAATAATGAATGAATTGTGTGTCCAATGTGTTATTCCATTTTCAGAGTTTTGTTGTTGGTGGCATGCCTAATAGTAACAATCTCTTGAAGTTAGGTTGGGCTTGATCCTTGAAGCCAAGTTGGGTTGAAGTCTAGCATGCTTAACTCCCCTTGAAGCTTGGTTGGGTCTAGTCCTTGAAGCCTAATTGAGATGTTATAACCCTTGAAGCTAGGTTGGGTTTGGTTCTTGAAGCCAAGTTGGGTTGATACTTAGCATGCTTTGTTCCCCTTGAAGCTTGGTTGAGCCTAATCCTTGAAGCCTAGTTGGAATAATGATAATGATAAATGTGATAATTAAACCAAAACATTAACTTTGAAAGTTGAATGGCATATTAGTGTCTTTTGGGCCCATGCTTGTCTTTGCTTTAATATGAACTGTGGAGTGAGATATAATGTTATGAGATGATTATAATACATAAGTAACTTACTGAAAATGAATGTGGCTTGGGAAGCTATGTTGAGTAATGAAACTATGAAAATACAACATGATGTGTAATATGTTTATAGATGTGGAAATTGTGAGTATTACTTCATGAATGTTTTGATAAGTTATTGAATAATGTAAGGTTTTGAAATATAATATTCTTTTGAATTGTTTATAAAATTTGATTGTGTGACATTGGCATTGCATTAAAGCATAATATTATTGTAGTTTGTACCACTAAGCCGTAGGCTTAGCGCGATTATAGTTCATCGCGTAGGTGATAGGGTGGAACCAGAGAGTTCACCTAGACCGAGTTGAGTATAGATTTTGAAGTGTTGAAAGTGGGCTTAAAGACCAGAGACGTACTGCCAAACATGTATAGACTTTATATTTTGTAAATATGGATTTTTGATGTATATATAATTGTAAATACCAATATATTTCCGCTACGTATCGAATGAACGTTTTGTCTATTATACTCTATAATATAATTTGAAGGTTTCTTATGATGTTATTACCGCTGCTTAACCAATAAACATTTTATCTATTTTTTTTGTTTTATAATTACAAATTAAATGTTTTAATTTTTCTATATTGTTTGTGAAGAAGAAAGATGGGTTTGTTTTAATATATAAACCGTAGCACTCTTGTATCCGGTATACATATATTACAGATGTAGTAGTGTGTAGTGTGAGTATATGGGGTATAGGGGTGTTACAATTGTTTTGGTATCAGAGCCTAGGTTTGAGATTCTCAACCTAGGTAAATTGTAAGAAAAAGAAAAAATTTTGATTTTTAAAATATGTTTTTTAAATAAGATACATGCTTTGGTATTGGCAGTCTCTGATCTTTGATGAGGTATATTCTGCTGTGTTTGCAGATATAGGTAGTGATGGCGTCTCAGCCACGTCAGTCTGTAGAAGGTAGTGCTGAGAGTGTAGCTCCTGAAGAGGTTAGAGATGGAGCTAGGGTTGATAGAGCTGGAGAGGCCCCTGCTCCTGTGCCAGGGAGATCAGCTGTTGATGAGGTTCTGCCGGGTTGGTTACGGCATGTGGTAGAATTGTTGAGGCAAGCTCCAGTACTGCCGCCACCGCCACCACAACCACAAGTGTCGGTGAGGCATTATGATAAATTGAGAAAGTATGGGGCTGAAGATTTCTTTGGTACTACAGATCCTGCAATAGCTAAGCAGTGGTTGGATAGAGTACAAAGGGTATTTATTCAGTTGCAAGCCACTTCTGAAGAGAAGTTTGATTATGCTAGATCCTTATTGCAGAAAGATGCTTATGATTGGTGGAAGACAGTTCCACATGCCATGGATGATCCACCGACGTTGTCTTATGGTGATTTTCTGTGGGAGTTTGAGCAGAAATATACTCCGAGGGAGTATAAGGATGTCAAGAAGATGGAATTTTTGAATTTGAGACAAGATAATCGGACTGTGACAAAGTATGAGGTAGAGTTTATTCGATTGAGTCACTATGCCGGGGGGATTATTTCTTATGAGATTGACCGGTGTAGGAGATTTAAGGAGGGATTGAGGCCCTCTATTATATGTATTATTGCTGGTTCTCGGTATCAGGATTTTTCTCAATTGGTTGTAGCAGCCAGAAGTGTTGAGAGAGCACAAGCTATTGCAACAGATGCTACTAAGGAGGAGACCAGAGTTAGGAGATCTCAGTTTGAGGTGGGGTCTTCATCTATGAAGAGAGGTCGAGGAAGTTTTGTTCCGAGAGTTAGTAGGAGCCAGAGGCAGTCAGGTAGGTCAGTTCAGTATCAGAGGCAGAGATCGAGACCTACAGTTTCTGTAGCTAGTGCTCTGACTCCAGTGGTTCAGAGATCTACTCCACCTATATGTGTTCATTGTGGTAGGACACATGGGGGTGTTTGTTGGAGGACAGGTGGATCAGGAGTTTGTTTTAGATGTGGGTCACCAGCTCATTTTATTAAAGATTGCCCTGAGCTACAGGATGATAGACAGACTGATACTGCAGCTTCTCGACCTAGTTTCAGTAGAGGTGGTCGAGGGGGTAGAGGTTTCAGTAGAGGTGGTTGACCTAGGATCAGTCAGAGAGGAGGCTCTACATCTAGAGGCAGTAGGCCAGATGAAGCCGGGTCTTCTCAGAGAGTGTATGTGATGCAGAGGCAGCCAGATGCTTCAGCAGTTATTGCGGGTACATTTTCTTTATTTGGCATTTCAGTTCTTGCTTTGATTGATCCAGGATCTACTCATTCATATATAAGTGCATCTGTCTTGCCTGTGTCTGAATTGCATTCAGAGTCCTTAGGATTTAATGTGTTGGTGACAAATCCTTTAGGACATAGTGTTGTGGTGAGTAAGGTGCATCGTGATAGTTCAGTTGTGGTACAAGATGAGGAATTTTTGGGTGATTTGATTGAAATGCCTTTTAAGGAATATGATTTGATCTTAGGCATGGATTGGTTGTCTAAGCATAGAGTTGTGGCAGACTATCAAAAGAAGTGTGTTACTTTGAGCACTGGTGATGGTAGAAGTGTGATGGTATCTAGTGAGCAAAGACAACTTGCATCCTTGTTTGTGTCAACTTTTGCAGCTAGGAAGTTGATTAGAAAAGGGTGTGATGCTTATCTTGCTCATATTGTGGATACCAGAATAGTAGGTTCTCAACTTGATAGTATACCCACAGTTGCGGAATTTCCAGATGTTTTTCCGGAGGAGTTGCCAGGGTTACCCCCTGAGAGAGAGGTTGAGTTTGGTATCGATTTGTTGCCTAGTACCACTCCCATCTCTATTACTCCCTATCGAATGGCACCTGCTGAGTTGAGAGAGTTGAAGGTACAGTTGCAGGAGTTGTTGGATAAAGGGTTTATTCTCCCTAGTGTTTCTTCGTGGGGAGCTCCTGTTTTGTTTGTAAAGAAGAAGGATGGTACTTTGAGATTATGCATCGATTATAGGCAATTGAACAAAGTGACCATTAAGAATAAGTATCCTTTGCCTAGGATTGATGATCTCTTCGATCAGTTAAAGGGAGCAACAGTGTTTTCCAAGATTGATTTGAGATCAGGGTACCATCAGTTGAGAGTCAGAGCTGAAGATGTTCCTAAGACAGCTTTCCACACAAGATATGGGCATTATGAGTTTTTAGTGATGCCTTTTGGATTGAAGAATGCAACTGCAGCATTTATGGATTTGATGAATAGGGTGTTTAGGCCCTATCTGGATCAGTTTGTGGTAGTTTTCATTGATGATATTTTGGTGTATTCGCGTAATGAAGAGGATCATGACAAGCATCTGCGGATTGTATTGCAGACTTTGAGAGAGAAGCAATTGTATGCTAAGTTATCGAAGTGTGAGTTTTGGCTTGATAAAGTGACTTTTCTCGGTCATATAGTTTCAGCAGATGGTATAAGAGTTAATCCGAGTAAAGTTGAGGCTATTTTGAATTGGAGTCCACCGAAGTTTGTGACTGAAGTTAGAAGTTTTCTGGGTTTGGCAGGCTATTATCGACGTTTTGTGAAAGGTTTTTCTTTGATAGCTACTCCACTCACCAGATTACTTCGGAAAGGAGTTAGATTTGTGTGACAGATTAGTGTCAAGCTAGTTTTGAGCAGTTGAAAGAGATGTTAACTCAAGCGCCTATTCTTACTTTGCCTGTGGAAGAAAAACCATATGTGATTTACAGTGATGCTTCACATAATGGTTTAGGTTGTGTTTTGATGCAAGAAGGTAAAGTTATAGCTTATGCTTCTCGGCAGTTGAAGCCACATGAGCTTAATTACCCGACGCATGATTTGGACTTAGCAGCCATAGTGTTTGCTTTGAAGATTTGGCGACACTACTTGTATGGAGAGAAATGTTTTATTTATACAGATCATAAGAGTTTGAAATATTTGGGGGTTCAAAGAGAGCTTAATCTTCGGCAAAGACGATGGTTGGAGCTGATCAAAGACTACGACTGTTTGATTGATTATCATCCTGGTAAGGAAAATGTTGTTGCTGATGCCTTGAGTCGGAAGTCTTTGGCAGGTTTAGCTGTTTATTCGCTCTCGTTGCTTGTTGAGTTGAGAGCGTTGCATGCTAGTTTCGAATTATGTGAAGATGGAGCCTTGTTAGCTCAATTGCATTTGAGACCGGTGTTGTTGGATCAGATTAAAGAGGCTCAATTGGCTGATGAGAAAATTTAGAAGGTTGTGTCAGATTGCCAAAATGGGGAGAGCCGAGATTTCCATGTGAGAAACGATGGTAGTCTTTGGTTCAAGGATAGATTGTGTGTTCCTGATGATGATAAGTTGAAAAAGATTATTTTAAAGGAAGCACACCAATCAGTTTTTGCTATGCACCCTGGGAGTACAAAGATGTATCAGGATTTGAAGCAACATTATTGGTGGCTAGGTATGAAGAGGGACATAGCGGAGTTTGTATCCAAGTGTCTCACTTGTCAGAGGGTGAAAGCTGAGCATTAAGTTCCAACAGGGTTGCTTCAACCTTTAACAGTGCCTGAATGGAAATGGGAACGTGTGATAATGGATTTTGTGTCTGGTTTGCCATTGACTCAAAAGAAGCATGATGCTATCTGGGTGATTGTTGATCGGTTGACAAAGACAGCTCATTTTCTTCCAGTTCGGATGGACTATTCTCTTGAGAAGTTGGCTGAGCTGTATATCAGTGAGATGGTGAAGTTGCATGGAGTTTCAATTTCTTTAGTGTCTGATCGAGATCCTCGGTTTACTTCAAGATTTTGGAAGAGTTTACATGGTGCTTTAGGTTCTCGATTGCACTTTAGCACTGCTTTTCGTCCGCAGTCAGATGGGCAATCAGAGAGAGTAATACAGATTATAGAGGATATGTTGAAAAGCTGTGTCATTGATTTTTCTGGAAGTTGGGATAGATTTTTGCCACTTGTGGAATTTGCTTACAACAACAGTCATCAATCCAGTATTGGAATGGCACCATTTGAGGCATTGTATGGTAGAAGATGCAGAACGCCTCTATGTTTGAATGAAGTTGGAGAAGTCAAATTGGTTGGTCCTGATTTGATTAAAGAAACGGAAGAGAAAGTAAAAATAATTCGGGATCGGTTGAAAGCAGCTTCAGATCGATAGAAGTCTTATTCAGATTTGAAGAGGAGAGACATAGAGTTTAATGTGGGAGATAAAGTATTTTTAAAAGTGTCTCCTTGGAAGAAAATTTTAAGATTTGGTCGAAGAGGGAAGCAAAGTCCTCATTTTATTGGACCTTATGAAGTATTAGAGAGAGTTGGACCAGTTGCTTATCGACTTGCTTTGCCGCCTGAATTGGATAGAATCCATAATGTTTTCCATGTTTCTATGCTGAGGAGGTACAGATCAGACTCATCTCATGTTTTGCCAGTAGAATCTATTAAGGTGAGTCCATATCTGACTTTTGAAGAAGAACCAATTGCTATTTTGGCACATGAAGTGAAAGAGTTGAGAAATAAGAAAGTGCCACTTGTGAAGGTTCTTTGGAAGAATCATGCAAAGGAAGAGGCAACTTGGGAAAGTGAGCGAGTGATGCGTGATCAATATCCCCAACTGTTTCAGACTTGATATCAGGTAATTTCGAGGACGAAATTTCTTTTTAGAGGGGGAGAATTGTAATATCCCAAAGTACACCCTAAAAGTTTTCGAATATTTATTGTTGTATTTGGATTAATTGTATATGTGTTTAATTGGAAAGGGAAGAGGGTATATGTTGTATATATGGTAATATATACAACATATACAAGTCAAGAATGGAAGTCAAAAGAAGATAAAATAATTATTTTAAATTTAATTAAGTAATTAAAAGGAAATTTAATATGAGTGGAAGAGGAAAATAATTGATTATTTTAATATTATTTTTGCTTGGTGGAGGTTTAAAGAGATTGAATATGTGACTTTGCTTCTCATTTTTCTTCTTCTCTTCTTCTTTTCCTTTCTTGGCCGACTCCTTCCAAAGCAAGAGAGCAAGAGAGAGTTTTGATTTTCCAAGATCAAAATTAAAGGAGATTTCAAGTAATTAAGTTGGAAATCCAAGAAGTTTCATCATTTTTGGTAAGTTCCCTCTTGATTCTCTTGTTTTATTTGAAGTTGTGTTTAAGTTTGATAGATTGTTGTTGATAGTAAGAGTGTGTTTGATTGGGGTGTGTCTGAGAGTGTTGGATTTGAATTGAAATAAGGAGTTAGGTTGATGTTGGTGTTGGAAGTGTATGAGTTGTGTTTGTGTTAGGGTTGTGAATTGGTGATTATTGCTGTAGATGTTGAGTTTGATTATTTATTCTTGTAGATCTTCATGATATTGGTGTTTAATGAAGTTAGAAGCATAAAATACATGAGTTTGGTCCGAAACAGAAGCATTTTGGATGCCACGCCCGTGGCCCTTGGCTGCCACGACCGTGGCCATTGGAAGCCATGGCCATGGGGGTTTTGAGCAAGGGAGGCAGATCCATTTGTTAACCCATGCCAGTGGGGGTTGGGAGGCCACGACCGTGGGGTCCTAGAGAGAGATGTTGGCTTGTAGTTTATGATCTATGGGTCTAGTATGAGATTAATAGATGTATAATTGTATTGAAGATTTATGTGTATCATTCTTTTCGAATTAAGTTGTGAAAAAATTAAGTTGCCCTAATTAAAGTGGTGAAGAATTCTTGGAAGAGGAAGGGTATAGATTGGTGTGAGTTGTTCTTGAGGTAAGTACAAACTTACATGATTTTGAGACTTAACACATTTGGTTGTAAATGTGTTAAGTAATTTACAATAATGTTAATACAATTTGATTAATGTTATGATTTGTATAATGTGAAAGATATGATGATCATTCATATGTATATGCAATGCAATTGGATATGATGAATATTTTGATGATGAATTGCTTTAATGTGACTTGAGATATGGTGAGATGTAATGCCATTGTTGTTGGCTATAATGATTCAAATAGAATAAGTGGGGCATGTTTGCCTAGATGATGATGAATTTAAAATATATGTCCAATGCAATTGGTTATGTATACTCTATTGATGAGATGTGAAGCCATTGTTGTTGGCTATAATGATGCAAATGAGATAATTAAGGCATGGTTGCCTAAATGATGATGAGAAATGAGAATGAAATTGATAATGAAATAATGAATGAATTGTGTGTCTAATGTGTTATTCCATTTTCAGAGTTTTGTTGTTGGTGGCATACCTAATAGTAACAATCTCTTGAAGTTAGGTTGGGCTTGATCCTTGAAGCCATGTTGGGTTGAAGTCTAGCATGCTTAACTCCTCTTGAAGCTTGGTTGGGTCTAGTCCTTGAAGCCTAATTGAGATGTTACAACCCTTGAAGCTAGGTTGGGTTTGGTTCTTGAAGCCAAGTTGGGTTGATACTTAGCATGCTTTGTTCCCCCTTGAAGCTTGGTTGAGCCTAATCCTTGAAGCCTAGTTGGGATAATGATAATGATAAATGTGATAATTAAACCAAAACATTAACTCTGAAAGTTGAATGGCATATTAGTGTCTTTTGGGCCCATGCTTGTCTTTGCTTTAATATGAACTGTGGAGTGAGATATAATGTTATGAGATGATTATAATACATAAGTAACTTACTGAAAATGAATGTGGCTTGGGAAGCTATGTTGAGTAATGAAACTGTGAAAATACAACATGATGTGTAATATGTTTATGGATGTGGAAATTGTGAGTATTACTTCATGAATGTTTTGATAAGTTATTGAATAATGTAAGGTTTTGAAATATAATATTCTTTTGAATTGTTTATAAAATTTGATTGTGTGACATTGGCGTTGCATTGAAGCATAATATTATTGTAGTTTGTACCACTAATCAGTAGGCTTAGCGCGATTGCGGTTCATCGCGCAGGTGAAAGGGTGGAACCAGAGAGTTCATCTAGACCGAGTTGAGTATAGATTTTGAAGTGTTGAAAGTGGGCTTAAAGACCAGAGTCGTACTGCCAAACATGTATAGACTTTATATTTTGTAAATATGGATTTTTGATGTATATATAATTGTAAATACCATTATATTTCCGCTGCATATCGAATGAACGTTTTGTCTATTATACTCTATAATATAATTTGAAGGTTTCTTATGATGTTATTACCGCTGCTTAACCAATAAACATTTTATCTTTTTTTTTGTTTTATAATTACAAATTAAATGCTTTAATTTTTCTATATTGTTTGTGAAGAAGAAAGATGGGTTTGTTTTAATATATAAACCGTAACACTCTTGTATCCGGTATACGTATATTACAAATGTAGTCGTGTGTAGTGTGCGTATGTGGGGTATAGGGGTGTTACAGTTAGGATGATATGGGACTACACATAATCGGGAATATAGGTTATGATATGAGAATATTATATGATGAGATTATGACTAGCATGATGGCGGGAGCATTTTCATGCTCAGCGTTGCTTGCCAGTCGGGTAGCGCTGCTTGGCTATGGCTGTGACGGCGAACCCTATGTATTAGATTCTAAGAGAAATGTATGGACTAAGAGAGCTAGATGTGGGGATAGGCTCCCTAGTTTGAGGTTCAGTGTGGCCCCTTTGACTTACTCTTATCCTTGTTTGCTCATGTGATTTGTTGGTTGATTGACATTTGTATGCGCACATTATGCATGGGATAGTTGTATTATATTAATTACTATATAGCTCATTGAGTCAAAGGCTTATTCCTGTTCACCATTTTTTCAGGTTGTAGGTTGAGCATGGGAGTACTGCTTATTCAGGTCATTCTGCCTTTTTATTTATCGGCAGGAGTGTTAATTGTATATGTTTATTGTACAATTATGTTATAATTATTTTCTAGAACTCCGCATGATATTTGTTTTCTTATCTATCTTTTTATTCATTTAATTTCACAGTTTAGTTAAATATATTTGTTAATAAATGTCTAATGATGATGATGTGTTATTTTATTAAAGTATAATATTAGTAGGCTAGTGGGCCCGATTCGAGATAGTGACTATTGTCACCATTTATATTTATCAAAAAATGAGTTGTTATACTTACTACGGATTCTGAGAGCCACGTATTTTTTTGGTTCCCCAGTATCAGTCACGTGCCCTCGGGTTAGGTCGTGATAATAATTGGCTCAAATATTTTTAAAATAATCCACAATGAACTCAAATTTAAATAAAAATAACAATAAAATAGGAACAATAAAGTCCAATCAAGAAATAATTTAGGTTCAATCAAATTCAATCCAAAAAATAATTTATAAAATAACAAACAAAATAACACAACTGACATTGAATATTGAATTTGTACAATAACAAACACAATAACACAACTTTCATACACATATATATAATTTAACAACAACACTACTAACATTGAGTTTCAAATATCCACATTAGTCTTTGGCACAATATTTTCTAAAATTTTAGATTCTTGACTAATATCTGTCTTGTTAGGAAAGGATATAGGAGCTGGTCGAAATCAACATTGAGAGTCCTTGGGTGGCATGCTCTTTGTCAAACGTATGTGCCTCCATATGGTGGTTATTGGCAGCGTGACAGGCAAGGGTGCTCACGGTTCGGTTAATAGAACCTTTAGTTATAGTCTGATGAAAAGGAATTATAAATCGTGGTTGTATCACACAATAAAAGTTATGAAATTCTAGGTATTCTACATGCCTAAATGGCATCTCATCCATTATGATCATCCTAGCAAGTGAAAAAAGCAGTATTCTTGTCTGCTACATCTTGTTGGGGCTTAAAGGCTAAGGTGTTTTGACTACTGTCTAAATTACAAGGATTTTTCTTACACCTAGATAAATGATTGTTTAAACAACTAATACCGCTAGTAGAGGGACATGCAAGAGATTTACTACAATGTTTATATTTAGCTTTATTTTCTTGATGATTTTCATCATTATTTGACTCAAAAAGCTCCCAAACCCATGATCTCTTTCTTTTACTACTCACTTTGGGTATTTTTTAGCATTTTCAGAAACATTTGTCTTCATCAAACTATCAAAAAAATATAAAAATGATAATTAAGTATTGTAAAATATTTAATAATTATTATTTAAAATTTTAATTAATAACATATAATTAAAATTATTTAAAATTGTACAAATACATAATATAATTATTAAATATTCATTAATAGTTTATAATTATAGTTATTTAAAATTATACACATGTAACATAATTTATAATTATTTACTACGTATATATAATTGAAATTATTTGTAACTATATAGAATTAGGAATGCTAAATATAATTTATAATTATTTAATATTTATTAATTATATATAACTACGAATATTTAAAATTATACAATACAAAATATAATTTATATTTATTTATTAATTATATATGATAAATATTTTAAATTATTGAAATACTGAATATAATTTATAATTATAAAAAAATATATGATTATTTAAAAATTATAATTTTATTAATTATAAAATATACAACTTTTTTTAAAATAATTATATAATATAAAACTTTTATAAATACATAATTTTTATTTTCAACTATTTATTAATTATATACAAAATTATAAATTTAATTTAAATAAATATTGTAACACATATTATAAATTATAATTATTTATTAATTATGCATAAAAAATTTACAATATTTTAATTATTTACAAAATAATAATTTATAATTATTTAATTTAATTTTATACAAAAAAAATCACAAATAATTTCATTTTAATAAAGACAGAAATTAATTTTATAAATTATATATAGAATTTTTCTAAACAAACAGTAAACATTGAATTATTATATTTTTGTACTTTCAAATTTTTTGAAAAAAAATTAATAATTTACTATTATATGCAAAAAAAAAAAAAACAAACAAAGAAAAAACAACCATAAACTGATTTCGTTCATACATCATAAAATAATCATTATCAAAGTAATCAAAAACAACATGCAATTTGATAATTCATATTTAACAAATCGATCTTCACAAAACGAATAAACAGAAAAAAAAAAAAAGATAAAAAAATGAAAACAACATGCAAAACAAAAATAAATACAACAATCTACACACAAATCTACTTATCTACAAAAGTAACAAAGACATTTTTCTATTTTTATTGTAAAAGACATCAAAATCGGTAGATCTAAAACAAAAATAGGTTTTTTAGCATTTAAAATTAACAAATCAACAACAGAGAGTTAAAGAGCTTCAAATCAAACCTAATATATATGAAAATCAATCATGATACACCCAGAATATAAAGTCAGAAACTCATAAGTGAAATGAAAAAAATTGAAATCAGTCAAGTACTCAACTAAAACGATATTAAATTTTTCAACTAAAACGATATTAAATTTTTTTTTCTAAAAATAATATATAGTTTTAAGTTTAGAAAACTTACCTATTGAAAGTGAGTCTCAGATGAACTTAAAAACAACAATATCGTCTTATTTCAACGGTTGTCGATTTGTCTTCGGGTGGCGGTTCTCTTAGTATGATGTGTGTTACAAGACAACGAGCGGTCGGTGATAGAATGGGCAGAAACCGGCTACTCTCTCTCTCTCCTCTCCCTTCTCATTCTCTGACACTCTCTCTCTCCTCTCTCCTTTCTCCTCTCTTCTCTCTCCATTTTTCTTTCTTTCTTTCTTTTCTTCTTTCTTTTTTTAGTAACTAGTTAAATTTTAACTAGTTTACTATGTATATATTTTATCATTTTACATATATATTTAAATAATATTTTAAAATATAAAAAAAATCAAGCTATTGCATATATATATATATATATATATATCTTATATTGATGTTGTTATATTAATATATATAACTTATATATATATTTATATATTTATATATCTTATATTGATGTTAATATATTTTGTGAATTAATTGTATTGTATATATACTTAAATTTTTTTATATTAATTATATAATATTAACTATATGTATTAATAATAATATTGACTTAAGATATAAATTATGTATGCCCACTTATATATTTTATTACATGACATAGCATGAAAAATATATTAGTTGATCATACTTATTACTTATATCTAAATTAATATTTATATTATTCATATCATTTTTAAATCCATCATTTATTTATCTCCATTATCACTAGTACTATTAATTGCTGTTAATGTGCAAACTCATCATTTTTATTGAAAATTAATATTATTATAAAAAAAATTATGTGGTAGCAATAATTTATATAAGCATGTTGAATATGAATTTAATTTAAAATATTCAATAAATAATTTATTGACAATCAAAATTTTTTAAATGTAATTTATATTTTATTAATTTAATAATATTGTAAAACATATAAATCAATATTAATTATGTGACAAATTAAAAATTATATATGACCATTAATTATATTTTTATTTTTATATATTTTATTTTTAGTTAAATTAGGAAATTTTTTTAATTTAATTATATATAATATTAAATATTGAAAATAAATCAATATAATTCGGTTCGAAGAAAGTCAAAAGTCAATAAAATTTTTCGATTATAAATGTTTTCGATCTAGTTATTCGAATCTATTCGGATATCTCCAGAATCCGTATCAACCTAGGAGAACAAAAGATTTTGAGTATATGTATTTAATTCCTTTCAGATAATATATAGATTTATATGTCTATCTAAATTTGTGTAATAAGATAGTGACGATTTTCTTATATGCTACTTTGTATGCTATGTCAAGAAGAAGTTTTTATAAAAATTGAAAATTAAATTGCTATGCACTATTTTTAAAATATACAGACTTATAGTATACATTAATTATCATATCTCAATCATTATCTAATTAAGAGTAAAATTAATTATTATGTTATTATAATATTAAAATAATTACTTTTATTTAATTTTATATCTTAAATTTATTGATAATGAATTTATGTTAAACGCAATTTTTTTTAAAAAAAAAAATTGATCTCCTTCAAAAGAATGTTAATTATGCGATTGACCATCTATATCCCTTAATTCTGCCTTAGTCCTCCAAAGTCTTGGCCAATGAAGTCTTTGAGAGCAATTCAAATCTCTTTTTAATAAACCAAAGTCGAGGGATTTTTTTAAAAAAGGAAAAAAAATTATTTATCACATGTTTCAGGGCTAATACGCGGTATCGCGGAATATAAGTGGTCCCGTCATGAAAAATTTAAACGAACAATAAAGAAAAAGGATCCCACTACTCTTTCCTAGCTGCAACTTATGAACCAATCATAATAATTTATGTGTTGGACCAACCAATAGAAAAAAGGATAAGGTTCCACGTCTGATTAAAGCACTTAAAAGAATTCAATAATAATAATAATAATAACAAAAATATCCATTGCCTTCACCTATGCTCATCTCTATCCTCTACAATACATTCAACTCAACACTTTTCACTTACAAACCCAAAAAAAGAAAAAGAAAAAGAAAGAGTAAAAGATGAGCTACAATTGTTCTTCACCTTTACTTAAAAGCCCAAAGATGGAAGAGTTAGAGGTTCCAAACACCGCCATTGCAGCTCCTAATGGAGAAATTGATGTTCTGGACGAACTTGAAGGCATTTTGTGCATTGAAGAAGAAGAAAATGATGATGATGAAGAAGAAGAAGATGAAGAGAACTCTTCAAAGGAGAATGTTTATGGGCTGCTTGGTTGGGATTTTATGGATTGGGCAGCAGCTGTACCACCAATCGGAGAAGATGAATTAGATGCTGATGAATATAAGTATGTGAAGTTTGAAGAAGAAGAAGCCCATTTTTATAGTAGCAATAATAATAATAATAAGGTAATTAAGAAAGAAATTAACAATGTTAGATTCTTGGATGATGATGATGATGATGATAATAATATTAATAACAAAAGAGTATCTTTGAACTTGAACTTGAATTATCAAGAGGTTTTGGATGCCTGGTCTGATCGAGGTTCTCTTTGGGCTGATGAGTGTTCTTCTTCCATCACCACAAATGGCTTTTATGTTAGTTCTCAAAACTCAGCACTTATACTCTTTTTTTTTTCTTCTTATTATTTTTCCATTTATTGTTTGTCACGTTAACTCTCCATTTTCTTTGCAACTGAATACGAAAATTTAGAAATGGAGTGTAATATAATATTTAACGATTAAATATATTTTTTTACAAACATAATGTAATTAAATATATGTTCAGTATAATATTTATATTAAAAATACTTATATATATTCATAGTCCAAAGACTTACATATACAGTAAATACTTATAGAATAATTAATTAGTTTGAAAGCTGTTATAGATGGGAGAGGTGCTAGTGATGGAAGAAGAGAGAGCAAAAAGGGAAGCAAGTGTAATGAGGTACAAAGAGAAGCGCCAAACCAGATTGTTTTCTAAGAAGATAAGGTATCAAGTTCGCAAGCTCAATGCTGATAAAAGACCTCGACTTAAGGTAATTTTAGTCTCTATAATTTCTTAAATTCTTTCTATAAATTATGCATTCAAAAGAATTATATTATTATTTTTTAATTTTAATCATCTAATATCCTATAATCCAGAGATTGCAGACTGATCTGGATTCGAAAGAATCATATTATTAGTAAGCATCTCTCTAATTGCATAATACGTGTAGAGTTCCAAATCCTCTTTTTTAAGGATTTTTACATGTGTGGTAAAAATGTATATTCTTGAATTCCTTTTCAAATTTCTATTTTAACCATTTTATATTAATTCTTTTGGAAAATTTAATTCTAACTAGAAATTCAAATTTGGGATTTTACACTGCTATACCAAAACTTATTGATAATTTGAATTTAACCATTTTTACTTTTGGGTTTCTGCAGGGTAGATTTGTGAAGAGAGTTTCCTGAAAAGATATACTCCAGAAAGGGGCTTGAAATATCTGAAAAAATATCTTGCTTTATGGACTTTTCATTTGCATGATATTAGTATATGCTGGAAAAAAAATCTAAAACTTAAATTTGGAAGATTTAAAAATATCTAAGATTTCTGGGTAGTTTTTATGGAGCTTTCTTCCTTTTCTGTCATGGACCTGTTCACGTCATCACGCATAATTTACCCATACGGCATGGTCAATTATTGGCATTTAGCTATGAACTTTAAAGTTTTTATTGAGTTCTTTTTTCATACATTGGCATACAGTGTATCAAAGAACAATAGCCACGGGATTAAATTTGACTGAATCTTGACTGTTGAAAAGTTAAACTCGTGCCATTAATAATGGTTGTTCTCTGGTCGAGTTGAGCCGGATTTTACTCTAGCCCGCAGCCTTGTTCAAAAAATATTTGGCTGTATTTTGCAGCCTGTGGCCGGCCCTAAGCCCGGTCGGATCGGGCTACTTCTGGCCTTACCTAGTTCGAGTCGAACCGGGCCGAGACAACTTTTTTTTTAATTAAACAAAATTAAAGGATAAAATTATTTCTTTAAAATTTGAATAAAATTTACTAATAAATATTACTTTTTTATTTCATTATTCAAGTAAAAAAATATAAAATATAAAAATTATTTCTCATGGATTAAATTTTTAAGAGTCTCAAATATCATAAAATATATATAATATTTTAAATTTCTAAAATCTTATTATATGAAATTTAATTATCAAAATATATATTTTAAAAAAATATATAAAAAAATAAAAAACAAATTAACACCTCGGGTCGGACCTGCCTGGCCCAAAAATTTTTAACCTCAACCCGAAGTCTAGCTTTTGAACCTGTGGCCCGACCATATTATAGGTTCAGGCCAGCCCAAACCCTTTAGGCCGAGCTAGATTTTTTAGACCGTGAAAATTTTAAACACCCCCTAGTGATTATTTTGTGATTCCACGTATTTATATAGCGAAGTTTGCGGGTATTCTTTTTCTAATATATATATCTGTTTTTATTTCGTTAACAATTAAGAAAGAAATGAAAAATCTAACACGTAAATTCTGGCACATGTGGTTAAAAATTAATAAAAATTAACTTTTTAACTATGTAACATCCTAATAAGTATATATTAAGTATGCCTTGAATTCTTAGTATAAGTTGATAATCTCTGACAAAATGAGAAAATTAGTTAGCCAACCATCGACGTCTTTTCTTGATAATTTTAGGCCAATTTTTGTTTGTAAATTTTGACTAGCAAATCAAATTAAGTCCATATTATACCACTCTCATTTTCAAAGATATTACTTTGGATTAAAAAAATTGTCCCCCATACTTCTATATAAATAGGATCCTTATGAATAAATAAAAAATATCTCTGAATAGAGGATGTCTTTGGAGAAGGAAAGATATGTACTTATGAGATAAAATTTCCTTCAAGTATTTTGAGAGCTCCTCAATTGTGGAGGAGAAGAGGTGTGTTGGAGTGGTATGGCTTTGAGAAAGAGTTTTGAATGAGAATACCTTAGCCATTTTGTCTTTCCCTTTTTATAAGTGTTTCTCTTCTCTTTTGTAACTTTGTGAGAATAGATGATTGTGTATTTGGGTTATTTGATCTCTCCTTCGCTTGTGAACGTAGGCTAATGCTGAATCACATAAATTTTTGTGTTATTATTTATTTTTTCTATTTTATTTGTCCTATTTTTCTAGATAAATATTTCTTTCCGCATTCAATCCTATCAAACTAGTATCCGAGCTTTGATTAATACTTGTTTGAGATTAGTTATGGCGATAATAAAATTTGATATTGAGAAATTTAATGACTAAGACTCTTTTAGTGAGCAAGTTCAAGCATTATTTGATCTTGATTGGTATTAGTAATTGTTGATCTTGTACTAAGCGGCTTGGAGAAGGTGGAGAAAAAAATCTTATAATTTGATAAAATGAATTCAAGTCAATGTGGAGATTTCTTAAGTGTTCCTTAAATTCTTAATAAGTTGGTAATTTGTTTTTCAAAATGAGCAAATTAGTTAGCCAACTTTTATTGATAAATTTTTACTAGCCAACCAAATTAAGTCCATATTATACCACTCTCATTTTCAAAGATATTACTTTGGCTTAAAGAATTTGTCCTCCACACTCCTATATAAATAAAATCCTTAAGAATAAATGAAAAATATTCTTGAATAAAGGATGTCTTTAGAAGAGGAAAAAGAAGTATTTGTGAGGTAAAAAATTTTTCAAGTATTTTGAGAGCTCCTCAATTATGGAGGAGGAGAGGTGTGTTGGAGTAATATGACTTTGAGAATATAGTTTTATATGAGAATACCTTAGCCATCTTGTCCTTCCCTTTTATTAGTGTTTCTCTTCTCTTTTATAACTTTGTAAAAAGAGATAATTGGGTATATTTTTGGTGAAGAGTTCAGAGTAATTATTCTCTCTTGTTTTGTATCATTTTCTGATTATTAGTGAATTTTGATCTCTCATTCGTCCGTGGACGTAGGCTAACTCTGAACCAAGTAAATTTGTGTGTTATTATTTACTTTCTCTATTTTATTTGTCATATTTTGTCCAGATAAATATTTCATTTTTGCATTTAATCCTAACAAACTAGTATCAAAGCTTTGACTAATATTTGTTTGGGATTAATTATAACGACAATAAAATTTGGTGTTGAGAAATTTAATGAATAAGTCTCTTTTAGTGAGCAAGTTCAAGCATTGTTTGATCTTGATTGATATTGGTAATTATTGATGTTTTACTAAGGGGCTATTTAGAGAAAGTGAAAACAAATCTTATAATTTGATACAATGAATTCAAGTAAAGGTGGAGCTTTTTTAAGTGTGTCTTGAATTCTTAGTAAATTGACTATCTTTGACAAAATGAGCTAATTAGTTAATCAACTATTGTTGCCTTTTGTTAAAAATTTTAGGCCAACTTTTATTGGTAAATTTTGACTAGCTAACCAAATTAAGTCCATATTATATCACTCTCATTTTCAAAGATATTGCTTTGGGTTAAAAAAAAATTTCCCATACTCCTATATAAATAGGATCTTTATGAATGAATTAAAAATATCCTTGAATAGAGGATTTCTTTGGAGGAGGAAAGAGATGTATTTGTGAGGTAAAATTTTCTTCAAGTATTTTAAGAGCTCCTCCATTGTGGAGGAGGAGATGTGTATTAGAGTGGTATAGCTTTAAGAAAAGAGTTTTGTATGAGAATACCTTGGCCATCTTATTTTTTTCTTTTATGAGTGTTTCTCTTATTTTTTATAACTTTGTGAGAAGAGATAATTTGATGTATTTGGATTAAGAGTTTAAAGTGATTATTTTCTCTTATTTTGTACTATTTTTTGATTATTAGTGGATTTTGATCTCTCCTTTGCCTGTCGACGTAGGCTAACGCTAAACCAAGTAAATTTGTGTATTATTATTTATTTTCTCTATTTTGTTTGTCGTATTTTGCCCAAATAAATATTTCGTTTTCGCGTTCAAATCTAAAAGTATAATCAAAATTATTTTATTAGAAAAATTAATATATATATATATATATATATATATTACCATTGAAAATCAGAGATAAGTTTTCACATATCTTCAATTTCTAGTACAAATTTTTAAGTACGCATTTTGTAAAACTTGTTCTTTTTCTATCAAACTATGAAATTTCACTTTGTTTAGCTCTCTCGTTCTGTTATTTCTACTAGGTTGCTAAGAAAATTGAAAGAACGAAAAGAAAAGAAAATTTGGGTTTTCATCAATTTGATGATGGAAGTTGTATTTGCATCAATTGGTTTGTTTGGTGGTGAATATCTGAATTTTATTAGTGATTTACCTCAAAGCATTGTACGTAGAAAGCATTCTTTTTGTTCTTTGTTTTGTTTTTCTATTCTCAAATTCTGAATTACTAATAATTATTGAGTTTCATAACTCTTGAGTTATAAACAAAATGCATGCAACAGAGTTTCAGCTGTCATTTCTTGGCCGACTTGGTATTCTCCGGAGTTAGGTGATTTTCATGGATGTCAACCATGAACAAGAACTGGAGGACCTTGAGCTTTTTCAAAAAATATGTAGCTAATCGTTTTAATAGTTTGTTATCTCCTCCTCCATTAATGGAGGAGGTTGTTTCCGTTGAACATTTATTGTCAATTTCTTGGCTTAGGAAACTGGTTGATGCGTTCTTATGTTCTGAGGCTGAATTCAAAGCAGTTGTTATCATGAATAGCGACCCATCTCAATTAAGTAAGCCACCGTTGGATCGTTTGGTTCTTGAGCTCTTAAAACGTGCTGTTAAAGCTTTGGATATTTGTAATGCTGTCTCTAGTGGGATTGGTTCTGAGGTGTGCTTGGACAATGATAAACGGTGATGTGTTTGGACGATGATCGAGAATGATGTGCTTTGGTTTTTTTCTTTTTTAGTTTTTTATTTAAATTAATTTTTTACTTTAATTTTTTAAATTAATTTTTAACATGTAATTATTTTACTTTTTTGTTAAAGGATATGAACTACAGAAAATTAATTTTTTTTAAAATAATTTAACATAATATGATAAAATATATTTAAATATAATTAGTTTTTAATATATTTAAATATAATTAGTTTTTAATAAATTTAAAAATAACTAGTTTTAATATATTTAAATATAATTAGTTTTTGATAAATTTAAATGTAATTAGTTTTTAATAATATATATATATATATATATTCAGTAGTTACTTAAAAATTATAAGAAGCTAAGTAACAAATATTACTAAGTTGGAGCAGTCATGAATCTATTAAGCTTTTTTTATATAAATATATCTGTTTTTTTTACGTTAACAACTAAGATATAAAAAGTCTTAACACATAAATTCTCACTTCTATGGTTAAAAACTAATAGAAATTAACTTTTTAACTATGTAACATCCTAATTGGGAAGCTAAAAAAATACCTCCTAAAACATGTTTAACCCATTTTAAATCTCACTCACCGTAAGTAAACTTCTTTGGACATTTATACTTTTTACATTAAAAAAAAGGAAGAAATCCTACGAACTTTCTTAGCTCATCCTCATTATGTCCCTCTCTCTCGTTCTTATTTCGCTTCCATCTTTAGACCAGCTATCACTCTCTACACTCTCACATTATCGCATAGATATGCTACACTATCATTCTCACCTATAGATATGCTACATTATCATTCTCTACATTCTTGCATAAGCTTTCAATATTAGTTGCCATTTTTCAAAGTAATATCAGAATTTTTGCATCAAATAGTAAGTTCAATTTTTTTTTTTAATTTATTGTTTTGCTAATGCAGATGTATTTAGCTTGTACAAATGAGTTTTGCATAAATAATGATATGCATTTATTGTTGTTTTATTGAGATAGTGCATTATGCAACGCATTATGGAATTCAATTTCATGATCATATCTAGAAATGTCGTGGTCATATGGATTCATTAGGTTTTAGAGTTCTAAACATTATCATGGCTAACAAACTAACGATTGTGTTTAATTTATATGTATCTAATATGGAAACCATTTTTATTGTATACAGCAATGCCAATTAACACATGATTGGAATTAAATTAAATGGGTTTTGCATGAAATCAATATAATTCAATCACAGTTGTGTTGTGCAATAACTTGTTTAATTTATTCAGAGTCCTACTTTATCATAGCAAGAAACCAATGTATATATACAGAATTGTTGTTGTCAATTGACGATTTACAGTGATGCCCTATATTCAATTACTTTGGGTTGTACTTTGCACATTATTCATTTATATAAAGGCATTAGTATTATGCACTCATGAAATGCATGTTGTTGATTATATTTATATATATATATATATATATATATATATATTAAACTAGTTAATAAAATCTTTACTATAAAATACAGTGTAAGAGAAATCATGATGAGATCATGATATGAGACTTTTATTATATGAAAATGTGATTATACTAAAACTATCTCTAGTCATAATATTAACAAGATGGGACATTGTTAATATCAATAGACTATCACATGTTACACTTCTTAATTGGATCAAACATTTATTCTCATAAAGCTAAAGACATGAGATGCTCAAAGTTAATAGATGGATGCTTGTTGGATGAATAAGTATATTGGATGGCCCAACAATGAGATACTCATATGGATATCTATTCAATGTCAATGATTATATCCCGTTATAGAAATTTTGCACATATCTTTAGACTTAATGTCTTCAAGGTTCTTAGATAAGTGTTGTACTTTAGTCCCATTTCTTGTTGTCTCTTAAGAGATTGCTTATAGGGTGGACATTGGTATTGCATGAGATATTCAAAGATATTTGAGGAATCAACAAAGAATACATCACTCTTGATAGAAAGAAAGTATATTTCATGGCCTCTTGTAGGAAAGTATTACTCTAGGAATCCTTGGCCAATGTACATGTAGATGGATCTTTGGGAGGGTCTCAAAGATACATCTTATAGAGTAACAGGTTTTGGGAACACAAAAATAATAAATTTGGGTCAGCTATAACATAGTCAATCCAGTGAGAGTTGGCACAAAGTTTATAATGACTTAAATGAGATATACTATGATGTATGGAATAGTTTACAAGGCAATTATCTATGGAAGGGTTAAAGTCAATTCACTTGACTTTCTAGATACTTGGATGGTCATAATGCACTATAAGATGTCAATCTTAGTTTGTTTAATATATCAATTAGTTGATTAGAGAATCAATTCAAATTGAAGAATTCAATTTAGGAAACCTTAATTCACATAAGGGTAAAATTAATATTTCGCTACTAATATGTTTTAAAACCTAATGGGTCGCATGCTAAAAGGGTTAAAAAATAATAAATTTAGCTTTATAATATATTATTGGATGTGTAACATCCGTGATTTTGGAGAAATTAAATAAGTATTTGGAGATATAAATTATATATACTCAATATATATATATCTAGAGTACATGTAACATATACATATGGTATATTAATTGTATATGTTGGATTAATACATTACATACTTAATATTTAATACACATATAAGGTACATTTGATGTGTATGTAAGATACACGTTACTTGTGCATATGTGTAATATCCCAAATTTTTGAAAAGTTTTAATTTTTGAAAATTTGATAAAATAAATTATAATTTAAATGGATAAATTAAATTAATGGTTTTAAATGAAAAACGAAGAGGTTTTAAATGAAAAAGTGGAACATATATGTAATATATATGTAAAATATACATAACATATAAAAGTCAATACTTTTTAAAAGAAAAGTCAAAGTAAAAGGGTATTTTGGTAATTAAATCTTAAAAATTTAAAATTTATAAAATAAATTAAAAATAAATTATTTTTGAATGAAAGAGAAAATTTATGACTTTTAATTTATTAAATAAATAAATAAATAATTAATTAATTATTAAATTATTTTAATATATATGTATATATGGTTTAAAATAAAAGATGAAAAGAAAAAGAAAAAAAGAAAGGCTTCATCTCTTATTCTTCTTCTCCATGGTCGAACCTCCATGGTTGCTTAGCCCAAGATTTTGCTTCTTCATACTCCAAAAATTGAAAGATTTCAAGTATTCAAAGTTGATTTTTAGTGATTTCCACCAAAATTAGTAAGTTTTCAATTCTTTTCTATGAATTCTATAGAAAATTGGATTATGTTGAGTTTGGGGTTTTGATGTAGCATGTTATAATTATTGGAATGGGTGTGTAGGATGTTATTTTGGGTAATTAACAATGATTTTAAGGTTGGATTAAAAAAATGGTTGAATTTAAGTTGAGTTTGGTGAAGAGAGAGAATTTAGGGTTATGTAACATTTAAGTTTTTGAAATCATGAGTTTTAATTGTGCAAATTGGATCCAAATGTGTTGTTTTGATGCATAAACAAGGATTTTAAAATCAAATGATGGATTTAGTTAAGTTTGGATAGAGTTTAAAGATGGTAGTATTGATTTAGGGTTTTAGAAAAGTGAATTTTCAATGAATGATTAATTGTTTGATTTTAATGCTTAAATCATGTTATTTAATGATATAAGTGGTGGAAATAAGATTGAAATGATAATTGGATTGATTTGGAATGGAGATCCTTCAATGGTGAAGGTTATTCCATTTTAGGGTTTTGAGCATAAGCATGTGGTTAATTAATGTAATTAGTTTAAACATGCTAAAACATGTTTCTAATGATATTAACAAACTTAAAACACTAATTTAAATGGCTTGATATGGTTTTTCAAAGTTAAAGTGAGGTGAAGCATAATTTTGAAATTTAGTTGAGAGTGATGTTTAATTATGGTTTGATGTTGAGAATACCTTAGAATGTGATATTAAATGATTATGTATGATCATATTTGGTATAGGCATTGAGAGAGGTTGATTTGCTTCATCCCAGTGGTAAAGGGCAAGTTGGAAGGATAGGATTAGAGGTTGTGTTAAGCTTGCTTTGGGTTGCTAGTGAAGGTATATACAAACTTTGAATATATTATTTATATTTGCATGACATTTGGGCTTAATACATTTTGGTTGGAAAATGTGTTAAGTTACTTGGTTCTTTGATTGAGTATGAATAATGTGCTATGACATTTGTAATGTCATATATGTGTTAAATACATTGTGAAAAGCCATTGATAATGGCTAAATTGTGTAGAATGTGAAGTATGTATATTATGTGAAAATACTCAAAGTAATTGGGTAATGTGTTGTGAATGCAAAAAAGAGATATGTGGAATAATGAAATGAAATGATATTGATAAAAATGAGAAAAATGAGAAAAGTGAGAAAAATGAGAAAGATGTGAAAAATGAGAAAAATGAGAAAAAAAAAATGTGAAAATAAGGTAATGTGCCTAAATTGAATATGTGACAATGAGAAAGAGATTAATAATGAGAAAAATGAATAAATGAAAAAAAAAAGTGAGAAAAAGATGATATAATAAGGTAATGTGCCTAGTTTTATCATGAGAAAATGAGAAAAGTTTTGATAAAGGAATTATGAAAGAATTTGATAATGAGAAATATGAATAAATTGTGTGCCTAGTATGTTATTCAATTTTCAGAGTTCTGGATTTGGCGGCATGCCTATGATTGCCTACGGGTAAACGTTGGATTGGTGAAAAGACTGGGTCGTAAGCCAGGCCAGCTGATAAATATAATGTTTTTGGGGTGAAAAGACTGGGTCGTAAGCCTCAAAAACTGTAGCAGTCTAGTCAGGTTGAGGACCAAGATACTGGGGCCTAAGGGTCTAGCCGGGTTGAGGTCCAAGAGACTGGGGCTGCTACATTATCCATGGATATATTGTCTACGGGGCTAAACACATAGTGTCATTATGGACCAAAGCAGTAACTCTGAAATTTGAATAGCATATTAGATCCTTTTTGGGCCCATGCTTGTCTTTGCTTTAATGTGAATTATGAATTATGATACAATTGAGCAATATAATGCTATGAGTTGTGATTATGAAATATTTGAAAAATATAAGAAAGTAGAGTGATGTGACATCTATATGCATTGTGCATTGGCATTGCATTGAGTTTTATTGTTATTATCAAAGTTTGTACCACTAGGCTTCGGCTTAGCGCGATTGTAATTCGTTGTGCAGGTGTCATGGATGATTTGGTAGAGCCGGAGAGTTCTACTAGACTTGGTCAGGTCAGGGTTTGTATTTATTGAGCTTGAAGAGTTATTTTTGGGTACATCAAGATCAGAGCCAGTTGCCAGTATGTAGATATTTGATATTACAATGTATTTTGATATTATATATGTTATGATATATTTTTAAAAGTATATACTGTAAATTGTAAAGAATGTTTTGAATAATTTGTTCAGATGAGATTTTATATGTGTTGTTAATTTATATATCTATGTATAAATATTTTGAGAAAATATGGAGAAATTGAGAAGTATTGGTGAAATAGTGAATTGATTTTTATTGGGAGTGTTTGCTTTATGCAGGTTGTGTTTTGCTGAATTTTGGAAACGTCCAAATTACAAACAAAACTCTGGCGAATTTTTTTCAGAGATTTTCATATAAAATATTTATTTTGAATTCTTATAACAAGTAAAGAATTTTTATATGCTATTTATTTTATATATTAGTATTTGAAATCTTAAAACAGATATGTGAAAATTTTTATTAAATCGGTATGTGATATTTTTATACCGTATATGCATATTTTACATATGCTGAATATATGTATTATACGTATATAGGACATAAGAGTGTTACATGATTGGTTGAATAACTTATTAAAATTGATGAGCCTATTTAGGCCGGATTAGGCATATATGAGTCATCAAGGTTTTAAAACCCTAAATAAACTTATTAGAGCATCCACTAACTGAATAAAAAGGATTTATTTAGCATATGTAGCCCCCAACCCTAAGGAGAGTCTCCATTCATATTAGGAGTATGCACGGATCGAGTTCATTTAGGTTTGAAGTAATTCTCAAACTGACTGAACCCAATGTGTAGTGAAAAAAATTCAATCCAACAATGATCGATTTGTCTATAATTTTGATTGACCCACGAACAATCTAGGTGCGGCCGGTTAAAAATGGTTAGACTCAGTTTGGGCCTTTCAAATGGGCCTTAACTTTGGGCTTTCTTTTTCAATATATAGATAATGATTTTTTACCAGTTTTTTTATTCCAAAGTTTTTTTTTTTTGTAGTTATGAGACTAATGTTTTTTCAAATACATAAACTAATTAAACTAATAATTTATAAAAGTTATTTTTAAATGGAATTTTAAAAATATCAAAGCAAAATATGGCAATTATTAAAAACATACGATCAAAATTAATAATGAACAATGAGCACTTAATAAAAATTTTAAATATTACAATTCAGTAACAAATAAGGCAATACAGTAAAATATATTAGATAAATTGAATTGTCAGCACGATGTTGCAAGTAATGTTTTTACATATTATTTTTCATTAATATAGATATAATTATTTGTTAATATATATAAATTTTAAAAAAATTAAGTATGAATTAATAAATTATAAAATAAGTATAGAAAACAATAATAATTAATACTTATTAATAAATTCATAAGTATAGAAAACAATAATATTTTTCAAAAAATTATAAAATAAATTATAAAATAAATTCAATATTTAATTACAAAAGAATGTAAAAATATTGCTACCTCATGAGTATAATTTTTTTCTTCAAAAAATAAAAAAATGATTTATTTTTATTTTCTTTAATTTTTAAGATTTTATAAAATTTTATTCTATCCATTCAATAAAGAATATAAACTCTGTAATATCCCGATGCATGCCCCAGAAGTTTTGTATGTTGTTGTTGTTGTTGTTATTGTTGTTGGTTTAAATTGAGAAAAGAACATATATGTATATGTGTTTTGGGGAAATTTAGGGTTTAGAGACAAGTTTATATGTTGTGTATATGGTGATATATATAACATATAAAATGGTCAAAGAGAAAGAGTCAATGCAAGAGGAGATATTTTTATATGGCATGTGGAATTACTTAATTGGGTTCATAAGAGACAAAAGCTAAGTTAAGTGATAAGGGGTATATGAGTAATTGCTTGAAATGAAATGCTTGGTGGAGGATTTTTGGTAATTAGTAATTATATTATTATTATTATTATTATTATTATTATTATTATTATATACATATATGTGGCTATCGTGGAAGAGGAAAAAGAAATGAAGATATTCTCTTCTTCTTCTTCTTCTTCTCCTTTTGGTTCTTGCACGAGAGAGAGAGAGAGAGAGAGGTAGAGAGATGAGTTGATCTTCACCAAAACCTTAGGGTTTTAAGAGAATTGAAGGAAGAATCAAAGGATTAAGTGGAGATTTGGTGGAATTCATCAATTGAGGTAAGTACTTACTTGTTTTCCCTTGTTAATGTTTGAGATAGGTTGTGATGGATTGATTTCATGATTTAGTGTGTTATATATGTGTTTACAAGTATTGAAATTGATTACAAGCTAAAGGATTGGATTGGTGTTGGTTTTGTTGGAAAGATGGTAAGTATTCTCTTGTTTTCTTTACTTAATTGGAAGTTGTGTTGGAAGTGAAGTAAGGTTTGATGATTTTGTGATTTGGTGGATTTGAGATGTGTTGTGTTGTGTGTTCAAGTGTTAAATTGATTTTAAGTTATGAGTTTAATTAGTGGTTGTTGTTGGAAATGGTGGAGATGTTGATTTTAGGGTTTTGAGTTGAGATGTGTTTAATTGTTATATTAATGTGTTGTGAAGTAATTCTTGTGATGAATATGTGTTTAAAACATTGATTATATTCATTTGAAGCATGTTATATGATGAATATTGTGTTTGAGTGCAATTAGAAGAGAATTGGTTTTGGTTATGGGTGACACGGCCATAGGCATTGAAGAGACACGGGCGTGTTCATCAATTGAGTTGGGCGTGTCAATTGTTTGAATTGGCTACTGCCTCTTTTGTTGTTAGTGACACGGGCGTGTCCATCAAAGGTGCTGGGCGTGTCAATTGTTTGAATTGGCTACTGCCTCTTTTGTTGTTAGTGACACGGGCGTGTTCCATCAAGTGGCTGGGCGTGTCCATCAAATGGGTTGGGCGTGTCCTACAAATGAATTACATATTGCTTTATACTTTGTTTCTTTTTACATTGTTTTGATTCTTCAAAGGTTCCATTGTTTCTAAACTTAAACATGAACATTATAAATATGTTTTAAACACAAGAATGATCTAATCAAAGGAATGTGGAAGATCATAAAGCTATGAATCATATCAATTGTGTTTTGCCCTAATTGCATTGTTGAGATTTAGCAATGTTATGTTATGCACTTTGAATGATATGTTTGCCTAGTTAATGTAATTGATGTTGTATATATATATACATCAATGAGGCTATATGTAAAATGTGAAAAAGAGGATGAAGTGATTGATATGGATAGCTTGGTGGGAGTAACTCTTGAGGGTGAAAGAGATGAGGATCATCCAAAAAGGTATGTACAATGCAATTTATAATGATGTGAATGATATGTTTACCTAGTTAATGTAATTGATGTTGTATATATATATATATCAATGATGGAATATGACATGTAAAGGATATGATGAGGTAAATGATTATGTATGTAAAAGATGAATTGCTATAATGTGGATTGAAATGTGATGTGAAGCCATTGTGATTGGCTATGTTAACTGAAATGTGATGTGAAGCCATTGTGATTGGCTATGTTAACTCAAATGTGATGTGAAGCCATTGTGATTGGCTATGATGATTCAATTGAAAGAAACAAGGCATGTTGCCTAGATGATGATGAGAATTGAAAATGATATTGATGATGAAATAATCAATGAATTGTGTAGCTAATGTGTTATTCTATTCTCAGAGTTTGTTGTTGGTGGCATGCCTAATATTAGTAACAATCTCTTGAAGTTAGGTTGGGCTTGATCCTTGAAGCCAAGTTGGGTTGAAGTTTAACATGTTTTACTCCCCTTGAAGCTTGGTTGGGTCTAGTTCTTGAAGCCTAATTGAGATGTTACAACCCTTGAAGCTAGGTTGGATTGGTTCTTGAAGCCAAGTTGGGTTGATACTTAGCATGCTTTGTTCCCCTTGAAGCTTGGTTGAACCTAATCCTTGAAGCCTAGTTGGGTCAATGATAATGATAAATGTGAAAACAAAACCAAAGCATTAACTCTGAAAATAGAATAGCATATTAGTGTCTGTTGGGCCCGAGTCTGTCTTTGATGTCCATGTGATATACAAATGTTGAATTAGATGAATAATGAGATCTATGATTGACTTTGTTGACAATGTGACTTATGATTGGTGAATTGTGAATTAAACAATGTTATGAGGTATGATATGTAATGTGTATGTATTGATATGTTGATTGTGAGTATTGGTGATGGATTGTGGTTGGTGTTAATGATTGCCTTGTTGGAAATGTTATTCATGATTGGTAAATGGTGAATAAAATAATGTTATGAAGTATGTTGTGGAATGTGGGTATTGAAATATGATTTAGTTGAGATATATGAAAGGTACAATCTAAAAGAAAAGATATGATAAGCTAAAGTTACATGGAATTGATATATCATTATATGCTAATATTTTTATAATGTATGTGTATATTATATATTTGTACTACTAAGCTCTCGGGCTTAGCGCGGTTGTTTGATCGCGCAGGTGACCAGATGAAAGATATAAAGTCTTGCGTCATGCCACGAGAAGAGTAAGAGTTTGTCGAGACCAACTAGAGGGTGATGCATACATGTATAATTTAATTATGATGTACTTTTATCAAGAATGTAATCATTTGTATAAATGATGTTTCGAGAAAGATAAGATTATTGTATATTTATAAGATCATTAAAAGTATATCGATTTTGTAAATGTTCTTTAAATTAATGTATTGTGGTTTGAGCTATGTTAAAGGTTTTTAAATTGTAACGAAATGTGACATCTTTATACTTTATATATTTACTGTACGTATACCAGGTATATGTGTAGTACTTATATGGAGTATCGGGGTGTTACAATTATTTTGGTATCAGAGCCTAGGTTCGAGATTCTCGGCCTAAGTGAAATTAAAAGAAAAAGTTTTGAAACGCATAAAATGAATCAAAAAGAAGAGTTTTGAAATGCAATTGGTAATACATGCATATGCATTGACACCTAGGTTGGTCTCGGATGTGGCATTATATGAATTGTAGAATATTTGTGTTATATGAGATGTTTAACATAATTAATGATATATGTGTATACCATTTTGATGTGATGAGAAACCATGATTGTTGGCAATAATGTTGGAAATGAATTATAATTGAGGCATAGTGCCTAATTGATTATGAGAAACTAATTGTGAAATGTAATGTGATATATGTATATTGATGATGCATATGGAAATGTCATGTTGTGTGCAATATGGAGTGTAATGTTGATGTTTATGAGTAATATGATGTGGGACATAATAAGAATTCAAACATAAAGAGAATAGAGTTGAAAATGAGTTGAAAACAAATTAAGATAAGAGTATGTACTCTTTCTTCTACACTTTGAACCTCTTTATATTAAGGTTTATGTTGGGGTTAATAGACAAAGGAAATATTGCTGGATTGTTATTATTGAAAGATATGTTACAAAAATGAGGAAAGAATGGTGGGATATTGAATGAGTTGGTTATTATAGACAAAGTGTGACTATCTAAAGTTTGAAGTATGTACATATATAAAGTTAAGGTTTTGTTTAAAGGAAAAGAGATGAGATTGGTTAAGTAAGAATAAGTTGATATTGTTATTTTAATGTAAACATTGTGAATGCAACGTTAGAAATGTGAGATGCTTGGATATTGTGAAAGCTCATAGTAATGATGGTAATATGTGATATTTGAGATTTCTGAAATGAGCTTAATAATTGGAGAAATTATATGTTTTGACTTTGCTTTGTGATATATATACATAAGATGTTTCTAAAGTGATATTAAGAAAAGATGAGTTTGGCAAATTGAAGTTTAAGCAAAGTAGTAAATTGGAAAGTTAAAGTCTTAGTGGAAAGTGATAAACATTAAATTTGTATTGAATGTGTGAAAAAGAAACATAAAATAAGAATATCTAAGTAAGGGTATACATGTATATGATATTTGAATTGATTTTCAATATGAATGAAATTATGATATATAAACAAATGTGTGAATCACATTATGAAGGTGACCTATGAATATGTATGTGGTATAATTATGGAATAAGTGATATGGAAATGATGCAATATGTATTAGTGGACCTAAGAGATATTAGGTTTTGAACTATGTAAAGCGGAATGGATTATGAGATGGAAGTGAGTATAGAATGGACTTGAATAATATTGGACAGTGAAAATTGTTATAGTGAGCATTGAATTTGATGATCATATGATATTTAGAGTTCTAAAGTGCTCACATATGGAAATTCCATGTAATTATATATTATAAGAGATTGTAAATGGATTCGAAATGAAGTGACGAAAAGAAATTTTATAGAAATTACATATGGTTAAATATGTATATAGTAATATTGTTGAAACGTGAATTAAGTTGAGATAGACATTATAATCGAGTGCAAAGTGGTTTGAAATGGAGTTGGAATGTATTAACTTTTGTTATAGCAATAATGTAAAGAAGAAATATGTAATTCTTGAGATACACCTTAGTCTTGTATTTGTAAATTGAGAATAAAATTGTGAAAGAACAGAATTGATTTGAGAGTTCCAGGCTTGAATATTAACCTATTAAGCCATGTGTTTTGTTCGGTATATTTGATTGATTAATTTGTTATCCATGGATTTGGGTCTTAGATATAATGATTGTAATACAGATTTGATGAGATTGAAATTATGATGAAAAGTATAGTTAAACGTTATGATGGACAAAGTTGTATCTTATCAATTTGATGTTAAGCATTTGGTTATATTTATGATAGTTAAGAGAGAAAAGGAAATTATGGAAATGTCTCGAGTTATGAATATTATGGCAAAGAGGTAATCAAAATAAGTATAACAAAGAAATGAAATGTGAGGAGATGTTAAAAAGGGAGAAAATACAAATGTGATTGAAAGTTATACTAAACATGTTTATGATATGTGATGAATAAATGAATAAATTTGAGGTTTAAGTGAATGAGCTATAGATAGTAAATATGGTATAAAATTTTTATGAGAATTGGTTGGAAATTATATTAAGATAATTTGAAGTGATTGGTTATCATGATAATTTGATTGAATATAGATCGGAAGAGATCAGGAATTGAATGTAAGTTTACCCTAATGGAATTAAGTTATATAAATACATATATGAATATTGTGAAATTTTATGATAAGTTTGAATAAATAAATTGTTGGTTGGAATTGAGCAAGATTGGAATGTGGATATATTGTGATAAATAGATCAATAGATCTGAATTGGCTAAGATTATGAATCATTATTGAGATTTGACATGTATAGTTATACTAAGAGTATAATTGTTTGCATGATAATGTATATGATGTAAATTTCAAAGTGTGAGTGAACATGAATAAATGGAGTTATAATAGTTATAAATCATGATAAAAAGGGAAAAGATTGATTATTTATGAAATAAGTTGAAAGGTAATGTATTAAGATGTAATTTAAAAAAAAAAGCGTGCTAAAGAAATAACTCCATTTGTGAAAAATAAAGATTTTGTTATCCATTGAGGTTTGATAAATGTCTATTTAGACGGTGATTGTAATGACGGGATAATTAATGCTAAGATATAAACCAATGATTTTTAAGGATAAAGTTAAAAGAGTAATTACAAAGAAGTGAAGGAATAGAATATATTGAATATAAAGATTGGATGAAGTATAAGTGTATTATATAATGATCTAATTCTTGTGTAAAGACATTGATAAAAGATGTAATGAGTTCTTTTGAATGTTTGATCAAGAAAGTAATAAGATATCTAATCATATAGAATGATGAGTTATGAAATTTAAAGAAGGCGGTTGATTTGAAAGGGAAGAGTTAAAATTATATGATTTGATGACACTATGACTTGAGCATATAATTAACTTCATATGAAAGTTGAGATAGTATTTTGTTAAGAATGAATCGTTACGGTACTGATAATTTCGAGGACGAAATTATTTAAGGGGGAGAGAATTGTAATATCCCGATGCATGCCCCAGAAGTTTTGTATGTTGTTGTTGTTGTTGTTATTGTTGTTGGTTTAAATTGAGAAAAGAACATATATGTATATGTGTTTTGGGGAAATTTAGGGTTTAGAGACAAGTTTATATGTTGTGTATATGGTGATATATATAACATATAAAATGGTCAAAGAGAAAGAGTCAATGCAAGAGGAGATATTTTTATATGGCATGTGGAATTACTTAATTGGGTTCATAAGAGACAAAAGCTAAGTTAAGTGATAAGGGGTATATGAGTAATTGCTTGAAATGAAATGCTTGGTGGAGGATTTTTGGTAATTAGTAATTATATTATTATTATTATTATTATTATTATTATTATATACATATATGTGGCTATCGTGGAAGAGGAAAAAGAAATGAAGATATTCTCTTCTTCTTCTTCTTCTTCTCCTTTTGGTTCTTGCACGAGAGAGAGAGAGAGAGAGAGGTAGAGAGATGAGTTGATCTTCACCAAAACCTTAGGGTTTTAAGAGAATTGAAGGAAGAATCAAAGGATTAAGTGGAGATTTGGTGGAATTCATCAATTGAGGTAAGTACTTACTTGTTTTCCCTTGTTAATGTTTGAGATAGGTTGTGATGGATTGATTTCATGATTTAGTGTGTTATATATGTGTTTACAAGTATTGAAATTGATTACAAGCTAAAGGATTGGATTGGTGTTGGTTTTGTTGGAAAGATGGTAAGTATTCTCTTGTTTTCTTTACTTAATTGGAAGTTGTGTTGGAAGTGAAGTAAGGTTTGATGATTTTGTGATTTGGTGGATTTGAGATGTGTTGTGTTGTGTGTTCAAGTGTTAAATTGATTTTAAGTTATGAGTTTAATTAGTGGTTGTTGTTGGAAATGGTGGAGATGTTGATTTTAGGGTTTTGAGTTGAGATGTGTTTAATTGTTATATTAATGTGTTGTGAAGTAATTCTTGTGATGAATATGTGTTTAAAACATTGATTATATTCATTTGAAGCATGTTATATGATGAATATTGTGTTTGAGTGCAATTAGAAGAGAATTGGTTTTGGTTATGGGTGACACGGCCATAGGCATTGAAGAGACACGGGCGTGTTCATCAATTGAGTTGGGCGTGTCAATTGTTTGAATTGGCTACTGCCTCTTTTATTGTTAGTGACACGGGCGTGTCCATCAAAGGTGCTGGGCGTGTCAATTGTTTGAATTGGCTACTGCCTCTTTTGTTGTTAGTGACACGGGCGTGTTCCATCAAGTGGCTGGGCGTGTCCATCAAATGGGTTGGGCGTGTCCTACAAATGAATTACATATTGCTTTATACTTTGTTTCTTTTTACATTGTTTTGATTTTTCAAAGGTTCCATTGTTTCTAAACTTAAACATGAACATTATAAATATGTTTTAAACACAAGAATGATCTAATCAAAGGAATGTGGAAGATCATAAAGCTATGAATCATATCAATTGTGTTTTGCCCTAATTGCATTGTTGAGATTTAGCAATGTTATGTTATGCACTTTGAATGATATGTTTGCCTAGTTAATGTAATTGATGTTGTATATATATATACATCAATGAGGCTATATGTAAAATGTGAAAAAGAGGATGAAGTGATTGATTATGGATAGCTTGGTGGGAGTAACTCTTGAGGGTGAAAGAGATGAGGATCATCCAAAAAGGTATGTACAATGCAATTTATAATGATGTGAATGATATGTTTACCTAGTTAATGTAATTGATGTTGTATATATATATATCAATGATGGAATATGACATGTAAAGGATATGATGAGGTAAATGATTATGTATGTAAAAGATGAATTGCTATAATGTGGATTGAAATGTGATGTGAAGCCATTGTGATTGGCTATGTTAACTGAAATGTGATGTGAAGCCATTGTGATTGGCTATGTTAACTGAAATGTGATGTGAAGCCATTGTGATTGGCTATGTTAACTCAAATGTGATGTGAAGCCATTGTGATTGGCTATGATGATTCAATTGAAAGAAACAAGGCATGTTGCCTAGATGATGATGAGAATTGAAAATGATATTGATGATGAAATAATCAATGAATTGTGTAGCTAATGTGTTATTCTATTCTCAGAGTTTGTTGTTGGTGGCATGCCTAATATTAGTAACAATCTCTTGAAGTTAGGTTGGGCTTGATCCTTGAAGCCAAGTTGGGTTGAAGTTTAACATGTTTTACTCCCCTTGAAGCTTGGTTGGGTCTAGTTCTTGAAGCCTAATTGAGATGTTACAACCCTTGAAGCTAGGTTGGATTGGTTCTTGAAGCCAAGTTGGGTTGATACTTAGCATGCTTTGTTCCCCTTGAAGCTTGGTTGAACCTAATCCTTGAAGCCTAGTTGGGTCAATGATAATGATAAATGTGAAAACAAAACCAAAGCATTAACTCTGAAAATAGAATAGCATATTAGTGTCTGTTGGGCCCGAGTCTGTCTTTGATGTCCATGTGATATACAAATGTTGAATTAGATGAATAATGAGATCTATGATTGACTTTGTTGACAATGTGACTTATGATTGGTGAATTGTGAATTAAACAATGTTATGAGGTATGATATGTAATGTGTATGTATTGATATGTTGATTGTGAGTATTGGTGATGGATTGTGGTTGGTGTTAATGATTGCCTTGTTGGAAATGTTATTCATGATTGGTAAATGGTGAATAAAATAATGTTATGAAGTATGTTGTGGAATGTGGATATTGAAATATGATTTAGTTGAGATATATGAAAGGTACAATCTAAAAGAAAAGATATGATAAGCTAAAGTTACATGGAATTGATATATCATTATATGCTAATATTTTTATAATGTATGTGTATATTATATATTTGTACTACTAAGCTCTCGGGCTTAGCGCGGTTGTTTGATCGCGCAGGTGACCAGATGAAAGATATAAAGTCTTGCGTCATGCCACGAGAAGAGTAAGAGTTTGTCGAGACCAACTAGAGGGTGATGCATACATGTATAATTTAATTATGATGTACTTTTATCAAGAATGTAATCATTTGTATAAATGATGTTTCGAGAAAGATAAGATTATTGTATATTTATAAGATCATTAAAAGTATATCGATTTTGTAAATGTTCTTTAAATTAATGTATTGTGGTTTGAGCTATGTTAAAGGTTTTTAAATTGTAACGAAATGTGACATCTTTATACTTTATATATTTACTGTACGTATACCAGGTATATGTGTAGTACTTATATGGAGTATCGGGGTGTTACAAACTCTCACACAAAATATTATGAGTTTGGCATTTTTTTTCCCTCTTCAATTCCTTTTTAAAGTTATAAAAAAAATAAAATTTCAGATAATCTAATTATTAATTATTTGTTCATTTTTATTAATTAAAGAAGCACAAAAAAAATTTTGATTTGGTTAGTTTTTATATTGCTTAATAGTGTATATAAATATATATTGCAAAGAAACTCAACATATAGACTCACAATACATTATTAAATTATTATAAAAAAATTGGATTAGTAATTAAAATAAAATAATAATTAAATATTTTATTTTATGACATAAAATTAATGTTTGAATAATATTTAAATTTCTAATATTTAAAAAATGTAATTTTTCTATGTCTCATAAATGACATCCTAAAAAATAAAGTTAAATAATAAGAAATTATAAATTCAATTAAAATTAAGAATATATTCATTTTTAATTGTTTTTAAAATAATTAAATTTGTATTGTCAATTCATCAAAAGTTAAAATAAAATTTTAAAAAGTCATTATTGTAAAAATTATGAATTACAAAATTCATTAAGAAATAAAATAAAAAAGAAAAAACTTTGAGAAGTCATCCTTATTGAAATAGTAATTTTAAAAATATTTTAGCAAATAATAATAATAAAATATTTTAGTAAATAATAATAATAATAACAACAACAATAATAATAACTTTTGAGTTAAAAGAAAAAAAAATAAAATCAATAAAAGGCAATATATAATGACTTATAAATTTAAAGGGAAAATAAAATCAATTAAAGATAATAATACATATCAAATAAACAATAATACATATCAAATATGATAATAATATATATAATATACAAAAAATATAAAATTTTTTTATATATACGAAATATATGACATTGTACAAAATATTTGTTTACATATAAAATATACGTAGTATAATTACAACAATTTTAAAATTATATATTTAAAATTAATGATGAAACATTAAATATAAAGTGCAGAAAAAACCAGCAATTTATTTAAAAAAAAATAAAAAGTGATTTTAATTAAAATTAAGTTATGTTTTACTTTTTGAGATAACATATACACAATATAGTATATACGTATAGTTAGTAAAAATATATCCAATATAAGAAAAAAATAATTAAATCCATAATTTTTTAAAATTCTTAAGTTTATTTTTATTATTAAATCAAAGTTTTATTAACATACATTTAATAAATTAAAACTTTTAAATTAAATTTTTTTAATATTGATATTTATATATTCAAAACAAAAAAGTTAAAATTTGAAATTTATGTTATTTATTAATTAAAGTATAATTTTTAAAAACTTCATCTTATAAAAGTAATGTTAATTTTTTTTTCAAACATTAAGAGCGAAAATTTTAATATTGAGATTATTTAAATCATAAAATTTATTTCTAAATAAATCTAAATTATTATTGATTTTAGATATAGAATTCAACTCTAAATTATTATTGATTTTAGATATAGAATTCAACTTTAAAAAGTGGATAAAAACTATAAAAATAAAATAATACAAAATTTTAAATTAAATATAATTAAGAACATATTTATTTTATCAAAAAAATAACATATTTATTTTAAATTATGTTTAAAATAAGTAAATTTATATTATTAATTTAAAAGTTAAAATAAAACAATAAAAAATAAAATATGAAGAACCATTATTCAAAAAATAATAACTCAAAATTTATTAAAAATTAAAATAAAAATAAAAGTTTGGAAAGTAAAATAAAATTATAAAAGAAAATGTAGCACTCTTATACTTTATATACATATAATATTTATACTTTGTATATGTAAAGTACATATATAGAATGCAAGAGCACTACAATAGTTAACTGTAGAAATACTCTCATTTAGTATGAAAAATAATTATGAATTTTAGAGCATAAACATAATAAGTATATACATATATACTATGCAACTAAGTATGCATATAATTAATATCATTTATTAGATTATAAAAGAAAATCTCAGAAAAAATTCGTTAAAATTTTGTCTATATTTTTAATAATTCTCAAAATCACAAATTACTCAACCTGTAACAAAATCACACTCCCAAAAAGGTAATTCCTCTAAAATTCTTAATTTCTCCATTTCACTTTTAAGTACTTATATATATATATAATTAATGTACATTATATAATTACATAAAACTTTACAAATTTTAAATGCAATGCAGTACAACCAATTTAGTCTCGTAGAAACATCCTACCTTCAAGCTCAGTCTCAAGACCTACTCTTGCTTAGGTCTATCAGAACTCCCTGGCACTGCACTTCTAGCACTTGTGTGATGCTACCAACAGCGCTAAGCCCGAAAGCCTAGAGATACTTAGTTTGATAACAGTAAATATTTAAACTAATACTTTCCTTATGTCATAATAATGCATTATTCCTCATTTAATATGCAATGTTCATTTAATTTTTATCCACTCTTAAATTTAATATGCATATCACAAATACATACACTGGGCCCAATAAATTCTTACACAATATCTAAGTTCCAAAAATATTGAAATGGCCTATCAAGACTCGAAGGTTCGATACCAGGAATCTAACATCATATAATACCACCCAAAAGTGTGTCTCCTATAGACATCAGGGTGCCATATCATATCACCTAAAGGTGCGTCTCCTATCGACATCGGAGGTCAAGTGTTAAAAAAATTACCACTTGAAGGCCGCCACCTTGACACTATAGTATCCAATACCAGTGTATCTGATTTGAAGGTATATAAAACATCATGATTATATCGTTGGTACACTAACTCGACAGTGTCAAAATCAATATTTTGGAACAAATAATCATACAGTGCAAACAAACACATAACATCCAACCACATTCTCATATTTTTATCACATTTATCCTCATGTTTCTGCATTTTTACACATGATCAACTCATTTCATGATCACCTCACATTTCATTTCATTTATTTATTTTCCACATTTTCAATACTCTCATCTCATTTATTATTTCTCAATCACATTGCATAACATGAGTCACATTGAGAATGTGACTTATTCCCACATTTTATCATATTTTACAAACATATAAATGTTGCAAATCGCAATACCTATTATTAACATACCACATACAAATCCTGTCCAAACACCATTTTACAATAGTCAAATGCTCATTGCAACACTTATCATATAAAACTATGCAACATTGCATTGATTATGTGAATAACTACATTTCAAAGTAAAAATATATAATATGCCAAATCATATTTAATGAAATCTCAAGTCATCAAAATATGTACTAACCTTAAAAACTTTAAAACCAATGCAATTCCACTCTCAAAGCTTTAGTTACACCAAACCCTAACCTTCCTCACTTGGGCAAATTGGCCAAAACACATATAAACCAAACAGTAAGCCAAATTATTCAATTAGAATCATTCCCTGCGACCCCTCAAAGGGAACCAACCAAAGCAGAAGTTAAGGCCAAGATGTTTTCCAATATATCCTGTTGTAACATTTCCTTTAAAAATAAAAAAGGTTTTGATTGGCATCCTGTAGGTTCACCACTGGACTTGTTCAAACCTTGGTCTCATGGGATCCAGGTAGTTTGGGGGGGGGGGGGGGGGACCATCATAGCTCCTCTCGAGAATCCATACATCCTTTATCAATGTATCGAAATATCGTAAGAGAAGAATCTGACACCCAAATAATCCCATTTATTTGCTTGACTTAAAGCTTCGAGTATTTTCAAAGAAGTCTCACATTGAAATGAGCCAAGGTGCGTTTGGTGCGTTCGTATATACGATCATCTGTAATGGAAATCACATTAGTAGGAATATAAGCCGAAGTATCTCCTGAATGGTCTTTCTAGAGTGGAGATTCCTATAAATGGATCGCTTCCTAAAGGTCAGTAGCTATGACTACAAACTATGAGTAGGTGATTAAGAGCTATGATTCATCCCATTAGGAAGGGAGAAAAAAAGAACTTCTCTAACGAGACTTCGGGAGAAAGCGCTGAAGTAGGCTCAGGAACAAAAAATCTCTTTATGATAAATAGATTCATTTTGCAAGTTCATTATTATGGGTAGCTCCAACAAAAGATCATACTAATGACGTATACAATACTTAAATTCTCGGTGAATCAATACCCGACATCTAGCAACATCTTTCCTAGTATATACTCATTTTATACAAAAAAAAAACCATTAGTTTTACAATTTCTACCCAAACTTCTGTTAAAACTTTTTCCAAATTTCACCATAACTAACTTATTTTCATTATCCAACCATAAAATCATAACATATGTATAAAAAAAAACATCACAACAATCCATTTCTATAATTATAGCTACCCCTTCAAAACCTCAAATTTTATATATTCACCCATAAATTCTAACTTCACTAATAATACTCACCTTAACCAATTAACCATTAAATCATCATATTAGTTTTTTAGCTATCTATTCTAAAAATGTAAAACTAATTTTCTCTCACTAAGCAAATTATACAAACTCTTAAAAATCAAAGAAAACAAGTTTAACTCAAAGAAAACTTACTTGAATCTTGATAAACCTTCAAAATCTACTTAATTCTCTTGAAATTCTTATGAAATTTAAAGTGTAGGATGAAGACAACTCCCCAACCTCTCTTTTCAAAATTTCAGCCAAATTGTTGAAGATAAAGAAGAAGATTTTTATTTTATTCTAATTCCAATTTTTCCCTCGTTAATATATATAATTATAAAATATTTAATTATTAAAATATAAGATATTTTTCTTCTTCTTCCTATCCGTAATTGATTTTAATTTTAATTTTAATTTTTTACTGATAATTATATATTAATTTTTACTTTTAACTTTTGACTTTTACTTTTTGGCTTTTCATTTTTTAGTGAAATGCAATACCCCAATTTTTGATATACTTTGGAATAGTAGTTATGAGAGAGTATGTTGTTGAAATAGGTAAAGAAAATACAATAAGAGATAGATGTGTATGAAGGATGCTATATGTATATATTGTATTTGAAATATATGAAAAATATAAAGACAATATATAAGACATATACATATATCAACATATACACCATATATACATGTTGTATACATTGGTGAAGGAAAAGTAAATTGTAAATAATCAATTAATAATAATAATAATGATAATAATGACAAGAGAAAAAGAAGAAATGAAAGTCAAAAGAAGGACAAATATTAGTTGTGGGAAAATTTTAGGTGGAAATAATATTATTATATATATATAAGATAAGGATGAATTTAAAAGAGAGCTTTCTCTCTTTCTTTCTTTCTTCTTCTTTTCCTTCCTCTTTAAACGTGGGAATAGCGAGAGAGAGAGAGAGAGAGAGAGAGAGAGAGAGAGAGAGAGAAGAGTTTGATTTTGTTCATATACACAACAAATTCATAAGAGTCTTAAGAGAATTGAAGATTTGGCAAAGAATTCAAGTAAGTATTCTTTTTCTTGAGTTGATTTTTATAGATTTTGAGTTTATATGTGATATGGTTAGTGATAGAAAGTGATGATTAATTGAATATTATGATGATAATGAAATATTAAAGTATATATATATGTTGAATTGGTGCTTAGATGATGAAAATATGATAATTTGTGAGGATGATGATGAGTAGTTGAAATTGAAGAGTAAGGGTTTAGTATAAATGAGTTGGGAATTGAGTAAATTGATACATGGATGATTGTATAAATGAATTATATAATGATTATTATTATGATATGTTGGAGTTATATAAGTGTTAAATTGATGGGTGAATTATGAATATAAACTAAGATGATGATTAAGGGTGTTGTAGTATTGATTTGGAATGATTGTGTTCATATGGATGAGAGTTCGAAATGCAAAACTTTTGCTTGACACGACCAGTGACACGGCCATGTCGTTGGGCGTATCGACGGTGTTGAGTTTAATATTGATGACACGACCATTAGCACGCCCATGTCTTTGGACGTGTCGTGGCTACTGTGAGATAAGATAATTGACACGGCCATGAACACGCCCGTGTTGTTGGGCTTGTCAATGTTTCTGTAAGGCAGAATGAATGATATGGGCAGTGACATGCCCATATCATTGGACGTGCCAATACTTCTGTATGAATGAGTTAAAGACACGGCCATTAACACGCCCGTGTTGTTAGGCGTGTCACTTGAGAATAACTCTTGTTATTATTTTTCATTTGTAATTCCTATTAAATGGTTTGAATGTTAAAAGTGCCTTAGAATGTGATACTAAATGGTTGTTTATGATCACATTTGGTATAGACATTGAGAGAGTGTAGTTTCCCAACCTTAGTGTTGAAGGGCAACTTGAAAGAGAAGGTTAAAGGAAGTTTTAAAGCATATTTTGGAGTGTTTCATAAGGTAAGTACAAATTTGGAATAATTGGTTATATGTACATGGCATTGGAATTTAGCTCATTTGGTTGGAAAATGTGTTAAGCTACTTACTACATTGTTGGTGCATGAGTAATATGCTATAATTTGTACGATGTCACAAATGCATTATATGTAATGTGAACTATGTGCGAAATATGATAATGACCCAAAACTTATGGGTAATGTAATTTGTTATGTATACATTAAAGATGGTATGTAAAGACATTGGTGATGATTATATTGATATAAATGAGATATGTGGAAACATAATGATTGATATCTATATAAATGAGAAATATGAATAAATTGTGTGCCTAGTATGTTATTCAATTTTCAGAGTTCTGTGTTTGGCGGCATACCTATAATTTGCCCACGGGCTGGACGCTGGGCGTCACTGTGAAAATATTTTTGAGGTGAAATGACTGGGTCGTAAGCCTCAAAAATAAGTCCTTGAAGCTAGGTTGGGTGAAATGACCGGGTCGTAAACTCAGAGCTAGTTGGACTATTACATTGATATATTACCTACGGGCTTGACACATAGTGTCATTATAGACCAAAATAGTAACTCTGGGATTTGAATAGCATATTAGTTATCTTTGGGCCTATACTTGTGTTTGCTTTTATGTGAATTATAAATTGTGAAATAATGGTGCAATATATTAAGATATAACGATATAAGAAATATGATGGTGATCCTGAAATGATATGATCACAATACATAAGCAAATTACTAAAAAGGAATTTGGCTTAAGAAAATATGCTAAATGATGAGAAATGAATTGTTGAAAGACTTGAGCAGAGCTAAGTCTTGATATTAAAAAGGAGATTATGAAAATATAATGTGATGTGTAATATGTTTATGGGTGTGGAAATTGTGTGTATTGTTTCATGAATATTATGATAAGCCATCGAATTGTGGCTTATGTTAAAGATATATATAAATTATGAATTTAGTGAGAAGATATGAAAAGTGCATTGACAATGAAAAACATAATAAGAATATGATGATAAATGATAATAGTATGTGAGTATGATTTTCTGTAATGTATGTATATAATATTTATATGTACTACTAAGCTTTCGAGCTTAGTGCGGTTACGTAAATCGCGCAAGTGAGTAGATGGTTGCTCTGAGAGTCATTCAATTGTTCCATGAGAAGAGTAATAGTATTTCGAGACCAACTAGAAGGTGATGCATACATGTACAACTTTATTATTCTGTATTTTAATAAAAATGTATATGTACATATGTGAATTTCGGAAAAGACAATGTAATTTATATATATATATATAATATAATCAAAAGTATAATGGTTTTGTAAATGTTCTTTAATTAAAAATGTATCATTGTTATGGAATTAAGGTAAGAGATTTTTATAATACTGAAATGTGACATCCTTATATTTTATATACGTATTATATGTATACAAGGTATATATATAGTACCTATATAGAGTATATAGGTGTTACAATTATTTTGGCATCAGAGCTTAGGTTTGAGATTCTCAGCCTAAGGAGATTTTAAAAAAAATGAAAATTTTTGAAAAATAAAACTTGTGATACATGCATATGCATTAACACCTAGGTTGGTCTCGGATGTGGCATTATGTGAATTGTGATGTGATATATTTGAATTACATGAGTTGGATGATAGTGTGTGAATGAGGCTTTACATGAAAGTAAAGCTAGAGAAAGAAATGATATGGAAAAATTTGTATAAGTTTAATTGATAAATTAAAGAATTGGAGTTTACTTAAGTAAAACTAATTTCGAAATTATTTATTATTGAAATGTGTTTGTGAAATAGGTTATAAAAGAATGAATAAGAGAATAATGTAGGAAATGAGTTAAAAAAAATCATCATCAAGATTTAAGTAAGTACCTCTTCTCTAAAGCTTGGTTCTCTTTCTAATAAAGACTATGTTTGGATTGCTAGAGAGAGAAAATATTGTTTGATTGTTAAAATGGGTAGATATGATATTAAAATGAAGAGAGTATGGGGAAATATTGGGTTGATTGGTTGATACGGACAAGGTGTGAAAATTTAGAGTTTGGTTATGTAAAGTTAATGTTTTTTAAAAATAGATGATGTTAGTTAATGTCAAGAGATATATTAGTGTTGTTTAATGCAAATAATGTGATTTTAATGTTAGAAATATGATATGCTTGGGTGTTGATAAAACTCATGTTAAGGGTGGTGATATGTGAAATTTGGATTTCTGAAATGGGTTTTCATAATTGTATAAATGATATGTTTTGATGTTATATTACTATATAAATAATGTTTTTAAAGTTAATTATTAAAAAAATAATAAGATTAGTATATTGAAGTTTAAGTAAAGTAGTAAGTTGAGAGTTTGGAGTTTCAATGGAATTTTAATGAGGATTACTTAGATACTGATAGTGTAATGTATATTAAGTATATGAGCTATTCTGAATGAATAATATTGCTTATGAAAGTATTATGTAATGTATAATGTGCTTGATAATATAAAAAAAATTTGTTATGAACAAAAGGGAAATGATTAAACAAGTGAAAATGAGTTACTTTAGATAATTGAATTGGAAATGAAGAAAATGGATATGAAGGGTATGATTAATGAATAAAAAATGTGAGAGAGATGTCACATTGGAAATGTGACTAAGGTTTATGTGAAGTGTTATAATATATATATATATATATAATATAACAAGGAAATTAGTTAAGAGAAGAGCGATTAAAATAAAAGAGATAAGATGTTAATTATATTGTGGTCAAAGTGTATATATAGGTTGAGTTGATGAATAACCTAAGTCATGTCAAAAGAATGAGTAATGATAATGTTCTCTGAAATGTGATAAATGTTAAATTTGTATAGATTGTATGTAAAAGAGGAATTAAATATAATTGTATGATTATGGGTATACATGTATATGATATGTGAGATGAGTTTTTCAATATTAACGCAATTGTGATATGTAAGAAAATGTGGAAAGTAAGTCACATTATGAATGTGTATGTGGATGATTAAAAAAAATATTATTGTGTGTTTGTTATCTTATACAATTACTTGTCTAGTGATATTGAGAATAATATTGCATGTATTAGAAGACCTAAGAGAGATTCGGTCTTGACATGCACAGAACTAGGTTATGTGATGAAATTGAAAGTGAGAATGGACTCCAGTAATATTGGACGGTGAAATTGTTATTGTAATAACTGAACTTGATGATTGTATAGTGTTTTGGGCCCAAAGTATATGCGTGTGGAAATGTTCTATGTATAAGTGTATAATAAGAGATTGTAAGGAAAAAAAGAAGTATAATGAATGAAAATTTTTGTAAGAGATATATTAGAAATAGAGTAATAAATGAAAATTGTGTAAATTTTGCATATGAATGAATGTATATATGTAAGAGATGTTAATGATAATATTGTTAAAACATGAGTTAGGCTAATGATGATCAAGTGATTAAGAGTAAATTTCTTTGAATCAGAGTTGAAATGTGTTAACTCTTTGTGCAGCAAAAGTTTAGAGAATGAATATGTGATCTTTACATTACGAATTTAGCATTGCGATTGGAAATGTTTGAAGAAGAATGATAGAGGGGCAGTATTGATTTTTAAGCCACAGGCGTGACCATTAATATGCCATGGCTATATGATTTGTTTAGTTTATTGGCCGATTAGTTTTGTTATCCACGGGCATGGGTCCGAGATGACATGACCATAGGATAGTTTTGGTGAGATTGATAGTTATACTTCAAGAAACATGGTCAAGATTTATGGTTTGTATAGTTATATCTTATAATTTCTATATTAAAAATTTATTTATAATTATATAAAGTATGGAAAGAGAAGAGAATTGTAAAAATATCATGAGTTATGGATAGTGTGATAGGAAAGTGATTATGTAAGTATGGTAATGGTATGAAAATGTAAGGAGATGATAAATTGAAGAACTTACAAAATGTGATTGAGAGTTATATTGAATATGTTCAAAAATGGGATAATGTGAATAAGTTGATGGAAATGATGTTTAAGTGAATGAACTATGGATAACGAATATGGTATGAGATAATCATGAGAATTATGTGAAAATTGTATAGAGATAATAGAAAAAAAAAATATAGGAATATTGAAAAATAATCTGAAGTGATTCGTTGTAAACACTCATTAATTTCAGAAAGTTGAAATGATGGATCCGAAGAGACCAGAATTTGAATATAAGTTTGACCTAATAGAGTTATGTCATATATTGAAATATAATGATAAGTTTAAATAAGTTAATTGTTGGCTTGAATCGAATAGCGTTGGTATATTGTGATAGTTAGATCAATTGATCTAGATTTCGCTAAGGTTGCGAATCATTATTGAGATTTAATATGTATAGTTGTTTTAAGAGTGTGAGATGTAACACCCTTATACCCTATATACGTACAATACATATTTTCAGCATAAGTAAAATATGCATATACGGTACAAAAATGTCACAGACCGATTTAATAAAAAATTTTCACATTTCCAATTTAAAATTTCAAATTCTAAATATATAAAAATTAAATATAATACAAATATTCTTTACTTGTTATAAGAACCCAAAATAAATAATATATATATAAATTTCTGGAAAAAATTCGCCAGAGTTTTATCTGTATTTTGGACATCCCAAAATTTAGCAATGACTCAACCTGTAAAAAAGAAAACACTCCCAAATAATTTCCAATCACCATCTCAACCATACTTCTCAATTTCACCAAGTTTCTCAAACATTTATACATATATATATATATAATTTAAAACACACTTATTCTCCCATTTCAAATACATTGAGCCAAACATTCTTTATAATATACAATACGTAAAATTCAAAAACATAATATATTTTGCATAAAACTCAAAAATGTACAATAACATAAAAATATATACATGTTGCTGGCAGTGTTTCTGATCTCGATAGCAACTCAACAATCTCAACTACAAGTCTAGACCCGACCTGGTCTAGAAGAACTCTCTGGCTCAACTGGGTCTACCCTGTCACCTGCGCGATGGAAACAATCGCGCTAAGCCGAAGCCTAGTGGTACAAACTTTGATAATAACAATGTAACTCAATGCAATACCAAATGCACAATGCATATAGAAGTCACATCAATCCACTTTCTTATATTTTTTAAATATTTCATAAGCACAACTTATAACATTATATTGCTTAATTGTATCATAATTCATAATTCACATTAAAACAAAGACAAGCATGGGCCCAAAAAGATCTAATATGTTATTTAAATTTCAGAGTTACTGCTTTGGTCCATAATCACACCATGTGTCTAGCCCCGTAGGCAATATATATATATATATATCCATGGATAATGTAATAGCCCCAGTCTCTTGGACCTCAACCCGACTAGACCCTTAGGCCCCAGTATCTTGGTCTTCAACCCGGCTAGACTGCTACAGTTTTTGAGGCTTACGACCCAGTCTTTTCACCCCAAAAACATCATATTTATCAGCTGGTCTGGCTTACGACCCAGTCTTTTCACCATTTCAGCATATAGCCCGTAAGCAATCATAGGCATGCCTCCAAACCCAGAACTCTAAAAATTGAATAACATACTAGGCACACAATTTATTCATATTTCTCATTATTAATCTCTTTCTCATTTTCACATATTCAATCTAGACACATTACCTTATTTTCACATTTTTTTTCTCACTTTTCACATTTTTCACATCTTTCTCATTTTTCTCACTTTTCTCACTTTTCTCATTTTTTATCAATATCAATTCATTTCATTATTACACATATCTCATTTTTGCATTCACAATTTAGCCATTATCAATGGCTTTTCACAATGCATTTAACACATATATGACATTATAAATGTTATATCACATTATTCATACACAATCAATAAACCAAGCAGCTTAACACATTTTCCAACCAAAATGTGTTAAGTCCAAATGTTATGAAAATATAAATATTATATTTAAAGTTTGTACATACCTCCACTAGCAACCCAAAGCAAGCTAAAACAACCTTCAATCCAATCTTTCTAACTTGCCCTTCACCACTTGGATGAAGCAAATCAACCTCCCTCAATGCCTAAACCAAATGTGATAACAAATAATCATTTAGTATCACATTTAATGGCATTTCCAACATTAAACCATAATTACACATCACTCCTACAAATTTCCAAAAATTTAGCATTTCCTTACTTCAACATTCGAATTCCATTCTACTACAATTAAATTAGTGTTTTAAGTTTATTTATATTATTAAAAACATATTTTAATACATTTAAATCATTTACATTATAAAAATACACTCTTATACACAAAATCTCAAAAATGGCATAACCTTCCCCCATTGAAGGTTTTCCATTTCAACACAATCCATTACTCATTCTAAGCTTATATTCATCACTTTTAACACTAAACAAGATGCTTAAATAACTAAAATCAAACAATTCAACCATTTTGGAAAATCACTTTTTCAAAACCCTAAATCTCCACTCCCATTCTCAAACTCCAACACAACACCACCAAATCCAATATTTGACTTTAAAATACTTATTTATGAATTAAAACAACTCATTTACAATCAATTTTCACAATTAAAGTTCATATTTTCAAAACCCCAAAAATTCATAACCCTAAATTCTCTCTCTTCACCATTCTTTAACCAAACTCCATCATCTCTTCAATCTAACCATAGAATCATTGTTAACTACCCAAAATAACATCATACACACCAATTCTAACAATTATAACATCGTACATAAAAATCTAAATTCTCACATAATCCAAATTTCCAAGGAATTTAAAGAAAAGAGATGGAAACTCACTAATTTTAGTGGAAATCACCAAAAATTCACTTGAAACTTGTTAATTCCTTCAATTTATGGAGTATGGAAGAAGCAAAATCCTTGGTCTTCAAGCTCCCATGGAAAACACGTCCTTAAAGAAGAAGAAAAAGAAGATAAAGACTTTTATATTCTTTTCATTTTCATCTTTTTTTAAACCACACACACACATATATATATATATATATTAAAATAATTTATTATTTAATTATTTAATTATTTTTTTAATAAATTAAAAGTCCTAATTTCCCTCTTCCATTCAAAAATAAATTGTTTTGAATTATTTTATTAATTTTGAATTTATAAGATTTAATTACCAAAATACCTTTTTTTTAAAAAAAATATTGACTTTTATATATGTTATGTATATTTTGCATATATATCACATATATATTCCACTTTTTCATTTAAAATCCCTTCATTTTTTATTTAAAACCATTAATTTAATTTATCCTTTTAAATTATAATTTATTTTATCCAATTTTCTAAAAATTAGAAATTTTCAAAAATTTTAGGATGTTACAATTCTCTCCCCCTAAAACAAATTTCATCCTCGAAATTACCTGTCCTCAAGTCTGGAACAACTGGGGAAACTGACTCTGCATCACCTGCTCACTTTCCCAGGTCACCTCCTCAGTGGCATGATTCCTCCAAAGGACTTTCATAAGTGGAACCTTCTTATTCCTCAATTATTTAACCTCTCGTGCCAAAATAGCCACTGGTTCTTCCTCGTAAGTCAAATCTGGACTCACCTCAATGGACTTCACTGACAAGATATGAGATGGGTCAAACATGTATCTCCGAAGCATCGATACATGGATAACATTATGTATTCCATCCAATTCAAGCAGCAAAGCTAGTCTATAAGCCACTGGACCAACTCTCTCCAACACCTCATATGGTCCTATGAAACGAGGCTCAACTTTCCTTTGCGGCCAAATCTCAAAATTTTCTTCCATGGAGACACCTTCAGAAACACTTTATCTCCCACATTGAACTCTATGTCTCTTCTCTTTAAATCTGAATAGGATTTCTATCGGTCTGAAACTGCTTTCAAATGACCCCGAATCACAGTCACTTTCTCCTCTATTTCCTTAATCAAATCGGGACCAATCAGTTTACCTTCTCCAACCTCATCCCAACACAAAGGTGTCCTGCATCTCCTGCCATATAAAGCCTCATAAGGAGTCATCCCAATACTCGACTGAGGACTGTTGTTATAAGCAAACTCAATTAACGGTAAAAATCTATCCTAATTCCCAGTAAAATCAATGATACAACTCCTCAATATATCCTCCAGAATCTGTATCACTCTCTCTGACTGTCCATCTGTTTGAGGATGAAAAGCAGTACTAAAATACAATCGAGAACCCAAATCACCATGCAAACTCTTCCAAAACCTCGAAGTAAACCAAGGATCTCGATATGACACCAAAGAAACTGGGACTCCATGTAACCTGACTATCTCATTAATATACAGCTCAGCCAACCTCTCAAGAGAATAATCCATCCCAACTGGAAGAAAATGAGCTGTCTTCATCATCCAATCAACTATCACCCAGATTGCATCATGCTTCTTCTGGGTCAAAGGTAGTCCAGTCACAAAATCCATTGTCACTCGCTCCCATTTTCACTCTAGCACTGATAAAGGTTGGAGCAACCCTGAAGGAACTTCGTGCTCAGCCTTTACTTTCTGGCAAGTGAGACATCTGGATACAAACTCTGCTATGTCCCTCTTCATACCTGACCACCAATAATGTTGCTTCAAGTCCTGATACATCTTGGTACTCTCAGGGTTCATAGCAAAAAGTGACTGATGTGCTTCCTCTAATATCATTCTTTTCAATTCTGCATCATCAGGAATACACAATCTATCTCTGTACCATAGACTGCCATCATCCCTCACATAAAAGTCTCGACTCTCCCCCTTCTGACAAACCAACATAATTTTCTGAATTCTCTCATCTGCCATCTGAGCCTCCCTAATATGATCCAACAAGACTGGCCTCAACTGCAACTGAGCCATCAAAGTACCATCATCAGAAGACTCAAATATAGCATGCAAAGCTCTCAACTCAACAAGCAATGAGAGCGAATAAGCAGTCAAACCTGCCAAAGACTTTCGACTCAAGGCATTAGCAACAACATTTGCCTTACCAGGATGATAATCAATCAAACAGTCGTAGTCTTTAATCAACTCTAACCATTGTCTCTGCCGAAGATTCATCTCTCTCTGAACACCCAGGTATTTCAAACTCTTGTGATCTGTATAAATGAAACACTTTTCCCCATACAAGTAATGCCGCCAAATCTTCAAGGTAAAAACTATTGTGCCAATTCCAAATCATGTGTCGGATAATTCAGCTCATGCGGTTTCAACTATCGAGAGGCATAAGCAATGACTCTACCCTCTTGCATCAAAACACAACCTAAACCATTGTGTGAAGCATCACTGTATATCACATATGGTTTACCTTTCACAGGCAGGGTAAGGACAGGAGCTTGAGTCAACATCTCCCTCAGCTAGTCAAAACTCACCTGACACCGATCTGTCCACACAAATTTAACTCCTTTCTGAAGTAATCTGGTGAGTGGTGTAGCTATTATAGAAAAACCTTTCACAAATCGACGATAATAACCTGCCAATCCAAGAAAATTTCTAACCTTTGTCACAGTCTTCGGTGGACTCCAATTCAAGATAGCTTCAACTTTATTCAGATCAACTCTAATACTCTCTGCTGAAACCACATGACTAAGAAAAGCTACCTAATTGATTCAGCACTCACACTTAGATAGCTTTGCATACAACTGCTTTCTCTCAGAGTCTGCAATACGATCCGCAAATGCCTATCATGATCCTCCTCATTATGCGAATACACCAAGATGTCATCAATGAAGACTGTAATATCCTCATATATGCCCTAAAAGTTTTGATTATGTTGTTGATGTTGTGGTTAGTGTTGTTGTTGTTATATATTGGATTGTATATATGTGTTAAATTGTAAGAGAAAAAGAAATGGAAAGAGAATGTATATGTATATGTGTTTTGGAGAAGAAATTTAGGGTTTAGAGACAAGTTTATATGTTGGGTATATGATGATATATATAACATATAAATTGGTCAAAGGGAGAGTCAATGCAAGAGGATATTTTTATGTGGCATGTGAAATTACTTAATTGGGCACATATGAGACAAAAGGGTAGTTAAATGGTGAAGGGTGTTTTAGTAATTGCAAGGTTAAAAACTCTTGGTGGATATAAGAAGCAAAATTTGACTTTTGCTCTTCATCTTTTCCTCTTCTCATTTGTGTGTGGCCGGCTCTTCCTTATCCAAAAGGGAAAGAGAAGTGTTCTTGAGACAAGAAGCAAATTGAAGAAGAAATCAAAGGTTGTGAAAAGAGATTTGTGGAATTTCTTCATTTTAGGTAAGAATTCTTTTGTTTCCCTTTGTCAATTTTGAAGTTGTGTCTAAATAAAATTGTGATTGGTTGATGTGATGATTTAGTGTGTTTGTGTATGGTGTGTGTAAAAGTGTTGAAATGGAATTAAAGATAAGAAGCTAGGTTGGTGTTGGTGATGGAAGAGTAAGAGTTGTGTTTAGTGAATTTTTTTTCTGTTTTACAATTAGTAAAGGCTGTGACTTGTATGATTTTTAATTAATTATAGAAAAATGTTCTTGAAGTGAATTTTTGATATGTTGTGCCTATATGAGTCTAGAATGACTGAAAAATATGTTGATTCGATTTTGGAATGGTTATGAGTTTAGAAAGATTATTTTTATTAGACCTGTTCCAGCAGGTACCTTAACTGAGACAGCTATATTTCGGGATTTTTAATAAAATGTAGAAAAATCATATCCAATTGAATTTTGGATATGTTGTTGCTTAGTGAGTCTAGTATTTTAGAAAAATAATTTGGAACCACGTTGATTGAATTTGATTTATGGAATTCACAAAGTTCAGAACTGCTGCCAGGATGCAGGGCAATTGGGGCAGTCTGGTTAGGTGAACTATTTGACCAAGATTTTGTGTTCAGTTTGATCTGAAATTTTAAAGGAATGATTTTAAGATACAAAACTAAATTCTGTAAAAATTTTAGAATTTTTAGTCAAGTGGATTAGTTTATACAATTTTTCAAAATAAGGATAAAATGGAGTCTAAAACCAGAATGTACTATTCATATGGTCATTTTGCTAATATTCCTTTTGGATTAGATTGTGAAGAGGTTGAATTGCCCTAACCGTGTCCCTCAAATGTAATGGTTATTGTTTTTATTCTTTGTTCTTTTAGCATGGCTTTTATTCTTCAAAGGTATTATGGTACCTAAACCTAAACATAAACACTTTAAACATGTCTAAAACAAAGAATGCCCTAATCAAATGTATGTGGATGATTCTAAACCTATGTATAATGATCTTTGGATTAGGTTTTGAAGAGATTGTGTTGCATTAACCTATATGTTGAGAATTCTTGGAAGAGGAAATGTATGGAGGAATGGGAATAGTTCTTGAGGTAAGTAACAATACATATGATTGTATTTAATTACATAATTTGAGGCTTAACACATTTGTTTGCAAATGTGTTAAGTGATTTATTATATTGTTAATATAATTGGACTAAGGTGATGATTGAATGATGTGAAGGATGTGAAGAGCATTAACAAGGTAAGCATAAACCCTATTTGATTGTATATCCTTATATGTCTTTGAACATTAACACATTGGGATGAAAGTGTTAAATAAGCTATTATATTGTGAATGTAAATGAAGAATGTATATTACTATATATATATATATATATATATATAAAGGATGAAATATGAAATGGAAAAGGGAGGAAAATATGAGGATCCTTCTTAAGGTATGTGCAATTTGTTATGATAAATGCTCTAGTAATGAATGATGTTAATGTGTTTTGAGAAATGAGAAAATGTTATGTTATATGCATTGTGAATCTTGTGTATGGCAATGTATTATATGAATAATATATTTTGAAATGTTATATCAATGATGTTATATGTATCATATGGATTGAGATATGATATGTAGTGAAGCCATTGTAATTGGCCATGATGATTGAAATGTGAGACGAAGCCATTGTGATTGGCTATGATGATCCAATTGAAAGAAATAAGGCATATTTGCCTAGATGATAATGAGCATTGAGATTGAAATTGATAATGAAACAATAAGTGAAATATGTGTTTAATGTGTTATTCAGTCTTCAGAGTTCTGGGTTTGGAGGCATGCCTATAAAATGAAAAAGGTAACAGTCTTGCCGGGTTGAGGATCTCTTCAAATTGAGTTGAATTGAGGTCCAAGAGACTGGGTCTGTTACACTATGAGAATTGTGAATATGAAATATATGATTGGTAACAGTTTTTCCGGGTTGAGGATCTCCTCATGATGAGTTGATGGTCCAAGAGACTGGGTCTGTTACACTATCCATGGATAGAAATATTGATATATGATGCCTACGGGCTTGATGATTATGATTATAGACCAAAGCAGTAACTCTGAACTCTGAATAACATAGTGGTGTCTGTTGGGCCCGAGTCTGTCTTTGTTGTCAATGTGATATACAAATGTTGAAAGAAATGGATAATGAAATCTTTGGTATACTTCATTGGACATGTGATTGATGATATGTAATATGTGTGTTGAAATATTGATTATGAGCACTAATGATGAATCATAAATGGTGAATTGTGAATAAAGAAATGTTGTGATTGGTATGATGTATAATGTGTGTACTAGCATTGATTGTGAATTCAATTGATGAATTGTGGTTGAAGACAATGATTGTCTTAATTGGAAATGTGACTTATGGTTAGTATGATGTATAATGTGTGTATTGAGATGTTGATTGTGAATATTAGTGATGGGTTGGAATTGGTAGAAATGTTATGTATATATATGTGTATAAGATATGAAATTAGTTGAAAGATATGAAAGGTGCAAATGAAAAGGGATAAACTTAATAAGAACTAAAAGTATATGGAATTGATATATCTTTATATGTTAGTATTTCCATGATATATGTTTGTATTTTATATTTATACTACTAAGCTTTCGAGCTTAGCGCGGATGTATTATCGCGCAGGTAGCTTGGTGGAAGATATGAAGTCTTTTGGTATGCCACGAGAAGAGTAAGATTTTGTCGAGACCAACTAGAGGGTAATGCATACATGTATCCACTTTAAGTATGTTATATTAAATGTATAAATGAAGTTTTGATAAAGACAATGATTTTGTAAGTGTTCTTCAAATTGACCTATTATGGTTTGAATTTTGTTACAGGTTTTTAAAAAGTAAAAAGAAAAGTGGCATCCTTATACTCTATATACTTACTATATGTATACTAGGTATATGTATAGTACTTATATAGGGTATCGGGGTGTTACAAAGACTACTACAAACTGATCCAAAAATGGTCTGAATACCCTGTTCATCAAATCCATAAAAGTTGCTGGTGCATTCGTCAATCCAAAGGGCATCACCAAAAACTCATAATGCCCATACCTCATACGAAAAGTTGTCTTAGGTACATCCACATCTCTGACTCTCAACTGATGGTACCCTGATCTCAGATCAATCTTAGATAATATTGTTGCTCCCTTCAACTGATCAAAGAGATCATCTATCTGAGGCAAATGATACTTGTTCTTGATGGTCACCTTATTCAACTGCCTATAATCAGTACACAATCTCATGGTACCATCCTTCTTATTCACAAACAACACAGGCGCTCCCCACGGGTGGATAAATCCTTTATCCAATAACTCCTGCAACTGCACCTTCAACTCTCTCAACTCAGCAGGTGCCATCCGATAAGGGGTAATAGAGATAGGAGTGGTACCAGGCAACAAATCGATACCAAACTCCACTTCTTTCTCAGGAGGTACCCCTGGCAACTCATCAGGAAAAACATCTGGAAACTCAGCAACTGTGGGTATATTTTCAAGCAGGGATCCCACTACTCTAGTATCTACAACATGAGCAAGATAAGCCTCACATCCCTTTCGAATCATCCTCCCAGCTGAAACAACTGAAACAAACATAGATGAAAGATAAATTTGCTCACCAGATACTATCACATCCCTACCATCACGTGTTCTCAAAGTAACACATTTCTTCTGACAGTCTACCACAGCCCATGCTTGGATAACCAATCAATGCCCAAAATTAGATCATATTCCCTAAAAGGCATCTCAATCAGGTCACCGAGAAACTCCTCATCCTGAACAACAACTGGACTATCTCGGTGTACCCTGCTCACTACAACATTATGCCCTAAAGGATTTGTCACTAAGACATCAAATCCTAGGGACTCAGAATGCAATTCAGACACAGGCAAGATGGATGCACTTATGTATGAATGCGTAGATCCAGGATCTAATAGAGCAAGGACTGAAATACTAAATAAAGAAAATGTACCCGCAATGACGGCTGAAGCATCCGGCTGCCTCTGCATCACATAAACCCGCTGAGATGGCCCAGCCTCATCTGGCCTACTGCCTTCGGATGTAGAGCCTCCTCTCTAACTAAACCCAGGTCGACCACCTCTACTAAAACCTCTGCCACCACGACCCCCTTTGACACTGGGTTGAGAAGCTGCAGTATCTGCCTGCCTAACTTCTGTGACTCGGGATAATCTCTGATAAAATGGTCTAACAACCCACATCTAAAACACACTCTCGAAGCACCTGTACACCAGCAGACACCTCTGTGTACTCTACCACAATGAACGCAAGTAGGTGGAGTAGGTCTCTGAGCCACTGGAGTCAGAGCACTAGCCACTGAAACTTCAGGTCTCTATCTCTGTCTTTGCTGTTGTACTGACCTACCAAACTGCCCCTGACTCCTACTAAATCTTTGAAAATGTCCCGCTCAACCTCTCTTCACTGATGAAGACCCTACCTCACTCTAGGGTCTCCTAACTCTGGTCTCCTCAACCCTAGCAGCTGCTGCAAGACTCTGTGCCCTCTCAACACTCCTGGCAGCTATAACTAACTGGGAAAAATCTTGATACCGAGAGCCTGCAATGATGCACATGATAGAGGGTCTCATTCCCTCCTTAAACCTCCTGCACCTGTCAAACTAGTCAAAAATGATCCCACCAGCATAGTGACTCAACCGGATAAACTCGATCTCATACTCGGTCACTGTCCTGGTATCCTGTCTTAGACTAAAGAACTCCATCTTCTTTGCATCTTTATACTCTCTCAAAGTATACTTCTTCTCAAATTCCCGCAGGAAATCATATAGGTCAAGACTGGTGGATCATCTAGAGCACGTGGAACCGTCTTCCACCAATCATATGCATCTCTCTGTAGAAGTGATCTGGCATAATCAAACTTCTCTTCTGGACTAGCCTGTAACTGAATGAATATCCTCTGAACCTGGTCTAGCCACTACTTTGCTACAGTAGGGTCTGTAGTACCAACAAAGTTCTCAGCTCCATACTTTCTCAGTTTATCATACTGCCTCACCAGCAACTGCTGTTTGCGGCTGTGGCTGTGGCGGCTGCGGAACTGAAGCCTGCCTCAATAGCTCTACCATATGCCATATCCAGTCAAGCGAAACCTCATCAGCTACTGGTCTCACAAGCACATAAACAGACGCCTCACTAGCAGATACAACTCTAGCTCCATCTCTACCCTCATCTAGAGCCACACTCTCTGCACTACCCTCAGCAGCCTGATGCGGTCGAGACGCCATAACTACTTATATCTGCAAATAAAGCAGAAAATACTATATCAGAGATCAGAAACTGCCAGTGTCAATGCATGTATTACAATTAAAAACTATTTCCAAATCCTCCATTTTCTCTCTTTATCATCCCACCTAGGTCGGGAACCTCAAACCTAGGCTCTGATACCAAAACAAATGCAACACCCTTGTAGCCTATATACGTACAATACATACTTCCAGCATATGTAAAATATGCATATACGGTACAAAAATGTCACAGACCGATTTAATAAAAAAATTTCACATTTCCAATTTAAAATTTCAAATTCTAAATATATAAAAATTAAATAGAATACAAATATTCTTTACTTGTTATAAGAACCCAAAATAAATAATATATATAAAAATCTCTAGAAAAAATTCGGCAAAGTTTTGTCTGTATTTTGGACATCCTAAAATTTAGCAATTACTCAACCTGCAAAAAAGAAAACACTCCCAAATAATTTCCAACCACCATCTCAACCATGCTTCTCAATTTCACCAAGTTTCTCAAACATTTATACATATAGATATATATATAATTTAAAACACACTTACTCTCCCAATTCAAATACATTGAGCCAAACATTCTTTATAATACACAATACGTAAAATTCAAAAACATAATATATTATACATAAAACTCAAAAATGTACAATAACATAAAAATATAGACATGCTGCTAGCAGTATTTCTGATCTCGATAGCAACTCAACAATCTCAACTACAAGTCTAGACCCCACTTGGTCTACAAAAACTCTCTGGCTCAACTAGGTCTACCCTGTCACCTGCGTGATGGAAACAATCACGCTAAGTTGAAGCTTAGTGGTACAAACTTTGATAATAACAATGTAACTCAATGCAATACCAAATGCACAATACATATAGAAGTCACATCAATCCACTTTCTTATATTTTTCAAATATTTCATAAGCACAACTCATAACATTATATTGCTCAATTATATCATAATTCATAATTCACATTAAAACAAAGACAAGCATGGGCCCAAAAAGATCTAATATGCTATTCAAATTTCAGAGTTACTGCTTTGGTCCATAATGACACAATGTGTCTAGCCCCGTAGGCAATATATATATATATATATATATCCATGGATAATGTAACAGCCCCAGTCTCTTGGATCTCAACCCGGCTAGACCCTTAAGTCCCAGTATCTTGGTCCTCAACCCGGCTAGACTGCTACAGTTTTTGAGGCTTACGACCCAGTCTTTTCACCCCCAAAAACATCATATTTATCAGCTGGCCTGGCTTACGACCCAGTCTTTTCACCATTCCAGCGTATAGCCTGTAGACAATCATAGGCATGCCGCCAAACCCAGAACTCTGAAAATTGAATAACATACTAGGCACACAATTTATTCATATTTCTCATTATTAATCTCTTTCTCATTTTAACATATTCAATCTAGGCACATTGCCTCTCCAGCATCCCGTAAAGCCTCTCCAGCATCCCCTACTCTATCTCTAGCTCTACCATCACTCGGAGCAATACTCTCTGTACTCTCTTCCTCCGATCTATGTGTCCTAGATACCATCTCAAGCTATATCTATTATAACAAATAAATATTGCCACATTAGAGACCAATACAGGTGCTAATGCATATGCATGTATCACAACTCAAATCACATTTTAAAATCCCTCCTTTCTTTCAAAACTCACCTAGGTGAGAATCTCAAACCTAGGCTCGATACCAAAATAAATGTAACACCCTTATATCCTATATATGTACAATATACGATATAAAGTACATATATAGAATACCAGAGCACTGCAGTAGTTAACTATAGAAATGCTCTCATTTAGTATGAAAAATAATTATAAATTTTAGAACATAAACATAATAAGTATATACATGTATACTTTGCAAGGAAGAATGCATATAATTAAAATATCATTGATTAATTTATAAAAGAAATCTCTAAAAAAAATTCGTCAGAATTTTGTCTGTAATTTTAATAATTCCTAAAATTACAAATTACTCAACCAAAAATAAAATCACACTCCCAAAAAGATAATTCCTCCAAAATTCTTCATATCTCCATTTCACATTAAAGTATTTACATATATAATTAATGTACATTATATAATTACACAAAACTTTACAAACTTTACTTGCAATGCAGTATAATAGATTTGGTCTCGTGGCAACACCCTACCTGCAAGCTTAGTCTTAGGACCTAGCTCTATTTAGGTGTATCAGAACTCTCTGTCAATTTTCTTATATCACTTGTGCGATGCAACTAACCGTGCTAAGTCTAAAAGCCTAGTAGTAGGTACTTTGATAACAATAATTATTTAAACCAATACTTTTCCTCATGCCGTAATAATGTATTATGCCTCATTTAATATGCAATGTTCATTTAATATTCATCCACTCTTAAATTCAATATGCATATTACAAATACACACGTTGGGCCCAATAAATCCCTACACAATATACAAGTTCCAGAAATATTGATTTGGCCTATCACAACCCAAAGGTCCGACACTAAGGATCTAAGTATCATATAATAACACCCAAAGGTGCATCCTCTATTGAAGTCGGGGATCAGAGTGTCATATTGTACCGTCTGAAGGTGTGTTCCCTATCGACATCGGAGGTCAAGTGTCAAAAAATACCACCCGACGGCTGCCTCCTTGACATTGTAGTGTCCGACACCAGTATGTCTCACCCGAAGACATAAAATGTCATGATGTCTCGTTGGCATACCAACTTGATAGTACTAAAATCAACATTTTAAAACAAGTAATCATGCAGGAAAAACAAACACACAATATCCAAACACATTTTCACATTTTCATCACATTTATCCTCATGTTTCTGCATTTTTACAAGTGATCAACCCATTTTATGATCACATCACATTTCATTTAGTTTATCAATTTTCCACATTTTCAATACTCTCATCTCATTTATCATTTCTCAATCACATTGCATAACCATGAGTTACATTCATAGTGTAACTCATTCCCATATTTTATCACATTTTATAAATATATATATATATGTTGCACACTATAATGCATATTATTAACATGCACACTATGATTAAATGCCTAATACAACAACTCATTACACAACTATGCAACATTGAATATATTATGTGAATAACCACATTTTAAAGTAATAATATACAATATCCCAAATCATATTTAATGAAATCTCCAACCTTTACTTCCACCTAACCCCAAACTTCCTCACCTGGGAAACTTTGGCCTAAACACACATTAACCAAAAAACAAGTCATATTATTCAATTAGAATCATTTATATACTCATTTTATACAAAGTAACAATTAGTTTTACAATTTCTACCCAAACTTCTATTAAAACCCTAATTTTCTCCTTACTACATTTTCCAAAATTCACCATAACCAACTTATTTCCATCATCCAACCATAAAATTATAACATATGCATCAACACAACATCACAACTATCCATTTCTATAATTATAGCTACCCGCTTCAAAATTTCAAATTTTATGTAATATCCTCATATATGCCCTAGAAGTTGTGATTATGTTGTTGTTGTTGTTATATAATTGGATTGAATATATGTGTTAAATTACAAGAGAAAAGAAATAGAGAAAAGAATGTTTATGTATATGTGATTTGGGAAAGAATTTAGGGTTTAGAGAGAATGGTATATGTTGTGTATATGATGATATATATAACATATAAGTTGGTCAAAATGAAGAGTCAAGGAAAGAAGATATTTATTTTTGTTAAGTGTGAAGTTACTATAAAGGGCATGTAATGAATGGTAATCAAGACAAATGGTATAAGGGTGTTTAGGTAATTACTCTTGTTGAATCACTTGGTGGAGATTTAAAGAGGTGATATTTTGTCTTTTCTTCATTTCCTTCTTCTTCTTCTTCTTCTCTTCTCCACGTTGGTTGGCTCCTCCTTAGACAAGAGAGAGCAAAGTGAGATTTGTTTAATTCTAACATCAAATTGAAGGGAGAATCAAAGGATTTAATTGAAGATTTGTGGAATTCAACAACTTAGGTAAGTTCTTTCTCTTGATTTTCCTTTGTTCTTTTGAAATTGTGTTTGGGATTGGTGAGTTGATATGGATGGTTGATTAAGTGTGTTTGTGATGTGTTTTTAAGCATTAAGTTTTGAAGGAAGTGAATTGTCATTGATTTGGGAAGTGAAGAAGTCTTGGAAAAGGAAGTGTTTAGAAGTGGTGCTTAAGGTAAGTACACACTTGTTTCTCTTGCTAATTGAAGTTGTTTGAAGGTTTGATTGTTATATGTTGGTGATGAAAATGTTGTGATGAGTATGTAAACTAATTGCTAATAATGTTTATTATGTCCATTTGAATGAGGTTATGTTGTGTACAATGTGTTTTAAGTTAACCAAAAGAAGTTTGGCTACATTTAGGGTTTATGTATGAGAAACGTAATTTGGGACGGTCGCTATTAGTCTTGGGCGGTCGCTATTTAGTCATGTGCGGTCGCGACTTAGGTCGGACTTCTGACCGCGAAACCTACTGTGATAGGGTTTCATCTTTTGATTGTGAAGTGCGGTCGCAACTTAGGTCGGACTTCTGACCGCGAAATCTACTGTGATAAGGTTTCATCGTGTAACTGTATGGCGCGGTCGTATTCAGGTGAGGCGCGACCGCTAGAAGTGTTCTGTTCTGCTTTATTTGAAGCAATTTAATTTTTGTAACAAGATTCTCAAATACATGTTAAATAGATCATCCATATGAGTTGTCAAGGATCAAAATAGAGATCATTTGTCTAACATCATTGTTGAGATTGAACAATGTTATATTATGTATTGTGAATGGTAATGTATTATATTGTTTGCATAACGTGACTAGTGTTATGACTTAAATAGCGCGAAAGAGGCGATGATCATTCAAAAAGGTACGTGCAATGTAATTTGTTATGATAAACGTTTTAATAACGAATGATGTTAATGTGTCTTGAGAAATGATTGAAATGAAATAAATAGACATATTGTTTATATGACGATGAATTTAAGATACATATGCAATGAAATTAATGATGTATGTTCGAATAATGTCATGTTCGTGTAGTTAATGTAATTGGTGTTGTATATATATATATATATCAATGATGATGTGTATGATGTGAAGCCATTGTGATTGGCAATGATGATTCAAATGAGATGTGAAGCCATTGTGATTGGCTATGATGATTCAATTGAAAGAGATAAGGCATGTTTGCCTAATTGATGATGAGTTTGATAATGAAATAATAAATGAATTGTGTAACTAATGTGTTATTCGATTTCAGAGTTCTGGGTTTGGAGGCATGCCTATAAAATGAAAAAGGTAACAGTCTTGCCGGGTTGAGGATCTCTTCGTTTTGAGTTGAATTGAGATCCAAGAGACTGGGTCTGTTACACTATGAGAAATTGTAATTATGAGATATATGATTGGTAACAGTCTTGCCGGGTTGAGGATCACCTCGAGTTTAGCCGAGTTGATGATCCAAGAGACTGGGTCTGTTACGCTATCCATGGATAGAGATATTGATATATGATGCCTACGGGCTTGATAATTATGATTATAGACCAAAGCAGTAACTCTGAACTTTGAATAACATATTAGTGTTTTGGGCCCGAGTCTGTCTTTATTGTCAATGTGAAATGCAAGTATTGAAATATTGATTGTGAGTATTAATACTGAATTATGCTTGGTGAATTGTGAATAATATAATGTTATTAAGTGTAATATGTAAATGAATTGTGATTTATGATTTGTATGATATGTAATTTGTGTATTGCAATAATGAGTGGTATGATAGGTAAAGTGTGTATTGCAATAATGATTGGTATGGTATATATATAATGTAGGGGTAGTAATATATTGGTTTTGAGTATTGGTGATGCATTGGGGTTGGTGATAATATTATGTATATATATACATCATATATGAAATTAGTTATGATATATTAAAGATGAAATTAAAAAGAAAAGAAGATATGATAAGAACTAATTATATATTGAATTGATGTATCATTATATGTCAATACTTCTATACTATATGTTTATATCTTTATAGTTGGACTACTAAGCTCTCGGGCTTAGCGCGGGTGTTTATTCGCGCAGGTTTATAGATGGAAGATATGAAGTCTTTTATTATGCCACAAGAAGAGTAAAGTTTGTCGAGACCAACTAGAGGGTAATGCATACATGTATAAATTTTTAATTATCATGTATTTCTGACGAGAGAGTATTTATATGTATAAATGAAGTTTTGATAAAGATAATGATTTTGTAAATGTTATTTAAATTAATGTATTATGGTTTGAACTCTGTTACAGGTTTTTAAAAGGTAACGAAAAGTGACATCCTTATACTTTATATATTTACTGTATGTATACTAGGTATACGTATAGTACTTATATAGGGTATCGGGGTGTTACAATTATTTTGGTATCAGAGCTTAGGTTCGAGATTCTCGGCCTAAGTGAAATTAAAAAGAAAAAGTTTTGAAATGTTAAAATGAATTACAAAGAAGAGTTTTGAAATGTAATTTGTAATACATGTATATGCATTGACACCTAGGTTGGTCTCAGATGTGGCATTATGTGATGTGGGATAAATTTGAATTATGAGAGGGATGATAATGTCTGAATGAGGTTTTTACTTGAAAGTAAAAACTAGAGAAAGAAATGATATGAAAACTAAAATAAAATAAAAATATTGGTTAATGTAAGAAAATATAATGGTGTTGTTTGCATTGTTGTTTTAATGCAAATATTGTAAATTTAATGTGATAATGTAATGTAATATTTTAGTGATCAAAGATTGAGTTGATCACTTGAAAATGTAAGGTACGTACAGTATTGCATGTTTGTAACCTATATAATTATTTGTCTATTAATGTTGAGAATGATTACGCTTGTATTGATGAACTTGTGCAAAGCTAGGTCACGTGATAAGATTGATAGTGAGAATTGGATTGAGCAACGTTAGTTTAAGAAAACTGAAATTTGTAATAACTAGACTTGAAAAGCGTATAAAGGTTATTGGGCTCAATGTGTATATGATTGGATGTATTGTACATATGTATATATATGTGAGTGATATATATATATATATGTTGAATGGTAAACTAATGGATATGTAAAGTTAAGATTTTGTTTAAAGGAAAAAGAGATGATATGGGTTAAGTAAAAATATACATTGGTATTGTTACCTTAATACGGACATTGTGAATTCAATGTTAGAAATGTGAGATGCTTGGATATTGTGAAAGCTCAATGTAATGGTGGTAATAGGTGATATTTGAATTGTTGAAGTGAGCTTGATAATTGTGAAAAGTAGATGTTTTAATACTGCTTTGTGATATATAAATATATAAGATGAGTTTGGCAAATTGAAGTTTAAGTGAGGTGGTAAGTTGAGAAGTTAAAGTTTTAGTGGCATTTGATAAAGATTATTTGGATATTGATGGTTTAATGTGTATGCAATACATGAGCTAAATGAAATGACTAATATGGCATATGAAAGTATTATGAATTGAGTAAAGTGATTGATAGTATAAGAATTTATCTTGAAGTATAAAAGAGAAGTGGATAAGCAAATGAGGATGAGCTATTTTAAGGCATTATATTGAAAAGGATAAAAATGGATATGGAAATATATTAAATGCTTTTAAAGATGAAAGTGAAAGAAATGTTACATTGGGAATGTGGTTAAGATGGATATAAAGTGCTATTATAGTCAGTATATATGTATGTGTGTTGTATGAATAAATACTTTGCATCATATTGGAAGAGATGGTACTGGATGATTCTCGCTGACTCTCTTGAGGGGGAGGTTAGGTATTCGATCCAGAGTGGCGACTTGCACTCATGTGTCTTGGGTGTAATTCGAATAAGTGAATCCTGTTGGAAGGCCGTGAGGGCAGTTTGGTACTGTAGCAGCCCAGCTCTGAGGCCCTGATGGTTTCTCCGGATAGGAATGGTTTAGCAGGTGGACTAAGACGGTTGTTACAGTTATAAAGGAACATTTTTAGTGAATGTATGAAAAAGGAAAATAAAACAAGAGTATATAATTAAGTATATACATTTATATGATATGTAAACTGAGTTTCTCAATGTGAATGAAATTATGACATGAATGTGACCTATGAATTTGTATGTGGTATAATTATAGAATTAGTGTTATGGAAATGATGTAGTATGTATTAGTGGACCTAAGAGAGACTAGGACTTGAACTGGGTACAACTAGATGAGTGATGTGATGGAAGTGAAAATAGAATGGACTTGAGTATTATGGAACAGTGGAGTTTGTGATAGTGAGCATTGAACTTAATTATCATATGATATTTAGAGTTCCAAAGTATTCATATATGGAAAGTTTTATGCAATTATACATTATAAGAAATTGTAAATGGATTAGAAATGAAGTGATGAATAAAATTGTATAGCAGCTGCATATGATTGAATATGTATAAAGTAATATTGTTGAAACATGAATTAAGTGGATAAAGATCATATAATCGAGTGCAAATTGGTTTGAAACGGAGTTAGAATGTATTAACTTCTGATATAGCAAAAATGTAAAGAAGGAATGTGTAATTCTTGAAATACATCTTAACCTTGTATTTGTATAGATTGAGGATAAAATTATGAGAAAAAAACAGTATTGATCTGAAAGTCCTAGGCTTGAATATTAATCTTTTATAGCCATGTGTTTTGTTTAGTATATTTGATCGGTTAATTTGTTATCCCTGGATTTGGATCTTAGATATAATGATTGTAATGCAGATCTGGTGGGATTGAATTTTGTTTGAAAAGTATAGTTGAAAGTTATGATGGATAAAGTTGTACTTTATCATTTTTTTGTTAAAAATTTGGTTATAACTGTGAAGATTAAGAGAGAAAAAGGAAATTATGAAAATGTTTTGAGTTAGGGATGATATGACAATAAGGTAATCAAAATAAATATGATTGAAAGTTATACTGAATATGTTTATGGTATGTAATGAATGAATGAATGAACTTGAGGTTTAAGTGAAAGAACTATTAGTAGTAAATTATGATATAAAATTTTTATAAGAATTGGTGGAAATTATATTAAGATAATTTGAAATAATTTGTTATCATGATAATTTGACTGAATATGGATCGGAAATGATCAGGAATTGTATATAAGTTGCCCTAATGGAATTAAGTTATATATATACATATATGAATATGATGAAATTTTATGATGAGTCAAATACATTAATTGTTGGTTGGAGTTGAATAAGATTTGAATATGGATATATTGTGACAGATAGATCAATGGATCTAGAATTGGCTAAGATTATGAATCATTATTGAAATTTATTGTGTATAGTTGTATTAAGAAAATAGTTATTTACATGATAATGTATATGATGTAAATTTTAAAGTATGATTGGACATGAATAAGTGGAATATAGTAATTGTTAATCATGATAAGAAGAGAAAAATATTGGTTATCTATAAAAATAAGTTGAAAGATAATGTATTAATATGTAAGTTAAGTGAAAAGCGTGCTAAAAAAATAACTCCATTTATGGAAAAATCAGGATTTTGTTATCTATTGAGAGTAATAAGTGTCTATTTAGACAGTGATTGTAATGATGGGATAATTAATGCACAAATATAACCAATGGTTTTTAAGGTTAAAGTTAAGAGAGTAATTATAAAGAGATGAAGGAACAATATATATTAAATATAAAGATTGGATGAACTATATAAATGAGCTGATTCTTGTATAAAGTCATTAATAGGAAATGTAATGAGATCTTTTGAATGTTTGATCAAGGAAGTAATCAATTGTATAAACATATAGAATGATGAATTATGGAAATTGAAAGAAGATGGTTGATTCTAAAGGGAAGAGTTGAAGTTATGTGATTTGATAATATAATAACTTAAGCATATAATTAACTTCATATAGGAGTTAAGATAGTATTTTGTTAAGAATAAATTGTTATGGTACTGATAATTTCGAGGACGAAATTATTTAAGGGGGAGAGAATTGTAATATCCTCATATATGCCCTAGAAGTTGTGATTATGTTGTTGTTGTTGTTATATAATTGGATTGAATATATGTGTTAAATTACAAGAGAAAAGAAATAGAGAAAAGAATGTTTATGTATATGTGATTTGGGAAAGAATTTAGGGTTTAGAGAGAATGGTATATGTTGTGTATATGATGATATATATAACATATAAGTTGGTCAAAATGAAGAGTCAAGGAAAGAAGATATTTATTTTTGTTAAGTGTGAAGTTACTATAAAGGGCATGTAATGAATGGTAATCAAGACAAATGGTATAAGGGTGTTTAGGTAATTACTCTTGTTGAATCACTTGGTGGAGATTTAAAGAGGTGATATTTTGTCTTTTCTTCATTTCCTTCTTCTTCTTCTTCTTCTCTTCTCCACGTTGGTTGGCTCCTCCTTAGACAAGAGAGAGCAAAGTGAGATTTGTTTAATTCTAACATCAAATTGAAGGGAGAATCAAAGGATTTAATTGAAGATTTGTGGAATTCAACAACTTAGGTAAGTTCTTTCTCTTGATTTTCCTTTGTTCTTTTGAAATTGTGTTTGGGATTGGTGAGTTGATATGGATGGTTGATTAAGTGTGTTTGTGATGTGTTTTTAAGCATTAAGTTTTGAAGGAAGTGAATTGTCATTGATTTGGGAAGTGAAGAAGTCTTGGAAAAGGAAGTGTTTAGAAGTGGTGCTTAAGGTAAGTACACACTTGTTTCTCTTGCTAATTGAAGTTGTTTGAAGGTTTGATTGTTATATGTTGGTGATGAAAATGTTGTGATGAGTATGTAAAATAATTGCTAATAATGTTGATTATGTCCATTTGAATGAGGTTATGTTGTGTACAATGTGTTTTAAGTTAACCAAAAGAAGTTTGGCTACATTTAGGGTTTATGTATGAGAAACGTAATTTGGGACGGTCGCTATTAGTCTTGGGCGGTCACTATTTAGTCATGTGCGGTCGCGACTTAGGTCGGACTTTTGACCGCGAAACCTACTGTGATAGGGTTTCATCTTTTGATTGTGAAGTGCGGTCGCGACTTAGGTCGGACTTCTGACCGCGAAATCTACTGTGATAAGGTTTCATCGTGTAACTGTATGGCGCGGTCGTATTCAGGTGAGGCGCGACCGCTAGAAGTGTTCTGTTCTGCTTTATTTGAAGCAATTTAATTTTTGTAACAAGATTCTCAAATACATGTTAAATAGATCATCCATATGAGTTTTCAAGGATCAAAATAGAGATCATTTGTCTAACATCATTGTTGAGATTGAACAATGTTATATTATGTATTGTGAATGGTAATGTATTATATTGTTTGCATAATGTGACTAGTGTTATGACTTAAATAGCGCGAAAGAGGCGATGATCATTCAAAAAGGTACGTGCAATGTAATTTGTTATGATAAACGTTTTAATAACGAATGATGTTAATGTGTCTTGAGAAATGATTGAAATGAAATAAATAGACATATTGTTTATATGACGATGAATTTAAGATACATATGCAATGAAATTAATGATGTATGTTCGAATAATGTCATGTTCGTGTAGTTAATGTAATTGGTGTTGTATATATATATATCAATGATGATGTGTATGATGTGAAGCCATTGTGATTGGCAATGATGATTCAAATGAGATGTGAAGCCATTGTGATTGGATATGATGATTCAATTGAAAGAGATAAGGCATGTTTGCCTAATTGATGATGAGTTTGATAATGAAATAATAAATGAATTGTGTAACTAATGTGTTATTCGATTTCAGAGTTCTGGGTTTGGAGGCATGCCTATAAAATGAAAAAGGTAACAGTCTTGCCGGGTTGAGGATCTCTTCGTTTTGAGTTGAATTGAGATCCAAGAGACTGGGTCTGTTACACTATGAGAAATTGTAATTATGAGATATATGATTGGTAACAGTCTTGCCGGGTTGAGGATCACCTCGAGTTTAGCCGAGTTGATGATCCAAGAGACTGGGTCTGTTACGCTATCCATGGATAGAGATATTGATATATGATGCCTACGGGCTTGATAATTATGATTATAGACCAAAGCAGTAACTCTGAACTTTGAATAACATATTAGTGTTTTGGGCCCGAGTCTGTCTTTATTGTCAATGTGAAATGCAAGTATTGAAATATTGATTGTGAGTATTAATACTGAATTATGCTTGGTGAATTGTGAATAATATAATGTTATTAAGTGTAATATGTAAATGAATTGTGATTTATGATTTGTATGATATGTAATTTGTGTATTGCAATAATGAGTGGTATGATAGGTAAAGTGTGTATTGCAATAATGATTGGTATGGTATATATATAATGTAGGGGTAGTAATATAATGGTTTTGAGTATTGGTGATGCATTGGGGTTGGTGATAATATTATGTATATATATACATCATATATGAAATTAGTTATGATATATTAAAGATGAAATTAAAAAGAAAAGAAGATATGATAAGAACTAATTATATATTGAATTGATGTATCATTATATGTCAATACTTCTATACTATATGTTTATATCTTTATAGTTGGACTACTAAGCTCTCGGGCTTAGCGCGGGTGTTTATTCGCGCAGGTTTATAGATGGAAGATATGAAGTCTTTTATTATGCCACAAGAAGAGTAAAGTTTGTCGAGACCAACTAGAGGGTAATGCATACATGTATAAATTTTTAATTATCATGTATTTCTGACGAGAGAGTATTTATATGTATAAATGAAGTTTTGATAAAGATAATGATTTTGTAAATGTTATTTAAATTAATGTATTATGGTTTGAACTCTGTTACAGGTTTTTAAAAGGTAACGAAAAGTGACATCCTTATACTTTATATATTTACTGTATGTATACTAGGTATACGTATAGTACTTATATAGGGTATCGGGGTGTTACATTTTACATATTCGCCCATAAACCTTACTTCACCAATCATACTCACCTTAACCAATTAACCATTAAATCATCATATATCCATCATATTAGCTTCTTAGCTATCTGTTCTAACAATTTAAAACTAATTTTCTCTCATTAACCAATTTATGTATATCTTGCATATACATTAAGTATATACTATTTACATTCTTCTTCCAACACATTAATTTATCCTTCCACATTCATTATTTAACTGTTTTTAAAGTCATGAATGCTACAGAGAAAATAAAAAAGAAAAAAAATAAAAGAGAAAAGAGTTCCTAAAAAAAATAATAGTATGGACAAAACTAATGGAGGATGACCATAATTTTGTCAATGTGGCCTTTAAACTATTTATTAACTATTTGTTAATGATTCTTAATGTGTATAAAATGTGTACACTCTAAAAATAATAATAAATGGCTAAGAAAATAAAATAAAAGGCAAAAAAGAAACGTAAGGTTAATATAGAAAAGAAAAAAAAAGACCATGATTTTTCTGAAAAGGGATAAAATAAAGAATAAAAAAAAAAAGGACCCTTAGTTTTTGTGAAAATTTACTATTTATTGTTGTAGCAATTTTAGTATATACAAGCTGGATTGTGCCAATACGTTATTGCGGGGAGTGATATTATTACATAGATAATGAGAAAAATAAACAATAAAATATATTAAGTATGACAATAATATATATAATATACAAAATGTCTTACATATAAAATAGATAAAAATATATAAAGTGTTTTTTTACATATAAATATCTAATATATAACCACAATATATTTTTTATGGACAAAATATCTATTTTTGTTAAGTTCAACAAGTTAACAATTCAGGTTTTTTTTAACAAAAAAGAAAAAAAAAAGATAGTTATAAGTTTAACAAAAAAACAAGTACAGTATAGCATCATTTATATATTGATGCTTGGCAAAATATTTTTTCCATTTGTACTTCAGTTGTTCACAACATAAAAATGCAAAAGTAGAATTAGGCAATTAATAGTAAGAAAATGTTCAATAATTAAATTGCCAAAATAAATTGGAAAAAAATAGATATATTAAAAATATATTGAAGTGCACAAAGTAAAAAAATCAAATTAAGAATTGATGTGAACCAAAGTTCCTTCTTCTTTTAGTCAACAAAAACCAGTGTTTGTAAGTTTTAATTAATTTGTATTATGAAAGTTATACCCTACAGATGTGTGTGTGTATATATATATATATATGATAGTTATATATGTATATTTGTAGTAGTTATATGATTTTTGAACTGATACACACTTATATCATTAAAATCATCAGGATAATCTGATAGGAGAAGAAAATTAACAAATTGTTATTGTCAAAATGCTTCATTTACTCCACTGACCAATTAAATTTTAAGATTTTTCTATTTAGCTTATATGTAGTTATTAAAAAGTTAAAAGAGCATTAAAACAAAAGTAATCACTTTTGATCAAATAAAAATTATCGACTATATAATAGTAGTTTATCGTTAATTTGCATTTAAAGTAGAAGCTTAACTAAACCATTTTTTTTTTGTCAAAATATCACACAAAAAAAATATAATTTTTATGTGATTTTCAACATTTTTACTACAATTTTCCCTTGATTTTTTTGTTCATTTTTGCTTATGTTTTTTCTTTATAATTAAGATTAAAATATATATTAACACAAAGTTAAACGTAAAACTTTAATAATATTCAAAAATAAAGAGTATATGGAAGGTTAAATACAACAATTAAATAACTACTGCAACTTAAAATTAAAAGAGTGGGTTCAGAGCTATAAAGATTTTACATAAAAAAAAATTAAATAATTACTGCAACTACTTCTTTACTTTACCCAAAAAAAATATAAAGATTTTTAAACTAAACTATGAAAGATATTAATTTTATATATATTGTTAAAAATCATAAAATTTCAAATAAGAATATTATAAGAAAATAATTTAGCAATAAAAAAGAATCATGAAAATATGACAAAATTTTATGAATGACAATGAATGTAGACAAAGTAGTCAAACAATTTATATAACCCAAAGTTTCTTTTTCTTTTAGTTACCAAAAAATTAATGTAGAAATATAGAACTAAGAAAAATCATAATTTTCGCATGTAATTCTAGAAAAATTAAATAAAGAAGTATGTGTAAGTTATAAATGATTTTTTTTTTTTGAAAGTTGTTGCCTAATGCATGTATATACGTATTTATGGTAGTTTCAGGGTTTTTGAACTGATAGAAACAATTATGCCATTAAACTATAAAGATAACCTAACAATAGAGGAGAAAAATATCAAAATTCTTGGAGCTTACCCATTTATAAACTATGAATTATCTTTTGATTTCACTCTAAAAACATGTAAGATTCTAGACAAAACTATGTAAGATATTTGATAACATATACATATTGGTAAAATAATGAAATTTTAGGTAAGAATATTACAAGAAAATAATTTAGTAATTCAAAAGAATGATTAGAATATGGGAAAATTTTATCCATAACGCTAAGTGTGAGCGGGAGTTTTCACTCGCACTCCCATATAGAATGATTCTTACGACTTCGACACTGTTAAATTCAGGGCCTTAGAGAACACGGGCCTAAATCCGGAGAAAATTGAGTCATCACCCGAATGGGCAGGAAAAAAGAAATGGGTGGATAACTCGATTCCTAAGGAATCTCCAACCCCCTAATAGGTTCGAAAAGGTAGGTACGCATGGAAAAAGTGGATGACCCAGTACCCCCAGAGTGCCCGGTTTATTAGAACCAACCTACTTTTCAGGTCTAAATATTATTAAATTTTTAAGTAATATAATATTATCCACACTACACACAATTTAAAAGAAATGAACATTTATCATTTTATTAATATAAACAAATAAAACAGGCACTCATTGAAGGATGGAAACGTGCCCGTACAATGTCTAATGTTCAATATATAAATAAAACCAAAATAGGGCACCCACCAATTGGTGGAAACATGTCCCTTTACATTTAATCCTCAAAAATAACATAAAAGAAACAAATTAAATAAATAAGACATCCACGAAGTGGAAACATGCCTTTTACAATTTTAGAATCAAAATAAACAAATAACCAAATAAATTAAATCATTTAAGTATGATAATTAAAATTAAATCATCCATATTGAACAAATTAAATTAAACTATCTATCATAAGTCAAATAAAATAAATCATACATTTATAAGAGTATATAATAAATTAAATAATCTAAACTATGGTTTAAAATATTAAATATATAACTAAGGATTTACATCTCGGAAATTGGGGTTTATAGATGCAAAATTAGGGTTTATAACCTAAAACTAGGATTTTAATTATCCATCCAGGATTTTATGATACCGTTAAGGGTTTGATTTGGAAAGTGTAGCTTTAGGTTGAAAATTAGGGTTTTAGTTTTATAAAGGGTTTTGTAAATTAGGGTTTTAAAAACTAACCTATTCAAATTAGGGTTTTGGATATACAAATTAAGATTAAAATATGCAGATTGAAGGTTAATATATAATTACAGGATTTTAGATCAAAATATGCAAACTAAGATTAAAGACATGAAAAGTTAGGATTTAAAATAAAGTTTAATCCTAAATCAGAGATGCAAAGCTAGGATTTAATATTGATTATTTGGGATTAGGATTCTAGAAACAGGCTACTGGAAATTAAATATAGAATAATTGCTTAGCATTGTTTGAATAAACTACTGGATGAAATAATTTTATTCAGAGAATGAAAGCAGTTACTGAATCAAATTTGAACTTTCGTTTGTTGGCTCCACCAAGTTAAGTGTGTTTGAATCAAGTCTTCTGTCTTGCTTACTGCCTAAGTCAATCTTCTTTTTTGGTTGGAACGAAGCAAGTTTGAGACTAATCACTGCCTCCTCAGTTGCTGTGTATTCGTTGTATTTTGGTATGCTTTTCTTTTTTTATTTGTTAATTATTCATCTTGCTAGATCATTAATCCAAAGTTCCTCTTTTTAATTGCCACGTTGCTCTCCCCTTTCTCCATCTTTTTTAATCATCTATTTATAGGGAAACAATCACTTAACCCTAAACCTAAGCTGCCGAATCCGAGTCTTAAATGAATTATATCTCGATTAGAAAATTAAATTGCCCAGTCAAAACTCTTTTAAAACTCGGATTAGTTAATTTGAGAGGCCAAAATTGACATGAGGCCAACCTCATATCAATTTGGGATGACTAAATCGATACGAGGCAAAGCTCATATCGATTTGGACATCTAAATCGATATGAGAAGCCTCATATCAATTTGGGATGCCTAAATCAATATGAGGCAATGCCCATATCGATTTTGGCTCTCCTAAATCGATATGAGCTGGCCTCATATCGATTTGGGTATGAGCCATGACTCACATTGATTTGAACCAACCTGACTCAAACTGATCCAAAATTATTAATTTTTTCAGGTACAACTTTTCACAATTTTAATATGGGATTTATAAAAATCGAACCAGTTTACTTTCAGCATTTTAAAATTAGGTTTAGTTCCCTTTATAATTATAACGGACAAAAATAAGCTTTTTAAATTTAAACTGGCCCAAATTTAAGGGTCTACAGCTTGCCCCCTGCTTGAGCATCTATGACTTTAGTAGAAGAGAGTAAAAAGCAACATGACTTTGAGTTGATTTTAGATAAGGATGGGTTCTAGACCCAAGGTTGGTTTGAGTTCTGGACTCAAAAATAATTTTGGGTTGTGGACCCGAGTTGGTTTGGGTTTTGGATCCGGATTGAGTTCTAGACTCAAAAATAATTTGGGTTTTGGACCTGAGTTGGTTTGGGTTCTGAACCCGGATTGAATTTGGATTCTCAACTCGAGACTGGATTTTTGGGTTCTCGACCAAATCTGAATTTGAGTTCTCGACCTGAGACTTAATTTTTTAAATATGAACTTTTTTTCATACATGAACCATTCATTTTTGCAAGTCCAAATGAACCCTACATCATGAATTCAACAACAACATCATACCCAGTTGGATCAAATTCAAAATCAGGAATTTTGACAGACAAAATGGTTGATCTGTTCAGGTGTCCTAATCTTGTTATCGAGATGCAACCAAAAGATGAAATGGCAATGCGGTAGTCCTTGCTTTTGAAATTTGATAACATATATATCTAAAAATAGTAGTTTATTAGGCATGAGAAAATATAAAACTAAAAAAAAGTGATACTGTAAAATAAAAGTATATGAGAGAAAATTACCAGCAATTATACGACCAAAAATAACTCTATATGTTATATACGCTAACATATGATCAATTTTCATCTTAAAAACACATGCAATTATATCTGGTCGATTAGCAGGTTTTTGGCTAGGGATCTTAGATAATGCTTTCAATATTTCAAGCCATTTAGGATTACATGTGAATGTTATAAATAGATCTAGATTACCATAATACCTACAAATTTGCCATTTTATCTTGACAATTTTGAATCATATATTTAGGACTACCAATATAAGTTGAAGGAAGAATATTACGATTACCTATAGCTTTAGCATCAGTATCTCCTCAAACTATAGCATCTGAACTCCTTTATAAATTTCTGAAAAAAATTATTTTGATTTTTCATTATAAAATCTAATCTATCTTCCTCAACTACAACATATGCATCAACAATGTACAGTTGAAATAATTTCCCCGTTCTAAATAAAGTTTTACCTTGACTGATTCTATTTTGAAGTTGAAATGAATGAAAACTTCTCATGGAAACTCTATTTCTAATAGGTTTCTTATCAGAGTAAGTTTGACTCCAAACTATATTAGGTCTGAACCCATCTTTTCCATATGGAAATAATACAAGATATTGTAAAAACATAAATGATGGATGTAATTTTAATAATCTTTGTAATTGACCACTTTGTTGTTCAATAATTATATCTCTTCCACAATCAAAATCACCTATATCACCAACTATTAAGCCACCAATATCATTAGAAGTAGGTAATTCATATTGTGAAATTTCTCCTTTTCTTTTACCTAACTAGTTTAAGTTTTAAAGACACTACTTGATCATAATGAAATATATCTCTCACAATTCTAAAAAGTTTAACTAATTGATTTGTATTATTCAACATATTAATTAACCCTTCAACTACATTAACATCAAATTGATTTTCACTATCTTCACTTTGAAATGCCATTAATCTATTTTGTACTTCATTTTCTATGTCATAAATATAAAATTATGCAAATTTCAAACTTTCACCTTCAAGGGGTAATAAAGATCTTATGAGATGATGTACTTGACCACTTATTTTAAAAACAGGAGGTCCAGAAGACGTATAAACATAATATACTTTTGCATCAAAAGATATAAATGCAAACATTGAATTATAACCCCTAATAGTTTCTCTAGATTTTTTACTTTTTGATCCCCCTTGATAATCAAGAAGATTATGAAGAAAAGGTGGGTTTTGTTTAACTAATGATAAATAAATCTTTTTGTCTTGACAATATAATATAAATTTTAACTTGCAGGAGCTTTTGAAACATTCTTCATACCAAAAAAGAGCACCACAATGCTGACAAATAAATGATTATTCTCTAAAATCTATATATGAATCATTATTTCCTACAATAATAGATGTAATTTAGCAAAGATTAAGTTAATAAAAATTGTTACATATATAAAATAAATTAATTAGTTAAATAAATTTATAAATATACCAATAAGAGAAGATTTTACTGATGAATGAGAAATATCATTAGTACATTGTATAGTTTCATCTATTGTTAGACATAACGGAACTAAATTTCTAAGATTTAAAGATGTCATTAACGATTCACAGGATGAATTTTAATTTTTTTTTTCATTATCATGATTAAATGAAAACTCATCTTGATTCAACATCGTAAAACATCTCCTTGATTTTTTCTTTGTTGAAATTTTTTCTTTGTTGAACTTAAGAAGCTGAATCTATGTTAGTTCAATTAAAACTTTGGAAGTTAAGGTGATCACTACAATTTTTGTTAACGTTATCATCAACAATTTGTTTCCCTTTTTCTAAAAATGTTACCTTTTGCTTCGTTTTTATTTCAAATAAGTATTTAATATTTAATGTTGACTATATGATAAAAAGTGCGCCCAAGTTTAGCATTGAGATAGGTAGTTTAGATACCAAAAATAAAGAATTAGATACAACATTACAATATAGAAATAACAAACATAGTGTAATAAACATATAAAATATGAATGGATGTAATTTAAAATTAATGTCTACAACATTAACAATATTAATCACTAAATATCAAAATAAAAAAAAGTCTTGGATACATGCATTTCTATTGGTCATGAATTTCATATTAAACCTATCTAAATTTATAATTTTTATCCATAAAAAGACCCTAGTGAAATCAAATATTCTTTATTTGAAATGTCATATGATTTCAGTTTAAAAATCTGAGAAACTTTTAGGGAACAAATAATCATGAAAATATCTATAATTGTTTTGAACCTTGCAAAACCCCTTATTGAAATCATGAGAAACCAAAGGAAATTCAAAAGTAGTAATAATCTAAATTCAATAACTACATTTGATTATGAAATCTATAATCACTACAAGAAAATGAACAATTAGCAACGGTCAAATCCATCGCTAAAATGTATGAATTTCATTGCTAATACCATTAGAGATGAATATGCTACGAAATTAAAAAAGATAACGAAATTTCTACTGTTGTTAAAAATTTAGCGACAGTAAAATATTTTCATCGCTATATTAACAATGGTATTAATGACATAATTTTTCTCTTTTCGTCATTAAATGAAGATTAAAAAAAGTAATTTGACAATAAAGTTTTAGATAGTATTTTGCATTGAACTTTAGTCGCTAAATTTAACGACACAATTATCATCTCTAACGCTCTCTACCCATTAGTTAAAGAAGATAAACTTTTAAAATTTGACGTCAACATTGCGACATATTTTATAACAAATGTTGGTGGCTAACTTTAACGATGAGTTTTCCCATCATTAAATTTGGTTATTTGATGCTAATGCACAGACACAATTTGTTCTCTTTCGCGACAGATAAGCTTGTCGCTAAAATTTTGTGACATCATCTCCTTCGCTAATTTCACCGCAAATTTGTGACATTTGAAAGTTGGTCGTTGTATTGTAAAACTTATAATGTTGATCTAGCGACTTCCATCACTAATTATAAAGTGTGTTTTTTTATTGCTTTGTTATATTTTTCAACAATTCTATTATTTATTTCATTACTGAAGTACATGTTATATTTTTCACAACATACATTTCCAATGTATATTTCAAAATATGTTTAAAATAACTCATAAACATATTCAAATATACATCTCCAATGTATATTCCAAACTATCAAAAAATTATTTTAAAAAATCCATCATAGAGTTCACCTTTCAAATCACAAAAGATAACACAAAAAACATCCACCAAATCTATCACAATGATCATAGCCATGTATATGATCACAAAAAACATGGTAAAATGATACTAGAAATCCAAAAACTAACAATATAACTCATTATTCTCACTCATTAATATGTGTGTCGGGATTGAAACTAGAAGAGCTGTTTGTGGGTTTGGTGTTTACTGTTGTTGCCCTTGTTGGAGTAGTGCTAATTGGCGAGTGAATACTGCTTTCACCACATGAATTTGGCCCCTTATTTCCTCTTGCATTTGTGTTTGCATCTGCTCTAAATTTTGGTCAAACTGAGTCTGCAACTCTTGTCTGATTCATCAATTTTTTTATGAATTATGGTTGGATGATGAACTCTTAGCGAATGATTTGCTAGACCTATAATAAACAGAACATTATGAACCTAATCCATAAACTCAGCCTTTTAAGATCCACCAATAGCGTTAAGGAAGAGGTGTGACTCTCTATGCTCTCACTACTCTAGGACAACTACTCTCATAAGGAAACCAACAGGTCCTATAAGTAAAATTACAAATCCAATAATGCAAGTTGACAAATATATTAACCCAAAATTGATAAATCAATATAAACTTAGAAATAATTCAATGCAAATTTACAATTAATTATGATAAAAACTTAATTTAAATATGAATCATAAACGATTAAAAAACTTACATTCACAAAAGTCTGACTATCCTGATTACATGTGTGAGTATGCAGAAAAAGCTCTTATGGGGTTGGCTTTGATCCTTTCTTTAATGCCTAAAAACAACATATATATAATTAGTTATAAAAATTTTGCATAACAAATAACAAATTAATAATTTAAATATGAAAGTTCTTTTTATGAATAAAAAATCTCAGGTCATCAGGATCACTCCTCCTTTTCTTTGATCCCTGTCGGGATATAAAAACAACTTCTAGTATGTTCCAAATACTCAATCTAGTGCTTCCAAGTAGCTTCTGTAAAATAAGATGGTCACTTCCTTTTACTCTTCAATGTGTTCACCAAGTCTACATTTCTCTTTGCAGATTTCCTCTTATCTTCATCCCTATTAGCCTAGAAATAATGTTCCTACATTTATGGTTTATTAATACTCTACATAAATGTAGGAACATTATTTCTAGGCTAATAGGGATGAAGATAAGAGGAGGAAATATGCAAAGAGAAATGTAGAGTATTAATAAACCATATAATAATATTCCTTTAAAGAAAATAAAAAATAAAAAATTATGATTACCTTGAATTCCTCCTAATAAAATTTCTTTATCTTATTAGTAATGGCTGCCCACCTGGTTCCATCAAAATTTATGCGCTGATAAAATGTTCCCATGATTCTACGTATAGCAAAATCAGAAAGGTCTAACTTGCACATTTAAAATTTTATATAAATATAACTTAATAAGTACTTATAATGCCAGACATACAAAAAAAAAACTATGAAAAACATAAGAATAAACTTACACATTGTCCTAAAATGTAATTAGTTTGCGACTGTCGTCATCAGTAGAAGCAATTGATTCCACTATGTTAAGTGTATCCTGGTCTGGTGGAAGAGGCAAAGAAATAGGAATGTTTAAAGAAGATGGAGGCTGTGAGCTAGATGTCCCACCCGCAGTCTATGGTGTGGATGGGCCATTAGAAGAAATATATAATCCTCATACCATCTATAATTAAATTTTAAAGCTTTTATAATCCTCTTACATCAATATATTGGAAAAATAAAATAAAACAAATAAAGTCACTATAATCACTTTCATATTGAGTACTTTCTACATCAATTTCTTCTTCTGTTTCAATATTCAATTCTTCTTCATCTAATTCTACATTTTCCTCATTTTCATTTATCTCTGATTCAATCAAAATATCGTTTGGATCATTTAATTGTCCAGGACCTTCAACCAAATCACTCGTGTGGATTTCATGCTCAAACAATTCATCTTCTTGAAATGTTGATTGAGATTCATTTGCATTTTGAACTAATTCTAGCATATCTATAATGGCCCTAGCCCTAACCTTACAAACTGCAAACCAATCAACTTTATCCCACTTCAAACTAGGATATGGAAAATATGTAATTTTTGTAGCTTGTATAGCAAGGATGAATGGTTCATACTTGTTAAATTTTCTTCTTTAGTTGACATCTACTAAATTATACTACTTATGAATTTTTGTGCCTGAGTTCAGAGTTGGATTGAATCAGTCACACTTAAATACCACCACTCTCTTATGGAAAGTGTAGGATTCACTACTATCAGGATTTCATTCAACCAACCATAATAATCATCATCATCCTTTGGGTAATTTGAACCCTTTATGCACACTCCAAAATTAATCGTTGCACTATCTGAGTTATATAATTCGTGTGAAATTTAAATCCACTAACAAACTATACAATGATTTCACAGTTCTTAATGGACTTTGTGCAACATCCCTAATAATCTTGTTAGGAATATTATTTCTTATGCCTACATAACAAATACAAGTCAAATAATTTTAATTACCTTTGTGTTGTACATAAGACAATTTTACCTAAATAATAAATACTTACACAATTCATAAACCAAGAGGAGAAATTTTTTTTGAGATTATTATCAACATTGGCAAGGGCTAATATTAGGATGTGCATTTTGCAATTCCTTAACATATATGCTTAACAAGAAAACATTGCAAAATAAGAAGAAAAAAATTTTATTGAATAATTCATAAATTGTTACTCTAAATTATCTTACTTCACATAGGGTTGAATCTCTTGATAATTTAGTAGACTATAAGTGTGTACAAATAATTCACATAGCTTGATACTATACTTCTGTCAAATATCACATCTTTGCACGACCATATGGTCGACCAGGGTAAGTAAAGATAGATATATTTCCTTCAACATCATCATCACACCCACCATCATCATTTCGAGGCACTCTTCGCTCCCTTGTATTAACATGTGGCTCAAAGTAATGGGAGCAAAATGTTGAGGATTCCTCTACTATGTATGTATTGCATATAGAGCTTTCAACTCTTACTTTATTCTTAATACGTAATTTTAAATGTCGAAGGTATTTGTTCAATGTATATCATTTGTGTAATTAGTATAAATTATATTTTTCTTTATATGATAAATTATTAGAAATTGTAAAAATAGTGCAACTTTTTTAACTTTCAAATGGATACATCCATCTGTATTGAACTAGACTAGCCAATCGTGCTTTGTATGGCAAGTGGACTAGAAGATGTTCCATGGAATAAAAAAAAAAACTAGGAGCAAAGATTATCTCTAATTTACAAATAATAATTGGAATTTCTGATTTCAAACTCACCATGTCATGCATGTTCAATTTTATAGTTGTAAGTTCTTTGAAAAAAAATACTCAATTTAATTAAAGCTTGCCATGCATTATTCGGAAGCATCTCTCAAAATGCAATGGGATGCAACCGTTGCATGAATACATGGCAATCGTGACTTTTCATTCAAAATAATTTATATTTTCGTATATCAACACACCAGCCCATGTTTGACACATATCCATCTGGAAATTTGACATTCCTCAACCATTTACAAATAACTTTTTTCACTTGTTTATCCAAAGTGTAACAAGCTTTGGGATATTTTTCAGTGTCCAAATTCTTCTCTAATTCCTTAAGATGATAAAAAAAAATTTAAATCCTCCCTTGATTTTGCAGTACCTTTGTTTTCCCCTCTATATTTATCACAGTATTAAAAACATTTTCAAAAACATTCTTCTCAATATGCATTACATTTAAATTGTATCAAATGAGGAGGGAACTCCAATATGGCAAATCCTAGAAGAAGCTATGTTTTTTCCAACCAATTATTCGACATATTGGAGCATTTATAGTTTGAGCATCTAACTCTGTTACTTTCATCAAACTGAAAATCATTTATATCTTGTAAAAGCTTATCACCGGACCTTATCAGAGGAGGGGGAGACTGTTCAACTACATTCTTCTTTAACCAATTTTTATTATGTCTAAAGGGGTGATTATCTAGGAGGATTTTTTCTATGGTTATAAAACCAAGATGTCTTCCCACTACTTGGAAGATAAAAAGCTTGTGAATCTTCCATGCAATACGAGCAAGCTAGTTTCCCTGCAGTATTCCAACCTGACAACATTGCATAAGCAGGAAAATTGCTAATTGTCCATAGTAGTGCAACTCGCATTTGGAAATTTTATTTCCTAGAAATATCATATGTCTCTACACCAACGTCCCATAATAGTTGCAACTCCTGAAATAATGGTTGTAGATAAATATCTAAGTTTTGTTTAGGATTTTGTGGTCTGGAAACAATCACAATTAGGAATATATATTGTGGTTTCATAAACATATATTGTGGTAGATTATATAGGGTAATTATTACTAGTCAACATGAATGCTGCTTTCCAGATTGACCAAAAGGTTGAAATCCATCAGTGCATAGCCCTAACCTAACATTTTGACTCTCAAATGCAAACAATGGATGAGATCAATTGAAATGTTTCCATGCTTCTGAATCAGATGGATTACACATACCATCATTTTCTTTTAAGTGCTCATTGTGCCATCTCATATGTTCATTAGTGACCTTAGATGCATACAATCGTTGCAGCCTTGGAATTAAAGGAAAATAATACACCTTCTTGAATAGAATTTTTTTCTTATGTGATTCAATATTTGTTTGTTCTTTATATCTTTGATAACCACAAATTTTGTATGTTGTTAATTTATTTTCTCCACCCAATACAACATACAACCCCAATTATAACAATTAATCTCTTCAATAGGGAGACCTAGTGCTCGTACTAGTTTCTTTGTACTATAAAAACATTTACCATTTTGCTATCATCTGGAACAACCTCTTTTATTGGTCTAATAATTCCATCATATGTTCTTTCAAAAAAAAAATGACTTTCTGACTTTAAATACAACAAATGAATAACAACTGATAAGACATAATATTATTCGTAACCTAGCCACAATTCAGTATCAACAACATCTAACATATCATAAAATTTTTATGCTTCAAGGTTTGGATTTTCTTCTTGATGACCAACATCAAATGCCCTTCCACCAGTATCCATAACCATTTCATGGTATGTATTGTTGAATATAGCCATTACTGGTGGTGATCTATCAACTGATTCACGAATGTTACTTCTATAGGTATAAGGCTCTCCATGCCTATTCCACTCATAATAATCTGCAACAAATTCATTTTTCAACAATTGTAGATGGACATCATTTTTCCCTAGAAACTTCCTATTTTGACACTTTCTACAAGGACACCTAATTTTATCCTTATCCATAAACATAGGTTAACTACTAGCAAAGTCAATGAATGTTTGTACACTAGCAGCGTTTTCTATTCTAATGAGTCCATCTTAATCAAGCATATCCACACTGTTGAATTATTCATTCTTCCGAAATTGAAATCCTAATAACTTAAAATTAAATATTTTTTTATTGTTTAAGAAAACTAAATGGACACTAAGGTGAATTTATTTGTACATTCTATAGAAGAATTTAAGGACTGTACATGTTTTGCTATATTGAGCATGGGATATGAAGCATAAGTTACAATCCACTTTAAATCATTTCAAATATAAAAAATTTAATATAATTATATTAATAAAAGATGCGTTGGACAAACAAATTTGCAAACTGATATAATATTTTATGTTATTCTTGATTGCTTTAATCAAATTTAGTTCCTTTGTTTTTTTTCCTTTTCTAAATTTGTAAATCTTTTTTCAACTTGCAGCAATTATTAATGATTCTAGTTATCTATTCCATTTTGTTTTTTTTTTTTGAAATTGCTTTTTTATATTTCTTCTTCATTTCTTTATTTTGGTTAGTTGTATTATAACACTTCATATAATTTACTTATGGTTAAATCAATCAAACTATTCATTAGGAATAAAAATTTCATTCTTATTAAAATACTCAAGTTTTAATTATAATCGAATTGAATAATTAAATTCTAGTATTATACTACTCAATTAATTTAAATTTTGCGATTGCATATAATTTTCAATATATTGTATACTATATATCATAAATTATTAATTTGAATTTAAATTAAAGTTCAAGGTCTAAAAGGATATCTTAATTTCCTCATACATTTATTAAAATAGTTTATTATTTTAATTTTGAAATCAATGTGTTCCTCATACATTTATTAGAAAAAGTTTATTATTTTAAAAAGTTTCTTGAACCACAAAAAAAATCAGCTTCTTAATTATAAATTTTCATGTACTTTAAATTTGGAGAGGTAGAAAGGCTGCTGCCTTGTATAATAAATGACATAGTCTAGCAATCATCAAGAAGATAACTAAGCATTAAGATTAGTCAAATTAATATTATTAGGAACAAGGGTATGTAGCTAGCTAGGATTGCCCAATTGCTTCAAGATGTAATCGATCCCACATTGCTTAAGCACAAAGTAATTAATTATTAGTATGAGATTTTTTTTCTTACTAGTTTCTCTTAACATTTATCAAACAATCCATGACTAAATCTCTCATTCTCTTCATAATTTATATAATGTTAAATGAGTATATTTTATGATTGATAAATTTAAATTTCAAAAATTCATTTCAATTTAAATTTACATTTATTGTTTAATTTTTTTTTCTTTTTTGTTATATCATATGAGCTATATATTACATGCTAAAATAAGAATGATAGTGAAATGGATAAAAAAAATTCATCAACATACAAAAATTAATTCATATCTTAATTAGATCTTTAATTATAATTCCCCATAACAGTTATCAAAACTACATATATATTATTATAAGCATACATATTATATCTAAAATACATGTATATAGTAGTGCTATAACTTAATATCTAAGTTGTTAAAATATTATAATTAAGCGCGTGACAATAATATATATATATATATATATTTATATAATTCCTATAAATTAAGAAAGGGAATCAATTAATTATTATTTTTCCATGGAATGCATTTAAGCTTTGGACAAAATGACTCCCAAGAGCTTCTACATTCACCATTTTCACAATCACAACCTACTTATAAAAAAATTACTATTTAAATTAATTATGTTCTTATATTAAATATTTGAATTTGTTTATTCAAAACAATAACTTGGGATTTATTGATTTGAATGAAAAGATTATTTGAGGTTCATTTCCCATACTATAGCAAAACATATGCAGTCATTTACAAATTAAATATATGAGTAGGGTGTATTATCAATTCATGTATAATATCAATTAAAAGCATACCCACAATAAAAAATAAAAACACATCGCCATGCTCCACAATATGCGGTCATTACAAATCTAATTTGAAGGCCCAAAGCCTTCCAAGCCCATCCACCTTCTTAGATCCACAATAGAGATTTAGGGTAAAAGAAAATGAACCTGGTAAGCTAATCCATTTTCATAGCAACATAATTATTTACAATTATTTAGAATGCATCACAGCGTATGAAAGATTCTATGCCAAACAAGCTAATACTAAATAGTTGTTCTAAATTGGTTTTATAACATAACTTCTAACTATTATTTTAATTATAACATATTACAATTAAAATAAAAAAAATTGGCCTTTCAATATGCAAACAAACAGTAATGCAGCAGCAGCTCCAACAAGACCTGAACGTGCAATTATCGTAATTAAAATTTATTTTGAATCCTATTTAGTTAAATAATACAATCGTTATAGAAAGCATAAATACCTAATAATTTGGATTTACTTCAATATAGTAATGCATTATAGTAAAAAAAATACATATTAATTTCAATTGTTTAATAATGATGAATTTAAATAGTTGAAAAATATTTATTTGATTAATGATCTCCTAGAATTGAAATTTAAGCTCTTATTATATAAGAAATCATAAAAATATTCAACATTTAATGCTATTACTTTGACTAGGCACACAATCTGATAATAGAGAATAGCATGGTCACAAAGATTAATATGGAAAACTGAAAAAAGAAAAAATGAATTCAAGGACTTTCAACAAATAGGTTGTGTGCAAGAGAAGATGAGCTAAGAATTACATCCTGCCTTTGAAAAAGAGAATTCTCAACAAACTAACAATAAAGCATGGAGCCACCACTCAAATATCTGACCATAAATTGCTGCTAACATTTATTTGAATAATTCAAAGATAATGCCAATTAATCAAAAGTAAAAGAGTAGTCATATGATCTAACTATCAAAAACCAGGAAACCATGCAAAAAACAAGACTATGTTTCAATAGAAAAGATAGTAGTCATATGATCTAACTATGATTTCCAACTACTACTTTATGTCTACCTAGGACTACATGTGGGACCAGTAATATTTGATTCAATATTATTTGATTTCATCTCTCTCCCGCTTTTTTTTCTATCTCTTCAAGAATCAATAACTTCTCTTTGTCTCTTTCTCTTTTGATATCTCTTCATCGAGAATCAAAAATAACCAAAAAAAAGAAAAGAAAAAACAAACAAAGAAATAAATTAAAATATAAAAATTATATAATTATCAATTTTAACGAATAAAGCAAACAACTAAAAGAAAAACAAAGTCTTTTTAACATGCAGCTTTTTATTGTTAATGAAGATCCCAATTACAGTTGAGTCACGAGGTCGCTAGTTTGGCAATTTCTCTCTTCATCTTATTTGTTTTTACAATTTCTACCCATCAATTGTCAACTGTGATTTTAACATTTTATAGCTTCCCTTTGGAGCCATTCAAGTTCGACCTTTGATGATTAAAGTTGAACCAGATTCAGAGCTCAAAGCTTGCTCAAAAAATTCATTGGAGATTGTTGGAACAAGGTAAATGTTATTGAACTTGGATTTGTTTTTATGCTACTTCAATATTTCCTGTTCTCTGCAATTGCTGTAAAGTAAATTGCGAATCCTTTATGCCTCTTGGGTTAATTGTTCCTATTCTAATGCACCAAATGTTTGTCACAACTAATCGATGAAGTGCTATTATTGTGGTATCATAAGTTTGGATATATATTATTTTGCAATTACATTTGAGAAGGAAGCTACTTAAGAGTTGAGATTTCATGGAAGTATCATGATATTTTGGCTGGCTTACCTATGATGAATCTGTTTCTAAATTTCTAACTAACTGAATTCATGAAGAGAAACATCCAATAATCGATTTGTTTCTTAAGTTTCTCTATGGCTTATAGGACATTTCTGCCTTTTCATTTTTCCAGCAGTCGGCCAAAGAGAGCAAATCTTTCAAGGAAACTAATGATTTAGAAAATACAGATTTAACATCCCAATGTTGCCAAAAATTCATCAACTCAAGCTAATTTAGGTTAACAAATGAAACCCATTAACCATTAGCTCCCAATTAAACTCTATCAACTAAAACATCAACAAACAAACTAAAAAACACAAAACCATAATTAGAGCAAAATTGAACCCTGTAGATTTCAAAAGATGGTTCTTGTAAATTTTAAAAACCTAACTTAGTTTAAGAAAAAATACAAACCAAAAAAATCAGCAATCATATTAAACACCCATTTATATATATATATCAAATTCTTTCTTAGTCTTAAATGAAAATTAACAAAAGACTCTAAGAAATATTCTTTTAATGATGAATAAGGAACACTCATTAGTTGTAGAAACAAATCGGTAGAGAATAAGGAAATATCAACTAATTTAAAGAACAAACATTGAAAATCAAACTACAATTCTAAAGAACAAGGAAAGAGAAATTATAATAGAGAAAGAGAGACTCACCAAGAGATTGGCTGCTCACTGTTTCTCTTTTGTAGTGTTATGACCGGTTGTTCTTGATGACAGTGGTGGTAAGAAACTGACGAAGTCGACAGAGAAGAGAAAAGAGGAGTGGAGAGGCAGAAGAGAAAAGAAAGAGGAGATGCAGAAGAGAAAAGAGAGAGGGGCAGAGAAATAGAGGTGGCACAAAATAACAGAGAGGCAATATAGAGAAATGGGGTTAGGGATTTAGACTAATATACTGAACATTTAGCAAAGAAAATAAATCCGTCGCTGAAACAAAAAACCTGTCACTAAATCTGTAAAGAAAATAGTTATTTACTTTAGCAAAGTTAATATTAACCCTCAATAATTGTGAGGGTCTTCCAGAAAAACCGTTGCTAAATTTGCGACCATTGAAAATATCACTTTGGCTTGGTAAATTTGCGATAGATCCCATTGCAAAATTAAAGACGGAAATAATAACACTGTCGCAAAATTAGTGACGAAGTAAAGGTGGTTGCTATTTGCATTAGGTATAAATCTATCTTCGCTGGATGAAAAAATATTTATATGTATGTTTTAGTGACGGACTAAGAACTGTCATTAAATTTATAACATAATGTTTCATCGTAATTTGTCGCTAAATTTTTTCTTTTAGTGCCTAATAATGGCATTATTTGTTGCGATGAAAATTTATGATGGCTGGAAAAAAAATTCATTGCTAAATCAAGCGCGAAACAATTGTTGCCGCTAAATTAGCAGCAAAATCTTTATTCCATTGCTAAAAAACAAAAAGTTAATGAAATGTATCATTTTTGCCACTACTGTGGCAAAATCCATCCAAATTTGCTACATTTTTCTGTCCGTCACAAATTGGCCATTTTCTTGTAGTGAATTCTCAGCAACTAAATTAGAGTATCCTTATGTATCAAAGTCTAAGCAGTGCATTTATTGCTACTCAATTCTTACCAGGACATAACAATAAGAAGTTGCAGCTCTATTTGAAATTGTAGAAGAAGATTAGAATGAGTGGGAAAAGTCTGAAAAAAAGCAGTGAATTGCAAAGAAATATCTCAAATTTGATTTTGTTGAAGGGTCTTTGAATTCAGCCATTGATTATTGAGGTAGCAGAGAAAATTTTCATTTATATTGAGATTAGAACACTTGATAATAGAGTATGAATCAAAACTACTACTATTATGTAGTTTATTGAGTATTAGCTGTGAATTGCAAAGAAATATCTCAAATTTGTGTATGTTGAAGGGTTTTTGAATTTAGCCATCGATTATTGAAGTAGTAGAGAAAATTTTCATTTCCATTGAGATTAGAACACTTAATAATAGAGTATGCATCACTCCTACTACTATTGTGTAGTTTATTGAGTATTAACCGTGAACTACTATTTTAATGCCTTAATTTCATTATTATGGTGTATTTGATGCTCTATTAATTAACCCACGCTTTGGCTATAATGTAACATGTGGTTGGAAAATTATTTTTTTAAAACCTTTTAAAAGATAAAAGGTTGAACCTTTTAATTGAGCAATTATGGAAATTAATAATAAAATATCATGATCAGTTCAAATTCAAAACAAAGTAGCTAAATGTAAATTGATCTACTTTGCCTTTATGCATTTCATTAGTTTGCAAACTTTTTTGCTATTGATTTGTTATGCAGCACTATCAACTGCGATAAAGAGTATTATGGCAATTGATACTATTTAAACGGCTTTTTGTGCAATAGAACAAAGATATACTACTTTCTTGTCTGAGTTATGGACTACTTATCCCCAATAATTTTTCATTTCTCAATTTTCACCGATTGTAGACTCTTAAACCCAATTCTCTTTTTTTTTTTTTTTTTCTTTTCTTACTTTCTTTCTTTTGAGTTAAGATTTATGCTCTTTCAAAATAAATTTTAGCTATGAATCTGCTAAAGTTTTTAGTTGTCTTTCTAATTGTTTTGGGTTTAATAATTAATTAGTTGTCTTTTGAATTGTTTAATAATTATTTAGTTTTCTTTTGTTTCAATAACATGATTATTTTCAATTATTTTAAAGATAATTAAATTAATGTTATCATTTAAAACTTAAAATAAAATATTTAAAAAAATTTAAAAAAATTTGAAAAGTAATTATTCACAGAGTTAATTTCCAAAGTCCATTAAAAGTTGAAATAAAAACAAAAACATTTGAAGCCCCTCTTATTAAAACACTATTTTATAGAGAAATTTTGTGTATATGATAATAATAATAATAACAATAACAATAATGATAATGATAATAATAATAGCTTATCAATTAAAACGAAAAATAAAATTCTTCAAGGCACAAAATATTAAGAAAATAAATTAAAAATAAAATAAATCAATTAAGGCAAAAATATAAATATAATGCTTGAAATTAATATTACAATGAAATGATTAGGTAAAAAAGAAGAAGATAAAAAAATATAGCTAAAATTGTAGCACCCATAGTCTCATTAGAAATAATTAAATAACGTATGTGGAGAGCAATTCAAGTGTTGGGAGAGGTGTATGTATAATATATACCCAATGTATATTATATACCCAATATATATACAAGATATACATAGAATATATGGTATATACTTAATATATGCCTAATATAAATATTTTCATAAAAGACAGAAAAAGTCAAAAGTTAAAAGTCAAAATAAAAGTTAAACAAATAAAATAAAATAATGAAATAATTCAAAATTAAAATAATTTTTTACGGAAGATGATAAATATTGGATATTAATTATTAATTAATTAATTATTATATATTATATATATGTGTGTGTGTGTGTGTGATTAAGAAAAGAAGTTAGAAAATAAGAAACCACTTTAGTCTTCATCTTCTTCTTCCTCCATCAAGGTTGGTTGATTTTTATGGTGGCTTGAGAGGGGTATTTGGTTCTTCCAAATACTTAAAATTTCATCAAGTTTTAAAGGATTAAGGATATTTTGAAAGATTATCAAGTAATAGGTAAGGATTCTTTGGATTTGTCTAGTTTTTCTTTGAATATTTGATTATGTGAAAATGTGATTTTTGATGGAGGTTTATTTAATTGCTAGAATAATTTTTTATGATGTTATTTTTGTTATGAAAGTGATGATTTTTTGGTTGAAAGTTAAATATGAGTAGGTTTTAGGAAAGTTAGGGTTTATAGATTTGATATGTGGAATTTGAGTTTTCGAAGGGGATTTCAATTATTATTAAAATGGTTTGTAATGATGTTATTTTGATGTATAAGTGAAGATTTTATGGTTAGATAATTGAAATTAAAGGGTTTGATGGAAGTTTGATTGAAGTAATAAGGGTAATTAGGGTTTTAATAGGGTTTTTGGTTAGAATGGTTGTAATTGAAATTTAATTGATTAAAATGTTATAATTGGATTCTAATATTATATTTAGACTTGTAATTTGGTTTAGGATTGAGTAAAGTGAATTTGTGAATCAAAGTGAAGAAGGGCAATTGTAAAGTGAAGGTTGGAAGGTGATTAGGGCTTGGATTTTGGCAAATTTAGAGGTTAGTATATACTTTGATAATTATTGTTTCAATTGCATTACTTTTGGCATGACACATTGAATTGATGAGTAAGTCATTTTACTTGAACTTTGGTTTTCATGTGTGAAAATGCACTTTTTTGAGTAAAAATGTATGAATTGCATAATGTGTGATAGGTTGAGCTATTATACAATGGCTAATAGCATTGTTGTGCATTATTTTATGAAAAAGTGAAAAATGTTTAACATATGAGGAAAATGGGGGTCACATTGTAAATGTAACTAAGATTATGAGTATTGTGAATGAATTGTGCTGAGGATTTGGAAATTATACATTAATATGGAAAAAAGATATGGAATTAGATAAAATGTAATAAGTGTATGTTTAGTATGTTTGTTTGCCTTATATAGTATCTTGCTCCAAAAAATTGTGTTTAGTGTTATCAGATTGGCATATCAGTGATATGAGATGAGATATTATTTGCCTTTGAGGGTAGACATAGTGATGCCACTTATGATAATTTTTTTATTTGCCTTCGGGGCTAGACACATTGGTGTCCACAGGGGATGCACCTTTGGGTGGTTTAACATGACACTTAGGTCCTCAATGTTATGATAAACTAAAACAATATCTCTGAAACTTGAACACCGTGTATGATTACTTGGGCCCAGTGCATGTGATTGTGATACCTGAAGGATTTATAAAAATGATGCATGTATTAATACATAATACATTTCATGTTTGAAAGGAACGCATATAACATTGTTTTAAAATTACTTTTTTTTTATCAAAGTATATACCATAGATTTGTTCTTCGTGCGGTGATGGAGTAGAGGTAGAGAGTCATGCTAGACCTAGTCAGGTCTGGGTTAGTGGGCTAGTATTAGAAGTTAAAGTTTTGCCATAAGACAAAAGCTTGCTTGCACATCATGTAAACTTTTGTTTTTTGTGAACACCTTATTTTCATATAATATGTTAGTATATGTCAATGATGTACATTTATGGTTTGGTTAAGAAATGTGAAGTATTTGAAATTTATATATATATATATATATATATTAAAAAAAAGGTTCAAATCCCCAGAAAATACATTTTGTGGGGGTTCGAACCCGCGACCTTCCCCTAGTGGGTTGGGTCGCTAGCCCGCTGGACTAACCCCAACGGGTTAAATTTATATATATATATATATATAGGTGTGTATGTATACATTAAAATTTGTGATGTGGATGTTTTTAGAGAAATGTTACAGATTTGGATAAATGTATGTGTTTGGAAATGCATTTCTTGCAGGTTATGTATTTTGTGGTTTTTGGGAACATCCAATTTATAAATAAAAATCTGGCAAATTTTTTTCAGATATTTTTTTATAAATTTGTATTTTTAACATTTAATTATTAATGTATATATCATAATTTACATGTTAAATTATCTTTTAAAGAATAATATATTTTATTAAAATTGTATGAAAAATTTTCTAAGAATAAAGATGGTGACATTCTTATATTTTGTATACATATTTTACATATATTAAGTATATGTATTATACATATATAGGATATAAGGATATTACAAGAATAATCATGATTTTCTATTGATCAATAACCTACAACTTAAGACAAATGTATAATACTATTTGTTAAGTATAGCAATACACAAATTATTTTTTCATTTAAAATAATATAAATCATTATAAATTATTTGCTTTTATGCACATTTATATTTCAACTAGATTTATTTTGGTTAAGTCTAGTGTAATTTAATGAATTTTTTTACTTTTTCTATTTGTCTTCTATAAAGAAGTAATCATACTTAACCTTTTCTCTAAGTATTGGTTTTATTTTTATTACATAGACCTAGTTTGCCAAATTTGAAATGGCTCTATTAGTCAAAACATATCTTTCTCCCCAGGTTATGAGGCTAGATCTAGTCTTGAGATGATTAGCTTAACCAAGCTTAGCTCCAATTTGTAGCAACCCACCAATTTAAAAGTAAAAACAAACCCATCTCTGAGTTTGCACAAAAACACAAATCAAAACTATTAAAATTCAGGCAAAACAAATAATCAATTATACATATAAAAAAGCATAAAAAAGAAACATGAAATCAAGCATTAACTCACCAATTTTGCATTGATGTTCTTGTATTGTTTGTTTTCTTTCAGTCAACTTCTGATCACTTCTAATAACTAGCTGAAAAAGCCACAAATCAAACATCTCAAACAATAAGCACTATCAATACATACAAACATAAATCTAAACAAAGAGTTGCATATATTAATTAAGAGACTGAAATCCTTTTTCTCAAAATATCAACAATTCTACATAATATATTAACTGAAAAATAAAAAAAATAATTTAAAACTTACTCACTGGCTATAAACCACATTCTTACTTCACCTAGTAAAGATATAACAATTCGCAACTGGAAAAAAAATCAATTAAATAATATTCACAAAAAAGCACATGAAAAAAAGGAAAAGATAGAAAAAAAAAAGGAGAGAAAATAAAAACTACCTGCAAAAGTAATTTCTCTGGAGCAACTATAATAGGATATGCTAGAAGGCCAAACATCTGCGTATATATGGTAGTGATAATTGGAAAGCATACAACTGACCTATTTAAGAATTAAAAAATTATATATTATAAAATTCAAATCCATATATAGACAAAAAATTATTAATTATAGGAACAAAAATAAAGCTCGTTTATCAAAAAAAAGAAAAAAACAATCTATATAACCATCAAGGATTTTGAAAAGTTGCCTATCTAAGATTATCTATTTAGTATAATCTATCATTTAAGGATTAAAAAATTATATTTCATAAAAAACCAAACCCACATATGAACAAAAGAAATTAATAATCAAGGCAAAAATAATAATTAAAAAAACTATGCCAATTAAAACCAAAAACTCATCAAACACATAAATAAACAATCTATTTAACTATAAAGAATCTGCAATGCATCATGTTCAGATTTATAACTAAATATATGTCATTTGCAATGGAAACTAAAACCCCAAGAAATTTTTTTTATAACAATTAAAATCCAAAACTCATCAAAGACAATTCATATAAATACAAGTAATTTACAATGTATATTCAGATTTATGATCAGGATATATATATAATGATTTGCATTGCATATCTACATATGTTTATATTTACCTTCTTATCATCAAGAGTGAGCTTTATTACCATAATCTCCTTTTCATTTATGATCTTTGTTAAATTTCCATTAACCACACAATTATTTTTCATTGTGCAACCAAAGAAAGAAAATTTAAAATACAAAGAGAGAGAATACATAAAGAAGAATTGGAAAGAAAAGAAGAAAATGTTTCAAAATTTTCTAGAGAATACAAAGAGAGAAATTGAAGAAAAAAAAAGAAAAATTTTATTCAAAACTTTTTCTTTGTTTAAAGGGAAAAATAAGTCGAAAGTTGTTTCATGGAAATAAAAAAGGTAAAGATGGAAAGTTGTTTAAAAAATTAGATGCAGTTGTTAATTACTCCATTAAACAAATAAATTATTTGAGAGTAATATTTCAAATTATTTAAATCTATGTGCATGAACAAATTATTATTATTATATATATTAATTTAATATTAAATGATATTAATTGATGGTCACAGATGTAAGACCATATTAGTTATTGTTATCATTTCTCTAGTAACTTAATCCATTAAACAAATAAATTTTCTGAGTGTAATATTTTAAATTTTTTAAATTTATGTGCATGAACAAATTATTTATATATATTAATTTAATTTTAAATGACATTAATCGATGGTCATAGATGTAAGGTCATAATAATTATTGTTATCATTTCTCGGATAACGTAATCATCAGCACAGGCCACAAAGTACACAATCAAACGAAAGTATGACCTCTAAAGAAATAAAGGCAAAATTATAAAAAAAAAAAAAAAAAAAAAGCATAGCTATTGTGGAAATTTACTGCCATAAGGAATAGTTCCTCGCTGCGGTTTTAGTATAGCATATAATATAATATGTTGTCAGTATATCTTAAATGAAAAATGAACCAGCCCTTAATTTACTCTATTTTTAGCCTTCTACTTTATATTTTATTTATATTTACAGCTTAAAAAATCACATACAACCACAAAAAAATAAAATAAAATATAGACACCATTGATATAATCAATTAAATAGTTTTAATATTTTCTAATTTAACAAAAAATAAAATAGAAAGAACTAAAACTACAAACACCAAAAAATAAAACTTATACATACATTAATGATTAAATAAATAATTTTAGTACTTTCTTATTCAACAAAAAATAAAATAAAAATTACTAAAACTATTTGACTTCCAATTAATATTATATGGAAGGAAAAATTTGGGAGACATCATTCAGAAACTTAATCCATTATAAGTGATTTGCAGAATATAGTCAACAAACATGCAATGAAAAAAATAGAAAATAATCAATTTAACAAAACAACAAAATAAGTCACCCGCAGGCAACAGCTCAAGGCTTCAAGCTGCTACCTACACTCAAAACCATTACAATTTACAAATAAGAATCTTCACTTAACAAATTAAAACCTCTACACAAAATTTCAATAACATTATCTCAATCAACACATTCTCTGAACCTCAATTCCAACCATTAACCTAACAAAAAAAATTTTAAAAATTGTATTAATCTAGCAAAATTATCATATTTACTCGCATAAAACTCCATATCACATTTACTTAACAAAAACTCCATATATAACTCAGACTAAACTCCAACAAAGTTATTAGTTATCACATTTATTCAACAAAATTCCATATATAACATAAATTAAACTACATAAACAAAACTCCACATTTAACAAAACTCTAACTCAAACCAACATGAAACAACCTTAAACAAATCACATTTACTCCATATATCACATTTACTCAAACAAAACTTCATATATAAAAAAACTCCAATTCAAACCAACCTCAAGCAAAACTACATATACAACTCCAGCAACTCCAACCAACCTTTAGCAAGAAAATTAAATAAAGAAGCAAACAATTTTCATAAAAAATATCAAACCAAATATTATATATCAATCCAAAACATGAAAACAATATATCAATATATCAATTGAAAACAATATATCAATTCACAACACTATATAACTAAAACAATTGATTCAATCTAGCTATTATATATCAAAATATCAATCCAAAATAGTATAGTAAAATATTACAATTCACAAAAATTCATCCAAATGTTATATATCAATTTAAAAGAATTCACATCAATATATTGTAAAAAAAAATCTTATGTTTTTAGAACGTGCAAACTAAAGAATTAATTTATGAACGGAAAAATTAAGGAGAATAAGAAGAAAAATAATCACACAAGACACAAAAATTTATGTGGTTCGACAATTTACCTATGTCCATGAAAGGTTTCTCACTTTATTTCTTAGAGAGAGAATATAACTGAAATTTTTTATTTTCACAATGTGTTGTTACCATCTAAGGTACTCTATATATAGTGTTTTCTTTATCCTAGATGTACAAGGAAATCCTTTTCCTATTATAACCTATTTTTCCTATTCAAACTCTATTATAAAATTAATAATTATCTGTTTTATTAGTTTTTGTCATAGAATTATATCTTATTTATTATGATGATTATTATTTTCTTCAGGTATTTTGGTAGTTTTAATCTGTTTATTTAGTGATTTCATCAATTTTGATAGTTTTAATTTATTCTAGTGTTTATGTCATTTTTTGTCCTAGTTTTTAGTGTGGTGTTTATGCGTTTTTGGTTAATGTTTTCATTTGATTCTTGTTTAAAGTTCGTTTCAATTGTTTGTTTTAGGTTAATATGCAAAAAAACTTCCTTGGAAGAAAGAATAGCATGAAGCAGCAAGACACGGCCAAGCCATTGGCCGTATCTCACCTTAAGGGCAAAACCAAGGGAACCAAAAGAGGAAGGAAAATTTGGCAGAAGTTGACACTGGCAGGTGACACGGCCAAGCCACTAGCCGTGTCACATGACACGGCCACCAGCTTGGCCGTGTCACTCCATGGGACTAAGGGAAGAAAGGAAACCCGGATTTTGAGTGAGGGTTTCGTATAAATAAGAAGATTAGGGTTTTTGAAAAGGGTTACACATTTTATCAGCCGTCAAACATAAACCTTTGAGCTATCATTCATTTTCTTTTGGAAGTTTGATTACACTTTCATGCAAACAGTCTAGATTAAATTAGTTTTAGCCATTGCAATATTCTTTTAGCAAAGATCTGAACAAGAGATTCTTCAGAAGTTAAAGAAAGTTTGTAATTTGGTTTTGTTCTCAAACTCTATCTCTTAAGTTTCATTGGAATTGTATTCATGAATTCTATTATGCCTAAATTAATTTCTTTGAATTTTAATGAGATGAATTTGTTTGATAGAATCATTATGAACTAATTTGATCTAGTCTAGGGTTTGTATGGATCTACTATGATTGTATAAAATGGTTATTGCTCTTAACTGAATTATTTCTTTTAACCTTAATTGAATGAATTAATGTTAATTTATAATTGATTGGCCACCAATTATGTGTTTGAGGTATTAGATAAAGGATTGAGAAATGAAGTCTAATGCTGGAACAATTCAATTAGGGACTTAGGTGAATTAGAAATATAACTTAAGAAAAAGATCATTTCAATTGTAACAAGATTATTTAAAAGAGGTTTGAATGCGAGAGCTTATTTTCTTTATTCGATTAATTAAGTTGCTTGAAGTCTGATCTTTGAAATTAAATTGGTTGTGAGGAATAGTCATTCATATATATAAGTTGGTAGAGAAGTGCAAACCCTAGACCTTTCTAATAAGTGAATCAATATATCAACTTAGTTTATTTTCATTGTTTTTAAATTCAACTCGATCTATCTTCATTAGTTGTTTAGCAATTTAAATTTATTGATAATTTGTTATTTGTAATTTGATAAACAATTAGCTTATCTAGCTTCCTTGTGAGACAACCTTGAGGTGTTCACCAAAATACTACAGCAGCCTCGTATACTTGTGAGTGTAGTTCTAGTAGTGTTTATTAGAGCGCAACAAGTTTTTGGCGCCGCTGTCGGGGAGGCTAATTGGCGTAATTGTTTATTAGGCATAAATATTTAAAATTATTTTTCACTATTTACATTTTATTTTATTTGTCTTTTTCTTTTAATAATTCTTTTTTTTCTAGAATTTTTGTTTATGCAAGGTAGGAGATCACTCGGAGGAGAGCTATACCCAGTTATTCCAGAAATTCAGAGAGTGAAAAGGAGCAGAGAAGAGTTTGAATTGTATACCGGATTTGATACAGAGGAGGACACTTCTGATTTTGAGTCGAATACTGCACAATCTACCAATATGGGAGACTAAAGGCAAAGAACTATGAGGGATTTTGCCAGACCTGTCATTGGAACTTCCACCTCTTGTATAAGATTGACAGATGCAGCAAGAAATTATGAGTTGAAGAATATCAATTACAACATGCTGCCATCATTCTATGGAGTCCCAAATGAAGATCCTTTGAATTTTATCCGGGATTTCTACTCCACCCTCAACACATTTCCATTGGGAGGACTAACAGAGGACCAGTTGAGGATGAGATGTTTTCCGTACACATTGAAGGATAGGGCAAAGAGCTGGCTTATGATGTTGCCTGAAAATTCTTTGACAACTTGGGAGCAAGTCTATAACAAGTTTATGGGAAAATTTTACTCACATCAGAAGACAGCTAAATTGAGAGGAAAAATAGCTACATTTTCTCAATTTGAAGGAGAGCCATTTCATGAGGCTTGGGACAGGTTTAAGATGTTATTAATCCAGTGTCCACACCATCACTACCCACTTCAACTTCTGAATTAGTTTTTCTATGATGGTTTAACCCAGCAATTTTAGAATACTGTTGATAGCGCAGCTGGGGGAGCTATGGGAGAAAAGACAGCAGATGAAACTTATGAAATCTTTGAAATGTTGGGAGCTAATTCTTAACAGAAAAGTGTAAGAGGAAGAAGTAAATGGGTAAATCAATTGGAAGCCAACAATGAGATGGTCAATCAAATAGCTGAATTGACAAAGCAAGTGTAGATGCTGAACATGAAGAACAATACTTCTTCATCCACTCAAGAAGTGTGTGGAATTTGTGGAACCTTCGGGCATGGAGCAAATATATGCCCCTCTGCATATGAGTCTTATGGAAATGAGGCTGAGCAAGTCAATGCTATGGGGGATATCAACCAAGGGCCCGGAATGATCCTTACTCAAACACTTACAATCCTGGTTGGCGGAATCATCCAAAATTTTCCTGGGCAACAAATAATTCTCAACAACCTTTCCATTTGCTCCAGAGACAAAATCAGCCACCCGAGCAATCTTCAAATCAAAGGCAGCCTAAGAGAGAGAGTTTGGAGGATAGTTTACATACTTTTATCCAAGTCAGTGCCAAGAATCAAGAGATGAATAACAAAAGGCTGGATTCATTGGAAGCATCTTTTAAGAAAGTGGAGACCCAAGTGGGACAACTTGCACAACAGATGTAGATGCAACAAAAAGGGAAATTTCTGAGTCAACCTGAGCAGGCACAAGTAGTGACTGTTCTTAGAAGTGGCAAGGTAATAAAAAATAATGTTGAAAATAATTCTGTGAATGCAGGTGAGCAAGAGAACAAAAAGGAAGGAGACCAGAGGACAAAGGTGCTGGAGAAAAGTCAATGGAGAAATCCCCTTCAGCAGATTTACACAAGGCAAGTAATCCTTACCGGCCACCTATACCATTTCCCAGCAGGTTGAAGAATGATAAATAAGATAAGCAATTTTTAGACATCTTCAATATGCTATCTAAGGTAAGTATTAACTTACCTTTACTTGAAGCAATAAAGAACATGCCGGCTTATGCCAAATTCTTCAAGGAATTGAACACCAAGAAAAAGAGGCATGAGCCAAATGAAAAGGTGATAGTGTCAGAGGTAGCTAGTGCTGTTTTGCAACATAAACTACCTCCGAAGCTAAACGATCCTGGTAGTTTCATAATTCAAATTACTATGGGTAATGGAAAGGGGACTGATGGCATGTGTGATTTAGGAGCCAGTGTTAATTTGATGTCTTATTCTTTGTATCTCGAATTAGAACTTGGGGAACTTAAACATACCAAAATGGTGTTGCAATTAGCTGACAGATCTCTTAGATTCTCGAAAGGAGTTATAGAAGATGTGTTAGTTAAGGTTGGTGGGTTGATAGTGCCTGTGGATTTTATAGTTCTTGACATGAAGGAAATAACCCTATACCATCCGCACACACTATTCTACTGGAGAGGCCTTTTATGGCTACGACCAACACCTTGATAGATGTTAAAAATGGTAAATTGTCAATGATTGTCTTGGGACAAATGGTTGAATTTTCTATTTTTAACACTTCTCCCATTCCTACAACTGCATTATATGAGGATTGCTCTTTGATTGATTGTATTGACGCAGTTGTTTCAGATGTTTTCTTGCAAACAGGTTCCTCAGATAAATTGGAGCTGGCACTAGCCTTAGATCGTGGCTTGGATATTTTTTGACTCAGAAATAGCCAGTTGCCTTGAGACATTAGAGAGTACTGAAATAGAGGAACTTAAGGAGGACCCAGCATTTGAACTTCCCTCCATCCAAAAGGAAGAGAAGAATCCTTCACCTAAGTTAGAGCTGAAAGAGTTACCTAAAAATCTGAAATATGTTTTTTAGGAGATTACAATACCTTACCTGTGATAATATCTAGCGAACTTAGTGAAAGGGAGGAGATGAGGTTGGTGAGTGAACTAAAAAGATTGAAAAGAGCAATAGGATGGGGATTGAGTGACATAAAAGGTATTAGCCCTTCAATGTGCATACATAGAATCATCTTAGAAGAGGGAGCTAAACTTGTGAGGGAAACCCAAACGCGCCTTAACCCAAACATGAGTGAAGTGGTTAGAAAGAAGTGCTTAAAATGAAGGAGTGATATATCCAACAGCTAATAGTGAGTGGGTTAGCCCAGTACATGTAGTGCCTAAGAAATCAGGAATCACTATGGTAAAAAATGAAAAGAATGAATTGGTTCCTACTAGGACTACTACTGGGTGGAGAATGTGTATCGATTATAGGAAGTTGTACAATGCCACAAAGAAAGATCATTTCCCTCTTCCTTTTATTGATCAGATGCTAGATAAACTTTCTGGACACTCACATTATTGTTTTTTGGATGGACTTTCAGGTTATTATCAGGTGCTGATATCACCAGAGGATCAATCCAAGACTACTTTTACTTTCCCTTTTGGGACTTATGCATTTCGGCGAATGCCTTTTGGCTTGTGCAATGCGCCTGCAACTTTTCAAAGATGCATGATGTCTGTCTTCACAGACATGATAGATGATTTTATTGAGGTATTTATTGACAACTTTTCTGTTTTCGGTGACTCTTTTGATAATTGCCTCAGTAAACTTGTTCTTGTGCTTGAGAGATGCATTGAATGTAACCTCACTTTGAGTGATTCATTCTTAAAATGAAGGAGTGATATATCCAATAGCTAATAGTGAGTGGGTTAGCCCAGTACATGTAGTGCCTAAGAAATCAGGAATCACTGTGGTAAAAAATGAAAAGAATGAATTGGTTCCTACTAGGACTACTACTGGGTGGAGAATGTGTATCGATTATAGGAAGTTGTACAATGCCACAAAGAAAGATCATTTCCCTCTTCCTTTTATTGATCAGATGCTAGATAAACTTTCTGGACACTCACATTATTATTTTTTGGATGGACTTTCAGGTTATTATCAGGTGCTGATATCACCAGAGGATCAATCCAAGACTACTTTTACTTGCCCTTTTGGGACTTATGCATTTCGGCGAATGCCTTTTGGCTTGTGCAATGCGCCTGCAACTTTTCAAAGATGCATGATGTCTGTCTTCACAGACATGATAGATGATTTTATTGAGGTATTTATTGACAACTTTTCTGTTTTCGGTGACTCTTTTGATAATTGCCTCAGTAAACTTGTTCTTGTGCTTGAGAGATGCATTGAATGTAACCTCACTTTGAGTTGGGAAAAGAGTCATTTCATGGTTACTCAGGGCATTGTATTAGGCCATGTTGTGTCGAGTAAAGGGATTGAGGTGGATAAAGCTAAGGTAGAGTTGATTGCTAAGTTACCCCCACCTACCTTTATTAAGGGAATAAGAAGCTTTCTAGGGCATGTAGGTTTTTACCGGAAGTTTATTAAAGATTTTTCTAAAATAAGCCAACCATTGTGTCATTTGCTTGGGAAAGATATTCCATTTGAGTTTACTGCACAATGCATGCAAGCCTTTAATTCCCTTAAGGAAAAATTGACTGGTGCACCGGTAATTGTAGCTCCTGTTTGGTCTTTACCTTTTGAAATTATGTGTGATGCCCTAATCATTCAGTAGGAGCTGTCCTAGGGCAAAGGGTTGAGAAATTTTTGAGAGTGATTTATTACGCTAGCTTGACCCTAAATAGTGCGCAAGTGAATTACACACAACTGAAAAAGAAATGCTAGCTGTTGTTTTTGCTTTAGATAAGTTTAGAACATATTTAATTGGGTCTAAAATTATTGTTCATTCAAATCATGCAGCTCTAAAATATCTTTTGACAAAACAACATGCTAAACCTCGTTTAATTAGATGGGTGTTATTATTGCAAGAATTTAATTTTCAAATCAAGGATACTAAGGGAAGTGAGAATGTTGTAGCTGATCATTTATCTAGGTTACCTTTCTTTGGTTAAAATCTTGCATCTGATAGCATTCATAAAAATCTAGAAGCATTTCCTGATGAGCAGTTGTTTGTGGTAATGAATGTACCTTGGTTTGCAGATATTGCTAACTATCTTGCTTGTGGTATTTTATGTTCTGACATGTCATTTCAGGAAAAGAAAAGGTTTTTGCACATGAGTAAATTTTACTTTTGGGATGAACCTTACCTATTTCGGATATGCAAAGATGAGATAGTTTGCAGGTGTGTGTTTGAGGAAGAACAACTGAGTGTTCTTCAATTTTGTCATGACCTTCACTGTGGTGGTCATTTTGGAGGGAGAAAGACTGCAGAAAAGGTGCTTCAAAGTGGTTTTTACTGGCCTACTCTATTCAAAGATGCTTAAGAATATTGTAAGCATTATGACCGCTGTCAAAGAGTAGGTAACATTGGGAGGAGGAATGAAATGCCCCTTTAATCTTATATTGTTGTTGAACTGTTTGATGTTTGGGGAATAGACTTCATGGGTCCTTTTCCCAAGTCTTTTGGTTATGAATACATTTTAGTTGCTGTTGATTATGTTTCAAAATGGGTGGAGGCAATCCCCACCCGTATTAATGATGCTAATGTGGTTGTTAAATTTGTGAAGGAATATATTCTTAGCAGATTTGGCACGCTAAGAGTGATAGTCAGTGATGGGGGAAGTCATTTCTATAACAAACGTTTTGAGAAATTAATGCACAAATCTGGTGTGAAACACAAGGTGGAAACCCCATACCATCCACAGACTTCAGGACAAGTTGAGACATCCAACAAGCAAATCAAAGGAATTCTGGAGAAAACAGTCAACTTATCAAGGAATGATTGGGCAAGTAGATTGCATGATGCATTGTGGGCATATCGAACTGCTTTCAAGACTCCCTTGGGTATGAGTCCATACCGATTGGTTTTTGGTAAGGCTTGTCATTTACCAGTGGAGTTGAAGCACAAGGCGTATTGGGCAATTAAGACTCTGAACTTAGACTTAGACAAGGCAAAAAGAGAACGTTTTCTGCAAATTTCAGAGTTAGATGAACTGAAGAATGAGGAATATGAGAGTTCGAGGATTTATAAGGATCGCACTAAAGCACTTCATGACAGAATTATAGTGCAAAAGACATTGAGCCCATGTATGAAAGTTTTGCTTTTTAATTATTGTCTCCGTCTGTTTCTAGGAAAACTCAAGTCTCGATGGAGTGGTCCTTTCGAGATAACTCAGATATATCCTTCTGGTGCTATGGAATTGCTTAACTCTTGAACAAATGAAACTTTTAAAGTAAATGGACAGAGAGTTAAACCATATAATGAAGGGTTCCAAGAAGTAAGGATCATCGATAGCACTTTGATCTACGATCCTTAAGTCTTGCAGTAATGTCCAGCTACATGACATTAAAGAAGCACTAAATGGGAGGCAACCCATCGGTTTGCATTTCTTTTCATAGTTACAATTTTATATTTAGCAATTTTGATTTCATGTTTGGTTTAAATAAATGGAATTGGTGCTTTGATCAGTTTTTATTTTTTTTAATATGTTTCAGGGTTAATCAAGGAAGAGGATTGCATTTCTTTAAGATTTGGTGACACAAAAAAAATAAAAAAATAAAAAAAAGATAAAAAAAGAGCCAAAATGGCAGTGAAGGACACTGCCACTTGACACGGCCAAGCCACTGGCCGTGTCAAGCAAACCCAAAATCACACAGTCCCTGACGCGGCCAACAAGCTTGGCCGTGTCACATAGACATGGCCAAGCTTCTACCCATGTCTCTTTTCTTTGTCTTTCAACCTTTTGTTTTACAGTGTCAAACACGGTCATGGGACACTGCCAAGTCACTGGCCGTGTGCCTCCAAACCCATCAAACACGGCCAAGCTAACCCAAGCTTGGCCGTGTCACTTCAATTTCAAAGTTTAAAAACACGGTTTTAGCACTTTTCGTTCATTTAAATCCCTAGTTTTCTTTTTATTTCCTTTCTCTCTCTCGACTCTTTCTCTTAAAAAACCTCCATTGTTATTCTTTCAAAGCTTCCAAAATCCCATTAATTCTCAATTTTCTTCACCAAAACTGAAATTAATCCGTTCAAACTTCTTCTTCTCTCATAAAAAATCAATTTAATCTGTTTAAGTTTCTAATTTTTCCAAATCTTTCAATATGCCAAGAACAAAGATGGTATCCCACCACAAGAGGAAGCAACCTCCAACTGCAGCTGCATCTTCATCTTCTTCATCTTTAAAGAGAGCGACTCTTTTGGCTAGGGGTTTCAGCGATGAATCCCTTAATGCTCTTCATATTAGGGATAATTTTTATAGTTATGTTCAAAACCTTGGGTGGGAGAAATTAGTCTCCCTTCGACCTTTGCAATTTCAAAAGCTTACTTTGAAAATTTTAACATCTCTTAAGGTTGAAAGAAATGAACAGAAAATTTGCTCTAGGTTGAATTTTAAATTGCTTGGGAAATCATTTGTAGTTAGTATTGAGCAGTTGAATGCTATATTTGGTTTCCATCAACATGGTGAAAAATCTGTACCTAAGGATTTTAAACAGCAATTTGCATGGGGAGCATTGGGCTCGGGAACTTATGTGGCCAAATCGGCCAAGGCAACTAAATTGAGTAATCCCGCTCTAAGGTATTTGCATCGCTTTATGTCTTGTGGGTTCTTTACATGGAAGGAAAGCCCAGGTGTAGTGGAAATTAGTGAGCTCTTTTTCTTGGATTATGCTTGTAATGCCATACCCATTAGTGCCGGCTATTGGTTAGCCGATGTTTTTGATAATGTGGCAAACAAAAAGAAGGGGGCTATTTGTATTAGAGGATTGGTTACCACATTGGCAACAGCCCTTCTTGATGATTTTGACCCGAGTAACTGCCATATGACTAAAATTTCGGGTAATAATTCATTGGATTTGGGCACACTTGAGAAGATGCATATGGTTATGAACAGGGGAGGGACCTATGTGATGGCTTCAGCTGAGCCAGAAGCACCGGGGGGCAGACAAAAGAGAACATGAGTCCATGAGGAGTCCGACTAGGATTCTCTTGATTTGGATGAAGATGCTCCGGTCCCGGAAAATCAGGAGATACTTAATAGGATAGAGGCACTGGAAAAGCAAGGTCGATCGTAACCATGTTGCGGTCTTGCAACAGTTGGACCAAATCAATAGCAACCTTGCTAAGATCCTGAGTCTCCATCCTTTAGCTGCATCATCATCACATCCTCCCTCATCGTAGATCAAATTGGCTCTAATCTTTTAAGACAATTCCTTACTTTCTTGTGTTTAGTTATAGCATATTTTTGTTGTTATTTTTCATTTTTGTTTTTAATGTTAGCACTTTATATTTTGGTTATTTTATATATTGTATTTTGTTTTTGAACAATTGATGTTTGTGATGAAAAGGTAGAGTTTGCCTCACAAGGGAACGATGGAAAATAGGTTATACCTTAACTCTTTTTCTTTATTATCCTTGTTTCCATTGAGGACAATGTAATTTATAAGTGTGGGGTAATCTTTAAGCTCTCATTTAATTCTTGTTTTGTTTGTCTTTGTGTGTTATATTGTGCGTTGTGCATGGCATAATTGTTGGAAACTTATTGACTTTTCTGTAATTCTAGCATTATATTTGAGCCTTTATTATTAGCATAGAGATTAGCATTTGAATTCATTCAGGATCAATTTTCACATTCTGCAATTCATGACATATAAATCTTTGAGAATCCACCCTTTGTGAGTTTTGAGCCTCATAGATTGAATATTATTGTCAATTGATTTTCTTTTCTTAAGTGTGCACTTTCATGATTTTGCATCTCTAGAGCTTGCTTTTGCATACTAATTGAACTCACATTATGATTTCATCTCAAGTTTTAAAATGATGAAGGCAAATTAGGACTACCCCCTTTAGCTTAAAAAGACCTCCCTTAATTATGAATTTCTTAGTGAGCCAAGTTGAGCCTTTAACTTTTTCTTGATTGATCAACATAATTCACAACTCAATATTTTCCTATTATCATCATACTTGCATTAAGGAATGGAGTTTCTTATGATATGACAATAGGGTGGTTTAATTCATAAGTGTGGGGTAAGCAATAAAAAAAAATAGTTTTGCTTTAGTAAGGTTTGGGGCTGAAATGCATACTTTACACATTGTATTTGACTAAGAGTTGATTGTTCTTTTCCTCTACATTTTGAGCTAGATGTTCCATGCAATTTTATATTTTGTATATATATATATAATAATACAAAAAAATAAAAAAATAAAAGAGAAGATATATATATATATACAAAATTCATATATTTTCTAGCATTAATCATCAAAGAGGAATGTCGACTCATGTACTTTTCTTTAAGTATGCAAGTATGTGAGATTATCAAGGGTTGGTGAATATTCCATTTGAGGGAGTTACGAGTTTCTTAGCAAAAGTATTGTCTAATTTAGATACTCCATTTCTTAATGTTCCAACTTAAATGTCTTTTCTCACACCTTCACCTTAGCCCCATTACATCCAAATAAAAGACCTTCGGATTATTTCTTGAGAAAATCAGTGAGAGAGATTGGATAATTAAGCAAGTTTATGGCAGTATGCAGTCATGAGTGGTTTGAGTGAATTAACCTTTGAAATCGAGTGAAACACTTAAATGAGACATGAGATTTGTTATGTCTGGATTAATGAATGAGTTAAGAAAATCTTGATTGAAGTAAATTGCATTTATTTATTGCTGAGTCTTAAAGGATTTCATCTTATATACTTGAATTATAGTTAAGATTATTTGAGTTTTAAATTTATGCTATGTGAATTTGCTTGAGGACAAGCAAAGTTTTAAGTGTGGGGTAGTTGTTTTATTAGTTTTTGTCATAGAATTGTATCTTATTTATTATGATGATTATTGTTTTCTTCAAGTATTTTGGTAGTTTTAATTTGTTTATTTAGTGATTTCATCAATTTTGGTAGTTTTAATTTATTCCAGTGTTTATGTCATTTTTTGTCCTAGTTTTTAGTGTGGTGTTTATATGTTTTTGGTTAATGTTTCATTTGATTATTGTTTAAAGTTTGTTTCAAGTGTTTGTTTTAGGTTAACATGCAAAAAACTTCCTTGGAAGAAAGAATAGCATGAAGCAGCAAGACACGGCCAAGCCACTGGCCGTGTCTCACCTTAAGGACAAAACTAAGGGAACCAAGAGAGGAAGGAAAATTTGGCAGAAGTTGACACTGGTAGGTGGCCGTGTCACATGAGCTTGGTTGTGTCACTCCATGGGACTAAGGGAAGAAAGGAAACGCAGATTTTGAGCCAGGGTTTCGTATAAATAAGAAGATTAGGGTTTTTGAAAAGGGTTACACATTTTATCAGCCGTCAAACATAAACCTTTGAGCTATCATTCATTTTCTTTTGAAATTTTGATTACAATTTCATGCAAACAGTCTAGATTAAATTAGTTTTAGCCATTGCAATATTCTTTTAGCAAAGATCTGAACAAGAGATTCTTCAGAAGTTAAAGAAAGTTTGTAATTTGGTTTTGTTCTCAAACTCTATCTCTTAAGTTTCACTGGAATTGTATTCATGAATTTTATTATGTCTAAATTAATTTCTTTGAATTTTAATGAGATGAATTTGTTTGATAGAATCATTATGAACTAATTTGATCTAGTCTAGGGTTTGTATGGATCTACTATGATTGTATGAAATGGTTATTGCTCTTAACTGAATTATTTCTTTTAACCTTAATTGAATGGATTAATGTTAATTTATAATTGATTGGCCACCAATTGTGTTTGAGGTATTAGATAAAGGATTGAGAAATGAAGTCTAATGCTGGAACAATTCAATTAGGGACTTAGGTGAATTAGAAATATAACCTAAGAAAAAGATCATTTCAATTGTAACAAGATTATTTGAAAGAGGTTTGAATGTGAGATCTTATTTCCTTGATTCGATTAATTAAGTTGCTTGAAGTCTGATCTTTGAAATTAAATTGGTTAAGAGGAATAGCTGTTCATATATATAAGTTAGTAGAGAAGTGCAAACCCTAGACCTTTCTAATAAGTGAATCAATATATCAGCTCAGTTTATTTTCATTGTTTTTAAATTCCACTCGATCTGTCTTCATTAGTTGTTTAGCAATTTAAATTTATTGATAATTTGTTATTTGTTATTTGATAAACAATTAGCTTATCTAGCTTCCTTGTGAGACGACCTTAAGGTGTTCACCAAAATACTACAGCAGCCTCGTATACTTGCGAGTGTAGTTCTAGTAGTGTTTATTAGAGCGCAACATCATCCTCGTTGTTGGAACTTCTAATACAAAACTGATTTGATTTATGAGCCATTATTTAATAATCTCCACCTTGGTGAATTATCATCCCCTTTAAAAGACTTGCTGAACCTTGAAAAATTTGTACCTCCACAAAATTTGTACCTCCACCCAGAGTTCCAACATTTTCATTAATTCTCAATTTGTGACTTGGAGCAAGTCTAAAAAATGTCTGAAATTCTCCAAAGGTAACACCTTTTTCAACATTTCTATTGCATTTTCCTTTGTGTGCACCTTTATCAACAGAATCTCACCTGAAGGAAATAACTCTCTAATTTTGTGATATCTCACATCAATATGCTTTGTTATAGCATGGTATATTTGATTCTTGGACAACTCTATGGCACTTTCACTATCATAGTATATACCAAGATCGTGTTTCTTAAAACCTAATTCTGAGACAAGCCATTTCAACTATAATGCTTTCTTAGCTGCTTCCATTATTGCCATGTATTCTGCCTCTGTGGTAGATAAAGCAATCACACTTTGTAAGATTAACCTCCAACTTATTAGACTATTTGCAAGTATGAAAATGTAGCTTGTAGTAGACTTCCTATCATCGACATCTCAAGTGTAGTCTAAATCAACATATCCAATAATGGAGACCAAATCATTTACTACACCATAGCAAATCTCATAATCAAAGATACCTCTTAAGTATCAGAGAATCCACTTTATAGCTTGCCAGTGTTCCTTGCATGGATTAGCCATAAATTTGCTAACCATACTATCTGCTTATACTAAGTCTAGTCTTGTATACACCATCGCATACATCAAACTCCCTACTATACTAGCATACAAACCTTTGCCATGAACTGCAATTCTTCCTTTGTTCTGGGACACTGATGGCTAGACAATTTAAAGTGAATAGCCAGAGGAGTAGTAATTAGTTTTGCCCTGTCCATATTGAATCTCTTCAATACTCTTTCAATGTAATTCTTCTGTGAGAGCCATATCTTCTTGTTTTTCCTCTCCCTATTAATCTCTATGCTAAGAATTTTCTTTGCAACACCTAAGTCCTTTATGTCAAACTTTTGACTTAACAAGGATTTAAGGTCACACACATGTTTCATGTCTTTTGCAGCAATTAACATATCATCAAGATAAATCAACAAGTAGATAAAGGATTCATTCTTCAAAGACTTAAGATATAGACAACAATCATACTCACAACGGGTAAAGTCAATACATATCATATAAGAATCGAACCGTTTATACCATTGTCTTGGAGAATGCTTCAACCCGTAGAGGGATTTCTTGAGCTTGCATACTAGATGCTCATAACCTTGCTTCTCAAACCTTTCTAGTTGTTCCATATAAATATGCTCCTCTAATTCACCGTGAAGGAAAGCTTTCATGACATCTAATTGCTCTAACTCTAAGTTTAACTGAGCTATTAATGCCAATATGTTCTGATAGTTGTATGTCTAACTACCAGTGAGAACAATTTGTTGCAGTTAATCCCCTTCTACTGTGAGTATCCCTTTGCAACTAATCGTTCCTTGTATCTTATACCTTCTTTCCCTGAATCTCCATCTTTATCCCTATAGATCCGCTTGCATCCAACTGCTTTCTTTCCTTCAGGAAGTTTTGCTAACTCTCAAGTTTGAATCTTGTGCAGTGACTCCATTTCTTCAGCCACAGCTTCTAACCATCTTTCCTTTTTTGGAACTCATACTACTTCCTGAAAAGAACTTGGTTCTCCTTCACTTATTAGTAAAGCAAAGAAAGCTGAATCATCATCTTCTCGATATCTTGCTAGAGGTCTAATTATGCATCTAGGTCTATCTACAGCAATACCGTGCTCATGTTAATGATGTTGCACTTCTCTACTATCTGAATCATCATTCTTGCTTTCAGACTCAACTACTGGTTGAACTAGTTTTGAAGGACTATCTGTTGTCCCAAGATAGCAACCAAGAAGGGGGTGAATTGGTTGGTTTGAAAAGTGATGGCAAATTCAAAGTTAAAAAGCAAGAAATGTAGAAATTGTAAAAGAAGATTAAGTAGAAGATGGAAAAATGAACACAAAGATTTATAGTGGTTCGATTTACCTTAATCCTACATCCACTTCCTTAACAACTTGTTAAGGTTCCACCAGCTTTGAGTTTTTATAAGCTTAACTCTAACTTGGTGTTTTTTCTAGCTCACACTAAACTAGTACAATAGTTTGAGATCAATCCTCACAACCCTTATAAGAGTTTTCCTAGGCTCACTCTCGCAACCTATGTGTTTCTAAGCACACACTCAAACTTAAGATGGTGTTTAGTGCTTACACCCAACACTCAATCAATACAAAGTGACATTTTAATGCAAAGAAAAGAAAGATGTTAAAGTAGGCTATTACAATCACAATCTTATATAAAAATGAAGTTACTTATGGTTTTTGTAGCCTTCAAGCCATGAAATAGTCATTTGAGGTTGAGACCAACATGTTTGATTCTTGTCTTCCATTAATTTCTTTGTCAGAGCAATTTTATTGTTGGACTTACCTTGGTCCAGTCGATACTCCATAATTCTGGTCGGAATACTCCATGGTCCGATCGAAATACTCTATGGTCCGGTCAAAATATATAAAATTCTACTTAATGCTCTTCCAACGGTTGGTCTACGTCGCTTCCACTTATTAAGTGGAGATGCAATGGCTTCTGACTTGAGTAATTTTTAAATAGGCCGATCGAACTTGCACGAGGTCTGGTCGAACTATCCTTGGTTTTTTCAATTTTTGGGAGTACCTTTGGTCGGGAACTCTACTGGATAATTTGGAGAAAATTTTCTTCAATGGTCCAGTTGGAATTCCTTGAGGTTCAGTCAGAATTATGTGGTACTATAAGAAAGTGAGAGCACTTTTATCCATGAAACTTTCTATATTTTGGTTCTTTTCTCATCCAATAGTCAGGTCAGAATGTTGAATGGTCTAGTCGGACTTGATATGGTATGGTGAGATTTTGGAAGTACTCTCCACCATGAAACCTTCTGTATTTTTTAGTTCATTTGGATATGAATGGTCTGGTCGGGCTTCTCAGTGGTCCGATTGGACTTTTCAAAGATTCTTCAAAAAAATAACTTCCTGCAAAATATAATTTGATACAAGTATTAGTTTAAGTCAATTTGATTGCCTAAGATAAAAAAAATATAAGGGTTTGGCTAATAATCTCTCCCTTTTTGACTTTACAATTTAATTGAATTTGAAGTGTTAAAAGTGTCCAAAGATGTGTTTAAGTGTTTAAGTGTAATTATGCTCTCCCTTAATGAATGTTTCATTTGAATTGGTTATTTTCAATGTCATTGTTTAATTTGCTTAATTTGCTAATTCAATTGTAATAATTTTATTCATATTCAATTTCAAGAGTTTCTCCCCCTTTGACAAAGGGGGAAAGAAACATGCAAAAGCAAATTGTTAGAAAGCAAATGCAATTTCATTAATTAAAAAACAATATTGAAAAGTACTAAGCAAACACAAGTACAATGAAATATCAAACAATCAAGAAACTAAAGTCTAAACATCATTGTCACTTTCTTCATTCTCTCCTTCTTCTTTATCTCTCTCTTCTTCTTCTTCCCCTTCCTATTTTCCATGTTCCCCTTCATTCTTTCCTTGGTTGAGAGTCAATAGCTTCTCCTTCTTCTTCTTGAGGATAGGAGCCATGAATAGAGAGGAACAGGCTTGGTTCATCCTCAAAGAACTTTGCCAATCCCAAAGCTTCTTGGATGGTTTTAATGTCAAGGTAAAGATGAGAGATATCATTGGTAATTTTATCTATCCTTGAACTTTGTGAGCTCATTTGTCCATGTATATCTTGGAAAAGTGGGAGAATGGAGGATTGAGGTCTTGGAGTGGTAGTTCTAGGGAATTCCATTTGGAAAGTCTCTTCACCTTCCTCTACAATCCTTGGTCTCTTCCTTTATTGAACCCTAGCACCTAGTGCTCCTAGGATATAGACATAGTTCCCATCATCATTCCTAATACACTTGGCATGTTTAAGATAGCCTATGTTTATGGACTTTTTAGTGGGATCAGGAGGATTGGAGAGTGTTATTTTGTTTGTTGGTGTAAATGCACCAACATATTCAGCTATTTGTGTAATTTGTGAGGAGAGAAGAATAAGCCCAGATTTTATTTTCCTAATGTGTAGGAAAGTGTCAATTAGAAATTTTCCAGTTTGGATTGGTTGACCTCTAATCAGGCAAAAAAGAAAGAGTAGATCTTTTAGGTAACTTTCTCATTACTCTTACCCCCAGCACTATTAGTGTAAGTGATAATTCTATGCAACATCCAATAGGTAAGGGTCCTAAGTTTTTTAGCATTGGATTATTTATGAAGTGAGGTTTCAATGGAATTTCTTTCCAAAAATCCAATTGAACTTCAGGGATGAGGACAATGTTTGAGATGTGAAGTTGAAATTCCCAAATAGATGAAAAGTCCTCTAAGGTAAGACCATATTCTTGGTTGAAGAATCTAAAGGAAATGCCCTAATAATCTAAGGGGTTTGTGCTCTTTTTGCTAATCACTAAGGTCGTGAAAAACTCTTTTCTTAAGGTCTCCCAACCTAGGTCATCATGCTCCAATAACACAAATTTCTCCCTTCCTAAGGTTCTAAGACAACCCCTAATGTCATTTTCATTACCAAAGGACTCTAGAGTGAGGATAGAGAAGAGACAGTTTGGTTCTACGGATTTGTCTTTAAGGATTGCATACCTTTGCCTTTCTTCCTCACCTCTAAATCTTATCTTATGGCTTCTTCTAGGAGGCTCTTCTTATTGAGAAGGGGCAAGACCACCCTTCCCTTTCTCAGCTCTTGAAGCTTTTTTCTTGTGTAGTTTAGGAGCCATGAGTTTGATCGAGAAAATAAATGAAGAAGAGAGTTGATTTTATGAGAGTTTCAGTACTTTTAGTGTTTAAGTGTTTAGAATTTGATAAAAAGATGTAAGAACTAACATTAGAGGGTATTTATAGTGTTTAAGATGAAAAATAGCCATTTATAGCTGTTGGAGACAAAATTTACACATTTTAATTAAGTTCCACTAGCCAGAAATTTTTGAATTCAGAGTGAAAGTCCGGTCGGACTTCAAAAAGTCCAGTGGTGAAATATGAAAATTTTGAAAAGTTCGGTCGTACTATATAAAGACCGAACGAGATATTAGTTTTAGCACAACGGTCATAAAATTTTAAAAAATTTCGGTCACACCTATGGAAAGTATGGTCATACTTTTACAAAAAACTTGAAATCAAGAATTTTCAAATAAGTACGGTCGGACTTATAGTTGTTTCGATCAGTAAATATTCAAAAATCAAAATTTTTGGAAGAAAAGAATGTTTTTAATTAAAGATGCAAATGTTTGATCAAAAATAGATATTAATGGCAACTTTGGATCAAGTAAAGTTGGTTTTCAAGTAATTCTAAGCATATGATATAGTGCTTGTTAGTGTATGTGCCCTAGGCCATTTATTTGGATCTTTATGTTATACATTCATTATTAATAAATGAGGTTTTATTATCATTATTGTTTGTTTGCATGTTACACAATTTTGATATTTGTCCCTGGTTTATTATTATTATAGAAATAAAAAATAATAATTCTTAACCAGTATGAACATTGATTTGATAATCATCAGATGGTTATGTGTATAGTGATACAAATCAATTTCATAGATACTTGTTAGAGAACAATGTATTGGATAGACCCATCATGAGATTACTACATGGGTTAGTGTCATAAGTAAATCTCATGATAGTTATGTATTAATTCTTTGACTTGAGATTGTCATAGTTTCCAATATAAGGACTATTATATTTTGACATGATCAAACATTATCCGTAACTGGATAGTAATAAAGGTTATGATCATATATGATAGAAATTATGTAGAGGATAATGAACAATCAAGATAGAATTTGTCCCTCTCTTTGAGAGAGATATCTTTTGGACCCCTCGATAAGTGAGACTGTGAAATGCATGGCCGTGCTCAAATGAATTGATAGTGTGATCAATTTCATTTGTTTTTATCAGGAGATCGAGTAATCATAAGTTTGGACAATATAAGTATGACGTTGACCATGACTTATGTTCAAGCTAGATATCGTGTGACAAAGGGATTAATGCATGTACTATTATTAGGCAAATTGGACATTCCTTATATTAATTGGGTAGTTGTAACGCCTTGCTAGAGGCCAATTACGACTTGTTGGTTTAATAGAGATTAAATTGACTGCCAATTAATATGGGTCTATCGAGTCACACACAAGAATGAGCTTTGGGCTGGATATAATATTAATAATATTAGATATTAGATATTAATATTTATTATTATTATTATTATTGTTTTTTTATATATATTATTAGATAATATATTCAGAACCATTATTAGATTTGGATTCTGAATTTGACTTACCTTATCCAATTTCGAATTGGATTTCTGGAGTGATTATATTCACTCCAGATGTTAAGTCTTCTCAGAGGTAACATTAGAAAACGAAAGAGAACGAAAACAAAGGAACCCTAATACATTTTAGAGAAAATATTTTTCAAGCCTTCGCCGTTGCAGAGAGCTAGCACTCCAGACGGTAGCATTCGTGTGGCTACGCGATAGAGGGTGTTTCGCGATCGAGGCATCTCTTCCAAACTGTGATTTCGAATCATCAACAGGTTAGTTCTTTGAAAACTTTCGTCGAATTAAATGAACAGCATGGATCCTGGTGGGAAATCAGAGATCAAAAATTTTTTCCGCTGCGTGTTTTTGGTTTGCAGTGATCTCCTTGATTTTCTAATAGTGGTATCAAAGCCACTTGTTGTTTTCATTTAAGTCAAAAATGCCATGTTGATATGATTACATGAGATATATTGATTTCGTATGGCATGTTAACTATAAAACCCTAATTCGTTTTTCATATGATGAGAAAGGATTGGTTTTTTGGTTTCGTTTCTGTAAAACCCTAATTCGTTTTCCATATGATGAGAAAGGATTGGTGTTTTTAATTTCGTTTTCATGAGATGATCACGTATATATGATTGGTTGACTAAAATGATTTTCATATGATGAAAATGATTAAGTTTATATGTGATATAAACATTTGGTAATGATTCTGTAATGGGTTGTACATATTCGAAATAAAACAGTAAGAAGGTTAATGAGATTAAGAATGTTCGCGCCCTATAGTTCGTTACCGCGACATTAAGAATGTCAATATATTTGTTTCTATTTAACATATTGGTGATGAATATGTTATGTTTGTTTGATGTCTTGGCATGGTGCATAGCATGGCCTTATGACCTATGTGATTGGTTTATTCATATCTTAATTTTGGGTAAATACGGCCTGCGTGTCGTTTATTTTGTTGTAATTTATTTTACTAGTAGTTAGATTTTCTTTTATTGTAATAAATGAAGATTCAAGCTACAATGTTTGTGATGGATATTCATACTAGGGAGAAGATAGTTCCATGGTGATGGAAGCACAAGCTCAAGTTTTGAAGATATGTAATATTGCAAGTGTTGTAATAGATAGGTCTTTCACCTAGGGTTGCCTTTATGATCTTCATTTGGTCTCTTGAAGATCATATTTAGTTTGGCCATGCTATGTCATGTTTACATATTTTGTCATTTGGTATATGATGCTTATGTGATAAATTATATATATGCATATAGGATGCTAAAATATAATGATATGTAATGCAAGACATGATAATAATTTAGTTGAACCCTCATTAATAATTTAAGTCTAAATGCCATCCACATTTTCAACACCTATCAAAACTAAGATTGTATGAAAGTAGGTATTGCCAAAGCAATATGCTTTAAACATTCCTAGCTAAGTAGGATGAGTAATAGTGCTACTCATATGTTTTAAAATTGGTTAGACTTAATTAGGCTATCAAAATGGTTTTGGGCCTAAGGCATTAGATGGAATTCAACATGCTATGACATATAATGTCAATATTCCATAATTACTAAGAGTTACATGAGATGTAATTGGTAAAGATGTTACCTAACTAAATAACTTGATTTTAAGCGTCACGCCAAAGCTGAGTTTAGAATTAAGTGAAATACGGATCTTAGCCTACAAAAATATTTCTTTAGAGGGTTATATTTTTAGTAGGAGTTTAAATAATTTTAACCTCATTATTAATTAAAATTTGACTTTGCATATTTATTTTGTAGATGGCTGCTAATAACAATTCCACCTTATCACTGCGATCTATCCTTGAGAAGGAAAAACTGAAAGAATGTGGGACTAATTTTGTTGACTAGTTTAGGAACCTGAGAATTGTTCTCAAACAAGAGAAAAAGTCCTACGTGCTTGATGAAGCTGTCCCTGACCCACCTCCTACTGATGCTTCTAATCCTGCTAAGAGTAAGCATAAGAAGCATGTGGATGATTCCAATGACATAGGATGTCTTATGTTGGCTACTATGTGTCCAGGACTTTAGAAGGATCTGGAACACTTAGAGGCTTATGAGATGAGTGTGCATCTCAAACAAGCTTTCCAACAACAGGCTAGGCAAGATAGGTTTGACACCACTGTTGCATTATTTGACTACAAAATGTCTGAAGGTGAATCTGTTAGTGCTCATGTTTTGAAGATGAAAGGTTATCTAGATCACCTTGCTAGACTTGGATATCCCCTGAGTTTAGAACTCTCCACAGATTTGATCCTACATTCATTGCCTAGCAGTTTCTCACAGTTTGTCATAAACTATAACATGAATGACATGGAGAAATCCATTCCTGAGCTGCATGGTATGCTCAAAACTGCTGAGGGGAATATCAAAAAGCCTACCCAAATATTGAATGTCAATATTAAACAAATGAAAAAGAAAGCCAAAGATACTAAAGGCAAGGGTAAGGCAAAAGGTGCTAAAGGGTCCAAGGGACAAGCTAAACCAAAACCTGAACCTAAGGCTAAAGTTCCTAAGGAAGGGACTTGTTTCCATTGCAACAAGCCTGGGCATTGGAAGAGAAATTGTCAACTCTATTTGGATGAGTTAAAGAAGTTGAAGGGTAGTGCGACTACATCTTCAGGTATTTATGTTATAGAAATTAATTTATCTATTCCTTCTTCCTGGGTATTAGATACCGGATGTGGATCTCATATTTGTACAAATATGCAGGGACTCAAAAGGAGTAGGATGCTGAAGAAGGCCGAAGTGACCTACGTGTTGGCAATAGAGCAAGAGTTGCTGCTATAGCTGTAGGAACTTATGAACTTGTTATGCCCAATGAGTTTTTGTTAATTTTGAACAATTGCTTTTATGTTCCTACTATGAATAGGAATCTTATTTCAGTATCTGTTTTAGATGATGAAGGTTATTCATTTTTTTATTAAGAATAAGAAATGTTCTATTTTTGATAAAAATGATTTGCTTTATGGTATTGCAAATTCTTATAATGGCCTTTATATCCTTAATCTTGATGATTCTAATTGTAATGATATCTATAACATAACTTCTAAAAGAACTAAGCCAAATGAGTTAAACCCTACTTATTTATGGCATTGTCGCCTTAGCAATATAAATGAGAAACGCATTTCTAAGCTCCATCAAGATGGATTATTAGATTCATTTGATTTTGAATCATTTGAAACATGTGAGTCTTGTTTGCTTGGTAGGATGACAAAGGATCCTTTTACTGGGAATAGTGAAAGGGCTAATGATTTATTGGGCTTGATACATACAGATGTATGTGGTCCTTTTAGCATTAGTGCCAGAGGAGGATTTCGATACTTCATTACTTTTACTGATGATTTCAGTAGGTATGGCTATGTCTACCTAATGAAACATAAAGCATGAGTCTTTTGAAATGTTTAGAACTTTTCAAAATGAAGTACAAAATCAACTTGGTAAAACAATTGAACTACTTCGATCGGATCGAGGTGGTGAATATTTGAGCCAAGAGTTTGATGATCATCTAAGGGATTGTTAAATTGTTTCACAACTGACTCCTCCAGGAACTCCACAGTGGAATAGAGATTCTGAAAGGAGAAATCAAACTCTATTAGATATGGTTTGATCAATGATGAGTCAAACGGATCTTCCTTTATCTTTTTAGGGTTATGCCTTGGAGACAGCTGCATTCATTCTGAACCGTGTACCATCTAAGGCGGTTGAAAAGACACCATATGAGATATGGACAGGTAAGACACCTAGTTTGTCTTTTCTTAAGATTTGGGATTGTGAAGCTTATGTGAAAAGACCAGTTTCAGATAAGTTAGCTCCAAAGTCTATCAAATGTAATTTTGTTGGGTATCCTAAGGAAACTAAAGGATACTATTTCTATACTCCTTCAGAGAACAAAGTGTTTGTTGCTCGAAATGGGATCTTTTTGGAAAAGGAATTTCTTTCTAAGAGAACTAGTGGGAGTATAGTAGAACTTGAGGAAACTCAAGTACCATAAGAAATCATTGAGCCGTCTATAGAGCCTATTTTAGAACCACAAATAGTTGTGGAGTCTGAAGATGTAACACAAATCCCTCGCAGGTCTGATAGGACACATCGTCAGCCAGAGAGATATGGATTTCTTGTGACTGATGATAGTGAAGTAATGCTTATAGATCAAGATGAGCCTACTACCTATCAAGAAGCTATGTCAGGTCCAGATTCAGACAAATGGCTTGGAGCCATGAAATCTGAGATGCAATCTATGTTTGACAACCAAGTTTGGTCTTTAATTGATCCTCCAGAGGGTATTAAGACTATTGGTTGCAAATGGGTTTTCAAGAAGAAAACTGACATGGATGGGAATGTGCAGACCTATAAAGCAAGGCTTGTTGCAAAAGGTTTCAAGCAAACTCATGGTATAGACTATGATGAAACCTTTTCACCAGTTGCTATGCTTAAGTCTGTTAGAATTCTCATTGCCATTGCAGCATACTATGATTATGAGATATGGCAAATGGATGTCAAAACCGCTTTCCTTAATGGAAACTTGCTTGAGGATGTGTATATGACACAACCTGAGGGTTTTGTAAATCCTGAGAATTCTACAAAGGTTTGCAAGCTTCAAAGATCCATTTATGGATTGAAGCAAGCATCTCGAAGCTGGAATCTTCGTTTTGATGAAACAGTTAGGAACTTTGGTTTCATCAAGAATGAAGATGAACCTTGTGTTTACAAGATGGTTAGTGGGAGTGCAGTAGTGTTTTTAGTCTTATATGTGGATGACATATTACTCATTGGGAATGATATCCCTACCTTGTAAAAGGTTAAAACTTGGTTAGGGAATTCTTTCTCAATGAAAGACTTAAGTGAGGCTGCCTATATCCTTGGTATAAAGATCTATAGAGATAGATCTAGAAGGATAATTGGCCAGAGTCAAAGTACATACATAGATAAAGTGTTGAAGAGGTTCAACATGCAAGATTCCAAAAAGGGATTCTTGCCTATGTCTCATTGCATTCATCTCAGCAAGAGTCAATGTCCTATGACACCTGATGAGCGAGATCGAATGAATAAGATTCCTTATGCTTCTGCTATAGGATCTATTATGTATGCCATGTTATGTACTAGACCAGATGTCTCATATCCATTAAGCACAACTAGTAGATTTCAAGCTAATCCTGGTGAAGGTCACTGGACAGCTGTCAAGAATATTCTTAAGTACCTTCGAAGGACTAAAGATGTATTCTTGGTTTATGGAGGTTTGGAAGATGAGCTAGTTGTAAATGGTTACACAGATGCTAGTTTCCAAACTGACATAGATGATTTTAGATCGCAGTCAGGTTTTGTATTCACATTGAATGGTGGAGTTGTTAGTTGGAAGAGTTCAAAACAAAGCACTGTGGCTGATTCTACAACAAAGGCTGAGTATATAGCAGCATCAGATGCAGCTAAGGAAGCAGTCTAGTTGAAGAAATTCATCACTGAGCTAGGAGTGGTGCCTAGCATTGCAAATCCTGTGGACATTTATTGTGACAACAATGGTGCCATAGCACAGGCAAAAGAGCCTAGATCTCATCAAAGGTCTAAGCATATACTCAGGCATTTTCACCTCATTCGAGACATTATCGATAGAGGAGATATCAAGATATGCAAAGTTGACACAAATGATAACATAGCAGATCCATTAACAAAGCCTCTCTCACGGGTCAAGTATGATCATCACACTAGATCTATGGGTCATAGAAATCTATAGGCCTAGTGCAAGTGGGAGATTGTTAGTGTATGTGCCCTAGGCCATTTATTTAGATCTTTATGTTATACATTCATTATTAATAAATGAGGTTTTATTATCATTATTGTTTGTTTGCATGTTACACAATTTTGATATTTGTCCCTGGTTTATTATTGTTATAGAAATAAAAATAATAATTCTTAACCAGTATGAACATTGATTTGATAATAATCAGATGGTTATGTGTATAGTGATACAAATCAATTTCATAGATACTTGTTAGAGAACAATGTATTGGATAGACCCATCATGAGATTACTACATGGGTTAGTGTCATAAGTAAATCTCATGATAGTTATGTATTAATTCTTTGACTTGAGATTGTCATAGTTTCCAATATAAGGACTATTATATTTTGACATGATCAAACATTATACGTAACTGGATAGTAATAAAGGTTATGATCATATGTGATAGAAATTATGTAGAGGATAATGAACAATCAAGATAGAATTTGTCCCTCTCTTTGAGAGAGAGATCTTTTGGGCCCCTCGATAAGTGAGACTGTGAAATGCATGGCCGTGCTCAAATGAATTGATAGTGTGATCAATTTCATTTGTTTTTATCAGTCTACTTGGAGATCGAGTAATCATAAGTTTGGACAATATAAGTATGACGTTGACCATGACTTATGTTCAAGCTAGATATCGTGTGAGAAAGGGATTAATGCATGTACTATTATTAGGCAAATTGGACATTCCTTATATTAATTGGCTAGTTGTAACGCCTTGCTAGAGGCCAATTACGACTTGTTGGTTTAATAGAGATTAAATTGACTGCCAATTAATATGGGCCTATTGGGTCACACACAAGAATGAGCTTTGGGCTGGATATAATACTAATAATATTAATATTAGATATTAATATTTATTATTATTTTTTTTGTTTTTTTATATATATTATTAGATAATATATTCAGAATCATTATTAGATTTGGATTCTTAATTTGACTTACCTTATCCAATTTCGAATTAGATTCTGGAATGATTATATTCACTCCAGACGTTAAGTCTTCATAGAGGTAACATTAGAAAATGAAAGAGAACAAAAACAAAGGAACCCTAATACGTTTTAGAGAAAATGTTTTTCCAGCCTTCGCCTTTGCAGAGAGCTAGCACTCCAGACGGTAGCATTCGTGTGGATACGCGATAGAGGGTGTTTCGCGATCAAGGCATCTCTTCCAAACTGTGATTTCGAATCATCAACAGGTTAGTTCTTTGAACACTTTCCTTGAATTAAACGAACAACATGGATCCTGGTGGAAAATCAGAGATCAAAAATTTTTTTCGCTGCGTGTTTTTGGTTTGCAGTGATCTCCTTGATTTTCTAACAGTGCTTCCATCTATTATTCCAAAATGTTATTTTATGAAGTTCATTTTTTCTTCATTTAAGGGTTTTGTAAATATGTCGGCAAGTTGGTTTTGTGTATCAATGAACTCTAAGACAACATTTTAGTTTTGGACATTGTCTCTTAATAAATGGTGCCTAATATCTATATGTTTTGACCTAGAATGTTGAATTGGATTTTTAGATAGATTTATGGCACTTATGTTATAGCATTTAATGGAAATGCGCTCAAAAGTTTTTCCATAATCAAGCAATTATTGTTTCATCCAAAGAACTTGAGTACAATAAAAACATGCAGCAACATATTCGGCTTTCGCAGTAGATAAGGCAACCGATATTTATTTCTTGCTAAACCAAGAAACTAGACATTCACCAAGAAAATGATATGCCCCGATCGTGCTCTTTCTATCCAAAAGACTACTGGCATAATTGGCATCTGAAAAGCCTAAAATGTCAAATGATGTGTTTGAAGGATACCAAAGTCCTACATGCAATGTACCATTTAAGTATTTCAAAATTCTTTTAGTGGTATTCAAATGTGATTCTTTAGGGCATGATTGAAATCTAACACATAAACATACACTATACATTATATCGGATCTAGATGCGGTTAAGTAAAATAGAGATCTGATAATATCTCGATATTTCTTCTCATATACTATCTTACCACTTTCATCTTTGCCAAGTTTAATGGATGTGCTCATGGGAGTCTTGCTAGTCTTATAACCATCCATTTCAAATTTCTTGAGGAGTTCCTTTGTGTACTTGGATTGGTTGATGAAGATCCCATCTATGATTTGTAGTCCAAGGAAGAATTTAAGTTCGCCCATCAAGCTCATTTTAAATTTCCTAGTCATACAAGAGGCTAATTTATAGGCCCTTGATTTTGGCCTTAAGATAGTTCGATCCTAATTAATGAAGGCCTAGTCAAGTTTGGTCCATTTTTAATGGCTTAAACCTATTTTAAAGCCTTTAATTATATTGGTTCAATTTTACTAGACCTAAAATAAGTCCAGTTCAATTTTTAAAGCTCTAAAATGGTCCGATTTGGAATTTGATTGAGTTTATTTGGGTTTGGGCCAAGCCAGGCAGCATCCATATCGAATTGGAGCCACCCAATTCGATATGGATGGCTCCATATCGAGGCCATCCAATTCGATATGGAGGCCTCTATATTGAATTGGACACCCTCCAATTCGATATGGAGGCTCCATACTGAATTGGAATGGATACCATATCAAATTAAATTAATTTTAATTCGATATGGCTTAAGTTTCATGTCGAACTTAGAACATATGCTTTAATCTGAGTCGTGCTTAATTAGGAATCATAATTAAACTCGGATTAAGCTCTGTCACATAAGCTTTAACCTAATTCATTCCTATAAATACAGGTTTTAAAAAAGATCACAGGAGGGGGGAGAATTATAAAAACAAAAAAGATTTATCAAAAAGACAGCAACACAGATAGAAAGCAATAAATGAGGAAGCAACTAGCAGTAGCAACCAAGAGCAGCTAAAAAAACAATTGATACAGAGAGAAGAACACAGAGAGAGGAACAACGACAATTTTGATTAAGTTATTAAGAGGATATCTTTAGCAATACCAAAAGGCAAGAAAAGGGACAGAGGAACAAAAAATATCCCAAAGGAAGTAGCATAATGCCTTTTGTTTTACTCGGCTAGAGTTGTAAATTGTTGCAAGTAGAAGTTTGATCGACATTTAAATTCTGGTGGAGCCTTAGCAGGTTTTGCTTTCTAAATTATATTTATTAGCTATACTTTTCTATAAAAACATTTAACATTTATTAATTCATCCAGTAACATTAAATGTATTGATTGCTTGATTTTAATGTTATGATTAATTTTAATTTAATAGCCAATTAATCTAGTAGAAATAAAATTATTAGCTTTGGACACAAACTAAACTTTGCATATAAAAACCTAATTGCATGATATAAACCCTAAACCCTAATTTAGCAATCTAAACTTTAAGAAACCCTAATTTATATGCTAAAACCCTTGTTTAAACATTTATTATTTAACATAATATTTAAATATAGACTTGATTATTAATATATGTTCACTTATTGCTTATTTTGATGTATGGCTTATTTTATTTTAATTTATGATGAATGGTTGGATTTTTTTTTGTTGATTATTTTAGTTTCATTGTGTAAGAGGTATGTTTCCACATTGTGGGTACCTCATTAATTAAGTTCCAATGTAATTTGATTTATTTAGATTTTGGCTTAATGGAAAGGGCACATTTTCACCAAATGGTGGGTGTCCTATTTTATTTAGTTTTGAACATTGGACATTGTAAGGGCATGTCTCCATCCAGTATGGGTGCCCATTTATTTTGTTTGAACTTGTTGTGATTTTAATAAATTGATTACTTATTTTTATGATTGTATGTAGTATGGATGATATTTTAATAAGTTAAGATTTTAATAATATTTAGACTTGAAAAAAAGGCCGGTTGTAATGAACTGGATGTTATAGGGGCTAGTAACTTCTCACATTCCCCAGACATACCCAACTTTCCAAATCCAATAGGAGGTTAGAGATTCCTTAGGAATCGAGTCATCCACCCCTTTCTATTTTTCCGGCCCATCCGGGTGGCGACTCCATTTTCTTTGGATTTAGGCTCATGTTCTTTAAGGCCCTAAGCCTAACAGTGCCGAAGTCGCAAGAACCATTCCACATGGGAGTGAGGTGAAAATCTCCGCTCATAGTGGCGACTCCACTGGAGATAAGAGAAGTTGATTCCATTGGTCTTTATATTATTTTATTATTTCTTATTATGATATTGTCCATTGCATCATTTAGATTACATTGTGTGTATGAGTTAGGACGCTCGTGTTATCCATATTGTGTTATGTAAGGGATACCATACTTTTACTCAAGATATAGAGATCGAGGATGACATAACCACTCATAGCCTTGTACCATTTGGTATATACTTGCTATGAGAACCTAAGCCTTTCAACCTAAAGACTAAAGCTCATTTAATTAGCCTAGTTATTTTTCTTAGGTTTTTACCTTAAATACTTGTTATTTGACTATAATTTATTTATCTTGGTTTAAACCATGGCTTATTTGGTTTGTTCTTTTTCTAATATTACCTAATCATATTGTAAGCTCAAATCCAAAAGACCAAATTCCAAATTTTCAAAATCTTCTTTCAAGATGGATCAAAAATCTTTTTCAACCTTATGGCCCAAACTTAAAACTCAAAGGATTTGAAACAAAATTATTTTCACTTCATTAAAAATTACAAATTATTTTCTTAAATATGCTTATAAATTATTTAGGTCAATTATGAAAAATAAAAAATCAATTGTGGGCCTAATTTATACTAAGAATCATTAATCACGGGCCTTGTTTTTTACAAGAATCATTAGTTACATTTTCAAATGAGAAATCTATTTATGAGAAACTTCTTAATTTAATTTTAATCCAATATAGCATAAAAGCTATTTTAGTTGAGATAAAATTGATTAAAGCTTAATTAATGGAAATTATCGTGGATTGACTTCTATATTTGAAAATATAACTATTGGTTAAAATCATCCGAGGGAATTTTTCGAGAACAGAATATCCCATGTTGATATTTTGTTAACCATATACCTAGGAAAAAAAGACTCACCATTCATGATATTTTATAAGTTTAAGATGCCTTTCTTCGCTTGGTACAATGGTACAGGAAATCCTCACTTACATGTTAAGCAGTACATCACTACCATAAAGTATGCCAGATCTACTAAGGCTCAAATTCTAAGGTATTTCATGCTCTCATTGGATCCTATTGTGCAGAATCGGTTTAATATCTTGGAAGAAAGCACCTAAAAAGATTGGGATATGTTGTATAAGGCCTTCATCTAGCAATATGGGTACAATGTTGAATTGGAAGTGACTTTGATGGAGGTGGAGACTATCAGGCAAAAACAAAATGAAAGTTTTGTCGATTATGTGAAGAGATGAAGAAATAAGGATGCACTTCTTAAAAAAGGCCAAATGAGTCCGACCAGATTAGGATGATTGTGAGAGGGGTGCTACCTAATCTCCATGAAAGGCTGTCTCACACCCTTATAAAGGATTTTAAAGATCTTCTCCAAGCTGGATTGCAAATAGAAGAGTGGAAAAGAGAGAAGAATCTTTTTTCTGCAAAACGGAATTATCAGTCTGGCAATTAAAGTATACATAAAGAAGTCGATGTTAATGCAACTAGTCAAGGAAGTAGAAGACAATTTTCAGAGTTGGGGAAACCTCTATTTTGGGCCTTCAACAAGCTATAAAAGAAGGGGTTATTACAATCGTTGGCTCCTCAACTACTATACAATCCTCTGCCATCAAACTTCTATGCTAAGGCCTTCTGTCAAATTTATCAAATGTAAGGGCATAAGACAGATAAATGCGCTCATTTAAGGCACGAGATCCAAGATTTGATTGACAGTGAAAAGTTGTCTGAGCCTAATAAGCCCAATACCATGAGCAATCCTTTGCCTAAATTTGGAAGAGTACCTCCACCAGCAACCTTCATGGTAGGAAGAGGATTGGAGAAAGATTTTGTCTTATCCTCTTTTCAAGATAAGAGTGTAGAAGACATGAAGAGAGAAGAAGCTTGACTCAATGAACTTCCCTTAGCTTGAATGTTGCTCTTCTATTTTGCTTTCTTTAATATTTAATTGGAACAATTATATTTTTCAAATTATGTTTATTTGAATAAATTATTTTTATTAAATTTTTTATGGTCTTTATTCATTTTGGTGCTCAACCAATTACGAGTCTAGCTTGATAATCATAAATTAGTGTATCTATGTATAAACCAACAACTAGTATCCACCCAATTAAATATCAATCCATGTTGTCCCTTTGAGCCTTCATAAAATTTTAGCTTACTTTTCATTAGCTTGTAAGCCCGATGACCTACCCTATGCTGTAGTGACTCTTATGACAAGGCTGATGATCACTAAGGTGAAAGGGCAAAAAGATCAAAGAAAGGGATGTATAGTCAAGACCACAAGGATTGTTAAAAAATACCTGAACTAAATTTAATATCTCCAATCTCTTTCATCATTGAGATAAAGTCATGACAACAAAGTATTTATCCTCACTGAAGTAGACTCACTCTACTCCACTCATCCATAGATAGAAGTATAGAATGGTGCAAGCAAGACAATTCTTTTGGAGCTAGGACCCAACATTAAAACAAAAAAACAAACGAAAAAAAGGAAAAAAAAAGAAGAAAAAAATACAAAAAAAAAGAAGAAAAACAAAAAAGAGAAAGAGCAAAAAAAAAACAAAGAAAAAACAAAGAAAAAAAACAAAGAAAAAAAAACAAAAAAATGGGTCCTGAATTTGTGCAAAATCAAAAGGAAAAGATGAAGATCATATTAATCAATTTTATATTTCTTCCAAGTAGATAGAAGAAAATTGAAATCTAGTAAGATTGCTCCCAGCTGCCTATGGATCCAATAGAAGATTATAGTGTGAAGATTTGTCAGCAGTGTCACATCAGCCCCAGCTCAAAAATGGCATTCATTTAACACGTGTCCCTTATAGACCTCATTTCAAGCCTATTAAAGACTCGTTGATCTCTCTTGGTATGTTGAGTCTATTAGTGGAGATAGTTTGAACAAGCATACATATTAGATAGACTATATTCAAACTCAATGAGACATTTGACCAAGTAATGTGTATGTTCCTATCGAAGTGCAATAGTTCTTACTCAAATGGAAATGATTCCCGAGTTTAGTACGATAACTAGGATTGTCATGTTATAGATATGTTAATTTAAAAAATCAAGTCCTGAGGTACGATGAAACTGATTTGATAAAGCCAAAATATAATTTTAAGATTTTAAAAAATGTGCTTTTGTCATACAATGCTGTTAGACAAATGATTACAACTCAAATTGAATGATCTATTTAACATGTGGTTGAAGAATCTTGTTGCAAGATTAGGTTGTTCCAAATAAAGCTAAACAGAGCATTTATAGCGGTCGCACAAGACCTGAATACGACCGCACCATTCAATCAAAAATAAAACCTTATCATAGTAGGTTTCGCGGTCAGAAACCCGACCTCAGTCGCGACCGCACTTAAAGAAGAGCGACCGTCCCAAGTTATGGACGATCGCCACACAAGGAACCCAAATCATCCTAATCACAGTAAGGTTCGCGATGACAAGAACGGCGAAGGATACGGCATCGCTTATCACTTTAGCGACCGCCCGTTGATATTCGCGACCGCTCTGCCAATTCAGGAGAAATTTGCTTAAAGAGACAGTAGTGTTCGCGTCCTCAAGTGCATCCAGAAGTTCGACGCGAGTATCTCAACTCGACCGCGAGATGTCACCTAGGGCGACCGCAAAATTCATATTTAGGCAGACATTCATTTTTGCCCAGTCAAAGAATGCCACGTGTGATGACCGTTATAAACCCACTTCAACATTCAAAATGGGCGACTGCACCTTTGATATGCGTGACCGTCTCGACAACCACAGCATGGGCAAGATTCTTGCTGCAAAGCACTCAAATTTGACCGTTGAAGCATATTTAAATTCAGCAACCGTACCTTATCCAAGGACGACCGCTTATGTCATTAGCGCGACCATCCTTATATGAAGGACGACCACGAAATGCTTCGGACAGTTTATTAAAGAAGGTATAAACTGCCAAGACTTTATTCTCACTATCAATAACGGCTAGTAAGACCACATTGGCTATAAATACATTGCTTCTATAAGAAAAAGATGTAATGAGAAGTGAGATAAAAAGAGATTTCATAGCCAAGCAAAAAATTTTCTTTTACTTAAACTTACATTTGAATTGTAATAAATGTTAGGTGTAAGCATTGAAAACACCATTGTATAAGTTTGAGTGTGAGCTTGGAAAACACTTAGGTTGTGAGAGTAAGCCTTGTAAAACTCTTGCTTAGGTTGTGAGAGTAAGCCTTGTAAAACTCTTGTTTAGGTTGTGAGAGTGAGCCTTAAAAACTCCTGCAAAGGTTCTTGAGTGTAAGCCTTAGCAAAACACTTGTCAAGTTAGGTGTGAACTTGTGAAAACACCAAAGTTGGAAGTGAGCTTGTAAAAACTTCAAAGATTAGTGGAACCTTAACAAGTTGTTAAGGAAGTGGATGTAGGATTGAAGTAAATCCAAACCACTATAAATCTTGTGTGTTCTTTATTTCTTTCATTACTCAACCATTTCTCTATTCCGCATTTCTTATTTGTTGAGTTTTTTAAATTGTCATTATTTCTTGAGGAAACCAATTCACCCCCCCCCCCTCTTGGTTGCCATCTTGGGACAACAATTGGTATCAGAGCCTGAAATTTCTTAAACTTAATTGTGAAATTTGATCCACTATGGCAACTTCTTCTTCATCAAACTCTCATGGAAATCTTAACACTATTCTTGGACCCTACTTTGATGGAACTGATTATTCCTACTGGAAACACAAAATGTATTTGTTTCTAGACAGTGAAGGGATTGAACTATGGGATTTCATGTAATATCCTCATTTATGCCCTAGAAATCTTGGTTATGTTGTTGTTATTGTTGTTGTTTTATATTGCAAGGGAAAGAAATGAGGAAAGATGTTTGTGTATATGTGTTTTGAGAAAGAATTTAGGGTTTAGAGAGAGTGGTATATGTTGTGTATATGATGATATATATAACATATACATTGGTCAAAAGGGTTGGTCAATGCAAGAGGATATTTTATGTGGAATGTGCAATTACTTAATTGGGCTTATAAGAGACAAAAGCTAAGTTAAATGATGAGGGGTATTTGAGTAATTGCTTGAAGTGGAATGCATGGTGGAGATTAAAAGAAGAAAAGGTGTTTGACTTGTGCATTTTCTTCTTTCTTTCTTGAAGAGGCCGGCCATTGAAGAGAATAGAGAGCAAGAGAGGTATTCATGGTGCTAGAAGCAAATTGAAGAAGCAATCAAAGGATTTGACAAGAGAATTGTGGAATTTCTTCATCTTAGGTAAGAAATCTCTTGAATTCCTTTGTTAATTTTGAGGTTATGTCTAAATTGAATTGTGATTTGTTGATGTGATGATTTGGTGGGTTTGCTATGTGTTTGTAAGTGTTGGAATTGATTTAAAGTTAAAAGATTGAGTTGGTATTAATTTGGTTGTGAATATGGTTAGATATGTGAAGGTTGATTGTGAAAGATCAAGTGGGAAGTTGGTTTTAGGGTTTAGTATTGGTGAATGTTTTAATGTAATGTTTATGTGTTGTTTAAGTGGTTAATGTGATGAATATGTAAGATATGTGTTAATAACATTGATTAAAACCAATTGAATGAAGTTATTGTTGTGCAAAGGGTGTGAAAATGCATTTGGAAGAGTGTTGGTTTTGATTAGGGTTGTGTTCTTGAGTGACACGGCTAGAATCAATGAGAGACACGGCCAAGACTTGAGAAATTTGGGTGACACGGCCAAGGTGGAGGGATTTTGGCCGTGTTGGATAGGTTTTGGGGTGACACGGCCACTGGCTTGGCCGTGTCCCTTGAATGTGTTTGCTACTGTCCAAGTTGGATTGGGAGACACGGCCGTGTCTTATGGCCGTGTTGGCTACTGGATTTTATGGTTGAGAGACACGGCCACAAGCTTGGCCGTGTCCCTCAAATGTGCTGCCCGTGTCCCTCAAATGTATTGGTTAATGTTTTTATTTTTGGTTCTTTTTGCATTGTTTTGATTCTTCAAAGGTTGTATTGCTCCTAAACCTAAACATAATCACTTTAAACATACTTCAAACACAAGAATGACCTAATCAAACATGTGTGGAAGATCCCAAAGCTATGAATCATATCAATTGTTCTTTGCCCTAATTGCATTGTTGAGATTGAACAATAGTATGTTATATGTAATGTGAATCTTGTAAATGATAATGTGTGTGTTATGAATAATGTATGTTGAGATGCTATATGCAAAATATGAATTGAGATGTGAAATGTGATATAAAGCCATTGTGAGTGGCTATGATGATATAATTGAATGATGTATGGCATGTTTGCCTAATTGATGAGGAAGATTGAGAAAGAGTTTGATAAAGAGAATAATGAAATAAGTGTATGTTTAATATGATATTCAGTTTCAGAGTTCTGGTTTTGGAGGCATGCCTATTTAATGAAAGGTAACAGTCTTGCCGGGTTGAGGATCTCTTCAAATTGAGTTGAATTGAGGTCCAAGAAACTGGGTCTGTTACACAATGATAATTGATATTATGAGATATTTGAATTGTAGCAGTCTTGCCGGGTTGAGGATCTTCTCGAATTAGATGAGTTGATGATCCAAGAGACCGGGTCTGTTACGCTATCCATGGATAGAGATATATATATGTATATGTTGCCTACGGGCTTGATAATGGTGTTTATGAACCAAAGCAGTAACTCTGAATTTTGAATATCGTATTAAGTACTTGATGGGCCCATAGGTGTCTAGGTTTTATATATATCATAAATGATGTTCTAATGTAATGAAATGTTAATATTACTTAAATGATGAAATGGACTATTTACGGAATATTGTCTGTTGAATATGATCTTTATTGATTGAGTGTGCATCATTGATGTTGAATTGTTAATACATATATGAAACATTGCATGGCACTAAAGCATAACATAAGCATGAATTGTCTTACTAAGCCCTTGGCTTAGCGCGATAGTGTTTAATCGCGCAGGTAATAGAGTTGAACCCGAGAGTTCTTCGAGACCCAGTGAGAGTAGACATTGAAGAGTGGATATTGGGACTTAAAGATCAGAGGAGATTTGCCAATCATGTACTACTTCTTTATATTTTGAAAAGCTTTTGTTTATAATGTAAATATATGTATAATTGTAAATATGTATTCAAATGTTTTCATATATGTACCTATTTTATAACTTCCACTGTGTATTACTTAAATGTATTTATATATCTATAATGTATATTGAGAAAGATGATGGTATTATATATACAAATATTTTGAATGTTGATGAAAAGCCGTAGCACTCCTATGTTCGGTGCACATATGCTACATTGTGGTGTTGTAGTGTGTGTGTACTGAATGTGGGGGTGTTACAATTGTTTTGGTATCAGAGCCTAGGTTTGAGATTCTCAGCCTAGGTAAAATGTAAGAAAAAGACTATTTTGATTTTAAAAAGTGGTTTTTGAATAACATATATTTTTGGATTGGCAACCTCTGATCTTTAATAAGATGTAGTATGTTGTGTTTGCAGACTTAGGTTGTGATGGATTCTCACTCACGTCAGTCGATTGAGGGTAGTGCCGAGAGTATTGCTCCTGCTGAGGGAGCTAGAGTTGATAGTGTTGAGGAGGCACCTGCTTCGGTGTCGGGTAGACCAGTTGGTGAGGAGGTTCCGCCAGCCTGGTTTAGACATATGATGGAAGTTATGAGGCAAGTACCAGTGCAACCACAGCCACCACCCCCTCAACCTTCAGTACCAGTGAGGCACTATGATAAGCTAAGGAAATATGGAGCGGAGGATTTCTTTGGTACAGTTGATCCAGCTGTAGCAGAACAGTGGCTTGATAGAGTACAGAGGGTATTTGTTCAGTTGCAAGCCACCTCAGAGGAAAAGTTTGACTATGCAAGATCTTTGCTGCAGAAGGATGCCTACGATTGGTGGAAGACAGTGCCCCATTCTATGGATGATCCACCTACTTTATCCTATACAGATTTTCTGAGAGAGTTTGAATTGAAGTATACTCCAAGGGAGTATAAAGATGGGAAGAAAAGAGAGTTTCTAGATTTGAAGCAAGATCATCGGACTGTAACTGAATATGAGGTTGAGTTTATTCGGTTAAGTCAGTATGCTGGGGGTATTATAGTTGATGAGATAGATAGATGCAGGAGATTTGAGGAGGGATTGAGACCCTCTATCATGTGCTTAGTGGCTGGATCTAGATATCATGATTTTTCCCAGCTTGTGGCAGCAGCTCGAAGTGTAGAGCGAGCTCAGAGTATTGCAGCTGCTTCAGAGGAAGAGGTTAGGGTGAGAAGACCTCAGTTTGAGGCAGGGTCTTCTTCTGTTAAGAGAGGTAAAGGAAGATTTGTTCCTAGAGTCAGTAGGAGTCAGAGGTCAGCTGGTAGGTCAGTGCAGTTTCAGAGACAGAGATTTAGACCTACAGCTTCAGTGGCGAGTGCTCCGACCCAAGTGACTCAGAGATCAGCTCTACCTGTGTGTGCTCAGTGTGGTGGATCACATAGGGGTGCTTGTTGGAGGTATAGTGGGTCAGCTGTATGCTTCAGGTGTGGATCGCCTGATCATTTTATTAGAGATTGTCCAGAGACGCGGGAACAGAGGTCAGTTGATTCCACAGCTTCTCGACCTAATGTGAGGGGAGGTCGAGCAGGCAGAGGTAGCAGCCGGGGAGGCAGACCGAGGTTCAGTTCTAGAGGAGGTGCTGCATCCAGGGAGAGTAGACCAGAGGAGGTTGGGTCTTCCCAGAGGATGTATGTTATGCAGAGGCAGCCAGATGCTTCGACAGTCATAGCTGGTACTTTTTCTTTATTTAATACTCCAGTACTTGCTTTGATTGATCCGGGTTCCACGCATTCATATATTAGTGCATCTGTTTTGCCTGTATTTGATGTGCATGCTGAGCCCCTAGGATTTGATGTGTTGGTGACAAATCCGTTAGGGCATAGTGTGATTGTGAGTAAGGTGCACCGAGATAGTGCAGTGAGGGTGCAAGGTGAGGAGTTCCTTGGAGACTTGATTGAGATGCCATTTAAGGAATATGATGTGATTCTAGGTATGGACTGGCTATCTAGACATGGAGCTGTGGTAGACTGTAAAAGGAAAATTGTTACTTTGAGAACTGCTGATGGTAGAGATGTGATAGTATCTAATGAGCAGGAACAGTTAGCATCTTTATTTGTTTCAGCTGTTGCAGCTAGGAGATTGATTAGAAAGGGGTGTGAAGCCTATCTTGCTCATGTGGTGGATACTAGAGTGAAGGGTTCCCCTATTGATAGCATTGCCACAGTTGCTGAGTTCCCGGATGTGTTTCCAGAGGAGTTGCCAGGATTGCCTCCGGAGAGAGAGGTGGAGTTTGGTATTGAATTGTTGCCTGGTACCACTCCTATCTCTATTACTCCTTATAGAATGGCACCAGCAGAATTGAGGGAATTGAAAGTGCAATTACAAGAGTTGTTGGATAAAGGATTTATTCGCCCCAGTGTGTCTCCGTGGGGAGCTCCTGTGCTATTTGTGAAGAAGAAAGATGGTACTATGAGATTGTGTATCGATTATAGGCAATTGAACAAGGTGACTATTAAAAATAAATATCCTTTGCCTAGAATCGATGATCTCTTTGATCAATTGAAGGGTGCAGCTGTGTTTTCTAAAATTGATTTGAGATCTGGGTACCATCAATTGAGAGTTAAAGCTGAAGACATTTCCAAGACCGCCTTTCGGACCAGGTATGGACATTATGAGTTTCTAGTTATGCCTTTTGGTCTAACGAATGCACCTGCAGCTTTCATGGATTTGATGAATAGGGTGTTCAGGCCCTATTTAGATCAGTTTGTAGTAGTCTTCATCGATGACATTCTGGTGTATTCGCGGAATGAAGAGGAACATGACAAGCATCTGCGGATTGTATTGCAGATTTTGAGAGAGAAGCAGTTGTTTGCCAAATTGTCGAAATGTGAGTTCTGGTTGGATCAAGTCGCTTTTCTCGGACATATTGTTTCAGCAGAAGGCATTAGAGTTGATCCGAGCAAAGTTGAAGCTATATTGAATTGGAGTCCACCCAAGTCGGTGACAGAGGTTAGAAGTTTTCTGGGTTTGGCTGGCTATTACCGACGGTTTGTGAAAGGGTTTTCTTTGATAGCTACTCCACTTACCAGATTGCTTCGAAAGGGAATTAGATTTATGTGGACAGATCAGTGTCAGGCTAGTTTTGAGCAGTTGAGAGAAATGTTGACTCAAGCGCCTATTCTTACTTTACCTGTAGAAGGCAAACCATATGTGATTTACAGTGATGCTTCACATAGTGGTTTGGGGTGTGTGCTGATGCAGGAAGGTAAAGTTATAGCTTATGCATCTAGACAGTTGAAACCGCATGAGCTTAACTATCCGACCCATGATTTAGAATTGGCTGCCATTGTGTTTGCATTGAAGATTTGGCGACACTATCTGTTTGGGGAAAAATGTTTTATCTACACTGATCACAAAAGTTTAAAATATTTGGGTGTTCAAAAAGAGCTCAATCTTCGGCAGAGGAGATGGTTGGAATTGATTAAAGACTACGACTGTTTGATTGATTATCATCCAGGTAAAGCAAATGTTGTTGCTGATGCCTTGAGTCGGAAGTCTTTAGCTGGTTTAACTGTTTACTCGCTCTCGTTGCTTGTTGAGTTGAGAGCTTTGCATGCCAGTTTTGTACCTTGTGATGATGGTGCATTGTTGACACAGTTGCTTTTGAAACCAGTTTTGTTAGATCAGATCAAAGAGGCTCAGTTGACTGATATGAAGATTCAGAAGATTATTTCAGATTGTCAGAGTAGAAAGGGTAGAGATTTTATTGTGAAGAGTGATGGAAGTCTCTGGTTCAAGAGTAGATTGTGTGTACCCGATGATGCTGATTTAAAAAGGGTCATTTTGGAAGAAGCTCATCAGTCAATGTTTGCTATGCATCCGGGTAATACGAAGATGTATCATGATTTGAGACAGCATTATTGGTGGATTGGGTTGAAGAGAGACATTGCTGAGTTTGTATCGAAATGTCTCACTTGTCAGAAGGTTAAAGCAGAGCATCAAGTTCCAACCGGGTTGCTTCAACCATTGTCAGTGCTAGAATGGAAGTGGGAAAGAGTGACAATGGACTTTGTGTCTGGATTGCCATTGACACAAAGGAAACATGATGCCATATGGGTGATTGTGGATAGATTGACTAAGACAGCTCATTTCCTTCCAGTGCAGATGGATTACTCTTTGGAGAGGTTGGCTGAGCTGTATATCCATGAGATTGTGAAATTGCATGGTGTTCCAACTTCTTTAGTGTCTGATCAAGATCCCAGGTTTACTTCAAGATTTTGGAAGAGTTTGCATAGTGCTTTGGGTTCTCGACTGCACTTCAGCACTGCTTTTCATCCACAGACAGATGGACAGTCAGAGAGGGTGATACAGATTCTTGAAGATATGTTGAGAAGCTGTGTCATCGATTTCTCTGGAAGTTGGGATAGGTTTTTACCTCTTGTGGAGTTTGCTTACAACAACAGTCACCAATCCAGCATTGGTATGGCACCGTTTGAAGCATTGTATGGCAGACGGTGTAGGACACCTCTTTGTTGGAATGAGCTTGGAGATAATAAGTTGGTTGGTCCTGATTTGATTCAAGAAACTAAAGAAAAAGTAAAGTTGATTCGAGGCAGGTTAAAAGCAGCTTCAGACCGACAGAAGTCTTATGCAGATCTGAAAAGAAGAGACATAGAGTTTGATGTTGGAGATAAGGTATTTCTGAAAGTGTCTCCTTGGAAGAAGATTTTGAGGTTCGGTCGGAAAGGAAAATTGAGTCCTCGGTTTATTGGGCCGTATGAAGTGTTAGAAAGAGTTGGGCCAGTTGCTTATCGACTCGCTTTGCCACCTGAGTTGGATCGTATTCATAATGTATTTCATGTTTCTATGTTGAGGAGATACAGGTCAGATCCATCTCATGTGTTGCCAATTGAGTCAATTGAAGTGAATCCCGATTTGACATTTGAGGAGGAACCAGTTGCTATCCTGGCACATGATGAGAAAGTGTTGAGGAACAAGAGAGTGCCATTGGTGAAGATTCTTTGGAAGAATCATGCAAAGGAAGAAGCAACTTGGGAAAGTGAGCAAACCATGCGAGAGCAATATCCTCAGTTGTTTCAGCCTTGATATCAGGTAATTTCGAGGACGAAATTTTCTTTTTAGAGGGGGAGAATTGTAATATCCTCATTTATGCCCTAGAAGTCTTGGTTATGTTGTTGTTATTGTTGTTGTTTTATATTGCAAGGGAAAGAAATGAGGAAAGATGTTTGTGTATATGTGTTTTGAGAAAGAATTTAGGGTTTAGAGAGAGTGGTATATGTTGTGTATATGATGATATATATAACATATACATTGGTCAAAAGGGTTGGTCAATGCAAGAGGATATTTTATGTGGAATGTGCAATTACTTAATTGGGCTTATAAGAGACAAAAGCTAAGTTAAATGATGAGGGGTATTTGAGTAATTGCTTGAAGTGGAATGCATGGTGGAGATTAAAAGAAGAAAAGGTGTTTGACTTTTGCATTTTCTTCTTTCTTTCTTGAAGAGGCCGGCCATTGAAGAGAAGAGAGAGCAAGAGAGGTATTCATGGTGCTAGAAGCAAATTGAAGAAGCAATCAAAGGATTTGACAAGAGAATTGTGGAATTTCTTCATCTTAGGTAAGAAATCTCTTGAATTCCTTTGTTAATTTTGAGGTTATGTCTAAATTGAATTGTGATTTGTTGATGTGATGATTTGGTGGGTTTGATATGTGTTTGTAAGTGTTGGAATTGATTTAAAGTTAAAAGATTGAGTTGGTATTAATTTGGTTGTGAATATGGTTAGATATGTGAAGGTTGATTGTGAAAGATCAAGTGGGAAGTTGGTTTTAGGGTTTAGTATTGGTGAATGTTTTAATGTAATGTTTATGTGTTGTTTAAGTGGTTAATGTGATGAATATGTAAGATATGTGTTAATAACATTGATTAAAACCAATTGAATGAAGTTATTGTTGTGCAAAGGGTGTGAAAATGCATTTGGAAGAGTGTTGGTTTTGATTAGGGTTGTGTTCTTGAGTGACACGGCTAGAATCAATGAGAGACACGGCCAAGACTTGAGAAATTTGGGTGACACGGCCAAGGTGGAGGGATTTTGGCCGTGTTGGATAGGTTTTGGGGTGACACGGCCACTGGCTTGGCCGTGTCCCTTGAATGTGTTTGCTACTGTCCAAGTTGGATTGGGAGACACGGCCGTGTCTTATGGCCGTGTTGGCTACTGGATTTTATGGTTGAGAGACACGGCCACAAGCTTGGCCGTGTCCCTCAAATGTGCTGCCCGTGTCCCTCAAATGTATTGGTTAATGTTTTTATTTTTGGTTCTTTTTGCATTGTTTTGATTCTTCAAAGGTTGTATGGCTCCTAAACCTAAACATAATCACTTTAAACATACTTCAAACACAAGAATGACCTAATCAAACATGTGTGGAAGATCCCAAAGCTATGAATCATATCAATTGTTCTTTGCCCTAATTGCATTGTTGAGATTGAACAATAGTATGTTATATGTAATGTGAATCTTGTAAATGATAATGTGTGTGTTATGAATAATGTATGTTGAGATGCTATATGCAAAATATGAATTGAGATGTGAAATGTGATATAAAGCCATTGTGAGTGGCTATGATGATATAATTGAATGATGTATGGCATGTTTGCCTAATTGATGAGGAAGATTGAGAAAGAGTTTGATAAAGAGAATAATGAAATAAGTGTATGTTTAATATGATATTCAGTTTCAGAGTTCTGGTTTTGGAGGCATGCCTATTTAATGAAAGGTAACAGTCTTGCCGGGTTGAGGATCTCTTCAAATTGAGTTGAATTGAGGTCCAAGAAACTGGGTCTGTTACACAATGATAATTGATATTATGAGATATTTGAATTGTAGCAGTCTTGCCGGGTTGAGGATCTTCTCGAATTAGATGAGTTGATGATCCAAGAGACCGGGTCTGTTACGCTATCCATGGATAGAGATATATATATGTATATGTTGCCTACGGGCTTGATAATGGTGTTTATGAACCAAAGCAGTAACTCTGAATTTTGAATATCGTATTAAGTACTTGATGGGCCCATAGGTGTCTAGGTTTTATATATATCATAAATGATGTTCTAATGTAATGAAATGTTAATATTACTTAAATGATGAAATGGACTATTTACGGAATATTGTCTGTTGAATATGATCTTTATTGATTGAGTGTGCATCATTGATGTTGAATTGTTAATACATATATGAAACATTGCATGGCACTAAAGCATAACATAAGCATGAATTGTCTTACTAAGCCCTTGGCTTAGCGCGATAGTGTTTAATCGCGCAGGTAATAGAGTTGAACCCGAGAGTTCTTCGAGACCCAGTGAGAGTAGACATTGAAGAGTGGATATTGGGACTTAAAGATCAGAGGAGATTTGCCAATCATGTACTACTTCTTTATATTTTGAAAAGTTTTTGTTTATAATGTAAATATATGTATAATTGTAAATATGTATTCAAATGTTTTCATATATGTACCTATTTTATAACTTCCACTGTGTATTACTTAAATGTATTTATATATCTATAATGTATATTGAGAAAGATGATGGTATTATATATACAAATATTTTGAATGTTGATGAAAAGCCGTAGCACTCCTATGTTCGGTGCACATATGCTACATTGTGGTGTTGTAGTGTGTGTGTACTGAATGTGGGGGTGTTACATTTCGTGGAAAGTGAGTAGAAACCTCCCACTTATGAAGCTGACGGTATTCAAGTTCCACTTCCCAAAGCACAATAGTCAACTATCAATGTCAAAGATCGATTCAAGAACAGTAGAGCCGCTTTGATCTTGATGAATTCCATTTCAAGAGAAGAAGGTGGAAGAGTTCAACATTTAACTTGTGCACATTGCATTTGGAAAACACTCAAAAACTACCATGAAGGTACGACTCAAGTGAGATTCACCAAGAAACAAATGCATGTCCATAAGTATGAGCTATTCAAGATGAAATCAAATGAAAATGTCACCGACATGACCAATCGCTTGCTTGCTATTGTCAATGAACTAAAGAAGTATGGCAAGATATATGATCAAGGTGATGTAAACAGTAAAATCTTGAGAGCCCTAAGAGCTAGAAAAAACTTTGAATCAAAAGTATCATCCATAGAAGAAGCTCATGATCTCAGCACATTAAGAACCAATGAGCTAGTTGGAAAACTACTCACATTTGAGCTACACAGTGAGAAAGAAGAAGATCAAGGTGAAAAAGAAAAGAGAAAACCAATTGCACTCAAAGCAATCAAAGAAGTTGAGAGCTCAAGCAACGAAGGTACTGATGATAAAGATGAAATGGCAATGTTCTAAAAAAGAATCAATGAATGGAAAAAGAAGAAAAGATTACAAGAAAATAAAGGTACACTTCCTAAATTCTCCTTCAAAGATAAAGAAAAGAAAAATGAGGTAAAGTGCTATGAATGTGGAAAAACTGGTCACATTAAATCGGATTGCTTCAAAGTAAAGAACAAAAGGAAATGGGATAAAGAAAAGAAAAAGTCTCTCAAAGCCACATGGGATGACTCCTCTTCAAGTGAAGAAGAAGAAGAAGAAGGAATTGCAAACATGTGTCTCATGGCTATTGCAGATGACTCCAATGAGGTAAGTACTCAATCCTTTGATCTAGTAGCACATAATGATATAAATGATCTAGATGATAGTGATTTGATTGAGCACATGAACTTTATAATAGAAAAATATTTTTCTAAAATGATGCTCTATAAAGAGAAAAACTCTAAGTTAGAAAAGGATTTTATATGCTTAAAGAACTCTACCTTAGAATTGAAAACCTCAAATGAACACTTGATGAATACGATAGGAGAGTTAAATAAAAACTCACATGACTTAGAAAAAGTTATTAAAGAAAATGAAATTTTGAAGCATGAACTAAAAGAACTAAAAGAATCAATTTCCAGATTTCATAAAGAAAAGGAAGCATTAAACACATTAATTGATAACCAAAGATCACCCTCCTTAAAATATGGATTAGGATTCAATGGCTCAACCAACATTGCACCAAGCAAACCAACATTTGTAAAAGCATCTACAATTGAAATTTCTGATGTTCATATCAAAGATGCTTGCACCAAGTCTAAAAGTACCAAAAGAACTTATTATGGTTCACTAGGAAATAAAGCCAAAAATAATTATGCATTTTTGTACACTAAACTTGCACAAAAGCAATCACATACTTGTAGTTGTACGCATAATACGTTGAATACAAAATGAAAAATGCAGAAATATAGAATACCATGGCAATGCACATATCGCATGAAATTCGAACACAAAAATTTTTCTTGTCATATAAGAAAGGCTCATCTCAAGTTAGAAGGCACCTTTATTACTAACCATCAAGGACCCAACTTCATGTGGGTACCTAAGAGAAGATGATCACTATTGCCTTGCAGGTATGTCTAAAATCTACTATCAACGAAAGCACATGGCTTGTGGATAGTGAGTGCTCAAGGCATATGACCGGGAATGCAAAGCTCTTTACAAGTATTACCTACAAACATGGAGGTAATGTAACTTTTGGAAATAATGCTAAGGGTAAAATTCTTGGTATTGGCTCCATTGGTTCTATTGGTAAAGATTTAATAGAAGATGTATGGCTTGTTGATGGGTTGAAACATAACTTGCTAAGTGTTAGTCAATTTTGTGATAAAGCATACTTTGTTAATTTTGATTCCAAAGAATGCAAGATCACAAATTCAAATGATATTATCATATTTAAGGGTACTAGAACAAACAACACTTATAATATCAACATACATTCAAATCATGCATTTAAATGTCTAATGTCCACTAATAATGATACATGGTTATGGCATAGAAGACTAGGACATGTTGGTATGGATCAATTAAAATATATCTGTAATGAAAACTTAGTTGATGGCCTACCTAAGATAAAATATGATAAAGATAGGATTTGTGAACCTTGTCGACATGGTAAGCAACATAAAAGCTCATTTAAATCAAAGAATGTTATAAGCACCTCTAGACCTTTAGAGCTCATTCATTTGGATTTGTTTGGACCAAATAGAGTTACAAGCTTAGGAGGCAAATTATATGCATTTGTTCTTGTTGGTGATTACTCTAGATTCACATGGGTTAATTTCTTAGCTCAAAAGAATGAAGCTTTTAATTACTTCAAAACGTTTGCAAAAAGAGTTCAAAATGAAAAAGGATATGTAATCACATCTATTAGAAGTGATCATGGCAAAGAATTTGAGAATGAAAATTTTGAAGGTTTTTGTAATGAACTTGGCATTTCACATAATTTTTCTGCTCCTAGAACTCCACAGCAAAATGGTGTAGTTGAAAGGAAAAATAGAACTTTAATTTAAATGGGTAGAACAATGCTCAATAAATATGATTTACCATCTTATTTTTGGGCGGAAGCCGTTAATACAGCTTGTTACATTACAAATCGTGTTTACAAAAGGCATTTAACAAATAAAACTTCTTATGAGCTATGGAACGGAAGAATTCCCAGAATTTGATATTTTAGAGTATTCAGATGCAAATGCTTCATATTCAATACCAAGGATAATCTTGGAAAATTTTCATCCAAATCAGATGAAGGCATATTCCTAGGATATTCATCATATAGCAAAGCATATAGAGTATTTAACATGAAAACTCTAGTTATAGAAGAAACAATGCATGTTGTATTTGATGAATCATCTAAACTTGATCAAAAGAAAGGTAGTACTTTCAATGACCCTGTAGGTACTCTTGAAACTATTGATGCTCCAAAGATCAATCAGTATGAACTTGAAGAAAAGACTCAAGATCTACCTAAGGATTGGCAATACAAGAAAGACCATCCTAAGGAACTCATCATTGGAGAAACATCTAAGGGAGTAATTACTAGATCTAAAATTAATCATATAGATGTTAATTTTTCTTTTATTTCTCAAATTGAGCCAAAGACTGTTGAGGAGGCTTTAAATGATGAAAATTGGATAACTGCAATGCAAGATGAACTTAATCAATTTGAAAGAAATAATGTTTGGCAACTTACTCCTAGACCTACAGATCACTCTATCATAGGATACAAATGGGTCTATAGGAATAAGCTTGATGAAAATGGTCACATTGTTAGGAATAAAGCAAGATTGGTAACCAAAGGCTATAATCAAGAAGAAGGTATTGACTATGATGAAACTTTTGCCCCTGTAGCCAAATTAGAAGCTATTAGAATATTACTTGCTTTTACATGTCACATGAACTTTAAACTCTTTCAAATGGATGTTAAAAGTGCATTTCTAAATGAACTTATAAGCGAAGAAGTTTATGTAGAACAACCTCCTGGTTTTGAAAACTACAAATTTCCTGATCATGTTTTCAAACTTACTAAAGCTTTATATGGATTGAAACAAGCACCAAGAGCTTGGTATGATAAACTAAGTGCATATTTACTTGAAAATGGTTTTTCAAAAGGAAAAGTAGACACAACTCTCTTTGTTAAAAAGGACAAGCATAACATTTTAATTATACAAATTTATGTGGATGGCATAATATTTGGAGCTACTAATAAAGCCTTGTGCAAAGAATTTGCTTCTTGTATGACTAGGGAATTTGAAATGAGCATGATGGGTGAACTCAAGTTCTTCCTTGGACTGCAAGTCAAGCAATGTGAAGATGGGATCTTCATCAACCAATCCAAATATACAAAAGAACTCATTAAGAAATTTGGAATGGATGGCTGCAAAACTAGCAAAACTCCTATGAGCACATCCTTGAAATTAGGTAAAGATGAAAATGGTAAAGCAGTAGATGAAAAGAAATATCGAGGTATTATCGGATCACTACTTTACTTAACTGCTTCTAGACCTGATATAATGTATAGTGTATGTCTTTATGCTAGATTTCAAACTTGTCCTAAAGAATCACACTTGAATGCTACTAAGAGAATTTTGAAATATTTAAGTGGTACACTGCATTTAGGACTTTGGTATCCTAAAAACACATCATTTCATATCATAGGCTTTTCAGATGCAGATTATGTTGGTAGTATCTTAGATAGGAAGAGCACTACAGGAGCATGTCACTTTCTTGGTAATTGTCTAGTTTCTTGGCATAGTAAGAAACAAGCATCGGTTGCTTTATCCATAACGGAAGCCGAATATGTTGCAGCATGTTTTTGTTGCACACAAGTATTATGGATGAAACAACAATTGCTTGACTATGGAAAAGTATTTAACAATATCTCCATTAAATGTGACAACACTAGTGCTATCAATTTGTCTAAAAATCTTATCCAACACTCTAGATCCAAACATATAGATATTAGACACCATTTCTTGAGAGAAAATGTACGAAATCAGAATATAATCCTAGAGTTTATAGATACATATAATCAACTTGCTAATATCTTTACAAAACCTTTGAATGAAGATAGGCTTAACTTCATTAAACTTAATTTAGGAATGATTGATGGAATTACTCTAAATTAATAAAAAATTACCTATCAACGAAGCTTCTATGTGCATAAACTTTTTGCCTAAATATTAGAAAAATCTTCCATCTTTCTTTGACTCCTTCATTTCTGAGTCAGTCGCATTCGCTCCAATGTCTTTAGCGATCGCCATCTTGTCTGCCAGATTCATCTAAATAAATATCTCTGTGCGCGGTCGAGAAATCTTGTGAGCGGACGTAATAATTTGAATAGTTTCGACCGTTACAGACAATTTCTGCACCCGCGAGCGCACTAATCTTGCTAATGGTCGCTAGATCACATTTCGCGATCGCACCCTCGCAAATTGGCGACCGCACTCTGTACACTCTGCTCGTAATTTTGTAACTATTGGCTATATGACAGGTCGCAATTCTTAACTCTCAACAGTCATAAATGGCTATTTTCTTAATTTCTTCTATTTAAGAGTATAATACATCAGTTTCTTGGATATTTTGCCTCTTACAACATATAAACTTCCCTCTAAATCTCAAAAATCCTCTCAAAATCATCTTCTTCTCAAAACACCCTCTTTTTTCCAGTTTTCTTCCTGTTCTTCAATCCTGATGGCTCCCAAAAAGAAGATAACCTCCAAAGTAAAAGGAAAGGGAAAGAAATCTTCAGGAATCACCATAAGAGAACCAACAGATGATCCTCCATCTCCTCCACAGTCTAGAAGAGGTGAGAAAATTCACAAACCTCACCACCAAACCTCTGAGGAAGATGTGAGATATGCCATGCTGAAGAGAAAGAAAGTTGAGGGAACCAAATCTCCTTTTGGTGGGATGCTCTCTGCCCTTAATATCAACGACGAGATTGAAAGATTACTAGATGTTCTTGGATGGAGAAAATTTGTATTTCCTAAGGAGGTAGGTTATTCTAGTTTAAGCAAGGAATTCCTGATGTCTTTTCAAATTGAAAAGAGTGCTAACTCTGCACTAGGATGGTATGGGGTTAGATTTAAGTTATTTGATCAATATCAAGCCTTAACCCTAGAAGACTTTGGCAAAGTCTGGGACTTTCCTGCTGATGGTATAACCTCCTACAATGATTTAACCTTCTCTAACCAAACACTCTCTGCCTTTTGGCAAGAAATTTATGTGGAAACATCTTTTGAAAAAGAATCAAAAGCTAGACACATCAAATCCCTCACCCATTGGATGCTTCATAGGATCATCACCTACACCATTCATTAAAGAGCTGATGGGAATGAAAAGGTAACAAAAAGAGACCTCATATTCTTATATGCTTTCACCCACAACATCCAAATGAACACAACCAAGTACTTGATTGACACCCTATATCATCATGCAGTTACAAGAACTGGAACTTTCTTCTTATCCTCACAAATAACTCAAATAGCTAGGCACCTAAACTTACTAAATGATCTCAACTTAGCTACATTGAGAAACCCTTTCAATCTTGCCTCTAGTGCCATCACTATTGACTATCTAGAACATGCTGGATGTGTAAGGAAGATTGAAGGTACATATGTGTATTATTTTGGCAAAAAAGGAATTGTAGATAGATAAAAGAAAAGACCAAGATACACAATTAAGGAAGAAGGAGACTCTCTGGAAGTTGCTGTTGAATTACCTCCAAAAGCTACTTCATCAAAAGCTACTAAAGAAACTACTTCATCCTCTACACAACTCATCCTCAAAGCTATCAAATCTCTCTCCAAGAAACTCTCTAGATTCAAGAAAAGTGTCTCCAAGAGATTCCATCACTTGAACAAGAGAATTGACCTTATATCTCACATGCATTATGATCTCTATGATATGCAAGGCAAACTGGACTTGCCTCAATGCAATCTTGAAGATTGGGATATAAGTGATCATACTCAAAGTCTTCCTAAAGAAGAAGAATCTATTAGTACTAGCTCTACCTCTTTTGTTCCTCTTGATAAAGGAAAAGCTCCTTTAGTAGAAGAAGAGATAGATGAGGATGACGATTCTGCATAGTTTACATTTTTATTTTGTGTTATGACTTGATATGTTGCTTTATCCTACTTTCTCATGTTTACTATATCTTTGTACTTTCCTCTATTTTTTATAAACAATATGTTTATTAGCTTAAATTCTTGCTTTCTGTTATGCATTTTGCCTATGACAATGGGGGAGAAATAGTAAACAACTTGCAATGATTATTTGGAATGATTGTTTAACTAATGCAAGATAATCAAATGATATCTTTCTAATGCATCAATGCACCAAGATATACTTAACCATGATTCATGCATATGTTAAGGGGGAGCATTAAAACAAATTCATTAACATTCAACACATGAGCAAATGTTAGACTTGTTAATCTATCCTAATGAGCAAAGTTTTTTTTTGATAATTTATATTATCATTCCATTTGATTGTCAAAGTCAAAATGGGGGAGATTGTTAGACAAATGATCTCAATTTTGATTCTTGACAACTCAAATTGAATGATCTATTTAACATGTGGTTGAAGAATCTTGTTGCAGCATTAGGTTGTTCCAAATAAAGCTGAACAGAGCATTTATAGCGGTCGCACAAGACCTGAATACGACCCCACCATTCAATAAAAAATGAAACCTTATCACAGTTGGTTTCACGGTCAGAAACCCGACCTCAGTCGCGACCGCACTTAAAGAAGAGCAATCGTCCCAAGTTATGGATGACTGCCACACAAGGAACCCAAATCATCCCAATCACGGTAAGGTTCGCGATGACAAGAACGGCGAAGGATACAGCCTCGCTTATCACTTTAGCGACCGCCCGTTGATATTCGCGACCGCTTTGCCAATTCAGGAGAAATTTGCTTAAAGAGACAGCAGTGTTCGCGTCCTCAGGTGCGTCCAGAAGTTTGACACGAGTATCTCAACTCGACCGCGAGATGTCACCTAGGGCGACCGCAAAATTCATATTTAGGCGGACATTCATTTTTGCCCAGTCAAAGAATGCCACGTGTGATGACCGTTATAAACCCACTTCAACATTCAAAACGGGCGACCGCACCTTTGATATGCACGACCGTCCTGACAACCACAGCATGGGCAAGATTCCTACTGCAGAGCACTCAAATTCGACCGTTGAAGCATATTTAAATTCAGCGACCGTACCTTGTCCAAGGACGACCGCTTATGACATTAGCGCGACCATCCTTATATGAAGGACGACTGCAAAATGCTTCGGACAGTTTACTAAAGAAGGTCTAAACTGCCAAGACTTTATTCTCACTATCAATAACGGCTAGTAAGACCACATTAGCTATAAATACATTACTTCTATAAGAAAAAGATGTAATGAGAAGTGAGATAAAAAGAGATTTCATAGCCAAGCAACAAATTTTCTTTTACTTAAACTTACATTTGAATTGTAATAAATGTTAGGTGTAAGCATTGAAAACACCATTGTATAAGTTTGAGTGTGAGCTTGGAAAACACTTAGGTTGTGAGAGTAAGCCTTGTAAAACTCTTGCTTAGGTTGTGAGAGTAAGCCTTGTAAAACTCTTGTTTAGGTTGTGAGAGTGAGCCTTAAAAACTCCTGCAAAGGTTCTTGAGTGTAAGCCTTAGCAAAACACTTGTCAAGTTAGGTGTGAACTTGTGAAAACACTAAAGTTGGAAGTGAGCTTATAAAAACTTCAAAGATTAATGGAACCTTAACAAGTTGTTAAGGAAGTGGATGTAGGATTAAAGTAAATCCGAACCACTATAAATCTTGTGTGTTCTTTCTTTCTTTCATTACTCAACCATTTCTCTATTCCGCATTTCTTGTTTGTTGAGTTTTTTAAATTGTCATTATTTCTTGAGGAAACCAATTCACCCCCCCCCCCCCTTGGTTGCCATCTTGGGACAACAAATGCCTTCAAGTTAAGGGAAGTATGTTGCATTGCCAAACCTCAAAGGAAATAAAGGGCAAAAGAGGGCTAATGAAAGAATCACTTGCAAGGTCATTTCATGAAGCAGATATCAACCAAACAGATATCTCCCATGTCTTCAACTACCATGCTTGGGGCCTCCATTGCTCATATTTTCAACATCTTGAAGATAAACGCCATTAATGCAAAGCCTTCTGTCATTCCAATGCAAGACCTGAATGAGCATCTGGAAGGAACCAATGAGAATACTTCAGCTTATCACCTTGGTCTATGAGTCGATGGAACCACTGTAAGTATCATCCATGCATATCATGCATACATACGCATATCACACTGCATTTTTGTCTTGTGTTCCTATTTTTTGTCAAGGTAAACAACAAATACTCTATGAAGCAAATATGAAGCCAATATAGAATCGGGGGGGCATGGAAGGCCCATTGCTTGAGAAAGATCTAGTTACTTTGCAAAAATGAAGATGCATGCTTATGCAAGGAACTTGACAATACACAAACATTAATCAAAGTCTGCATGAGAAAAAGAAATCATTGGTTTGAGCCTACACAGGGGTAAAGTTTCTCCTTTCAATTTATTGAGTTTATGCGTGTACAAAATATTTTCAGACTCACTTTCAATATTTTACCATGCAGGGGGACAAAGAGAGGATATGAGGACTAACTAAAAAATAGCTAAATTTTTTGCAAAAGGAAGAACAAAAAGAATGGAATAAGAAGAAAATTAGAATTCTCAAATGAATGAAGGTGCAAAGATAAAAGATCAGTCCAACTAGAAGAGCTGAAGCCAATATAGGAAAAATCTCTAAAGGATGAAGATCCATTTTGAGGGTAAAGATCTATAATCCATTGAAGAATGAAATAATTGGCTAGAAGACATCCAAAACTCTCAACTGACAGAAAGTCACCCAAATTCAGTCTCAGGTCCAGAACCCAGCCAATCCAATCTCCGATCCAGAAGCCAAACAAATCTCGGGTCTAGAATCCAACCAACCTTGGGTCTAGAATCCAACAAATTTAGATTCGGGTTAAGATTCCAAAATCCAATCTCGGGTCGAGTACCTAAATAAAATTCAATCTCGGGTTGAGTACCCAAATCAAATCCAATCTTGGGTCGAGCACCCAAATCAAATCTAATTTCTGGTCGAGTAATCCAAATCTAGTCTCGGGTCGAGAATCCAAATCTCGTTTCTGGTATAGTACCCAACCCAAAATTCAATCTTGGGTCAAGAACTCAAAATTCAGTCTTGGGTTGAGAATCCAAACATAGCCTCAGGTTGAGAACCCAAATCCAGTTTCAGGTCGAAAATCCAAATCACATCTCGGGTTAAGAACTTAAATCAAATAACATCTCGGATCCAAAACCCAACTCAGTCTTGGGTCAGGAATCTAAAATTCAATCTCGGGTCGAGAACTCAAACACAACCTCAGGTTGAGAACCCAAATCCAGTCTTAGGTCTAGAACCCAACCCATCTCGGGTCGAGAATCCAAATCAAATCACGTCTCGGATCTACAACCCAATCTAGTCTCGGGTCTAGAACCCAATCTAATCTCGGGTTCAGAACCCAATTAACCTCGGGTCGAGAACCCATCCTCATCCAAAAACAACTCAAAATCATGTTGCTTTTCACTCTCTTCTACTGAAGTTTCAGATCGTTCAAGCAGAGGCAAACTGTAGACCCTTGATTTTGGCCCTCAGCTAGTCCGATCCTAATTAAGGAAGGCCTAGTCAAATTCGGTCCATTTTTAATGGCTTAAACCTATTTTAAAGCCTTTAAATAGATTGGTTCAATTTTATTAGGCCTAAAATATGTCCGGTTTAATTTTTAAAGCCCTGAAATGGTCCGATTCAAAATTTTACTGGGTTTATTTTGGTTTGGGCCAGGCCAGGCAACATCCATATCGAATTGGAGCCACCTAATTTGATATGGATGGCTCCATATCGAGGCCATCCAATTCGATATGGAGGCCTCCATACTAAATTGGAAGGCTTCCAATTCGATATGGAGGCCTCCATATCGAATTGGACACCCTCTGATTCGATATGGAGGCTCCATACTGAATTGGAATGGATACCATATCGAATTAAATTAATTTTAATTCGATATGGCTTCAGTTTTAGGTCAGACATAGAACGTAAAAGCCAACAAAGGGTTCTTTTTACCTAAAGTAGCAGAAGAATTCCACTTAGTTTGCACGGGCAGATTGACTTGGATTGGACTAGCCCAGCCAAATACTCAAATACAGAAGGGAAAAGACCATCTTTCATTTTCTTCAATATAGCTTTAGGTCCACAATCTTAAAAATCTTAGACTTGATATTCAAAAGGGAAAAGGATGAAAAAGAAAGAGGAAGAAAAATGGTGGTTTAAAGATCAAGATAGCACTAATTCGATCTAGATTTCTTTAAAGATGAAAGAAAGACATTCAAGCTAAAAGTGATGCCCAGAAGGTGAAAATGGTTCTAATAAGAAGATTGTTGTGTGAAGGTTTATTAGAAGTGTCACGTCAGCTCTAATATAAAAATAGCCTTCACTTAACCCGTGTCCCATATAGACCCAGTTTTAAGCCTATTAAAGACATGTTGATCTCTCTTGGTAGGTAGAGTCTATTAGTAGAAAGAGTTTGAATAAGCATGCATATGAGATATACAATATTTAAACTCAATGAGACCTTTGGCCAAGTAATGTGTATGTTCCTATCTTAAGTGCAATAGTTCTTGCTTAAATAGAAATAATTCCCAAGTTTAGCATGGTAACTAGGGTTGTTATGTTATAGCTATGTTAATTTGGAAATTCAAGTCTTGAGGTACAATAACACTGATTTGACAAAGTCAAAATATGATTTTAAGATTAAAAAAAATGTGTGTTTGAAAAAAAAAATTCTTGTTGCATAAACCCTCAAGTTAAGGGAAGTATGTTGCATCGTCGAACCTCGAAGGACACATTGGGAAAAATAAGGATTATTTGCAAGGTTATAAAGAAGTTACCAACTGGCATGCTGAATCATAATTTGAAATGGATGTATCTCTGCTGCTTGGGCCCCCACCACTCATGCTTTTAACATCTTGAAGATAAAAAGTCATAAATATGAAGCCTTCTACCATTCCAATGCAAGACCTAACCGAGCATCTAAAAAGAACCAATGACAACACTTTAGCTGATCACCTTAGTCTGTGAGTTGATGGAACCACTGTGAGTATCATCCATGCATACATAAGAATATTAAACTGCATTTTTGTCTTATGTTCCTATTCTTTGTCAATGTAAACAACAATAATCTGTGAAGCAGATATGGAATCAGGGGGCACGGAAGGCCTATTACTTGAGAAAGATCAAGTCACTTTACAAAAATGGAGATGCATGCTTGTTCAAGAAACCAGATAATACACAAAAAACAATCAAAGCCTTGTGAGCGGGGATTTTCAGCCCCACTCCCATATGGAATGGTTCTTGCGACTTCTGCACTGTTAGGCTCAGGGCCTTAGAGAACACGGTCCTAGACTGGAGAAAATGGAGCCGCAACCCGGATGGGCCAGGAAAATAGAAAGGGACGGATGACTCGATTCCTAAAAAATCTCCAACCTCTTAATGGGTTCAGAAAGTTGGGTACGTATGGGGAAGGTGAAAAAGACCCAGTACACCCATAATGCCCGGTTTATTGGAATCGACTTCCTTTTTTGGTTTAAATATTATTAAGTTCTTAAGTATTATAATATCATCCATACTACATACACATTAAAGTAAATAAGTATTCATTGTATTAAAATTAAAACAAGTTCAAACAAAACAATAAGATGGGCACCCATCCAAGATGAAAACATACCCTTACAATAATTGTTCAATGCCCAAAACTAAATAAAATAGGACACCCACCATTTGGTGGAAACTAAAAATAAAGTAAATTACATTCAACTAAAAATAAATTAAATTACATTCAACTAATGAGGTATCCACAAAGTGGAAACATACCTCTTACATCCTTAAAATCAAAATAATTAATATTAAATCAATTAACTAAATAAATTGAACCATTCAAACATTCACAATAATTATAAACAAACCATCCATTTATAAACCAAATAAAATAAATCATCCATCATAAGCATATAATAAATTAAATAATCAAAACTAGGGTTTGAAGCATTAAATATACAAAATTAGGGTTCACATATTAATTTTGAGTTTACCGAGGTTAAAAACATGGTTTTAGAGTTTTAATTTGAAAATTTTGGTTTTGGTTTAGAAATTACGGTTTTAGGGCTTAGAAAAAAAAATTAGGGTTTTGAGCTTGGAAACTAGGGTTTTTTTATGGTTTAGAGAATAATTTAGGGTTTTAAAGTTTTAGAAAACATGATTAAGGTTTCTTAAACAAAATCAAGGTTATAACATACTATAGATGTGATAAGTGCACAATTGATGATATTTTATTCCTATTTCTTAATATGATTGTTATCCAATTGAGTTTAATTTGTTTGTTCAAGTTAATTTTAGGAATTCTCTGTATTTTGAGGCTTATGGTCATTTCGGAGGAATTATGGATGAGAGTAGAAGAAAAGAGCAAAATTCATCAATGGACACACCCAGTGATATGAGTGTGTAAATGGACATGCCCTTGATGTTGCATATAGAAGCATTGACACGCCCAATGACATGGGCGTGTCACCAAGCGTGCCTTTTGTAATGTTTCACAGTAGCTGTGACACTTCCAGTGACATGGGCGTGTCACTAGACGTGCCTTATGTTCAAAATCTCAGTGGAATGACACGCCCAGTGACATGGGCGTGTCAATGGGAGTGTCAGGCAAAACTATCTGCACTATAAAAGCTGCGCTGAAGCATGAATTAAGGATCTAAATTTCATATTTTATAACCTAGAGCCAACTGCTAAAGCAAAGAGGAGAGTTTTGGAGCTGAGATTGAGGGTGAAGACATACTCTAAACAAGATGTAAACCAAGATTCAAGGATTCAAGAGAAGATATACGAATTATTCGTAGTGGATTGTTTGGATTTTTTTCTTATTTCTCTTGTTCTAGTTTTCTAATTTTGATCATGAACTAATTTATTCTCTATCTAGATATTAATGAACCCTAGCTTTATTGTATGGATTGAATAATTTTATTAAATTGAATCATTTGATTGAGTTGTTTTATTCTTATGATGCTTAATGATTTATTTCCAATTAATAATAGCATGCTTATTGATTGGTTGCAATTTTCATATTATTGACTTGAGAAAGCTTGATATGAATTGAATATTCATAAGAATTGAGGATTGATTGCGGTACTAGAGGTAGACTTACAAGATCCTTTGGTTTACAATTCCTTATTCTTAATGCAAGATCTATTTAATTATGTTTGAGAAGAGATTCCGGCATTCTACTTAGTGATTAGGGATTAATTCGCTTGAGAAAGGTTTTAGTCTAATTTAGAGGAATACCAATTCAACTCTATCATTTGGTTTAATTGAATTGATTTTCATAAATATAATTGTGGCTATGGGGATTTAATATCTGGATAGTATCATCATCATCAATCAATTTATTCAACTCTCAATTTCTCTCAATTTTCATTTATTAAGTTAATTATCTTTAATTACAAAACTTCATAAAACTATTGATTCGCTAAACAACGGTTAAAATTTGCACTAGTACTTGGCCTTATCCTTAGTGGAACGATAAATCACTTACTACTTTATTACTTGACCGACCCGTGCACTTGCGGTATTGCAATAGCATAGGTTCCTGCTATCAAGATGCTTCTGTTGGCCTTAATCTGAAATCCATAACTTACTGAAATGAATCTATGAAATTTAATTTAGAATTTGACAACACGGTAATTTAAGTATTGAATGTAATGAACAAAATTTAATTGAATTGGTTAATAGCAATCGCAATTGCGTTGTTGGCTCCACCAAAATAAATTTGATTTAACATGCTTTGTTTATCACCTTCACCTTACAGCAGTTGGACTTGGTGATGATACTGCCTGGATCAATTTAAATCTTGGTTGGTGCTTCGATGATCCGAGGATCACTCAATATTTTGGCTCATGTCTACTCTCTTTGCTTTTTTGTCTTTGTGTTTTGGTGTTTGTAAAATTCGCTCATAATTACTAATCACTGCTTGATAATTGTTGATGGTTCCTCTTTTTCTTTGTCTTGATTACTTTAATTCTGTGTTGTTGTCTCTTGTTGTTGTTTTTCTCTTCTCTGCCTTTAATCCTATATTTATAGGCAAAAACAAGCACTTCCCTCTTAAATCTAAAATGCTTAACTCGAGTTATAAACGTATTACTATGTGATTAGGAAATAAACTTCTCTAGTACAAATACTTTTAGGACTCAGATTGGTCAAATTAGAGGTCAAAAATTGACATGAGGTCTTCTCATATCGATTTGGGCCATCCAAATCGATATGAACTAGCCTCATTTCGATTTGGCATGCCCAAATTGATAGGAGGAAATGTCCTTATCGATTTGGCGCCACTAAATTGATATGGGCTAGCCTCATATCGATTTGGGAGGTCCAAATTTAAACCAGCTCAACTCAAACCGATCCAAAAAAATAATTAATTTTTCAGCACTGAATTTTTTTTAATTTTAATATAGAATTTATAAAAATCCCACCAGTTGAATTCTAATATTTAAAATTAGGTTTAAGAACTTTAAAATTATAATGGACCAAGATAAGCTTTTTTAAATTTAAACCTGTCCAAATTTAAGGGTCTACAATTTGCTCCCTACTTGAGCGATCTAAGACTTTAGTAGAAGAGAGTAAAAAGCGACATGACTTTTGAACTAATTTAGAACAAGAATGGATTCTGGACCCGAGGTTGGATTGAGTACTGGACTCAAAAAAGATTTAGGTTTTGGACCCGAAATTTGTTTGGGTTATGGACCCGGATTGAATCCTAAGTCGAAAAAGATTTGGATTCTGGACCTGAGTTAGTTTAAGTTCTGGACCTGGATTGAGTTCTGAACATAAAAAACCTGAGTTGGTTTGGGTTCTAGACCCGGATTGAGTTCTGTCAAAAAATATTTGAGTTCTGGACTCGAGTTGGTTTTAGTTCTAGACCCAGATTAAGTTTTTGACTCAAAAAAATAATTTGGGTTTTGGACCAGAGTGGGTTTGGATTTTAGACCCAGATTGAGTTCTAGATTCGAAAAAAAGATTTGGATTCTAGAACTAAGATGGTTTGGTTTCTGGACCCAGATTGAGTTCTAGACTCAACAAAAATTATTTGGATTCTGGACCCGAGTTGGTTTAGGTTCTGGACCCAGATTGAGTTCTAGACTCGAAAAGATTTGGGTTCTGGACCCGAGTTGGTTTGGGTTCTGGACTCAAATTGAGTTCTGGACTAGAAAATATAATTTGGGTTCTCGACCCGAGTTGGTTTGGGTTCTGGACCTAGATTAAGTTCTTCAAAAATCAATTCCAATGCTCAGTTTAGCAAAAAATCTGGCTATTTTTTACCGTACCTATGTACTCTTACCCCCTGCGTTGAAAAAATATTTATAAGTACCAAAAATAATTTTTAGATACGCAATAATTTAGATCCATAATAAATATCTATTTACGGTGTACTCTTGTGGTGTGTGATTTATTGAAACAGATAAAGAAGATAAATAAACTAAAAAGCAAACTTTGACTTATGAATTCAGAAACTAATAATGCAAAGCAGCTTTGATTTATGAATTATTGGAATGGACGAAAGATTTGAATGAATTATTGAAACTGCATGTGACGTTGTCCTCTTTTATTTATTATTATATTAGATATGTATATATATTTATATATGACCTCATACTTCCCTTATTTTCTATATAAAGGATCATGCTCTTGCAATTTTTCAAGCAGAACACCTTCACCTTCAACATTTTCTTAAAGCTTCATCACTTACCATGGCTGCCATTCAACATTCCTAAAGGTTTGAGACACGATCAAACAACAAATTGCTTACTTACCTTTATAATAATAGGATTGAGAAAGTTTCACTGTTACCCGAAATGCATCTTCACCATAGTTCCAAAGAAAAAACATAGGTAAACATAATTTTACTGTAATTTAAGTACTTATTCACACAAAATTTTATCAATATAATTTAATTATAAATGTTATTGTGTGAAAATATGCATGAAAATTTATATAGCAAAATTGGTAAAATTTATTGTGCAAGAATATGCATAAAAATTGATGTAGCAAAATTGATAAAAATTATTGTGTAAAAAGATGCATAAAAATTGATGTAGCAAACTTTAAAGAAATTAGTAAGAGAAAGGGTGGCATAAATGTAATTAAAATGTAGAAAAGAAATATATGTGCACTTACCTTGACTTATCTATGTTTGGATAGCATGACGGTTTTGACATTCACGACGGTGGAAACATCCATAAAGCCCGCAAGTGGTATGATCGAGCCCACCTGTGGTAAAAAGAATGGTCCGAGAAGGTGGGTTTGAAGACTTTGTTTTGCAATTACCATTCCAAGGATATCAAATTGATAGGAGTGTCATTAAAGCACTTGTTGAGCGATGGATGGACACTACCCATACTTTTCACCTACCCATCAGAGAGATGACCACAGGTCCAGTTGATTTTGCTACTCTAACAAGCGTCTAATACCACGGGATTCCCATCCCTTTAACTAGCAATATTTTAGCCCGTATGAAAATTTGTCAATTGACTTTTGTTAGGCCCCACTATAGAGGATCTTACAAAATCAAATATGAGCCTATTCGAGAATATTGGATGAAGCATACCTAACCCTTATAAAATGAAAAAGCTGAGCAATATACTCGGGGGTTTATGTTATATCTATTAGGAGTGACCATATTAGGCAACACTGAGTCTGCCATCCATTTATCAGTGCTATGTGCCCTTTCCAATTTAGATCATGTGCCAACTTATGCATGGGGAGAAGCCAGTCTCGCATGCCTTTATCATAGTTTTGATGCAATTTGCAGGAATAGAAGATCATTTAATGGCTTTATGGTTGTTGTCGAGGTATCACTTTTCTTCTAAATGTTGGTCCAAATAATGCATGTGTGTGGATTTTGATCTTTCTTTTCATGCATAGGTATGGGTGTATGAGCACAATCTTGTGAGAGCTCCCACCATTACTAGGTCGTGAGTCAAATACCCATGACTAAGCTTTTGGTTGTTGGGCCATAGAGAAGTGCCTGGAAGCTACCATGTACACACTCACCTCTATCACATGAATCGCTTAACCTGGGACCAAGTAAGAAAAATTTTAATATAAATATCAAAACTTATGAGTAAAATAACTTACATGTTTGTTTTTCTTCAGGTGAACGTAGGTTGTGGAGTGCTGAAGAGAGAAACAACTGGACTGCATGTATGATTGATGCATTGCCCTTACAAGAGTCTCGTCGGATCAATGCCGGTCCAGTCTCTTCTGGCTGGTATCTTTGGTGAACGAGTGTATAATTGGTTTCTCGATCCCGACTAGTGGAGGGTACCAAAAGATTTTCTATCATTTGTGTTGAACACTGGATCCATGTGGGTTGGAGCCATGCTCGCAATGCCTTTGATATTGGAGACCTTCTGCTTTCACCGGATGTGTCATATGTCCAATTCATTCGGGATCAACTACTAAATTTTGAGGTGTCTCCTAATGGCATTCGAGAGCTTCCCAGAGACGAAGAAGGAGAGATAGAAGTGGAGGAAGGAGAGGAAGAAGAATACAAATGAGAGGATGAAGATGATGAGAAGGAGGATGAGCCTTCTTCCCATTCTTGTGGTGATTCTGGGGCTGGCACTTCTCAGGTAAACACTTACCATTTTATCATTACAACTGTTTCTTCTTAACTTGTTTTGACTATTTTCATGATTATCATGGTCTGCTGGTTCATTTGGTCATGAGGTTGGACTTTCCTTTGTTGTTCCAGTTCAGCGATAATTTTCACCAGTTCAACGATAATTTTCTCCATTTACTCCTTCTTTTCAGCCAGATGTGTCATCTTATCCGCAATTCTTCCATCTGAGTTATCTGGTCTGTCATCCTATTCCATAATGATATATGCTTATATGTATGCATGAAAATATATGTACTTACTGTAAGCGGAGATTTTCACCCCCACTCCCGGTGGAATGGTTCTTACGACTTCAGCACTGTTTAGGCTTGGAGCCTTAGACAACACGGGCCTAAACCCGAAGAAAATGGAGTCGCCACCCGGACGGGCTGGAAAAAAAGGGGTGGATGACTCGATTCCTAAGGAATTCCCAACCCCCTAATGGGTTTGAAAAGTTGAGTATGTGTGGCGAAGGTGAGAAACGGCCCAGCACCCCCACAATGCTCGGTTCATTGGAACCGACCTCCTTTGCAGGTCCTAATATTATAAAATTCTTAAGTATAACAATATTATCCAGATTACATGCAACAATTAAAATAAAATGCCATTATATTAAAATCAAAGCAATGTTCAAACAAAGCAAATAAATAGACACCCATCCGATGATAGAAACATGTCCTTACATCATTCATGTCTAAACTAAATAGGACACCCACCGAAAGGTGGAAACATGACCTTTACATTAGTCCAAAAACTTTTAAATAAAATAAATTACATGATGCTCATGACATGAGGTACCCAAAAATATGGAAACATACCTCTTACAATATTTGGAAATCAAAATAAATCAATAAAAGTAAATAACCATTCATCATAAATAAATCATTCATCAATGATATCAAACATCAATCAAAATATATAATAAACATTCATCCAATTTAAATAAAACAGTAAATATATTAACTTTAGGGATTCATGCATTAATTAGTGATTCTAGGGTTTTATGTTCAATAACTAGGGTTTTACATATACTAGTTTAATTAGTTGAGCAATATTTTAAGGTAATAACATAGCTACTGGATGTTTTAAAGATTTAGGATTTTGGATGTTTTTGGATTTTGGCTTAAGGGTTTGTAGGTTTACTGGATGAGGGTTTAAAAAATTAAGGTTTTTGATTTATCATTTTAGAAGAAATATTGATCCGGGAAATAAACTAAGATGTTGGAAAATATTTAAGGCTTCGTGTAACACCCCGATACCCTATATAAATACTGTACATATACCTAGTATACATACAGTAAGTATATAAAGTATAAAGATGCCACTTGATGTTACCTTTTTAAAAACCTGCAACCGAGTTCAAACCATATTACGTTAATTTAAATATCATTTACAAAATCATTATCTTAATTAAAACTCCATTTATACATATAAATATTCTCTCATCAGAAATATATCATAATTTAAAAATTAAACATGTATCCATTACCCTCTAGTTGGTCTCGACAACTCTTACTCTTCTCGTGGCATAACAAAAAACTTCATATCTACCACCAAGATACCTGCGAGATTACACATCCGCGCTAAGCTCGAGAGCTTAGTAGTACAAATATAACATGTAAACATACATTATAAAAATACTAACATATAATGATATATTAATTTGATGTACCATTAGTTTCTTATCATGTTTTCCTTTTTAAATTGCATCTTTCATGTATCTTAACAAATTTCATACAATATATACATATCATTTTCACCGACCCCAATTCATCACTGATAATCACCATTAACATAGTAATACCCATATTACATATCATATCATTATCATCAATCACATATCATATCATTATCATCAATCACATATCATATCATTATCATCAATCACCGATCCAACTTTAATTCTCACAATCAATATTTCAATATACATATTACATATCATTTCATGTCATTATTTTATTCACAATTCACAAATCATGAATCACATTTGCAATAAAGGCAACCATAGATCTCATTTCTCATTTATTTCAATATTTAAAGATCACACTGGCAACAAAGACAGACTCGGGCCCAACAGACACTAATATGTTATTAAAAGTTCAGAGTTTCTGCATTGGTCCATAATCACAATGATCAAGCCCGTAGGCAACATATCTCATATCTCTATCCATGAATAGCGTAACAGACCCAGTCTCTTGGATCATCAACTCGGCTAAACTCGAGGAGATCCTCAACCCGGCTAGACTGTTACTACAATTCACATTTCATATTTTATCAAGTAACAGACCCAGTCTCTTGGATCTCAATTCATCTCAATGCAAAGAGATCCTCAACCCGGCAAGACTGTTACATTTTCACATTTTCTAGGCATGCCGCCAAATCCAGAACTCTGAAACTTGAATCAACATAGTAGACACAAAATCTTTTCATTTTCATTTCATTTTCAATTGAATTATCATAGCCAATAACAATGGCTTGACATCTCATTTGGAATCACTATAGCCAATCACAATGGCTTCACTATTCATTTAATTCATCATAGTCAATCACAATGACTTCATAATCCATTTGAATCATCATTATACTATGCAACATTAATTACATTAACTAAACAACATACCATTATTCAATCATATCATTCACCTCATTGTCACTCAAAACATTAGTTCTATATTCCTTTATGTCTCAATTAACATTATACACTTCATTATTTGAGCATACATGATCAATTTCATTGCACATGTATCTTAAATTCATCATCATATAAACAACATGTTCCTTTATAACATTTCAATCATTATTATCAACCATGATGATATCACATTTCATCCTTTCTCAAAACACATTGATACCATTCATTAATAAACATTTATCATAATGAATTGCATTGCACATACCTTTTTGGATGATCCTCATCTCCTCCACACTATACAAGTCATAATATTAGTCACATTGTTCATATAACATACTACCATTCACATGGCTCACAATGCATAACATAACATTGTTCATACATAATCATATGCATCATCAAATGTGTATTCATTCTCCACAAAACAAGAAAAGGCAAAAGAACATCATAGTAGCCAACACACCCAAGGGACACGGCCAAGCTTGTGGCCGTGTCTCTCAACACCAATTCAATCCGAGGCAGACACGGGCAAGGGACACAGCCGTGTCTCTCAACCAAAATCAGGCATTGACAAACACACTCAAGGGACACGGCCAAGCTTGTGGCCGTGTCTCTCCAAAATCTATCCAACACGGCCAAACTTCCCTCCACTTGGCCGTGTCTCTCAAAAACATTAAGTCTTGGCCGTGTTCCTTTCTTATTTTGGCCGTGTCTCACATAAACAACACCCTAAGTATGGCCAAGCCTCCTTCAATTGCATTTAAACACATTATACACAACACAACTTCATTCAAATGCATATAAACCATGTCATTAACACTTATTTATCATGTTAATCACAATATTGCACATTAACAACACATTGAATCATCTACCATTTCAAAACCCTAAAAACATCATCACTCTTGATCTTTCACAATCCAAATCCACTTAACTTACCATCTTCACAACAAAACCAACATCAATTCAATCCTTTAGCTTACAATCAATTTCAATACTTGTAAACACATCTATAACACACCAAATCATAAAATTAATCAATCACAACTTATCTCAAACACCACTTCAAAAATTAACAAGGAAAAACAAGTGAGTACTTACCTCAATTAAAGAAATTTCACAAATCTCTAACTTAATCCTTTGCTTCCTCCTTAAATTTGATGTTAGGATTTAGAAGACCTCTCTTGCTCTCTCTTTCCCTTTGATAGCCGGCCACACCAACAAAGAAGAGAGAAAAACAATACAAATTCAACTTCTCTTCTTCTTTAAATATCCACCAAGCAATTTAACCAAGCAATTACCTAATTGCCCTCAATCATTTAACTTAACCTTTGTCTCTTATATGCCCATTTAGGTAATTTCACTTATCACAATTAAAATATCCTCTTACCTTGACTTCTCATTTGACCAACTTATATGTTATATATATTACAATATACACAACGTATACATTCTCTTAACACACTCATTTCCTTTGCAAATACATATATACATTTAATTCAAATCAAAACAACAATTGTATCCAACTTCTAGGGCACACATTGGGATATTACAATTCTCTCCCCCTTAAATAATTTCGTCCTCGAAATTATCAGTATCGTAACAATTCATTCTTAACAAAATACTATCTTAACTTCTATATGAAGTTAATTAAATTCTTAAGTTGTTATATCATCAAATCATATAATTTATACTCTCCCCCTTAGAGTTAATCAACTTCTTTAAATTTCACAACTCATCATTTAATATATATTGTTCCTTCATCTCTTTAATATTACTTTCTCAACTTTAACCTTAAAAACCACTGATTTATACCTGAGCATTAATTATCCTGTCATTACAATCACTATCTCAATAGTCATTTATCAAACCTCCATGGATAACAAGACCCTTATTTCTCACAAATTGAGTCACTTCTTTAGCATACTTTTTATTTAACTTGCATTTTAATACATTATCTTTCCACTTATGTTATAAATGACCAAATCTTTTCCCTTTTTATCATGATTTATAACTATTAACTCCACTCATTCATGTTCAGTCACACTTTAAAATTTTACATCATATACATTAGCATGTAAATAATTACACTCTTGGTACAACTACACACATTAAATCTCAATAATGATTCATAATCTTAGCCAAAACCAGATCAATTGATCTGTCTATCACAATATACTCACATTCCAATCTTGTTCAATTCCAACCAACCATTAATTTATCCAATTTCATCATGAAAGTTCACAATATTCATATATGTATATATATAATCTAATTCCATTAGGGCAAACTTATATACAATTCCTGATCTCTTCCGATCCATATTCAATCAAATTATCATGATAACAAATCGTTTCAAATTACCTTAATATAATTCTCACCACTTCTCATAATAATTTTATACCATTCTTACTATCAATAGTTCTTTCACTTAAATTTCAAGTCCATTCATTTATTCAGTACATACCATATACATATTCAGTATAACTTTCAATCATATTACCCATAACTCAACACATTTCCATAATTTCCTTTTTCTCTTTTTACCTTTATAATTATCACCAAATTCTTAATATAACATGATAAGGTACAACTTTATCCATCAAAATTTTCAATCTCACCAAATTTGTATTACAATCTTTTAATCTAAAATCCAAATCCATGGATAATCAAATTAACCGATCAAATGTATTGAACAAGACACATAGCTTTAAAAGATTAATATTCAAACTTGAAACTTTCAAATCAATATTGTTCTTATATAATTTTTTTTTTGTCTTTATAAATACTAGGCTAAGGTGTATTTCAAGCATTACATATTCATTTCTTTATATTTTTGCTATATCAGAAGTTAACACATTTCAACTCCGTTTCAAACCAATTTACACTCAATTATATGATCTTTATCAACTTAATTCATGTTCCAACCATATTTATATACATATATATTCAATCATATGTAGTTCCTATTCAATTTCTATTCATCGCTTCAATTCTAATCCATTTACAATCTCTTATAATATATATGTACATAGAACTTTTCATATGTGAATACTGTAGAACTCTAAATATCACATGATTATCAAGTTCAATGCTTATTATAACAATTTCCACTGTCCAATATTATTCAAGTTCATTCCATACTCACTTCCATCACATAATCCACTTAGGTTTACACAATTCAAGACCTAATCTCTCTTAAGTCCAATAAGACATACAATATCGTTTCCATATCACTAATTCCATAATAATACCACATACATTTTTTTATAGGTCACTCTAATAATGTGATTCACACATTTGTTTATATAAATAACTTTATTCACATTGAAAGCTCAATTCACATACCATATACATGTATACACTTAATTAGATACTCTTATTTATCATACATTCAATACAAATTTTCCTTTATAATTGTAACAACCGTCCCAGTCCCCCTGCTGAGCCATTCCTATTCGGAGAAACCCTCAGGGCCTCTGGGCTGGGCTGCTACAGTACTAAACTGCCCTCACAGCCTTCCAACAGAACTCGCTTATTTGACTTACACCCAAGACACATGAGTGCAAGTTGCCTCTCTGGATCGAACACCTGACCTCTCACTTAAGAGAGCCAATGAGCGCAATACAGTATCGATTCTTCCAGTATGATGCAAAGTATTTATTCACATATCACACATATATATATTCTGACTATAATAGCACCTTACATCCATCTTAGTCAAATTTCCAATGTAACATCTCTTTCACTTTCATCTTTAAAAGCATTTAATATATATCCATATCCATTTTTACCCTTTTCACTATAGTGACTTAAAATAGCTCATCTTCATTTGCTTATCCACCTCCCTTTTCACTTCAAGACAAATTTTCATACTATCAATCACATTACTCAATTCATAATACTTTCATATGCAATATTAGTCATTTCTTCTAACTCATGTATTGTATATACACTAAATCATCAACATCCAAATAATCTTTATCAATTTCCACTAAAACTTTAACTTTTCAACTTACTACTTCACTTAAACTTCAATTTGCCAAACTCATCTTTTCTTAATATCCATTTTAAAAACATCTTATATATATATCACACAGCAATATCAAAACATAGAATTTCCACAATTATCAAGCTCATCCTAAAAATCTCAAATATCATATATTATCACCATTACCATGAGCTTTCATAATATCCAAGCATCTCACATTTCTAACATTGAATTCACCATGTTTGCATTACAATAACAATACCAATTTATATTCTTACTTAACTAATATTATCTCTTTTTCCTTTTAACAAAACCTTAACTTTACATATCCATTTGTTTACCATTCAACATATATATATATATCACTCACATATATATATATATACATATGTACATTACATCCAATCATATACACATTGAGCCCAATAACCTATATACACTTTCCAAATCTAGTTATCACAAATCTCAGTTTCTTAAACCAATGTTGCTCAATCCAATTCTCACTATCAATCTTATCACATGACCTAACTTTGCACAAATTTATCAATGCAAGCACAATCATTCTCTACATTAATAGACAAGTAATTATGTAGGTTACAAACATGGAATACTATGCATACATTACATTTTCAAGTAATCAACTCAATCTTTAATCACTAACATATTACATCACATTATCACATTAGATTCACAATGTTTGCATTAAAACAACCATGCAAACAACACCATTATATTTCCTTACATTAACTAATATTTTATTTTATTTTATTATTTTTTTTTAGTTTTCATATCATTTCTTTCTCTAGCTTTACATTCATATAAAACATCATTCACACACTAGCATCCATCTCATATAACACAGATATTCTACAATTCATATAATGCCACATCCGAGACCAACCTAGGTGTCAATGCATATACATGTACTACCAATTTCATTTCAAAACTCTTCTTTTTAATTCCCTTTTAGTTTTTCAAAACTTTCTCTTTTTAATTTCACTTAGGCCGAGAATCTCGAACCTAAGCTCTGATACCAAAATAATTGTAACACCTCGATACCCTATATAAATACTGTACATATACCTAGTATACATACAGTAAGTAGATAAAGTATAAAGATGCCACTTGATGTTACCTTTTTAAAAACCTGCAACCGAGTTCAAACCATATTACGTTAATTTAAATATCATTTACAAAATCATTATCTTAATTAAAACTCCATTTATACATATAAATATTCTCTCATCAGAAATATATCATAATTTAAAAATTAAACATGTATGCATTACCCTCTAGTTGGTCTCGACAACTCTTACTCTTCTCGTGGCATAACAAAAAACTTCATATCTACCACCAAGATACCTGCGCGATTACACATCCGCGCTAAGCTCGAGAGCTTAGTAGTACAAATATAACATGTAAACATACATTATAAAAATACTAACATATAATGATATATTAATTTGATGTACCATTAGTTTCTTATCATGTTTTCCTTTTTAAATTGCATCTTTCATGTATCTTAACAAATTTCATACAATATATACATATCATTTTCACCGACCCCAATTCATCACTGATAATCATCATCAACATAGTAATACCCATATTACATATCATATCATTATCATCAATCACATATCATATCATTATCATCAATCACATATCATATCATTATCATCAATCACATATCATATCATTATCATCAATCACCGATCCAACTTTAATTCTCACAATCAATATTTCAATATACATATTACATATCATTTCATGTCATTATTTTATTTACAATTCACAAATCATGAATCACATTTGCAATAAAGGCAACCATAGATCTCATTTCTCATTTATTTCAACATTTAAAGATCACACTGGCAACAAAGACAGACTCGGGCCCAACAGACACTAATATGTTATTCAAAATTCAGAGTTTCTGCATTGGTCCATAATCACAATGATCAAGCCCGTAGGCAACATATCTCATATCTCTATCCATGAATAGCGTAACAGACCCAGTCTCTTGGATCATCAACTCGGCTAAACTCGAGGAGATCCTCAACCCGGCTAGACTGTTACTACAATTCACATTTCATATTTTATCAAGTAACAGACCCAGTCTCTTGGATCTCAATTCATCTCAATGCAAAGAGATCCTCAACCCGGCAAGACTGTTACATTTTCACATTTTCTAGGCATGCCGCCAAATCCAGAACTCTGAAACTTGAATCAACATATTAGACACAAAATCTTTTCATTTTCATTTCATTTTCAATTGAATTATCATAGCCAATAACAATGGCTTGACATCTCATTTGGAATCACTATAGCCAATCACAATGGCTTCACTATTCATTTAATTCATCATAGTCAATCACAATGACTTCATAATCCATTTGAATCATCATTATACTATGCAGCATTAATTACATTAACTAAACAACATACCATTATTCAATCATATCATTCACCTCATTGTCACTCAAAACATTAGTTCTATATTCCTTTATGTCTCAATTAACATTATACACTTCATTATTTGAGCATACATGATCAATTTCATTGCACATGTATCTTAAATTCATCATCATATAAACAACATGTTCCTTTATAACATTTCAATCATTATTATCAACCATGATGATATCACATTTCATCCTTTCTCAAAACACATTGATACCATTCATTAATAAACATTTATCATAATGAATTGCATTGCACATACCTTTTTGGATGATCCTCATCTCCTCCACACTATACAAGTCATAATATTAGTCACATTGTTCATATAACATACTACCATTCACATGGCTCACAATGCATAACATAACATTGTTCATACATAATCATATGCATCATCAAATGTGTATTCATTCTCCACAAAACAAGAAAAAGCAAAAGAACATCACAGTAGCCAACACACCCAAGGGACACGGCCAAGCTTGTGGCCGTGTCTCTCAACACCAATTCAATCCGAGGCAGACACGGGCAAGGGACACAGCCGTGTCTCTCAACCAAAATCAGGCAGTGACAAACACACTCAAGGGACACGGCCAAGCTTGTGGCCGTGTCTCTCCAAAATCTATCCAACACGGCCAAACTTCCCTCCACTTGGCCGTGTCTCTCAAAAACATTAAGTCTTGGCCGTGTTCCTTTCTTATTTTGGCCGTGCCTCACATAAACAACACCCTAAGTATGGCCAAGCCTCCTTCAATTGCATTTAAACACATTATACACAACACAACTTCATTCAAATGCATATAAACCATGTCATTAACACTTATTTATCATGTTAATCACAATATTGCACATTAACAACACATTGAATCATTTACCATTTCAAAACCCTAAAACCATCATCACTCTTGATCTTTCACTATCCAAATCCACTTAACTTACCATCTTCACAAGAAAACCAACATCAATTCAATCCTTTAGCTTACAATCAATTTCAATACTTGTAAACACATCTATAACACACCAAATCATAAAATTAATCAATCACAACTTATCTCAAACACCACTTCAAAAATTAACAAGGAAAAACAAGTGAGTACTTACCTCAATTAAAGAAATTTCACAAATCTCTAACTTAATCCTTTGCTTCCTCCTTAAATTTGATGTTAGGATTTAGAAGACCTCTCTTGCTCTCTCTTTCCCTTTGATAGCCGGCCACACCAACAAAGAAGAGAGAAAAACAATACAAATTCAACTTCTCTTCTTCTTTAAATATCCACCAAGCAATTTAACCAAGCAATTACCTAATTGCCCTCAATCATTTAACTTAACCTTTGTCTCTTATATGCCCATTTAGGTAATTTAACTTATCATAATTAAAATATCCTCTTACCTTGACTTCTCATTTGACCAACTTATATGTTATATATATTACAATATACACAACATATACATTCTCTTAACACACTCATTTCCTTTGCAAATACATATATACATTTAATTCAAATCAAAACAACAATTGTATCCAACTTCTAGGGCACACATTGGGATATTACACTTCGAGACTTTAATGCAATAATTTAGGGTTTAGAGTTTTAGGGAAAATAGTTTAGGGTTTTAAAGTTTAACAATTGTAACACCCCCATATCCAATGCACACACACTACAACCACAACAATGTAGCATAAGTGCACCAAACATAGGGATGCTACGGTTTTCTTAATATTCAAAACACTTTAAACTTGATACAATACCTTTATCATTATACATTATAGAAAAGTAAATCATTTACTGATAAAACAAAACATATTAGTTATATATATATATATATATACATTTAAATATTACACAGCGGAAGTTATAAAATATGTACATATTTACACATTAAACATTTCTTTACAAAATATACAGAAGTATACATGATTGGCAATTCTCTTCTGATCTTTAAGTTCCCAAAATCAACTCTTCAAGGTCTACTCTCACTTGGTCTTGATGAACTCTCGGGTTCAACTCTATCAACTCTATTACCTGCGCGATTAAACACTATCGCGCTAAGCCAACGGCTTAGTAAGATAAAACATGCTAATGGTATGCTTTAATGTAATGCAATTTCACATATGTTAATGATAAGATCAACATCATACATATAAAGTTAACCACATAATTATGCATTTCACAAATCATAGTCATATGAGCATACCACATTTCATTAGCTCATAACATTATTTAGGACATTCATATAACCTTGACACCTATGGGCCCAACAAGTATTTAATACGATATTCAGAGTTCAGAGTTACTGATTTGGTTCATAGTCACAATAATCACGCCCGTAGGCAATGTATATACATGTATCTCTATCCATGGATAGTGTAACAGACCCAGTCTCTTGGACCATCACTCAACACATATGAGGAGATCCTCAACCCGGCAAGACTGTTACAAATCATATATCTTATATTCACAATTCTCATAGTGTAATAGACCCAGTCTCTTGGACCATCAACTCAACACATATAAGGAGATCCTCAACCCGGCAAGACTGTTACCTTTCATCATTTCTTAGGCATGCCACCCAAATCCAGAACTCTGAAACTGAATAACATATTAAACAAACAATACATTTATTATATAGTTACCATTTCCATTCTCAAATTCTCATCATCATAGCCAATCACAATGGCATTGTCTCATATCATATCTTATTTGAATTATCATTGCATCTTTGATATACATTTCAATTTCAAGGTATATTACTCATGAAACACATTACCATTCACAATGCATAACATAACATTGTTCAATCTCAACAATGCAATTAGGGCAAAGAACAATTGATATGATTCATAGTTTTAGGACCTTACACATGCATTTGATTATATCATTCACAACCTAATCCAAAAGGAATATTAGCAAAATGACCATATGAATAGTACATTCTGGTTTTAGACTCCATTTTATCCTTATTTTGAAAAATTATATAAAATAATATACTTGACTAAAAATTCTAAAATTTTTACAGAATTTAGTTTTGTATCTTAAAATCATTCCTTTAAAATTTCAGATCAAACTGAACACAAAATCTTGGTCAAATAGTTCACCTAACCAGACTGCCCCAATTGCCCTGCATCCTGGCAGCAGTTCTGAACTTTGTGAATTCCATAAATCAAATTCAATCAACGTGGTTCCAAATTATTTTTCTCAAATACTAGACTCACTAAAAAACAACATATCCAAAATTCAATTGGATATGATTTTTCTACATTTTATTAAAAATCCCGAAATATAGCTGTCTCAGTTAAGGTACCTGCTGGAACAGGTCTAATAAAAATAATCTTTCTAAACTCATAACCATTCCAAAATCGAATCAACATATTTTTCAGTCATTCTAGACTCATAGAGGCACAACATATCAAAAATTCACTTCAAGAACATTTTTCTATAATTAATTAAAAATCATACAAGTCACAGCCTTTACTAATTGTAAAACAAAAAGAAATTTCACTAAACACAACTCTTACTCAACACAATCACTTCCAACACCTTCACCAACTCAACTTCTCATCTATCAAGCAAAATCAATACTTAAAATCACACCCTAAGCAACTTAATCATACCATCATCAAATCACAACTCAACTCAAGCATAACTTCAAAAATAACAAGGGTAAACAAGAGAAAACTTACCAAATAATGAAATTCCTTGAAACTCCAACTTGTAACTTTGGAAACTTCCTTCACTTTGAGCTTGAAATCATCAAAACCATCACTTGTTCTCTTGCTCTCTTGTCTCTTTGGTGAGCCGGCCACACAACAACAAGAAGAAGAAGAAATGATGAAGAAACACAAAGTCAATAGGCATTAAATACCCATCCAAAAGAAAATTACTATAATACCCTCATCCATTTAACTAAGCTTTTGTCATATCTATACCCATTTAAGTAATTTCACAACCAACACAAAAATATCCTCTTTCCTTGACTTTCCATTTTGACCACTTTATATGTTATATATATCACCATATAAGCAACATATACAATTATCTCTAAACCCTCTTTTCTTTCCCAACCACCAAACAAAAACATTCTCTTCCAATTTCTTATCAACTTATCATATATACATAATTCAAGTACAACAACAATAACACCAAGACTACTAGGGCATAATTAGGGATATTACAAATCAATGACTTAGGCTACTGGATGTTTGGAAAACAAATTAGGATTCAATAAAGCAACTTTGAATTTTAGAATTCAAGAAAATAATTTAGGGTTTTGATAATTGAAAAGCTATTTTGGGGTTTTAGGAAATATAAGGCAAATTAGGGTTTGGTTCTTAGAGTTTACTAGAGTTAGAGTTTAGAAATCTGGTTTATTGTATCAATTTTAATAATTAAATTATTTGCAAACTCATATTTATGTTTTTTGGAATTGAGGCTTGGGAATTAGGGTTTTAGGAAGATAGGGTTTTGGATATTAGATTTGTGTTGAACAATTATATTATTTACTTTAATTAATATCTTAAGTATTGTATGAATTAATTCATGCTACTGCCTAAATTAAATTGAATGAAGAATTAAATAACTAGGCAGTGTGATGATGGTTTAAAAGATGAAGATGATTGATGATTGAATAAATGAAAGTTAGAGCAATTTACCTATGTTGAAGGCTCCACCAAATTTGAAGAAATTGAAACAAGCTGTTACCTGCTTCAAATTTAATTTTGGTTGAGTAAAGAAATCTGAGGATGATTGCTTCCTTTGGTTGCTGTCCCTTGAACTTCTCCTTGCTTGCTAGGGTTTTCTTTTGGTCGAAAGAATTTTTTAGTCCCAAGTTATTTTCTCCAAAGTCCAGATCAAGTAAAACAATTTTTTGCCCCTTAATTCTATGTTTTAATGTGGTATTTATAGGAAAAATAAAAAACCTACTTCTAATTGCCTAAAGAAATTAAAACTATTTAGGAAAAGAAATCAAAACCAAATAGAATTCGATTTAAAAAAAAAATTGCCAATTCGCTGCAGGAATTTCTTGCGTAGAATTGGCCAAAGGCCATTTCGCTGCAGGAATTTCTTGCGTAGAATTGGCCAAAGGCCATTTCGCTGCAGGAATTTCCTGCGGCGAATTGGCTTGTGGCCAATTTGCCAGCAGGAAATTCCTACGGCAAATTCGTCGCTGATTTTTTCATCGCCGATTTTTATTTATTTATTTATTATATTTTTTAACTTTACTAATATTACCTTTTTTATTTTTATTGAAAATTATAATTAATAAATACTAAAATAAATATTATTTAATTAAAATACCACAAAAATTATTTTGGACTATATAAAAAATATCGGACCAGGCTGGGTCAAAAATTAAGGGTCTACACTTACCTTTTTCTTATCTAGCTCACAGTGGATGCTCGAAGAGCAGAACAAAAAGCTGCTTGAAGAGTTAACCACCAGTCGTCAACATGCTACCCATTTTGGAGAATTATACCATCACGAGTCACAAAACTTTCGGGATTTTCAATTTCAAGGTATGAGGGATCTGCATGCTTCTTCTTTGAGAAGTCCCCACACTAACAACCATGGTGCATCTCCTACATTTTCAAGTGATGACTATTATAAAATCGACTCTCAGGGTAATAGAGGCTCAGGTGCTTCCTCTTCAAGTGGACTTTGGACAGACGATATGCCTCCTCCTCCAACAAGTGATGACTTTTTCTGGGTATTGTTTGATTATGGACCGCCCCCATCCTCATATTGATTAACTTGTATTGACCAGTCATGTAAAATAAATAAAACTATTTACTTTTGCAACTTGGATTTTTCCCCTTTTTAAAATCAAATGTTGGCTTCATCAAATTAGTGTCGATATACCTCAGGACTTGGTCTTTTAAATTAACATAACTATAGCATCATAACCCTAGTTACCGTACTAAACCTGGGAATTAATTCTATTTGAACAGGAACCATTGTACTTCAAATAGGCACATACATATTACTTAGGCCAAAAGGTATCATTAATTTATATAATGCTATTTCTATGCATTCTTATTCAAACAATCTCCACTAATAGACTCTACCTACCAAAAAGAGATCAATAGGTTTTTAATAGACTTGAAATGGGGTATGTAAGGGACATAAGTTAAATGAAGGCCATTTTTAGATTAGAGCTTATGTGACACGGCTGACAAATCTTCTCACTACAAATTTTTTGTTGGAACCTTAGACAGTTGGAAGCATGAAAAGATAGCACTTTGAAAATTATTTTGTTTTCTTGACATCAATGTGGATCTTGATTAGGAATGTCTTTGCCTTTGCAAAAAGCTTGAGACCCTTATTCTTTTCTTTTTCTCTCTCTCTTTTCTTCTTTTGGCATTTCATCATTTTGTCCCTTTCCTCTGTAGGGCTGCCAAGTGCAGGACTTTTAAGAACTAGATGATTTTTCTCCTATCTCTCTGATTTTGGTTGAGTCTCTAATTGGGTTGGACCAATTCAAGTCAAACTATCCTTGTGAACTAAGTGGAAGTCTTTCATTGTTTTAGGTACAAGAGAACTCAATTAGTTTTCTGAACTGCCTTTTTGGGTTTTATTTTCTTTTCCTTTTTCTTCTTTTTTTTCTTTTTTTCCTCTTCTTTTCCCTTTTTTTAAGTTCTAGCTCTAAAAGAGTTGTCTTATTTGTACCAACATATGTTTCTGATAATGGATGAGTAGACTGGCATAAATTTGCTTTAGTCCTGACTTTATCTCAATAAGTCAGTGGTATTAGATCTAATTCGGGTGTCCTTCAACTATCCCTATAGTCTTGGTTGTACATCCTTTTCTTTGATCTTCTTTCTCTTTAGTAACTCAATGATCATTAGACTTATCATGAGTCTCACAATAGTTCAAGGTAGGTTATTGGGTTTACAAGCCAATGAAAAGCAAGCTAAAATCTTATGAATGCTCAAAGGGACAACTAGGGATTGATGTCAATAGGGTTGATACTTGTTGTTGGCTTATCAAATAATGCCTAGATCATCTCTCTCTTAAATAAACAAAGTTTAATTTTACCTCAAAAGTTTGTCAAAGCATGTTCTAAAATTGACTAGGACCTAGACACTCATAATTATGCAAGAACCCTTTCTAAGTAAGAATACATAGTTCCATTTTATAGAATGATTTCCTCACCTAGTAAAGTCATTCGAACTATGATGCATAGATACACTAATTTTTTTAAATATCAAGCTAAATTTGTCATTAGTTGAGCACCAAAGTCAAAAACAAATAAATTATAAATGCAACAAAAGTAATTTTTTTAAGCCATCTTAATTTAAAAAACATAATTGTTCTAATTAAGTACTAAAGAAAGCAGAATAAAATGAGCAACACTTCAAGCTAAGGGAGGTATGTTGAATGAAATTTCTCCTTACTTTACATCTTCAATACTCCCATCTTGAAAGGAGGATAAGATAGAATCTTCCTCCAATCCTCCTCCTACCATAAAGGTTGCTGGTGGTGGCACTCTATTGAACCTAAGCAAAGGATTGCCCTTTGTGCTGGGCTTATCAGATTCAGGTAACTTTCCACTATCAATTAAATTTTGAATCTCATGCCTCAACTGTATACATTTGTCTGCCTCATGCCCTTGCATTTGATGGAACTGACAGAAAGCCTTTGCATCAAAATTGGGTGGTAGAGGATTTGGCAATGGTCGAGGAGTCAAGGGTTGTAACAATCCCTTCTTTTGCAACTCATTGAGTACCAAACACAGTGGCTTTCCCAACTCCGAAAATTGTCTCCTTCCTCCTTGACCAGTTGCACTAGCATTAATTGCCTTTTGTGTGCTTTGATTGTTGAACTGGTAGTTTGTAATAACCCATATAGTACCCTAAAATTTTTGGAAATATTATTTGTTGAGAATTAATTATATGATTTTTAAGTGTATTTATGATTACGTGAGAAGAGAAGAGGAAGGAGTGTGTAAATGTTATGTATATGGAGATATATACATTATATGCAAGTTTATGTCTTATTATAGACTAAAGATATTTTAATTACATAAGTTAGTGGTAGTGGATATTTGGTTTAATTATATTATTATATTAGAGATAGTGGAAGATGATGTAAGTGAGTTTATATTATATTGTTAATTGCTTGGTGGAGAGTGATTTGGGGAAAGTGTTTGGTTAAAAGAGTGTGGTTTGACTTTGCTTCTTCTTCTTCTTCTTCTTCTTCTTCTTCTTCTTCTTCTTTCGTCTTTGGCTGGCCATCACCACCATCTTCAAGAGGGAGATATTTTGTTGCTTCAAAACTCAAGTAATTGAAGGATTTCAAGAGATCAAGTTGGAGTTTTAAGGATTTTCTTCACTTTTGGTAAGTTTCCAACTTGTTCTTTGTTTTCTTTTGAGTTTGTGTTTTTGGGTTTGTTGGATTGGTTGTTGTAGATGTGTTTATGGTTGAATTGGCATGTTGAGGTTATTTTGTTTTGTTAACTTTGATTGTGGGGTTAGATTGAAGAGAAAAGGGTTAAGTTTGGTGAAAGAGACAAGAGTTATGGGTGTTGTGACTTTGAGTTGTGTTATATGGTTGTGATTGTGTTTTGATGTTTGTAATTGAGTTGTTTTAAGGTTTACTCAAATATTATATGGTATATTGATGGTTTTGGTTAAGTTTTCTTGGAGTGAAAAAGGGTAAAAGAAAGATGTTTGTTGGATGTGGCGTTTTGGTGTTGATTTCAAGGTTTTTGGCCTGACACGCCCATTAGCATGGCCATGTCTTTGGGCGTGTCATTGGTTCTGCTTTCTGGGTTGGTGACACGTCCAGTGACATGCCCATGTTACTGAGCATGTCACAGCTTCTGTGCTGTTAGTAGATTGACAAGTCCAGTGACACACCCATGTCACTAAGTGTGTCATAGCTACTGCGTTGGGGGAGAATTGACACGTGCACTGACACGCCCATGTCACTGAGCATATGAAAGCTTATGTGTTGTGGGGTTAGGGCACGGTCAGGGACACGCCCGTGTTGTTGAGCGTGTCAAGTGTAGAGTTGCCCTAGATAGTTCTTATCCTTATTTTCTTATGTGTAACACTAAGTGAGTATTTATAATCACCTTTGGATTAGGTTTTAAAGAGAATTGAGTTACCCTAGCCAAGGTTTGAGGGATATCTTGGAAGAGGAAGTTGATAGAGTGGTGATGTTGCTTTAATAGGTAAGTACAAGCTTTGAATGATTACATACATTTACATGACATTGGGACTTAACACATTTAGTTGAGAAATTTGTTAAGTTAATTGATACATTGTTGATGAATGAGTTATATGTTATGATATGCATGATGTGAATTATGTTGATGTATCAATGCAATTGAGTAATGTAGTGTATATGAAAAGAAATATGGAATAATGTGGTAAGACATGTGAAATCATAATGTAACAAATTGATATTGATACAAAAGAGAAGAATGAGAAAGGTGAGAAAAATGATGATATAATAAGGCAATGAGCCTAGTTTGATTATGAGAAATGAATTATGAAAGTATTCGATAATGAGATAAATGAATAAGTTGTGTGCCTAGTATGTTATTCAATTTTTAGAGTTCTGGATTTGGGGCATGCCTATAAATTGCTAGGCAGGTGAAAAGACAAGGTCGTAAGCGAGCCCAGCTGATAAATGTGATGTTTTTGGGGTGAAAAGACTGGGTCGTAAGCCTCAAAAACTGTAGTAGACTAGCCGGGTTGAGGACCAAGATACTAGGGCCTAAGGGTCTAGCAGGGTTAGGGTCCAAGAGACTGGAGCTGTTACATTATCCATGGATATAAATATTGCCTACGGGGCTAGACACATGGTGTCATTATGGACTAAAACAGTAACTCTGAACTTTGAATAGCATATTAGATCCTTTTTGAGCCCATGTTTGTCTTTGCTTATATGTGAATTATGAAATGTGATGCAAATGATTAATATATTGAGTTATAATGTAATGAGTTGATAAATTCATATGTATTGTGCATTAGCATCGCATTGATCTATATTGAATCAAAATTTGTACCACTAAGCTTTTTGCTTAGCGCGATTGGGTTCATCTCGCAGGTGACAAGGTAGATCCGGTTGTGCTGGAGAGCTTGTCTAGACCGAGTTGAGTCTAGGCTTGAGTTTGTGAGAGCAGTGTTGAGTTGTGGACATCAAGATCAGAGACGAACTGCCAGCATGTATAACTCTATAATTTTGTAAACATTGATTTTGATATATACATATGTATTTTTTGCTGCTTATTAAACTAATGTTTTGGATAAACTTTTGGGATAATGAAGATATATGAATATGTATTTTAGTAAGGAATGTTTTATCTATTACTTTTTATAAAATAAGTTAAATGTTTTAAGTTACTCATATTATTGAAATGATTATTTAAATTGATTTGCAATGATTTGATGATAAAGTTTTAAAGATTGGTTTGTTTAAAATGGACTGTGACACTCTTGCATCTGGTGTACGTATATTACATATGGGGGTGTATGTGGTGTACGTATATGGGGTGTGGGGGTGTTACATAGTTCCCTTTCTCATTTCTTCTTGCACAAAAATGGTTCTTCTCTCTTTCCCATTCTTCTATTTGCAAGCCAGCTTGAAAGAGATCCTTAAAATCTCTAATTAGGGTATGGGATATCCTTTCACGAAGATTAGGTAGTACCTCTCTCACAATTTGTAACACCTTTATACCCTATAAATGTATAATACACACACTCTCAGTATGTAAGATACGCATATACGGTATAAAAATGTCACAATCCAATTTAAAAAAAAATTCATATTCCCTTATTACTCAAAACATTTGTATAAAAACATATGTATACATATAAAAATAAATAAAATTCTCACATTGGTTAATTATTTAAACATCCTTTATAATTTACAATGTATATACATATACTCCCAAAACATAATATAATATACATAATGTCCAAATATACTATAAAATAAAATATGTACATGCTGGCAAAGTGGCACTGATCTTGTAGCACAAACACTTCAAGCTCCACTAACACAAGCCTAAACCTGATCTGGTCTAGTAGAACTCTCCGACTGTACCAGATCACCCCAATCACCTGCATGATGAGTTACAATCACGCTAAGCCGAAGCCTAGTGGTACAAACTATGTAGGATATTCCATCATTTCATCACAATGTAGGATATTCCATAACAAAATCACATTACCCAAACACTTTGGGTCATTTTCATATTTTGCACATAATTCACATTTTATTCAATCTAGCTATTAATAATGGCTTTTCATAATGCATATAATGCATACATAACAATTTACATGTCATAGCACAATGCTCATAGATGTCCAATGTCTCAAGTAGCTTAACACATTTTTCATCCAAAATATTAATGCCAACATATCTAATTTATCCAAAGTTTGTACTTACCTTAGAAAGCACTCCAAAACAAGATTCAAAACTCCCTCTGACCTTCTCTTCCAAGTTTCCCTTCAACACTAGGGTTGGGCAAACTACTTCCTCTGAATGCCTATACCAAATATGATCATAAATAATCATTTAATATCACATTCTAAGGCATTCTCAACATCAAACCATAATTAAACATCACTTTAATCAAAATTTCAAAATTAAGTTTTACCCCAATTTAACTTTGAAAAACCACATTAAACAATTTAAATTAGTGTTTTAAGTTTATTAATATCATTAAAAACATATTTTAATATGTTCAAATCAATTATATTACATAAACACATACTTATTTTCAAAATCTTAAAATGGCATAACCTTCTCAATTGAAGGTTCTCCATTCCAATTCATTCCAATTATCAATCCAATTTTATTTCCATCACTTATATCATTAAAGAACATGATTAAAACAATAAAACCAAACAATTCACCATACTTTGAAAAATCCCTTTTCCAAAACCCTAAATCAACACTACCATTTTCAAATTCTATCCAAACTTAACCAAATCCATCATTTGACTTTAAAATCATAGTTTATGCATCAAAACAACACATTTGGAACCAAATTTTACAATTAAAACTCATAATTTCACAAACCCAAAAGTTCCATAACCCTAAATTCTCTCTCTTCACCAAACTCAATTTAAATTCAACTATTTCTTCAATCCAACCTTAAAATCATTATTAACTACTCAAAATAACTTCATACATACCCAATTAAGCAGTTAAATCATGCTAATACAAAATTCCAAAATCCACATATCATACTTTTCCATAGAATTTGAAAAATTGGTAAAGAAGCTTAACAATTGATGAAGAAACTTCTAAAACTCCACTTAAATCCTTAAAATTCTTTCAATCCTTGGTGTATGGAAGAAGAAGAAAGCTCTCTTGGTTGGCTATGGAGATTCGGCCTCAACATGAAGAAGAAGAAGAAGAAGATCAACTTTTAATTTCTCTCTCTTTCCACTTTCAAAAATGTGACCATATATATATATATATTATTTTATTTTTAATTATTAATTATTATTTATTTAAAAATCACAAACTATCTCTTTCATCCAAAAATAATTTATTTTTAATTTACTTAAATAATTTTAATTTTTCAAAGTATATTTATAAAAATGCCACTTGACCTTTGACTTTTCTATTTAAGAGTTGACTTTTGTATATGTTATGTATATTTTAGGTATATTTCACATATACATTCAACTTTATCACTTAAAATTCATTCATTTTTCATTTAAATAATTTATTTAATTTATCAAATTTAATTTTAATTTATTTTTTTTAATTTTTAAAAAGTAGGATCTCTGTCTCTATGTCTGCTACTGAACCTCTGAGGATATCTCCCTCGGCCTCTCTTTAATGATGAAGACCCTGCCTCACCCTGGGGTCTCCTAGCTCTGTTCTCCTCTGCTCTGGCTACTGCTACAAGTCCCCATGCCCTCTCTACACTTCTGGCAGCTGCAACCAACTGAGAAAAATTCTGATACCGAGAACTTGCCACTAAACACATGATATAGGGTCTCAGCCCCTCCTCAAACCTCTGGCATCTGTCAACCTCATCAGAAATAATCCCTTCAGCATACTGGTTCAGTCAAATGAACTCAATCTCATACTCAGTCACTATCCTGATATCCTACCTCAAACTCAAAAACTCCATATTCTTTACATCCTTATACTCCCTCGGAGCATACTTCTTCTCGAATTCCCACAGGAAATCGGCATAAGTCAAAATTGGTGGATTAGTTTTACCATGGGAAACCGTCTTCCATCACTCATAGGCATCCCCCTACAAAACTGATCTAGCATAATCAAACTTCTCCTCTGTAGCCTGCAGCTGAATGAAAATCCTCTAGACTCTGTCCAGCCACTGCTTTGCTACAGTAAGGTCTGTAGTGCCAACAAAATCTGTGGCTCCAAATTTTCTCAACTTGTCATACTTTTGCATTGGCAACTGTTGCTGCAGCTGCAGTGGTGGCTACAGCTGCTGAACTGGAGCCTACCTGTAATATACCAAAGTGTGCCCTAGGAGTTTTGATATAATTGTTGTTTTATTTGAATTAAAATGTATATGTGTAATTTGAAAGAGAAAAGAATTTAAAAGAGAGTGTATATGTTGTATATATGGAAATATAAATAACATATACATAAGTCAAATGGATGGTCAAAGGAAGAAGATATTTATTTTGTTAATTATGAAATTACTAAAAAGGGCAAGTAAGTGAAAGGGAGTTAAAACAAATAGAAGAGGGTATTTAAGTAATTTCTTATTTTGGAATGCTTGGTGGAGGTTTAAAGAGATGAAAAGTTTGACTTTGTTTCTTCATTTTCTTTTCTTTCCCTTTGGTGGCCGGACATGATCAAGACAAAAGAGCAAGAGGAAGGTTTTGAGTTCTAAGATCAAATTGAAGGAAGATTCATAAGTAGGATATTTGTGAAGTTTCATCAACTTTGGTAAGTTCTCTCTCTTGATTTCCTTTGTTCTTTTTGAAGTTGTGTTTGAGGTTGATGAATTGTTGTTGATGGTATGATTAGGTTTGTTTGTGGTGTGTTTATAAGTGTTGAAATTGATTTTAAGATAAGAAGTTAAGTTGGTGTTAATATTGGAAGTGTTTCAGTTGAGTTTGTTTTAGGGTTTTGAAGTGGTAAGTGATGTTTAACTTGAGTTTGATCAATTATTTTCATAGATCTTCATGTTGTTTGTGCTTGTTGGAGTTGTAAGCCTAGAATATGTGAATTTGGTCAGAAGCAGTAGCATATTGGATGCCACGCCCGTGGCCTTTGGTTGCCATGGCCGTGGAGGTTTCGAGTAAGGGAGGCAGAACCATTCTCTAACCCACGCCCGTGGGGTTTGGGGTGGCCATGGCCGTGGGCTTTAGTAAGGGGTGTTGAGTTATAATTTGTGATCTAAAGGTCTAAGATGAGGTTAATAAGTGATAAATTGTATTGGAATTCATGTATTGTATCATTTTTGGACTAGGTTTTGGAAGAAGGTGATTTGCCCTAATTTAAGAAGTGAAGAATTCTTGGAAAAAGAAGAGTATGGAGTTGTGTGAGTGTTCTTGAGGTAAGTACAAACTACATTATTGCATACATTCATATGATGTTGAAACTTAATACACATTTGATTGTAAATGTGTTAAGAAATCTAATGCCTTATTGATGCATATTAATAATGTATTGTTTGGTATAATGTGTATGATTGATGAGTATCTAAAATGTGTGTTAATGCCATTGACTATGTATACCTAAATGATGAATTGAATTAATTTGAATGGAGACATGTTAAGATGTGCAACCAATGTGATGGGTTATAATGATGTAAATGATGTTCAATGTAATTGATGATATATTTGAGACATGTTTACCTAAATGATGTTTAATGCAATTGGATATATATATATATATGTATGTATTCTCTTGATGAGATATGAAGCCATGATTGTTGGCTAAAATGATAATGATGCAAATGAGATGAGTGGCCATTGTGATTGGCTATGATAACTCAATTGAAATAAGTGGGGCATGTTTGCCTAGATGATGATGAGAATTGAGAATGGAATTGATAATGAAATAATAAATGAATTGTGTGGCTAATGTGTTATTCCATTTTCAGAGTTTGTTGTTGGTGGCATGCCTATAGTAACAATCTCTTGAAGTTAGGTTGGGCTTGATCCTTGAAGCCAAGTTGGGTTGAAGTTTAACATGTTTTACTCCCCTTGAAGCTTGGTTGGGTCTAGTCCTTGAAGCCTAATTGAGATGTTACAACCCTTGAAGCTAGGTTGGGTTTGGTTCTTGAAGCCAAGTTGGGTTGATACTTAGCATGCTTTGTTCCCCTTGAAGCTTGGTTGAACCTAAATCCTTGAAGCCTAGTTGGGATAATGATAAATGTGATAATTAAACCAAAACATTAACTCTGAAAGTTGAATGGCATATTAGTGTCTTTGGGCCCATGCTTGTCTTTGTATTTAATGTGATTCTTGAACGGTGAAACCAATGAATGATGAGATTGATTATATTGCATAAGTATCTTGTTGAGAATGAATGTTTGATATGACCATAAGCAAAGTAAGATGTTGGAGTATAACAGTTCTTGTGAATGGTGTATGGAATTGATTGTGTGACATTGGCATTGCATCAAAACATAATATTATTGTAGTTTGTACCACTAAGCCATTGACTTAGCGCGATTATAATTTATCGCGCAGGTAACAGGGAAGAACCGGAGAGTTCCTCTAGGCCGAGTAGAGGCTAGATCTTGAGGTGTTGTGTAACACCCCTTCCCGACCTACGTGTGTAAGCTGAGTAGAGGCGCCACCCTATCCTAATGTTGCTACCACTTTTACTTAGTCAAATTTTTGTTCCGATTTTTATAGAAATTTTGCCATAGTTTTGCCTAAAAATTCAATCCCAAGTGTCGACAAAACTGGTTTTTTTTTTCTAATTTTTGAAAACATTTTTACACAAACCAATGCAAACAAAATCATTCTCAGTACACTTCCAATAAATCCCCCTTATAACCTCAACTACAACCTGCAAAAGGATTTACACTTCTAGTACAAAATAAAGTAAAGGTTTATTATGAAATACAACAGATAAAATCTTTGTTCACTATGCAACGGAAAGTAACAATATTTACAAATTCATATACATCAAAACTCAAGTTTTACAACACATAAAATTTATACATGTTTGGCAGTCAGTCTTCGATCTTAAAGCCCACTATTCAATCTTCAAAATCTAGGCTCGACTCGGCCTAGAGGAACTCTCTGGTTCTTCCTTGTCACCTGCGCGAAGAATCACATTCGCGCTAAGCCAACGGCTTAGTAAGATAAAACATGCTAATGGTATGCTTTAATGTAATGCAATGCCACATATGTTATTGATAAGATCAATATCATAAATATAAAGTTAACCACATAATTATGCATTTCACAAATCATAGTCATATGAGCATACCACATTTCAACATCTTTCCACATTCAACATTAATCAATCATACTCAATAACCAACATCTCATTTCATTAACTCATAACATTATTTAGGACATTCATATAACCCTGACACCTATGGGCCCAACAAGTATTTAATACGATATTCAGAGTTCAGAGTTACTGCTTTGGTTCATAGTCACAATAATCACGCCCGTAGGCAAGTGTAACAGACCCAGTCTCTTGGATCATCAACTCAACACATATGAGGAGATCCTCAACCCGGCAAGACTGTTACAAATCATATATCTCATAGTGTAACAGACCCAGTCTCTTGGACCATCAACTCAACACCTATGAGGAGGTCCTCAACCCGGCAAGACTGTTACCTGTCATCATTTCTTAGGCATGCCACCCAAATCCAGAACTCTGAAACTGAATAACATATTAAACAAACAATTCATTTCCATTCTCAATTCTCATCACATTTAGGCAAACATGCCTTCTTTCTTTCAATTACATCATCTTAGCCAATAACAATGGCTTCACATTTCATTTCACAATATAACATCTCATTATTCAAGTATATATATATATATATCTCATCCATGATCACATTATATCTCACATAGCATCATTCATAAATATCAACATTTCATACCACATTACTCATGAAACACATTACCATTCACAATGCACAACATAACATTGTTCAATCTCAACAATGCAATTAGGGCAAAGAACAATTGATTATAACATTCATTGATTCAAGTGTGTTTAAAGTGTTTAGGGTTAGGTTTAAGGACCAACCTACCTTTGGAAAACCAAAGCAATGCAAAAAGAACAAAGAATTAAAACCCTAACCATAAATAGTACATTCTGGTTTTAAACTCCATTTTATCCTTATTTTGAAAAATTGTATAAAATAATCTACTTGACTAAAAATTCTAAAATTTTTACAGAATTTAGTTTTGTATCTTAAAATCATCCCTTTAAAATTTCAGATCAAACTGAACACAAAATCTTGGTCAAATAGTTCACCTAACCAGACTGCCCCAATTGCCCTGCATCCTGGCAGCAGTTCTGAACTTTGTGAATTCCATAAATCAAATTCAATCAACGTGGTTCCAAATTATTTTTCTCAAATACTAGACTCACTAAGCAACAACATATCCAAAATTCGATTGGATATGATTTTTCTACATTTTATTAAAAATCACGAAATATAGCTGTCCCAGTTAAGGTACCTGCTGGAACAGGTCTAATGAAAATAATCTTTCTAAACTCATAACCATTCCAAAATCGAATCAACATATTTTTCAGTCATTCTACACTCATAGAGGCACAACATATCAAAAATTCACTTCAAGAACATTTTTCTATAATTAATTAAAAATCATACAAATCACAGCCTTTACTAATTGTAAAACAGAAACAATTTCACTAAACACAACTCTTACTCAACACAATCACTTCCAACACCTTCACCAACTCAACTTCTCATCATCAAACCAACAAACCCTAATTCCTTTCTCACACCACTTCAAAAGAATTGAAGAAATTAAAGAAAAGATCTTACCTCAAATGAAGAAATCTACAAATCTTTAACCAAAACCCTTGTTTCTTTCTTCAAAATGCTTCAAACCTCAAGATCACCTCTCTTTCTCTCTTTGTCTATGGAGAATCCGGCCACTTCAAGAAAGAAAGAAGAAAATGCACAAGTCAAACACCTTTTCTTCTTTTAATCTCCACCATGCATCTTACAAGGAAAATTACCAAAACACCCTTAACCATATAACTAACTCTTTGTCTCATATAAGCCCTTTATAGTAATTTCATTAACAACCAAAAATATCTTCTTCCACTTAACCATCACCTTGACTCTTCATTTGACCAATGTATATGTTAATTATATCATCATATAAACAACATATACATTTGTCTCTAAACCCTAAATTTCTTCTCCAAAACACATATACATATACATTCTCTTCCCATTTCTTTTCTCTTACAATTTAACACATATATGCACAAACATTCACTTCCCAATATATATATCAACAACCACAATAACAACAACATACTCAAAACTTCTAGGGCATAAATGAGGATATTACAATTCTCCCCCTCTAAAAAGAAAATTTCGTCCTCGAAATTACCTGATATCAAAGCTGAAACAATTGCGGATACTGCTCTCGCATGGTATGCTCACTTTCCCAAGTCGCTTCTTCTTTTGCATGATTCTTCCAAAGAATCTTCACCAATGGCACTCTCTTGTTCCTTAACTCTTTCACTTCTCGTGCCAAGATAGCAACTGGTTCCTCTTCAAATGTCAAATCTGGGCTCACTTCAATAGACTCAAATGGCAACACATGAGATGGATCCGACCTATATCTCCTCAACATAGAAACATGGAATACATTATGAATACGATCCAACTCAGGTGGCAAAGCAAGTCGATACGCCACTGGCCCAACTCTTTCTAACACTTCATACGGCCCAATGAAACGAGGACTCAATTTTCCTTTCCGACCGAACCTCAAAATTTTCTTCCAAGGAGACACTTTCAGAAATACCTTATCTCCAACATCAAACTCTATATCTCTCCTTTTTAGATCTGCATAAGACTTCTGTCGGTCTGAAGCTACTTTTAACCTGCCTCGAATCAACTTTACTTTATCTTCAGTTTCTTGAATCAAATCAGGACCAACCAACTTATTATCTCCAAGCTCATTCCAACAAAGAGGTGTCCTACACCGTCTGCCATACAATGCTTCAAACGGTGCCATACCAATGCTGGATTGGTGACTGTTGTTGTAAGCAAACTCCACAAGAGGTAAAAACCTATCCCAACTTCCAGAGAAATCGATGACACAGCTTCTCAACATGTCCTCAATAATCTGTATCACCCTCTCTGACTGTCCATCCGTCTGTGGATGAAAAGCAGTGCTGAAGTGCAGTCGAGAACCTAAAGCACTATGCAAACTCTTCCAAAATCTGGAAGTAAACCTGGGATCTCGATCAGACACTAAAGAAGTTGGAACACCATGCAGTTTCACAATCTCATGGATATACAGCTCAGCCAATCTCTCCAAAGAGTAATCCATTCGAACCGGAAGGAAATGAGCTGTCTTAGTCAATCTATCCACAATCACCCATATAGCATCATGCTTCTTTTGTGTCAATGGCAAACCAGACACAAAATCCATTGTCACTCTTTCCCACTTCCATTCTGGCACTGACAATGGTTGAAGCAACCCAGTTGGAACTTGATGCTCTGCTTTAACCTTCTGACAAGTGAGACATTTCGATACAAACTCAGCAATGTCTCTCTTCAAACCAATCCACCAATAATGCTGTCTCAAATCATGATACATCTTCGTATTACCCGGATGCATAGCAAACATTGACTGATGAGCTTCTTCTAAAATGACTCTTTTCAAATCAGCATCATCGGGTACACACAATCGGTTCTTAAACCAGAGACTCCCATCATCTTTCACAACAAAATCTCTAGTCTTCCCATTCTTGCAATCTGAAAAAAATCTTCTGAATCTTCTTATCGGCCAACTGAGCTTCTTTGATCTGATCTAACAAAATCGGCTTTAATTGCAACTGTGCCAATAATGCACCATCAACACAAGGTACAAAACTGGCATGCAATGCTCTCAACTCAACAAGCAACGAGAGCGAGTAAACAGTTAAACCAGCTAAAGACTTCCGACTCAAGGCATCAGCAACAACATTTGCTTTACCTGGATGATAGTCAATCAAGCAGTCGTAGTCTTTAATCAATTCTAACCATCTCCTCTGACGAAGATTGAGTTCTTTCTGGACACCCAAATACTTCAAACTCTTGTGATCAGTGTAGATGAAACATTTCTCCCCAAACAGATAGTGGCGCCAAATCTTTAATGCAAACACAATGGCAGCCAATTCTAAATCATGGGTCGGATAGTTAAGCTCATGCGGTTTCAACTGTCGAGATGCATAAGCTATAACTTTCCCTTCCTGCATCAATACACACCCCAAACCTCTATGTGAAGCATCACTGTAGATCACATATGGTTTGCCTTCAACAGGTAAAGTAAGAACAGGCGCTTGAGTCAACAACTCTCTCAACTGCTCAAAACTAGCCTGACACTGATCTGTCCACACAAATCTCACTCCCTTTCGAAGTAATCTGGTGAGTGGAGTAGCTATCAAAGAAAACCCTTTCACAAACCGTCGGTAATAGCCTGCCAAACCCAGAAAACTTCTAATCTCTGTCACAGACTTGGGTGGACTCCAATTTAAAATGGCTTCAACTTTGCTCGGATCAACTCTGATGCCTTCTGCAGAAACAATATGTCCGAGAAAAGCAACTTGATCCAACCAGAACTCACACTTCGACAATTTGGCAAATAACTGATTCTCTCTCAAAATCTGCAACACAATCCGCAGATGCATATCATGCTCCTCTTCATTCCGCGAATACACCAGTATATCATCAATGAAGACCACTACAAACTGATCCAAATAGGGCCTAAACACCCTATTCATCAAATCCATAAAAGCTGCAGGTGCATTCGTTAGACCAAAAGGCATAACTAAAAACTCATAATGCCCATACCTGGTCCGAAAAGCAGTCTTAGGAACATCTTCACTTCTTACCCTCAGCTGATGGTACCCAGATCTCAAATCAATTTTGGAGAACACTGACGCTCCCTTCAACTGATCAAAGAGATCATCGATTCTAGGCAAAGGATATTTATTTTTAATAGTCACCTTGTTCAATTGCCTATAATCGATACACAACCTCATAGTACCATCTTTCTTCTTCACAAATAGCACAGGAGCTCCCCAAGGAGAAACACTGGGGCGAATGAATCCTTTGTCCAACAACTCCTGTAATTGCACTTTCAACTCCCTCAATTCTGCTGGTGCCATTCTATAAGGAGTAATAGAGATAGGAGTGGTACCAGGCAACAATTCAATACCGAACTCCACCTCTCTCTCAGGAGGCAACCCTGGCAACTCCTCTGGAAACACATCCGGGAACTCAGCAACTGTGGCAATGCTATCAATAGGGGAACCCTTCACTCTAGTATCCACCACATGAGCAAGATAGGCTTCACACCCCTTTCTAATCAACCTCCTGGCTGCAACAGCTGAAACAAATAAGGAGGCTAGCTGTTCCTGCTCATTAGATACTATCACCTCTCTACCATCACCCGTTCTCAAAGAAACAATTTTCTTTTTACAATCCACCACAGCTTCATGTCGAGATAGCCAATCCATACCTAAGATCACGTCATATTCCTTAAATGGCATCTCAATCAAATCCCCAAGGAACTCCTCACCCTGCACCACTACTGCACTATCTCTATGCACCTTACTCACAACCACACTATGCCCTAACGGATTTGTTACCAACACATCAAATCCTAGGGACTCAGCATGCAAATCAGATACAGGCAAAACAGATGCACTAATATATGAATGTGTGGAACCCGGATCAATCAAAGCAAGTACTGGAGTATTAAATAAAGAAAAAGTACCAGCTATGACTGCCGATGTATCTGGCTGTCTCTGCATAACATACATCCTCTGGGAAGATCCAACCTCCTCTGGTCTACCCTCCCTGGATGTAGTACCTCTTCTAGAACTGAATCCTGGTCTACCTCCCCGGCTGGCACCTCTGCCTCCTCTGCCTCCCCTCACACTAGCTCGAGAAGCAGCAGAATCAACTGGCATCTGATCCTGCCTCTCAGGACAGTCTCTCACAAAGTGGTCAGGTGATCCACACCTGAAGCATACCCCTGATCTACTATGCCTCCAACAAACGCCCCCATGTCTTCCACCACACTGGTTACACACAGGTAAGGTGGATCTCTGAACTCCAGGAGTAGGAGCACTCGCTACTGAAGCTACAGGTCTAAATCTCTGCCTCTGGAACTGCACTGACCTACCCACTGGTCTCTGGCTCCTACTACTCCGAGGAACAAAACTTCCTCTACCCCTCTTTGCAGAAGAAGACCCTACCTCGAACTGGGGCCTTCTAACCCTAACCTCTTCCTCTGAAGCAGCTGCAATAACTTGAGCTCGCTCTACACTTCGAGCTGCTGCCACAAGCTGTGAGAAATCCTGATATCTGGATCCAGCCACTAAGCACATGATCGAGGGCCTCAATCCCTCCTCAAATCGCCGACATCTATCAATCTCATCAGTAATGATACCCCCAGCATACTGACTCAGTCGAATAAACTCAACTTCATACTCAGTTACGGTCCGATGATCTTGCTTCAAATCTAGAAACTCTCTTTTCTTCCCATCTTTATACTCCCTAGGAGTATACTTCAACTCAAATTCTCTCAGAAAATCCGCATAAGACAAGGTTGGTGGATCATCCATAGAATGGGGCACTGTCTTCCACCAGTCGTAGGCATCCTTCTGTAGCAAAGATCTTGCATAGTCAAACTTCTCCTCTGAAGTGGCTTGCAACTGCACAAATACCCTCTGAACTCTATCAAGCCACTGTTCTGCTACAGCCGGATCAACTGTACCAAAGAAATCCTCTGCTCCATATTTCCTTAGCTTATCATAGTGCCTTACTGGTACTGAAGGCTGAGGGGGTGGTGGCGGTGGCTGTGGTTGCACAGGTGCTTGTCTCATAGCTTCCAACATAGGCCTAAACCAGGCTGGCGGAACCTCCTCCCCAGCTGGTCTACCCGACACCGAAGCAGGTGCCTCCTCAACACTATCAACCCTAGCTCCCTCAGCAGGAGCAATACTCTCGGCACTACCCTCAACAGATTGTCGTGAATGAGATGCCATCTCTACCTATATCTGCAAACACAGCAGAATATTCCTCATTAAAGATCAAAGACTGCCATACCAAAACATGTATTTTACTCAAAAACCCACTTTAAAAATCAAAATATTCTTTTTCTTACAATTGATCTAGGTTGAGAATCTCAAACCTAGGCTCTGATACCAAAAATTGTAACACCCCTTCCCGACCTACGTGTGTAAGCTGAGTAGAGGCGCCACCCTATCCTAATGTTGCTACCACTTTTACTTAGTCAAATTTTTGTTCCGATTTTTATAGAAATTTTGCCATAGTTTTGCCTAAAAATTCAATCCCAAGTGTCGACAAAACTGGTTTTTTTTTTCTAATTTTTGAAAACATTTTTACACAAACCAATGCAAACAAAATCATTCTCAGTACACTTCCAATAAATCCCCCTTATAACCTCAACTACAACCTGCAAAAGGATTTACACTTCTAGTACAAAATAAAGTAAAGGTTTATTATGAAATACAACAGATAAAATCTTTGTTCACTATGCAACGGAAAGTAACAATATTTACAAATTCATATACATCAAAACTCAAGTTTTACAACACATAAAATTTATACATGTTTGGCAGTCAGTCTTCGATCTTAAAGCCCACTATTCAATCTTCAAAATCTAGGCTCGACTCGGCCTAGAGGAACTCTCTGGTTCTTCCTTGTCACCTGCGCGAAGAATCACATTCGCGCTAAGCCAACGGCTTAGTAAGATAAAACATGCTAATGGTATGCTTTAATGTAATGCAATGCCACATATGTTATTGATAAGATCAATATCATAAATATAAAGTTAACCACATAATTATGCATTTCACAAATCATAGTCATATGAGCATACCACATTTCAACATCTTTCCACATTCAACATTAATCAATCATACTCAATAACCAACATCTCATTTCATTAACTCATAACATTATTTAGGACATTCATATAACCCTGACACCTATGGGCCCAACAAGTATTTAATACGATATTCAGAGTTCAGAGTTACTGCTTTGGTTCATAGTCACAATAATCACGCCCGTAGGCAAGTGTAACAGACCCAGTCTCTTGGATCATCAACTCAACACATATGAGGAGATCCTCAACCCGGCAAGACTGTTACAAATCATATATCTCATAGTGTAACAGACCCAGTCTCTTGGACCATCAACTCAACACCTATGAGGAGGTCCTCAACCCGGCAAGACTGTTACCTGTCATCATTTCTTAGGCATGCCACCCAAATCCAGAACTCTGAAACTGAATAACATATTAAACAAACAATTCATTTCCATTCTCAATTCTCATCACATTTAGGCAAACATGCCTTCTTTCTTTCAATTACATCATCTTAGCCAATAACAATGGCTTCACATTTCATTTCACAATATAACATCTCATTATTCAAGTATATATATATATATATCTCATCCATGATCACATTATATCTCACATAGCATCATTCATAAATATCAACATTTCATACCACATTACTCATGAAACACATTACCATTCACAATGCACAACATAACATTGTTCAATCTCAACAATGCAATTAGGGCAAAGAACAATTGATTATAACATTCATTGATTCAAGTGTGTTTAAAGTGTTTAGGGTTAGGTTTAAGGACCAACCTACCTTTGGAAAACCAAAGCAATGCAAAAAGAACAAAGAATTAAAACCCTAACCATAAATAGTACATTCTGGTTTTAAACTCCATTTTATCCTTATTTTGAAAAATTGTATAAAATAATCTACTTGACTAAAAATTCTAAAATTTTTACAGAATTTAGTTTTGTATCTTAAAATCATCCCTTTAAAATTTCAGATCAAACTGAACACAAAATCTTGGTCAAATAGTTCACCTAACCAGACTGCCCCAATTGCCCTGCATCCTGGCAGCAGTTCTGAACTTTGTGAATTCCATAAATCAAATTCAATCAACGTGGTTCCAAATTATTTTTCTCAAATACTAGACTCACTAAGCAACAACATATCCAAAATTCGATTGGATATGATTTTTCTACATTTTATTAAAAATCACGAAATATAGCTGTCCCAGTTAAGGTACCTGCTGGAACAGGTCTAATGAAAATAATCTTTCTAAACTCATAACCATTCCAAAATCGAATCAACATATTTTTCAGTCATTCTACACTCATAGAGGCACAACATATCAAAAATTCACTTCAAGAACATTTTTCTATAATTAATTAAAAATCATACAAATCACAGCCTTTACTAATTGTAAAACAGAAACAATTTCACTAAACACAACTCTTACTCAACACAATCACTTCCAACACCTTCACCAACTCAACTTCTCATCATCAAACCAACAAACCCTAATTCCTTTCTCACACCACTTCAAAAGAATTGAAGAAATTAAAGAAAAGATCTTACCTCAAATGAAGAAATCTACAAATCTTTAACCAAAACCCTTGTTTCTTTCTTCAAAATGCTTCAAACCTCAAGATCACCTCTCTTTCTCTCTTTGTCTATGGAGAATCCGGCCACTTCAAGAAAGAAAGAAGAAAATGCACAAGTCAAACACCTTTTCTTCTTTTAATCTCCACCATGCATCTTACAAGGAAAATTACCAAAACACCCTTAACCATATAACTAACTCTTTGTCTCATATAAGCCCTTTATAGTAATTTCATTAACAACCAAAAATATCTTCTTCCACTTAACCATCACCTTGACTCTTCATTTGACCAATGTATATGTTAATTATATCATCATATAAACAACATATACATTTGTCTCTAAACCCTAAATTTCTTCTCCAAAACACATATACATATACATTCTCTTCCCATTTCTTTTCTCTTACAATTTAACACATATATGCACAAACATTCACTTCCCAATATATATATCAACAACCACAATAACAACAACATACTCAAAACTTCTAGGGCATAAATGAGGATATTACATGTTGCTAGTGAAGCTTAAAGATCGAAGACATACTGCCAAACATGTATATGTTTTATGTTTTTGTAAAACTTGAGTTTTGATGTATTTGTATTTGTAAATATTTGTTATATTTTTCACTGTGTTTTTAATAAATATTTTATCTATTGTTTCTGTTTAAAATGTTTTTGAGTTATTCATATTTTTGAAAAGGGTTTGTCTGTATGATTTATAAACAGTGGCATATTTATATTTTGTATACGTATATTACGATCGTATTAGCATGCTATGTACGTATACGAGGTATAGGGGTGTTACAATTATTTTGGTATCAGAGCCTAGGTTTGAGATTCTCAACCTAGGTCAATTGTAAGAAAAAGAATATTTTGATTTTTAAAGTGGGTTTTTGAGTAAAATACATGTTTTGTAATGGCAGTCTTTGATCTTTAATGAGGAATATTCTGCTGTGTTTGCAGATATAGGTAGTAATGGAGTCCCATTCACGTCAGACTTTAGAAGGAAGTTCTGAGAGTGTAGCTCCAGGAGAGAGTAGAGATGGAGCTAGAGTTGATAGAGTTAGTGAGGCACCTGTTTCTGTGCCAGAGAGACTAGCTGCAGAGGAGGGTCCGCCGGGTTGGTTAAGGCATGTGATAGAACTATTGAAGCCAGCTCCAGTGCAGCCCCCACCACCACAGCCTCAGATGCCGGTAAGACATTATGACAAGTTGAGAAAATATGGGGCAGAAGATTTCTTGGGCACTACCGATCCTGCAGTGGCTGAGCAGTGGTTGGATAAAGTGCAGAGGATATTCATTCAGTTGCAAGCCACTTTGGATGAGAAATTTGACTATGCCAGATCCCTCCTTCAGAAAGATGCCTATGACTGGTGAAAGACTGTTCCTCATGCCATGGATGATCCACCTACACTATCTTATAGTGATTTTCTGAGGGAGTTTGAGCAGAAATATACTCTGAGGGAGTATAAAGATATTAAGAAGATGGAATTCTTGAATTTGAGGCAAGACAACCGGACGGTGCCAGAATATGAGATTGAGTACATCCGGTTGAGTCATTATGCTGGGGGAATTATTTCTGATGAAATAGATCGGTGCAGAAGATTTGAGGAGGGATTGAGGCCCTCTATCATGTGTATTGTGGCTGGTTCTAGATACCAGGATTTCTCTCAGCTTGTTGCAGCAGCTAGAAGTGTGGAGAGAGCGCAGAGCATTGCAGCAGCTGCTACTGAGGAAGAGACTAAAATAAGGAGACCCCAGTTTAAGGTAGGGTCTTCATCTGTAAAAAGGGGTAGAGGAAGTTTTGTTTCGAGAATCAGTAGGAGTCAGAGGCAGTCGGGCAGATCAGTGCAGTATCAGAGGCAGAGGCCGAGACCGACAGTCTCTGTAGCGAGTGCCCCGACTCCCGTGATGCAGAGGTCTACTCCACCTGTATGTGTTCACTGTGGCAGGACCCATGGGGGTGTTTGTTGGAGGACTAGGGTATCCGGAGTATGTTATAGATGTGGGTCACCAGATCATTTTATTAAAGATTGCTCGGAGATGCAAGATGATAGGCAGACTGATACTGCAGTTTCTCGACGCAGTGTTAGCAGAGGTGGTCGAAGGGGCAGAGGTTTTAGTAGAGGTGGTAGACCCGGGTTTAGTCAGAGAGGAGGGTCTTCATCTAGAGGCAGTAGACCAGATGAGGCCGGATCTTCTCAGAGGGTATATGTGATGCAGAGGCAGCCAGATGCTTCAGCAGTTATAGCGGGTACATTTTCTTTATTTGGCATTTCAGTACTTGCTTTGATTGATCCAGGATCTACTCATTCATGCATAAGTGCATCCATATTGCCTGTGTCTGAATTGCATTCAGAATCCTTAGGATTTGATGTTTTGGTGACAAATCCTTTAGGACATAGTGTGGTTGTTAGTAAGGTGCACCGTGATAGTGCAGTTGTGGTGCAAGGTGAGGAGTTTCTTGGTGATCTGATTAAAATGCCTTTTAAAGAATATAATTTGATCTTAGGCATGGACTGGCTATCTAAGCATGAAGTTGTGGTAGATTGCCAAAAGAAGTGTGTCACTTTGAGAACCAGTGATGGTAGGAGTGTGATAGTATCTAGTGAGCAGAGACAACTTGCATCCTTGTTTGTATCAGCTGTAACAGCTAGAAGGTTGATTAAAAAAGGGTGTGATGCTTATCTTGCTCATGTGGTGGATACTAGAGTAGTGGGTTTTCATCTTAATGATATAACCACAGTTGCAGATTTTCCGGATGTGTTTCCTGAGGAGTTGCCAGGGTTACCCCCTGAGAGAGAGGTTGAGTTTGGTATCGATTTGTTGCCTGGTACCACTCCCATCTCTATCACTCCTTATCGAATGGCACCAGCTGAATTGAGAGAGTTGAAGGTGCAGTTACAGGAGTTTTTGGATAAAGGGTTTATTCGCCCTAGTGTTTCACCATGGGGAGCTCCTGTGTTGTTTGTGAAGAAGAAGGATGGTACTATGAGGTTATGCATCGATTATAGGCAATTAAACAAAGTGACTATCAAGAATAAATATCCTTTGCCTTGGATTGATGATCTCTTTGATCAATTGAAAGGAGCAGCAGTGTTTTCCAAGATTGATTTGAGATCCGGGTACCATCAGTTGAGGGTTAAAGCTGAAGATGTTTCTAAGACAACTTTTTGCACCAGGTATGGGCATTATGAGTTTTTAGTAATGCCTTTTGGGTTGACGAATGCACCTGCAGCTTTTATGGATTTGATGAATAGGGTGTTTAGGCCCTATCTGGATCAGTTTGTGCTGGTTTTCATCGATGATATTTTGGTGTATTCACGTAATGAGGAGGAGCATGACAAGCATTTGCGGATTGTGTTACAGATCTTGAGAGAGAAGCAATTGTATGCTAAGCTGTCAAAGTGTGAGTTTTGGCTTGACCAAGTAACTTTTCTGGGTCATATAGTTTCAGCAGATGGTATAAGAGTCGATCCAAGTAAAGTTGAAGCTATTTTGAATTGGAGTCCACCAAAGTCTGTGACTGAAATTAGAAGTTTTCTAGGTTTGGTAGGCTATTATCATCGATTTGTGAAAGGTTTTTCTTTAATAGCTACTCCACTCACCAGATTGCTTCGGAAGGGAGTTAGATTTGTATGGATGGATCAGTGTCAAGCTAGCTTTGAGCAGTTGAAAGAAATGTTGACTCAAGCACCTGTTCTTACTTTACCCGTGGAAAATAAACCATATGTGATTTATAGTGATGCTTCACATAATGGTTTAGGATGTGTTTTGATGCAAGAGGGTAAAGTCATAGCTTATGCTTCTCGGCAGTTGAAGCCGCACGAGCTTAATTATCCGACTCATGATTTGGAGTTGGCAGCTATAGTGTTTGCTTTGAAGATTTGGCGACATTACTTGTATGGGGAGAAATGTTTTATCTTTACGGATCATAAAAGTTTGAAATATTTGGGTGTTCAGAAGGAGCTGAATCTTCAGCAAAGGCGATGGTTAGAGTTAATCAAAGACTACGACTGTTTGATTGATTATCATCCTGGTAAGGCAAATGTTGTTGCGGATGCCTTGAGTCGGAAATCTTTGGCAGGTTTGGCTGTTTATTCACTCTCGTTGCTTGTTGAGTTGAGAGCGTTGCATGCTAGTTTTGAAGTATGTGATGATGGTGCATTATTGGCTCAGCTGCAGTTGAGACCAGTATTCACTACAAAAAAACACGCTATCTGCAACGGACATAATCCGTCACAAATCCGTCGCAAATCAAGTCTTGCGACCGATCTGCGACAGATACGATCCGTTAATAAAAAAGGCGTCGCAAATTTCAATTTTGTGACAGGCCGTCGCAGATTGCGATGGATTTGCAACCACTCGGCGGTTGCAAATCTCGCGCTTAAATTTTCGCGGGTAAAGGGCAGCCATCTCAGATTTCGTCGCAGATTCCATCACAGATTTCTGTCGCAGATTCCGTCACAGATTTTCGTCGCAAATTCATTATAGATTTCATCGCAAATTGCCGTCACAGATTTCGTCGCAGATTGTCGTCGCAGTATCTGTCGCAGATTCGGTCATAGATTTCAAATATCCGTCGCAGATTCGTATCAAATTCGTAGTAATTTAATATTGATTTTTATTGGAACTATTTGTATTATCAATTAATTTTATGAGAACTTTATAAATACATTTGGAACATTTAAACACAATATAAAAAAAATACTAATTACATTGATAAAAATAATTCTTTTATTAATCTTCAATAGAATAAAATATTTTACAATTTAACTATACAAGTGTTAAGAACACTACTATAAATAATCTATCCTGAAAATAACAATATAGATCTTCAATTATCATTTTTCATTGAATCATGACTTGCATCATCATTATTAACCTGCAAATAATATTAAAAAGAGTAAATGAAAAGAATAATATGATACACGTTTTCTCAACCATTGAAGTGTGTTTAGAGCTTGGATCTATTAGAGAGACAAATTATAGTTTCTATGATTGATCTTTGTGTACATTTGGATGTTCCTTCAAGCTGTCAATGCCTGTAATTTCTCCCGATAGATGGAGATTCTGATGCATTCAGATTATAGTAATGAATGAATCTCATTTCACATTCACAAAAAACAAGAGTTTAATGCCACTAGAAGATTCTTTGTTGTGCTATTATCCCTTTCTAAACAACTAACAATTGTAATATAACACCCACTGAACCTACCTTCTTTGTCAATGATATGCAACTAGAGAAATAAAACTTCATTTAAAATGTAACAATAACCTGAGATATTGTGCAGCAGGTGAGAAAATGTGTTTGCAATATACTGCTTGACAACAACCCGGGCAGCCTAAAACCAAGCAGGATTAATTAGTACACCAAGTTTCATTCTTGAATGTATCAATAAATTTTCTCAATTCAGATGAAAGAGAGATGAAATGCTCATGCAGATTGTTATCAAGTATGACAATAACGGCATTGAAAATCATGAACAGAAAAGTAGAAAATCCTTAACAGCATTGAAAATCATGAACAGAAAATAACCAACACATAGATGTATATTGCAAAAATAGGATGTGGCTTGGAGACGAGAGTTTTACACATTCTCTTACCAAATACTTTGAATAATTGGTTTAATTTTGACGCGAAATGATTATTATTTCATATTGAAAGAAATTTCACATACACCAAACAAAAAAATCACCATTGATTCTCATCTTCTAAACGTGAGAGCTTCTCCTCGAAACTACAATATAAGAATCAAGTATCATGATATGCAGAAATAAAAGCCCAATGTTTGCAACGGTTAAGTAAGCTTACAAAAATAAGAAATGAAAAAATATCCTGGTTATACAGTCAATCAATGGTAACATTCGGATGTTTAGTAGTTATACTGACACCATCAACTGACTAACAATCATCTAATTGCTCAGTAAGTGGAATGTGCAAGTTATTTGAGTACTTGTAAACATTCCTGATAAATTGCATATATGATTAGTGGATCAACCACATAAAGACCTATAGAATTTAATATAAAACTTAAGTTGAAACACAATAGGGAAGAAGGTACAGAAGCAGAATGAACATGATGTGAGAAGTGGATTAATCTCGTTGGCATAATTGAAAAGTTGGCTAGTTATTCCTAAAAAAACTTATAATACCTTTGGACATTCTGTTGCAACTAAGAACACTTCTCTTCCGTATCCATCAACTTCTTGATAGTATCATTACTATCCTTTTGAGCCTTGATAAGCTCATGCTCTAGCGCTGAGTTCTTCTTTTCCAAAGAATCCAAGGAACTCTGTCAAAGCAAGAAAAAAGAGAAAAACAAAAAGATTAAGGAAGAGGCAGGATGATTTTCCATAGATCAACCATTATTAAATCAATCAAGAGTGACAAAAATATTAACCAAAACTGTTAAATTCATGAAAAAACACCCTAAATGAATCTGGAAGATGTAACAATAGTACCACTAAATTCAATAACCTTTAAATTTACTAGCTTTTAGATCCACATTTAAATAAAAATATTGATCCCGGCAACTGTACTCAAGAATGAAGACCTAGAAAGTATAATGATATCTGCATTGTTTACTTCAAGAAACCAACAGAAATTAGTTGGTTATTTGAAGTGTAATCATATTCATCATCACAACTTCACTTTCTCCAAATGAAAGACCCTTCAGTCTTGATAAATAACTGCAGGCATTTCGATACCATTTTCATTTCAATTGCTATCAATATTTTAAGAATTGTATAAACCTCCAATTAACACTAGTACGATCTCTATAAACTCGTCATTCAAGTTAATGATATTAGAACATGCAGCTGAATTTGTTGATAAGAAGTTTATACTCAATAAGGATTCGATTAGCATATGTAGAATTAAACATAGGAGAATGAAGGCGCAATAAGCATAGCACAGCCAAAAGAAAACTGATACACTAAAGCCACATCCTGAATACATGCGCACATGCACACAATACTAAGCAATTCTGTCTGAATCACCTTTAGTAAAGCAGCTGAACTTATAAATTACTGTCCCTTCTTCGAACATTCCTGTATGTTTACCGGCTGAATCATACTTGTAATACTTTCAATGGTCAGTGGAAGCTGAACGAGTAATCTCATTAATATAACAAGAAAAGGATGCATCAAGAGTTCATGGAGAATAACCAGACCCCAAGATCTTGTAATGTCTGCTCAACTCGCTTGATTGTCCGAAGCCCTGTAGAAGAACTTGCAGCTTGCACCATTTGCTCAAGAGCATATGTTCTCAAGTATACATGAAGCTGACATTTTTATCAAAAAATCAGACTAGTTTGCAATATATATAATATTTAGCAAAACTATAAATAAATTAAAAAAAATGAATGGTACGTGTGATTGATCTATGTTTCCAGTCGTGAAAAAAACAAAAAAGACAACTGGTTTCTTAATTTGTTGTTCATCAATCGATGATTTTCTTCAAAATTATAATGGGGGAGGATTGGGGTGGAGGAGGGAAGCTGCAAGATAATCAATATACCATGCACAGAGAAGCAAGAGTGGAGGCATTTTCCACCATTAAGGAAGTTGAAGGTGTAACTGCTGCAGAGGCTAGTTGAGCATTTGATGAAGGAGAAACAGTATCATCAATATTGGTAGCTGTCTCAGCAATTTCTGGGCCAGCATTTGATGCTACAGGCAATACAGATTCTTCAACACCCTGAGAAGGCCACTATAAAAATGATCCTTTAATTCCTCCACTGTCCGAGATGATGGGAACCTATCAGCTATAATAATGAAGCGGAGATCAAGTCTTTCACACAGGTCAAACAATTGATCTGTCTCCTCCTTGGTCCACATCTAACAGAAATAAAGTGATTGAGAATTAGTTCCATAATTTATAACAGGAAATCAGGGCAAGATAATGATTCCTCTTTATTCTTAACTAGCACACTCAATTGAAATCTTACGATATAGCAGCTACAGAAAGTCATAAAGACGAAACCATGAGTTGATACCTACGGGATCAGTCAAATATTTCTCATACACTTCATCAGTGTACTTGACAACATCAACAGACTGCAGATTTACAAATAAAATAACATATTCAGTTTGACAAAAAAAATGAAAAGAAAAAGAAAGCACATATTAATTCTTTTATAGCCTAATACACATGAAGATGGAGGCAAACTTGTGCATACTTTGTTATACTTGGCAAAAGAATAGTCACCAGTTGGCGGAACACCATTTACAACTCTAACCTGCAAATCAAACAAGACAGAACTTTTTTAAAAGACTCCAACCAACAAATGGACACCTGATTAAGAGACAACTTCAGCAGTTACAACCTACCCAGTGGTAAAGATGAAGATTATCCTTTCGAGCAGAATTTGTAAAAGGAAGCCACTGCCATGTGATCTGAATGCAGGTTCTCAAATTTGTCAGAAACACATTCTAATTCATATATCTTGACAACAGACAAAATTGAGTGACATAATTAACTCACATCAAGACCAATACATAAAGGAACATGGATGAAGCACGAGTTATCGACAGATCCTAACATTCTGTGAACTCACAATTCATAAATGTAAGTAGAATTCAATTCCATTGAATGACAATGAAGGTGGTCTCTATTTCTTGCAAAGCTCAACCTTATTTACACTACACCTCTACTTCTTGCACTAGTCTTCTAATTTCCAGAATGCTATAAACTCAGCCAAGATCAAGTGACACGAAAAAGAAAGAAAAAAATTATATATATATATATAAATATATAAACTCAACAAATGATATATTAACAGTAACGGACCTTCTCGTCTGATGGTGGTCGTCGACGGCATAAGAGGTGCCAATCCACCAGTGAGAGCATACACCTACGGTTCCACAAACATTACAACAGAAATTCACTTGATTGAAGGGGCAAAACATGTAAGGCACACATACCTCGCGGGAAATGCCATCCAGTTTTCTCTAAGAGTCCTTCTTGGGTTGGGATTTTTTCTCTTGCGTTAATGGCAATGGAGTTTTGGGCAAACCTAGAATGTCCTTGGCGTCCATTGCCACTCCTTAAGCAAATTTAGGGTTTTTGTTTCTAACGTTTGTAGGAATTTAGGTTCGCGAACATGAGGAATGAATTCAATAGATTCAATTAGTTTTTTTTCTCTTCTTATTTTTTCTATTTTTCAAGTTAAAAATATTTCTTTGTTATTGTTATTCTTGTTATTATTCTTGTTGTTATTATTATTACTATATTCATTTACCTATATTAATTTATGAGAATGATATCTTTAATTCTTTTATTACATTTTTCTTAATTAATTTATAATGGATTGAAACTTAAAAAAAAATTCAAAATCAAAATTCCCTTAAATTAGCCACCACAATTATCCTTTACGGTTTATGTGAATTCATTTAGATCTTAATTAAATTAGCCATCACAATCATAATAATCAAAGTATTAAAAAAATATCAAACTTCATTAATAGTAAAATTGGAGAAAAAGATGGATAAAAAAAATAACAGCTTGCATTATTAGACAAGCAGGGAAGATCACTTAATAAAAATACCATTTTAATTTAATAAAATATTCGTAAATTTGAATTACGAATATGATTCTATCATACTCCACTTTAAGATAATGAATTGCACAAAAAAATTAAATACTAATTTAAAATTTTATATTAGTGATAATAACTAAAATTTAATTTGTCATTATAAATTATTAAATTAATATCAATGTAATATATAAAATATTTAAATGAAGCTATACAAATAAATCGATTTGTTGAAATCAAAATATGCTTTAAAATAATTAAACAGATACTCAAATATATCATTCATGCTATACGATAAATGCAGAGAAATGAGATAAAATAAAATGCCTATAACGAAATTATGTAAAAAATAAAAATTAGTATTTTTTTTATAAAATAAGTCTTCTAACTTATTTCAAATAATTATAATTTCTTTTTTGGGCTCCCACTAAAAATTTCCTTTTAGTTTTACGACGAAAAATTTTTTACGGCTATTTTCTGTCACAAATTTGCTATAGATTTGCCACCGATTTGCGACAGATACATATATATAGTCAAATTTTATTTTCATCGCAAATCCGTAGCAAATGGGTAGCAAATTTGCAACGAATCTGCGACCAATCTGCGATGGTAAAAATTTTTCGCAAAAATTCTCGGCGGGAGTAATCCCGCCAACTTTAGCGACGAAATTTGTGACGATCAAAAATCCGTCGCAGATTTATTACGGATCTGCAACCGATTTGCGATGGCTTTCTCAAAATTACTACAACTTATTATTCTGTCTCAAATGCGTTGCAGATCCGTCGAACATTTGCGACGGAAATTTTCCGTTGCAGATTTCCGTCGCAAATGCCGAATATTTTTATAGTGAAATTTGCGACGGCAATAGACGGTAGCAGATCTCCATTGCAAATTGCTTTTTTTAGTGTTTTCTACAACCAATCTGCGACGGAAAAAAATTTTGCGAAAAAATATACCCGGGTCTCTCTCGCCCCAAGTTTCTGCGCCAAGTTTTGCTACGATTATTTGCGACGGACTGATTTTTGTCGCAGATCTGCGATAGATTTGCAACGGATTTGCGACCAATTTCTCAAAATTCCTCTGACTCATCCTTCCGTCGCAAATCCGTCGCAGATCCGTAGCAAATTTGCGACGGAAACATGTCCATCGCAGATTTCTGTCGCAAAATTCCGAATATTTTTATAGTGAAATTTGCGACGGCAATAGACGGTAGCAGATCTCCGTTGCAAATTGGTTTTTTTTAGTGTTTTCTCTCTCACGCCAAGTTTCCGCGCCAACTTTTGCGACGATTATTTGCTACGGAATGATTTTCGTCGCAGATCTGCGACGGATTTGCAATGGATTTGCGACCAATTTCTCAAAATTCCTCTGACTTGTCCTTCCGTCGCAAATCCGTCGCAGATCCGTAGCAAATTTGCGACGGAAACATGTCCGTCGCAGATTTTCATCGCAAATGCCGAATATTTTTGTAGTGATTGTTGGATCAGATAAAGGAGGCTCAATTGGCTGATGAGAAAATTCAGAAGATTGTATCAGATTGCCAAAATGGGGAGAGCCGAGATTTCTATGTGAAGAGTGATGGTAGTCTTTGGTTCAAGGATAGGTTATGTGTACCTGATGATGATAGTTTAAGAAAGATTATTTTAGAGGAAGCTCACCAATCGGTTTTTGCTATGCATCCGGGTAGTACAAAGATGTACCATGATTTGAAACAGCACTACTGGTGGTCTGGTATGAAGAGAGAGATAGCGGAATTTGTGTCCAAATGTCTCACTTGTCAGAAGGTGAAAGCTGAGCATCAAGTTCCAACAGGGTTGCTTCAACCTTTAGCAGTGCCTGAATGGAAATGGGAGAGAGTGACAATGGATTTTGTGTCTGGTTTGCCATTGACTCAGAAAAAGCATGATGCTATCTGGGTGATTATTGATCGGTTGATAAAGACAGCTCATTTCCTTCCAGTTAGAATGGACTATTCTCTTGAAAGATTGGCTGAGCTGTATATTAGTGAGATAGTGAAGTTGTATGGAGTCTCAATTTCTTTAATGTCTGATCGAGATCCTCGGTTTACTTCGAGGTTTTGGAAGAGTTTACATGGTGCTTTGGGTTCTCGATTACACTTTAGTACTGCTTTTCATCCACAGACAGATGGGCAGTCAGAGAGAGTGATACAGATTATTGAGGATATGTTGAGAAGCTGTGTCATTGATTTCTCTGGAAGTTGGGACAGATTTTTGCCACTTGTGAAATTTGCTTACAACAACAGTCATCAATCCAGTATTGGTATGGCACCATTTAAGGCATTTTACGGTAGAAGATGCATAACGCCTTTATGTTGGAATGAAATTGGAGAGGGCAAGTTAATTGGTCCTGACTTGATTAAAGAAACTGAAGAGAAAGTGAAGATAATTCGGGATCGGTTGAAAGCAGCTTCAGATTGGCAAAAGTCTTACTCAGATTTGAAGAGGAGAGATATAGAGTTTGATATTCGAGATAAAGTCTTTTTGAAAGTGTCTCCTTGGAAAAAAATATTGAGATTTGATCGAAGAGGGAAGCTGAGTCCTCGTTTCATTGGACCATATGAAGTTTTAGAAAGAGTTGGACCAGTTGCTTATCATCTTGCCTTGCCACCTGAGTTGGATAGAATCCATAATGTATTCCATGTTTCTATGTTGCGGAGGTATAGATCAGATCCATCTCATATCTTGCCAGTTGAATCCATTGAAGTGAGTCCGTATCTGACATTTGAAGAAGAACCATTTGCTATTTTGGCACATGAAGTGAAAGAGTTGAGGAATAAGAAAGTACCATTGGTGAAGGTTCTATGGAAGAATCATGGGAGAGAAGAGGCAACTTGGGAGAGCTAGCAAGCAATGCAAGATCAGTATCCTCAACTGTTTCAGACATAATATCAGGTAATTTCGAGGACGAAATTTCTTTTTAGAGGGGGAGAATTGTAATATCCCAAAGTGTGCCCTAGGAGCTTTGATATAATTATTGTTTTATTTGAATTAAAATGTATATGTGTAATTTGAAAGAGAAAAGAATTTAAAAGAGAGTGTATATGTTGTATATATGGAAATATAAATAACATATACATAAGTCAAATGGATGGTCAAAGGAAGAAGATATTTATTTTGTTAATTATGAAATTACTAAAAAGGGCAAGTAGGTGAAAGGGAGTTAAAACAAATAGAAGAGGGTATTTAAGTAATTTCTTATTTTGGAATGCTTGATGGAGGTTTAAAGAGATGAAAAGTTTGACTTTGTTTCTTCATTTTCTTTTCTTTCCCTTTGGTGGCCGGACATGATCAAGACAAGAGAGCAAGAGGAAGGTTTTGAGTTCTAAGATCAAATTGAAGGAAGATTCATAAGTAGGATATTTGTGAAGTTTCATCAACTTTGGTAAGTTCTCTCTCTTGATTTCCTTTGTTCTTTTTGAAGTTGTGTTTGAGGTTGATGAATTGTTGTTGATGGTATGATTAGGTTTGTTTGTGGTGTGTTTATAAGTGTTGAAATTGATTTTAAGATAAGAAGTTAAGTTGGTGTTAATATTGGAAGTGTTTCAGTTGAGTTTGTTTTAGGGTTTTGAAGTGGTAAGTGATGTTTAACTTGAGTTTGATCAATTATTTTCATAGATCTTCATGTTGTTTGTGCTTGTTGGAGTTGTAAGCCTAGAATATGTGAATTTGGTCAGAAGTAGTAGCATATTGGATGCCACGCCCGTTGCCCTTGGTTGCCATGGCCGTGGCCATTTGAAGCCATGGCCGTGGAGGTTTGGAGTAAGGGAGGCAGAACCATTCTCTAACCCACGCCCGTGGGGTTTGGGGTGGCCACGGTCGTGGGCTTTAGTAAGGGGTGATGAGTTATAATTTGTGATCTAAAGGTCTAAGATGAGGTTAATAAGTGATAAATTGTATTGGAATTCATGTATTGTATCATTTTTGGACTAGGTTTTGGAAGAAGGTGATTTGCCCTAATTTAAGAAGTGAAGAATTCTTGGAAAAAGAAGAGTATAGAGTTGTGTGAGTGTTCTTGAGGTAAGTACAAACTACATTATTGCATACATTCATATGATGTTGAAACTTAATACACATTTGATTGTAAATGTGTTAAGAAATCTAATGCCTTATTGATGCATATTAATAATGTATTGTTTGGTATAATGTGTATGATTGATGAGTATCTAAAATGTGTGTTAATGCCATTGACTATGTATACCTAAATGATGAATTGAATTAATTTGAATGGAGACATATTAAGATGTGGAACCAATGTGATGGGTTATAATGATGTAAATGATGTTCAATGTAATTGATGATATATTTGAGACATGTTTACCTAAATGATGTTTAATGCAATTGGATATATATATATATATATGTATTCTCTTGATGAGATATGAAGCCATGATTGTTGGCTAAAATGATAATGATGCAAATGAGATGAGTGGCCATTGTGATTGGCTATGATAACTCAATTGAAATAAGTGGGGCATGTTTGCCTAGATGATGATGAGAATTGAGAATGGAATTGATAATGAAATAATAAATGAATTGTGTGGCTAATGTGTTATTCCATTTTCAGAGTTTGTTGTTGGTGGCATGCCTATAGTAACAATCTCTTGAAGTTAGGTTGGGCTTGATCCTTGAAGCCAAGTTGGGTTGAAGTTTAACATGTTTTACTCCCCTTGAAGCTTGGTTGGGTCTAGTCCTTGAAGCCTAATTGAGATGTTACAACCCTTGAAGCTAGGTTGGGTTTGGTTCTTGAAGCCAAGTTGGGTTGATACTTAGCATGCTTTGTTCCCCTTGAAGCTTGGTTGAACCTAAATCCTTGAAGCCTAGTTGGGATAATGATAAATGTGATAATTAAACCAAAACATTAACTCTGAAAGTTGAATGGCATATTAGTGTCTTTGGGCCCATGCTTGTCTTTGTATTTAATGTGATTCTTGAACGGTGAAACCAATGAATGATGAGATTGATTATATTGCATAAGTATCTTGTTGAGAATGAATGTTTGATATGACCATAAGCAAAGTAAGATGTTGGAGTATAACAGTTCTTGTGAATGGTGTATGGAATTGATTGTGTGACATTGGCATTGCATCAAAACATAATATTATTGTAGTTTGTACCACTAAGCCGTTGGCTTAGCCCGATTATAATTTATCGCGCAGGTAATAGGAAAGAACCGGAGAGTTCCTCTAGGCCGAGTAGAGGCTAGATCTTGAGGTGTTGCTAGTGAAGCTTAAAGATCGAAGACATACTGCCAAACATGTATATGTTTTATGTTTTTGTAAAACTTGAGTTTTGATGTATTTGTATTTGTAAATATTTGTTATATTTTCCGTTGTGTTTTGAATAAATATTTTATCTATTGTTTCTGTTTAAAATGTTTTTGAGTTATTCATATTTTTGAAAAGGGTTTGTCTGTATGATTTATAAACAGTGGCATATCTATATTTCGTATACATATATTACGATCGTATTAGCATGCTGTGTACGTATACAAGGTATAGGGGTGTTACACTGCCTAAACAGCTCCACCATATGTCATATCCAGCCCGGCGAAATCTCCTCAGTTGTTGGTCTAACAGGCGCAGAAGTATATGCCTCACCAACAGACTCAACACTAGCTCCAACTCTACCCTCATCAGGAGCTACACTCTCTACACTACCCTCTGTAGACCGGTGTGTTCGAGACATCATAACTACCTATATTTGCAAATACATCAGAAAGTGTCAGATCAGAAATCAGAAAATTCCAGTGCTAATGTATGTATCACAATTGAAAACTATATTTAAAATCCTCATTTTCTCTCTCTACAGGTCGAGAACCTCAAACCTAGGCTCTGATACCAAAATAAATATAACACTCTTATACCCTATATACGTATAATACACGCACCAGTGTATGTAAAATATGCATATATGGAGGTTCGGCTTTATTGAGTAAGCACATCATAAAAGAACTTATTGAGCAGTTGTTGTGGATAACAATGATGTGGGCATTGGAATGACAAGAATTTAAAGTGATCCCACACCTCATGAAATGGTTCTCCATCGAATTGGGTGAATGTTGCAATACTCCCCCTAAGCTCCTTTATTTAATGATGTGAATAGAACTTTCCCATTAATTTGTTATAAAGTTCGTCCATGTGGTTAATGAATTTTCTGTCAAAGTCATCAACCATGCCTTTTCCTTATCCTTCAAATACCTCATTTTCAGCTCATCTTCTGTCAATGCTTGCAAAGGGAATGTATGCAGGGTTGTATAAAAATCACGAATAAAGTTGAGAGGATCTTTATTAAGCATTCTATGAAAAGAGGGCAACATACTATAATGAGTGTTTTTTAGTTCATAATTTCTTGATGCGTTGCTCAACCGTATACATGAGGTAGTTACCCCAATAATTGGCCGAGCAAACTCTTTCATAGGTGGTTCCTCTACTTCATCCATTTTTACTTTTGTGTTCTCTCCAAATTGCTCTTCGATGTCCTCTCCTTCTTATCCAAAAGGATCCACTCCCTTGACTCTAGGATATCTATGGATGTTGTCTATAAAGAGAACAAGTTCATTGCCTTACGACCTACGTCCTTGTATAAATTACCTAGGCAATTCAAAAAGAAACACTTTAAACAATTAAGCAATTAAAATAAAAGAATCAAACTATTATTAAAAATAGCCTTCCCCGGCAACGACGCTAAAAACTTGTTGCGCTCAATTTAATACTACTACAAAGCAACACTCACAAATATACGAGGTTATTGTAGCAATGGTGAACGCCCCAAGGTCATCTCATAAGGAAGGTATTGTTCATAATAATTTGATTAAAAAAATATTAAAATTTGAATGTATGTTGTCGAAATGGTGAAATGTAATTAAAACTTAAAAGTAAAAACGAGTAGTGTTTGTGCAAGATTAATTCAAATTCTTGGAATGGTACATAGAGTTTGTAGATCAATTTAATCGAAGCTTAATTCTCAAATTATCAATTAATGCAACATTTAATTTATCCCTTGTGATTAATTAGCAATCATTAATTCATTAGTTATCACATTTATGAATTAATAATAACCAATTGTTTTGAATTTGCAAATTAATAGAATCCTAGAACTTATATTTCTAATTTATTATTAGGGTAGTTAATTGCATAGTTTCAATATCAAATTTCACCTCTCGGTCCATCATTCAATATTAAGATATCAATAGGTGGCCAATCTATCAACCTAACATATAATCCAATGCAAACTACTAATTACAAGTTATATTAATGGAAATATTGAATTAAGACATTTAATCAAATATGCTACAAACCCTAGGAATGGGTAATTTAGATCGTCATCATTTCAAAATAAGTATTCATCTCAATATAAATTAATTCAAAATTATCCATTGAAATATTAATATTCATAACAAAACAACAACAATCTAGAAATGAATTAGATGAGAGAATATGAAAAACTCCTTAAAGATGCCAAGAGTTGAACTTCTTGTTCTTCTCCTAGCTCAACTTGAATGTGATGAACAACTCCTAAAGCTATTCCAAAAATATTAAAGTCTTTTCTCCTAAGAAAATGAAGATGGAAGGAAGATGGAGATATATAGATGGTGATGAAAATATTGTCTTCAAAACAAAGAACCAGTTGAAGGAATTAGAGAATGGAGGATGGGTCCTTGGTTCTCTCCAAGGTGCCTCTATATCCCCTTTCCCATTATTTTTTTTTCCAATCATTTTAGACAAAGAGAATTTCCTTTTCCAACTCCATAGTTTTCCACTTCCCTTTGTCTCCTCTTTTCCTATTCTTAAATCTTTCTTCCCATAAAACAGCTCACCTTTAAAAATAATATTCTTATTGTCTCCAATGTTGTCTCCCACTAATCATGCTAATAATTCAAAGGATCACATGTGACACAGCCAAGTCAGATTGGACTTGGTCGTGTCTATCAATTTTACCTTAGACACGGCCAAGTCACTTGCCTGTATCTTTCACTGTCTTTCAATATATGTTTCTGTGGGGAGTGACACGTCCGTGTCACCTGGTTGTGTCTTTTTCTGCCTCTCTAGATATTTTGCTCTCTTCAGGTGTGACACGGCCAAATCAGTGGATGTGTCATGTGACATGGCCAGTGACTTGGCCATGTCTCTTGCATGTGTCTGCCTCTGCCTTTCTTTTTCCTTTCTTATCAAAGTGACATGGCCAAGACATGATTGTCCTGGCCATGTCAGGTGACACGGCCAGTGACTTGGCCGTGTCATTTGGGTGTGTCCGCTTCTACCTTTCTTTTCTCATGATGGACACATTGATGAGGGACACAGCCAAGTTAGTGGGTGACTTGGCCATGTCAATGCCTTTTACTCCAAATAGAATCCAACAAGTGAATTAAAGCTCAATTTTGCACATCAACCTAAATCATAACACTTTAAGCAAACTTAAGCACAAATTTAAAGAAAAATTAATTAAAAGCCAATTAAACTACCCTAAAAGCACACAGATAAATGATCAAAACACATGCCATCTAGCTAGCCATTCAATTCAATAACTAGGTTTTTCATCAATATGATGGGCACTTTAATTATCTTTCTCAATCCAATCAATTTTCTCAATTATGTAATTTTTAACAAAAACATAACTCTTAGATAAACACTTCTTTATTTTCTTATTAATCAATTACATAATTATAATATCCATTTTAACTAAAAATATTTCTTTAACCTAGCTGCTACTTTGTTTTTTATTCAATAGTCTTTCCTTTAACCATACTTGTAATGACATACTTACTAAATTAAACGTAAATACATTGTATATAAAACATATCCACCAAACATATTTTAAACAATCATTTTAATTCTAAAACCTTAAACTTTCTCAGTACTAAATCTCCATTAAAAATTATACAGATTTAAACATAAGTCTTAGGCTCCTACATAAACATATATTTAAAGTTTCATATTTTTCTAAGTTCTTTTACTATATTTAAAAATTATATTTTCCAAACCTACATATTTTGTTTTTACAATAAATTTACTGGCAATACCCATTTTCTAATTTTATTTAGCTACCAGACCTTTATAAACATTCATGAAATTTTAACTTTATAACAAAAAAATACTCTTATAATTAATTGTAGAATTTTATATGCTCATTTACTTGATTTTTAAATTGTGTTTACTTAACCTTATAGATTCTGGTTTTACAGTCACTATTCTGACCATTTTAATTTTTTATTTTATTTTTATAAGTAAACCTTTATTAAAATTTATGAATTTTTAACCATGTATATTAAAGATATATATGATCTTATATGTGAACTTTCAAATTTTTATGGTTTATTTTACTATGGTTTCCAATTGAGTTTCACAACCCTAAAATTTTGGCTCTAATGGCACAGTCATGGCAGCCTGTGTTCTTCTATTTTTTTTTCATATTAAATCATCTTTAAAAATTATAAATCTTATACGCCATCTACTAACACATAGATAAACTCCCAAGTAAAAGTTTATAATTTTTAAACCTTTCTGGGTTAGTCTAAAAATTTGGATAAAAGAAATTTTACAATTAATTCAATTATTATGGTTCAACTAGCCTCCATAAGAATTAAAAATCAAAAGAAAATTAAATAATAACAAACTATTAATTTAACACAAGCACAAACAACCTTTCAAAGTAGCTCTTTCTCTCTCTTCCTCAATTTTTCTTGAATTTATGGTGTTGGTTTTAGAGTTTTTCACCTATTCTAATGAATTCTACTAAAATTTTTCTGTTGTATGTGAAATTTCTTTCATTTTTCACTTATGTTTGTTGGAAGAAGTAGGAAGAAATGGAGATTTTGGGCTATGGTGATGGTGTATGGCAGCTTGGCTTGAAGAAAGAATAAGAAAAAGATTTTATTATTATTATATATATTAATTAGGATTTTCATTACATAAGGTGAGCGCACCGTAACTTTGGTGCACTTACTTTCTTAATTTATTACTAATCTGATTTTTAATTCTATAAAACTGTAAAAATAATTTATTGGACTAATTTAATGCTCTATTATTCATATTTCACATCCCAAATAAAAATTCAATTCTAGAGTCAAAAGGGCATTTCTTATAAAGTTTTACTGTTTAAATATTCTTTTTCAAAAATATCAATTTTATGTATACCCGAATTTAACTTTTAACTTTTTAAGGCTTAGCTAACCCTATTTTTGAACCTTTTTCAAATATCTAAGTCACTCTCACTATTATGCACAATTTAATATATATATATATTTTAGAAAGTCACTACTTTTAAATTTCAAACATTATAGTTGATGTACTCCACCTTGGTTTTAATTTCTTTGGAAGGGAGGATGGTAGGATCCTCTTTGATTATTTTGATTTTCCCAAAATAAATTTGGATGATTGCTCTAGCTGGGATTGTATGTACTACCATAGGGAAGATTTTAAGGTCTATTTTTGTTGCCTATAAATTACACTTACTCCAATCCTTGACATTCTGCAGTTTGATGGTTTCCACCACATCTTTCTCAAACAAAATATAAGGTGAAATTGATATGTTTAAGCTTTTTAGCCATAGCATCAACCTTAGTTGAAAGTAAGGATAAGTTGTCAACTTCATGTACGTCAGCTACTCTTTTTGGATTGCCACATTCAATGGTAGTCAAATAAAATACATCAAATTAAATTGAAAATAATTAAAAATATAGTTAGAATTATCTAAAATAATAGTCAAAATACAACTCTATCAACTCCCTCAAACTTAAACCATTGTTTATCCTCAAGCAACACAAATAAGCTCCTCTATAACAGGTCTCATTAGATGTTTACCATTCTTAGGATTTTGATATACAAAAATTTAAATAAATAAAATTTCAAAATTCAATTTTAAATCAAGTTTCATGACTAAACTTACTTCATCCTCCCCTCCTTTATATAAGAGTTTTAGTTAATTACAAATAATTATTACACTTTAGATAGGCACATACCCCCCCCCCCCCTACACTTATTAGAGATTTTAATAGAGTTCAAATAAATTTGCATATCTCATATGTATGTTTAATCAAACTTTCTCTATTAATAGACCTCACTAACTCAGGAAAATCAAAAGATCTTTTTAAGCTTGCAATGTGGTCTAAAGGGGCTAAAATGATGCTTAATAACTTAGGTTTTTCATCTTCTGAATACCTTTCAACTGTAAGTTAACTTTGGTTGCAGTTTTTTCTTCATGTTGTTGTTGGCGAGTCCTTTGCTTTGCTCCTTCTTCTCATGATTTGGCTTGTCCTTCTTTACTTTGATGTACTTACTTGATAGGGTTATTTTTACTTTTTTTGTTTTTTTTTATTTTTCTCCAAACTTGAACTTTGATTAGGAGCTTATTTGTAGGAGCTATGATATACTTAATTTACTCTCTAAATTTAGTTGAGCATATATATATATATATATATACATACATAAAGAAATATATTAAAAGATAATTAACCTCAAAAGGGTAGTTATTAGGGCTACTTTAATCAAAAGAAATAAAAGTTAAAAATATTCAATTTTGGCTCAAAGGGGACAACTAGAGATAATGCTTAAATTTGGTGTATATAAAAGTTTGGCTACTCAAATAATGCCTAAATCATCTTTTTCCCTACTTAGCAATGTTCAATTTCGCCTCAAAAGTTCTTTTAAACACGTTCTAAGCTTAGACATAAAATAATCAAAATTAAATAACTAAAGAATACGAGCTCTCTCTAAGTAAGCATACACAAATTGATAACTTTTAACTAAAATCAAGTACTCATTCAATTAGAAATTCATAAAATACAGTACTTCACAAAATCTTTGTCTCAAATTTCAAAATTTTAAGAGATAAATTTAATAATATCAACATAGTTTGTATCATTGAATTACAAATAAATATTGGTCTATCATGAACTCAACTATTCAAGTGCAAGATTTAAAGCAAAAATTTTAAAAATGTCGATTATGCAACAAAAATATTCTATAGGTATCCCATAAGAATATCGCCAAAATTTATGAAAAACTAAATAAGTTCAAAAGGGAATTGTTAGCCAAAAGCCTAATTTACTCTATTTTAATCTTAGTCAATCAAATTGAATAGAACTAATATTTGTATTAAGTTATATATTGCAGGAACTTAGTTTTGGAGAAAATACAAAAAGTTTGATCGGACCATGAAGAAGCTCGACCAAACATTTGCTAAGAATTCAAGTGAAATTTACATAGAAAGGTTCACGGGAAGAAGTACTCTCAAATTCTCATCAGACCGTAGAAAGTCCGCTCGAATCACCATGAAGTCCAACCATACTTCTACTTAATTTTTTAGGAAAAACTTATAGAGTGTTTCACGGCCATAAGTACTCTCAATTTCTCAGAGTATCTCACAAGTCTGACCAAAACACTTCATTTCCCGACCAAACTTTAATTTGAAACTTTGGGAAAAATATCCAGTAAGTTTCACAACCAAAGGTATTCTCATATTTTAAGCATACCATTAAAAGTATGACTGGACTATTGAGGGTCCCTGTAATATCCTCATGTATACCTTAGAAGTTTTGATTATGTTATTGTTGTTGTTGTTATAAATTGGATTGAATATATATGTGTCAAATTGCAAGAGAAAAGAAATTGAGAAGAGAATGGTTATGTATTTGTGTTTTGGGAAAGAAAATAGGGTGTAGAGAGAAGTGTATATGTTGTTTATATGGTTGTATAATTAACATATACATAAGTCAAAGGTGGAGTCAATGCAAGAGGATATTTTTGTGTGACATGTGTAATTACTTAAATGGGCACATATGAGACAAAAGGTTAATTAAAATGGATGAGGGCATGTTGGTAATTGTTTTGTTAAATTGGGTGGTGGAGATTTAAAGAAGAAGAAATGGTTGATTTGTATTCATTCTTCTTCTCTTCTCATGTGTGTGCCGGCCATTGAAGAAAAGAGAGAGCAAGAGAGGTGTTCTTGAAGCTAGAACCAAATTGAAGAGACAATCAAAGGGATTGGTTAGAGATTTGTGAAATTTCTTCATCTAAGGTAAGAATTCTCTTGTTTCCCTTTTGTCAATTTTGAAGTTGTGTCTAAAAGAAATTGTGATTTATTGATGTGATGATTTTGTGTGTTTGATATGTGGTTATAAGTGTATAAAGTGATTGTAAGTTAAAAGATGGAATTGGTGTTGGTTTGGTTGTGAATATGGTAAGATATGTGAAGGTTGATTGTGGAAGATCAAGTGGGAAGTTGGTTTTAAGGTTTGGTATTGGTGAATGTTTTAATGTAATGTTTATGTGTTGTTTAAGTGGTTAATGTGATGAATATGTAAGATATGTGTTAATAACATTGATTAGAACAAATTGAATGAAGTTATTGTTGTGCAAAGGGTTTGTAAATGCAATTGAAAGAGTTTTGGCCATATGTAGGGTTTGTGTTCATGAGTGACACGACCAAAACCATGAAGAGACACGGCCAAGACTAAGAATTTTTGAGAGACACGGCCATGTCTATGGAAATTTGGCCGTGTTGGATAGATTTTGGAGAGACACGGCCACTGGCTTGGCCGTGTCCCTTGACCGTGTTTGCTACTGCCTGAGTTGTGTTGAGAGACACGGCCGTGTCCTTGCCCGTGTTTGCCTCGGCTTGAATTGGTATTGAGAGACACGGCCACAAGCTTGGCCGTGTCCCTTGGGTGTGTTTGCTACTGTGATGGTTTTGGTTCTTCATGCATTGTTTGATTCTTCAAAAGTCTTGTGCTCCTAAACATTTTATATACACTCTAAGTACTTTGTAATCAAAGAATGACCTAAACAAATGTATGTGGATGATTCTAAACCTATAAATAATGATCTTTGGATTAGGTTTTGAAGAGATTGTGTTGCATTAACTTAAATGTTGAGAATTCTTGGAAGAGGAAATGTATAGAGGAATGGGAATAGTTCTTGAGGTAAGTACCAATACATATGATTGTATTTAATTACATAATTTGAGGCTTAACACATTTGTTTGCAAATGTGTTAAGTGATCTATTATATTGTTAATATAATTGGACTAAGGTGATGATTGAATGATGTGAAGGATGTGAAAATCATTAACAAGGTAAGCATAAACCCTATTTGATTGTATATCCTTATATGTCTTTGAACATTAACACATTGGGATGAAAGTGTTAAATAAGCTATTATATTGTGAATGTAAATGAAGAATGTAAATTGCTATATATATATATATATAAAGGATGAAATATGAAATGGGAAAGGTAGGAAGAAATGAGGATCATTCTTAAGGTATGTGCAATTTGTTATGATAAATGCTCTAGTAATGAATGATGTTAATGTGTTTTGAGAAGTGAGAAAATGTTATGTTATATGCATTGTGAATCTTGTGTATGGCAATGTATTATATGAATAATATACTTTGAAATGTGATATCAATGATGCTATATGTATCATATGGATTGAGATATGATATGATATGAAGCCATTGTGATTGGCTATGATGATTCAATTGAAAGAGATAAGGCATGTTTGCCTAATTGATGATGAGATTGATAATGAAATAATAAATGAATTGTGTAACTAATGTGTTATTCGATTTCAGAGTTCTGGGTTTGGAGGCATGCCTATAAAATGAAAAAGGTAACAGTCTTGCCGGGTTGAGGATCTCTTCATTTTGAGTTGAATTGAGATCCAAGAGACTGGGTCTGTTACACTATGAGAAATTGTGATTTTGAGATATATGATTGGTAACAGTCTTGTCGGGTTGAGGATCACCTCGAGTTTAGCCGAGTTGATGATCCAAGAGACTGGGTCTGTTACGCTATCCATGGATAGAGATATTGATATATGATGCCTACGGGCTTGATAATTATGGTTATAGACCAAAGCAGTAACTCTGAACTTTGAATAACATATTAGTGTTTTGGGCCCGAGTCTGTCTTTGTTGCTAATGTGAAATATAAGTGTTGAAATAAGTGAGATCTATGGTGGATTCCATTAGAAATGTGATTCATGATTGGTATGATATGTAATGTGTGTATTGCAATAATGATTGGTATGATATGTAATGTGTGTATTGCATTAATGATTGGTATGATATGTAAGGTGTGTATTGCAATAATGATTAGTATGATATGTAATGTTATATTGCAATAATGAGTGGTATGATATGTAATGTGTGTATTGCAATAATAATTGGTATAAAATATATAATGTGGGTGTATTAATATATTGATTTTGAGTATTAGTAATGCGTTGGGGTTGATGATAATATTATGTATATATGTACATCATATATGAAATTAGCTAGGATATATGAAAGATGCAATTAAAAAGAAAAGAGAATATGATAAGAACTAATTATACATTGAATTGATATATCATTATATGTTAATACTTCTATACTACATGTTTATATTTTATATTTGGACTACTAAGCTCTCGGGCTTAGCGCGGGTGTGAATTCGCGCAGGTAAATAGGTGGAAGATATGAAGTCTTTTATTATGCCACGTGAAGAGCTAGAGTTTGTCGAGACCAACTAGAGGGTAATGCATACATGTATAAATTTTAATTATGATGTATTTCTGACGAGAGAGTATTTATATGTATAAATGAAGTTTTGATAAAGATAATGATTTTGTAAATGTTATTTAAATTAATGTATTATGGTTTGAACTCTGTTACAGGTTTTTAAAAGGTAACGAAAAGTGACATCCTTATACTTTATATATTTACTGTATGTATACTAGGTATACGTATAGTACTTATATAGGGTATCGGGGTGTTACAGTCCCAACCGGACCATGACAACAAATTTCAAATTTCATAACCATTATTCTTCCACTCAATTAGTGGATGCCACATGTACTAGCTGTTGAATAATTTTTGCAAGAAATTTAAAAAGTGCAACTGGACCAGTAGTGGTATGACCATACCTTTGAACATATGACCAAGAAATTGGTGGTTTGACCATGAATGTGCTCTGAACAATAATTGAAGAGGAGGTAAGTAAAAAAATATGTGCTCACCTACCAATCCACTTTTCAAATGGCTAGTTAAAGACTTGAAGGCTATAAATACATGAAGAAACTTCATTTTGAGATAAACTAAAGTTTGAGAAAGCTAAGAAAAATAACTTTCACCTATTTGAATCAAAATTTCTATTTGTATTGTTTGAATGTTGGGTATAAGCATTAAACACCATTGTATAAGTTTGAGTCTGAGCTTTGAAATACGTAGGCTTTAGAGTGAGCCTGAGAAAACTCTTGTTGGGCTGTGAGAAAATTACTCAAACATTATGAAAGTTTGATGCAAGCTTGTGAAAACATCAAGTTAAGATTGAGCTTGTAAAAATCTAAAGTTAGTGAAATTCTCAACTTGATGGTTGGGGAATGGATGTAGGATTGATTTGATCTGAACCACTATATATCTCTTGTATTCATTCTTCTCCACTCTACTCTACTCATTTCTTTTTATTGGTTTTAATTTTTTTTAATTTCTCATCACTTCTTCAGAACAACCAATTCCCCCCCCCTTCCTTATTTATTACCATCTTGTATCAAATTTTTAAGAAGCTTAATTATGAACTTTGTTCCATAATGGCAGGTACTCCACCATCTGGCTTTACTACCTCAACTTCTTCATCTACCTCCACATGTCAATCTCATGGAAATTTCAACTATTATTTTAGACCATACTTTGATGGAACCCATTACTCTTGCTGAAAATATAAGATGTACTTTTTTCTAGATAGTGAGGGAATTGAGCATTGAAAACGTGTGCAAAATAAGTGAAAACCTCTTACTCATGAAGTTGATGGTGCTTAAGTGCCTCTTCCAAGAGAATAATTAAATGAGGTCTTATCGGAGGGATTGCCAATGGAGATGAAGGAATTTGAAGAATCAAATAGAAGAGCTTTGCTAGTTCGACAGAGCTTTTTGGATCTTAGAGACAATTTTAGACGCATTGTTGATCCTCCTATGCATTTCTCTGATGGTAAAGGTCTTACTAGAATATGTGCAATTAAGCATGCGATGCTTCTTCATCGGGCTCGTGATGAGGGTTGGCTAGTGTTTTATGTCCCCAGAGGACAGGAATGGACTCATGGTGGATTTTTCTATAAAAGCCCAGAAACTGGTCTCTCGGACACCCGTTCAGGCTGAAAATATTCTCAAGGCTAGAATGTTAAACCCCATTACTGTTTGGTAAAAAAGATGCAAGTTTAATGCATGATGATATGATGAATTGTGCTTCACATAAGTACTGATCTGACAAAGCTTTGTAACTGTAATTTTCTCCTGTAGAATTTAAGATGGACTGGAAGTGGCTTTGTCCATTACATCTAAGTATTTGAAATTCAGGTCTCAAATTAATAATTAAAACCATCTAGTGATGAAGATCCTAGGATTCTTGATTCATGATACTTTTGTCATGGAGCGGGTTTGAAACCCACAGTCCAAAAACACATGAAAGGGGAAAATTGCAATCCTGATTTCACTTTTATATTTTCTGAAATACAATGATTCCTGCTTGAAGCAATTACCATGTCATATTTGATTGATTGATTCTATTCGACTGGGATAGGGTGCTGGCGTTGGATGGATGAAGGGAGTTGACTCCATGCCAGTCCCTGAAGGTTCAACATTATATGACTTGATTCAAATAGGAATCAAGCACACACATGCAGTTGTTGGAGTTGTAGTTCGTTTGAGGAAAGAGTTATCCCTTGTGAAAGATATTCCTGTCCTCTTTGCAATTTATCAAGTAAAGATAGATTCTCAAATCAAATTCCCATGCTTCTATTGTCAAGCTCCTTGCATGATTTTGAGTTTCAAATTCCGTTATAAGCATTTTATGTTGACCAGATATTTTTATTTATTTCTACAGTATAATAACTGGTTTACATTCAGTGGGTATGAAAAGCCAGTAACTACACGTTCTTGTCGACCAATACATGCTAGGGAACTTGCAACAGTAAGCAAAATTGCTCATCTATATCATTATCTTTGGTTGAATTTTGTATTACTTCTGTCTTATAAATGTTAGCGTTCACAACTTTTCAGCAACTTCTTTTATTATTTTTTTAGTGATTGAGAACTCACTGTCTTAGGGTTTTGGTAGTCTTTTTTCATTCCATAGGAATTAGGATCTCATGATTAGTTTCCATTGCAAATTTTAATTTATTCTTTTTATTTTATTTGTTATTGCATAGCCGTTATGGAAGGTACTCAATGCATGTGCATTACGTGAGAAGCTATTTTGGTTTTGCAGGTAAATGCGTTTAGGTCCATGATGCATAATGATATGATGGCGGGAGCTTTTTCTCACTCAACAGCAGTTGGAAAGCTATGTAGAGACTTGCCAAATGTTCCTGTAGATGCTTGTTTCAATTTGACCTGCTATGATTTAGATGAAGCAGCTGCAGTTTGTCTCTACTACCTCAGGTATGCAAAGTTTTTTTTTTTTACACGTTGACAATGTTGTTGATGGAGCATATCCAATGTTGAGATCTTTTTCAATGTCATAATTCATGCTTTATTTAGCAAATAATTTATGCTTATTGGATAATTAGTTATTTATGATCATTGGAAATTTTGCATCTTATGCTAAGTTCGTGTTTCATTAGAATTAGTCATTGACTTTTGCCATCTCAGTGAAATACATTGAATAGTATTTTTGGCGATGCTGATTGATTGCATTTTTAGGTTTGCAACAAAAAATGTTGATGATTTGCCATCAAATGACTTTGTGAAGAAGAATACTAGTTTTTTTTTTTTTAAAAAAAAAGAATATCGTAAATAAAATAATCATCAATTGAGCCATGAATTCAGTTTTGAATTTTGGTATTTAAAAAAAAGAATATCGTAAATAAAATACTCATCAATTGGGCCATGAAGTCAGTTTTGAATTTTGGTATGGACATCTGATCTTTCTCTTTTATGCTATCCAGTTCTTAGCAATGCATTGAATTAATGTCTCAGAATATTGTTATTCATGATATGTATTAATGGATTAATCTCATCTATATTTATTACCATAAAGTTTTTCAACATTGCCCTAATACAATTAATGAAAAGCTGTTTGTCTAACTCGAGTCTTGGGACACTGCCTAATCTGTTGATGTTAGATGCTTTATTCTGATTGCAACCATTTGTCTAAGCCGGTTTTGTTTTGTATGCTGTTACCTGCAAGGACTAGGACGTCGTGAAGCATTTTCAGAGGAAAACTGGAAGAAGGTATTTTACTTTTCCAATGGAAATAGAGCAGAAATGAGGCAGTTGGTTCCTTTGATGTGGTGACTAAATATTCTGCTCTACGCATATTCAAAGACAACTTTCATTTTCTAGCCATTGCCAGTAAAGCTATTGACACTTTTCTTCTTGGTCAAGTCCTTAAAGTGAGATCAACAAAATGCAATTCCTCTGTCAGTTTGATTCCTAATGTGCTGAAGCCAGCCAGGCTACCAAAACGGAATTCTGAAATTTTGTTCTAAGTTATTATTATTATTATTATTATTATTATTATTATTATTATTATTATTTTACTTGATTGACTTGTTTGATCTAAATTATTCTTAATCATAGAAAATTGATTCAATTACATCAGCCATCATTTTGTATTTTAATCATACAAAATTGAGTCCTTGTAATAATAATAACTCTCGATTTAATATGGCCTCTCACAAAAATTTCTATGCTTATAGTTTCTGTTATTATGAGCTTCGAACAACACAGAAAAATATCCCATTACACCAAAATGAGTTCATTGATCCTTTCTATATTTTCCAATAACATTGAATTACCTAATTGAAATAAGTTAAAATTGAACTGAAAATAAGGTAAATAAGAACTAAAAAAATACTATCAAAGGACTACTAAAAATTATCCTAGGAACAATTTCAAATTGTGAAGTTCCGCTTTACTTGATTTATTTTAAATTTTTACTCTAAATTATTACCACCAAGTAATAATATATTTATTTGTAAGAAAAATAAACTTGTAATACTACAGGCAACTAGTGAAATCTGGAAGATATAGTGCAAGTTAATGATCAAACGCCTTAAGATTGAAATCTAAGTCTAGAAAAATAAGCATAAATGCGTCCATATATCGCCCCAACAAAATCAGAATCGAATGAGTGAATGTTAGTTCTGAAACTTGGAATAATGTATATCAACCAAGAAAAGTTCAAAGAGACCAAACGCATGAAGATCCAAATATATGCAAAATTAAAATTATAAGGCATGAAAAAATCATATCATTTTCTTTTCCAGCGTAAAAATCTTTTGAATAGATGGTCAACTGTACATTGCCTTTTGTTTCAAGTACTTCATGCATACAAAAATATCACAACCAAAGCCAAAACCACTGCATGATCTACATATCCAGGAAATATGGTTAGTCGAAATCTATTCCTTCGAACAAATATCTGATGAAGTTTGTACATGAGACTGGTCTGCAATAAAAATGTAACAGGAGAACCTTTAATTGAAAACACAAACATGGTGTAAACTGTAGAGTAGTATTGTAAAGTCATTAAGGGGAGGGATAAAAAAAAGATACAGATACATCATCAGCGCTGAATTTCAAACAAGATGTGAAGTGCAAACAAAAAACAAAAAAGAATGCAGCAAGTCCAGCTCTGAGAAGATTGAGCTGAGTGCTTATTTACTTGGACATAAACTTCAAACACTATCTTATGAACCACACCTAAAAAAGGCAAAAATGATGGGACAAATAAAACCAAACATTCTATTCAAAACAAATTTGGGATACGAAAAGACTGATTGCTAGTTAAATTAGTTTCAAGTTGGATTTTTGCATCAGATTCATACCGTTGTTTTCAAAGTTGATTAGATATCAAATCTAAAGAAAAAATATAACTTAGTAGTAGTTATTATATATTCAAAATTTTAACTAATTCTTCATTTTATAAACACTTGGTCCAATTTGACAGGATACTATTTGCAACTAGTAACACTTAGCTTGAGAATTGAAGGAAAATGGATATGTTAAAAGAATCAGAAAATTTAGGTAACTGAACAGTGAAATTGGATAATCATTCTCAAATTCTGAATTCTATAGGTTCAGATCACTTTAAAAATTTCCTAATAGACAGGTATCCAGTTGGTGCCTACCTATATTATTCTAAATCCCTTGAGAGAAAGACATTCTGCACCTTTTAACACTGGTACCAATCCAACAGGATTGGCCAGAAAACCAGGTGTATAGAGAGTAGCAAATGAAACTGATTCCCCGACTAGGCACTCGACCAACCACAAAAGTCTGTGTTTTCTATATGTAGTCCATAATTCTAGGGTTTTTTTACATATTTGGGATGAATTAGGTTGGAATGTATCGGGTTGGGTCTTTTTCGGGTAGCTTACATTCCATAAATATGTTTTTCCCCATATTTAAGTTAATAAAAGAAATGATTTTATCAAAAAAAAAAACAACAATAAAAAGTGAGAGCAGCCAATATGATCATTGGTTTTACTTGACTACTGAAAAGTTTACATTCTTCCATTGTCACCATTACTTGTTATCTGTCGAAATCTAAAAATATCATCTCTTTAAATATGTAACTTTTCACTATTGCCATTATCTTGGCCTCAAGAGTGCTAATCTCTACTAAATTGAACAAATTGGTGGGTTGCAAGATGAGCCACAAAACTAAAGCGAAAAACTTGAGTCGATGCTCTGAATGTAAAGCAGAATAATGAAAAAGAATTACAGGTCAGTTCGAAAATATATGAATAGTGCACATCTGAGTTATTTAAGTGTAAGCAACTGTCCTGTTCTTCCAGTCACTCTACACCAGCAAGCATCCTCAATAACACACTGTTGAGACCCGAGAAGGAATGGAGCCAATGATAAAATAATCTTCAAACCATTTGCCTCCTAGTCTTAGAATGGAATAGAATAAAAATGAAAAAATTATTCTACCACCATGAATGTAGTATTCTCCCCTGATCCGGGAAATAGCTATTCTATTTGGGTAATTATCACTTAAAATATCCGCCAAAAACTTCATACCATTCCATAAAGCGAAAAGAAGTCTATTAAGCACGTTAAGAAGGACGCCTCAAGACTAAAAATTCAGAGAAAACCAAAGAACTTTTGTAATACCTGCGCTACAATGGAGTTGCCCTCATAGATGATGCAGGATCTTTGGAAGGGGGACCCTTTTATCTTTAACTTAGAGGTTAATTCCGCAGAATTTTCTCCGACAAGAAAGGCCTCTAACTCAGTTCTGCAAAACCTGTTCAGTGTTCTTTGAACTCTGAATATCATTTCCTTCCCCCCTTCGTCACCCCCTTTAAAACCATGCCAAGATCCATGCTGAAATCAAGAAATAAATCGCATTACTTTTGTCTAAAATCCCATTATAATTAAAATCTAAAAGCAAGGATTCTGAAATCCAGAAATAAATCAAATTAGTAATTGTTATCTATGTGCTGCTTAAATTGTACGCAAAGGTTCGATGCTCGAGAACTAATTAGTAAAACATCAATAAGCTATTGGAATACAGAACAAGAAACGATTAAAGAGAAAGAAAGTAACTTACATGTTGAGGATACATGGAGAAGAGGGGAGTACCCGACTGATCAAGAACTACCCACTTACTAGATAATGATTTTTTGGAAAAGATACGATTGACCCTGAAAATTAAATTCCCTAAAGAATCAGAAAAGCCAAGTTCATGGCGAGAGAGGCCTGGATGCTTCTTTGAGACGAAGAGATCGATTGGAATTGGCATAGTAGCTGGATAACCAGGAGCTAAAATTTCCGTAACCAGTATAGATATAAAAAATCGAGGCTCTCTGTCAATCGGGTAGCAAATAAAATCATATGGCAATGGAAAAGAAAGAAATCGTAGAAATTATTACTATTTATTTTTAGATCGGCAGTAGGGTCAGGGAGAGGAGAGGGTGTATGCAAATCAATAAGCCTGCAACCTTTGTTAGTTGCGAATACGCAACGCGGAAGCAAAGCTGTCAAAATCGGACTGGCCGCCGGCCTTTAGTTTGATTCGAATATTATTAAAGTATTAGTTTCACGAAAGAACATGTTAGCTATTAGCTCTTAATTTTTTTTTTAAACTAAATTAGGAATGGGATTCACAAAAAGCTACTATTCATGCTCCTAATTTAACGGGACGTAAACACCCTAATTTTCTTGAAAAAGCAATGGCTGATGTGATATTAAAAATTAATTTATTTACTAATGGTATTACTTTGCTTCATTTTAAAAAAACTATTTACACGAAAATAAATATTTTATTTTATTTTCTTATTAAATAAAAAAGTTATTAATATAACTCATAATATATTTAAATAATAAAAAATTAAAATTAAAAGCTTGAAGAAGGAAAATAAAAAAAAATGGACTTCATAACAGCTAGCCACGACTTCTATCACCTAATACCCATCACCGATCTAAGTAACCTGACTCATCACCTAGTACACATCACTGCTAGCACTATTGTTATTGCTCTTATTCTCAGCCCTATTACTCATTTAACACGTGACCCATCGCATTATCTGATGAAGGTATTTATTCTAACAACTTAGCTAGTTAGTTAGTTAGTTCATTTTCTATAACAAGTAGTCAACAGCCTCAGTTAGCTTAGCTGTAACTAATTAAGTTGTAGTAGCGGACCTCTTTCTTTCTATATAAGGTCCAAACTTCAAAATGACATTTCAGAAACAAAAGAATTTTAACAAAGGTACAATCAAACTAAACCAATTAGGTATGTATCTCCTGCTATAGCTTTAAGAACCTAGAAGATCAAATTTTACTCTAGAAAATATGGATTTTCATTGATGGTTCATAACAATCATGCCAAACTCAAAAATCAGCATAAACATGATAGGGACAACTGTGAACCCTTAATTTTTTACCACCATATTAAAATTCTTGTTACGGTCATGTGGCATCAGGAATAACTAAATCATACATCGAATGGCCCTGAACGGGCCCGTGAAATTTTTTTTATGCATATTGAGCTCACTGCAACAGAGCTATTGCAGGCTATCCCTCAGCAGCTAGTGTTGTCACATAGGCAACAAATACTATCATATAAGCAGTTTTTGTTATCGCAATGCCCTAATCCATGTCTCATCTGATTTATCACCTCTGAAATACTATAAATAGACCCCATCCCCCCCCCCCCCCCCAACCTTCATTCTTTCACAAACCAATCATCCAAGCAAACCTAATTGGTAGTTGGCCTTCTCTCTCTTTTATTCTTTAAAGGAAAATGTTTAGGCTTCCTTAGCAAGAATTACCTAAAGTTTGATTCTTTTGGCAAGTTTGGGTGATTGGTCTATCTTTGGGTGTTTGTTTTCCTTAAACAACCCCAAACAATTGCTTCATTAGCAATCTAAACCCTAGCCAACCATGGAATTAATGTTCGGTCACACGCTCAAGTCCTTACCTCCCAAGATGCTAAAGAAGGTATAAACCCTAATCTTGATTTTCTTTATCTTTTGAATGAGATGATGATTAAATAGACTTTATTAAATTCAAGATCATCCTTCATACCTAAATCATAAACTTTTGAATTTGAACTTCTGACAGTAAACTTCAAACTTAATTTTCATCATTTTAATTTTCACTTAAAGCTTAAAATTGGAGTTAGGTTATAAAAGATTTACCCTAAAAAGATTCAAATTAATTTCCCAAAGTTGGCTTTTTTTTAAATAAAAATCTTTTTCATAAAGTTAAATCAAATCGTCTCCTCAAGAAAGGTTGGAACTTCCAAAGCTTTCTTTTAAATCTTCCCAAAAAAGTTGGGTTTCTTTTTAAATCAAAAATTTCCAACAATGTTGGGAATTTTTGATATTCAAAATCTGCAAGTGCACAGATTCAAAATATGCAAGTGCATAAAATCTTATTCAAGCAATATAATTATAAAATAAGATATCGTTCCCACAGAGAGCGTTTACTAATTACCAACCATAATAAACTTAATTACTATTTAGGCAATCGAATAATGAACGTAATTAAGAAGACAAATAATTCTAAATCTAATTTAATTAATAGTAATTTATTTGATAAATATAACAATCAAACAAACTACCTAGAATATTGAATTCATGTGATAATCGAATTATAATTTTTTGTGTCTATTAATCCAATTTTAATTATTCAAGTTATGGATAAATAATTACTATTCTTTCTTAAGACATAATAATATATCGATTATAAATCATTAACCTATTTCTCAATAGCTTAAACAACCTATAATCAATTCATTAAGAGCCAATCATTCATATAATTCCACACAAGTCAAATTGAATACTCTCATACTAATTATTTTCTTGTGATTCTATTATCTAATTCCAATCAATGAATATTCTTCTCAGACTCATTCACTAATCTAGAATTATGCAATTGGTGGTCAAGCAATTATAAGCATTAGGCTCAATAATAGAATTAACATGAATAAAGAAAAATAGATCACAAATATATGTCAATAATCAATCACACTTTATCAATATTCTGGATAACAAATTTAGCTACTCATATTCATAAGAAAACTCATCGTATCAATTAAATTAAACATGGTAAACACGAATTAAAGCTGAAAATAGAATTAATTAAGAGAAGTGAAGAAAAACTCTTTTAAGTAAATTGTAGATCAACTCCAATCTCTTGGTCTAGCTTTCTATAATATCCTCTCATGAATGCTTTTTGATACTAATTAAACCCTAAAAATATTGTTTCTCCAGCATTCCTTTTCATTCTAAGTCTCATCCTTTTATAACAATATAACAATTGTTTAAAACTATCAAACTACTAAAAATAGATTCCTAATTGTACTCTACTTCTACAGAATTCGAGTTATATTTTGAAAGCCAAATTTCTATCAGATAACGACCTTATCTCAATCTAACTCCTTTATCAAAGTTGTAGCTATTGAAGTAGAGATGACTATAGGCTTTTGAATCACTTCAATTGGACTCTAGAAACCCAAGATATGGCCCAATTACTCTCAATGGTTTGGATATGAATTCTACTTCAACATCTCAGGCCTAATTTCGACTTAATTTTTGAAGGCCCAAACGATCTTGGATTTTAATAAACCAGACCTCTTTATCATGTACTCTTCAAACTTTATGAAGACAATGTTTCCAATCTCGAACTTTATCATCACCGAAATCATTATTAAAACTTTAAAAGTTCAATCTGCCTAAAATCTCTGTTTGCAAAGGTCCTACAAGAAATTAATTCAAGCTAAGCTCTACTAAAAATTAATAAAATTAGAACACATAAATAAGCTTATAATAAATTAATTCAATCCAATTTCATACTAAAACCGATATAAAAATATATGTTCGATATGCACTTATCAAATTCTCCTACACTTGAACTTTTACTTGTCCTCAAGCAAATTAACCATTATTAAATCAAATTTTGACAATCAATCAAACATAATTAACCAAAGAAAAATAATAATCTCTTATTCTTAACTTAAAACACTAAACACTAAAGAATCATAACTTTAAACAATTTCACAAACTAAGCATACTTATTAATTAGGAACATATATAAAAGTTTTTACCTCAAACCATAACCATAAGCAATTCATCATAACTTCATTAATCCAAGAATATAGCAAGCATCGCTAAGTATCCAACTCTACACAACAACTGAGGATCAATAAGAACTATGTGTTTAACATTATTATATATATATATATATATATATATTCTCAATAGGTGCATTTTATGCTCCATCTCATTATTATTATTATTATTATTATTATTATTATTATTATTATTTTATTGTGGATGCATTTTATGCTCCATTTCACCTTTATTATCTAAGCAAGTGAGTTTTATGTTCCATCTCGCAAAATTTTTCATTTTTATTAATTATGCATAATTTCCATACTATATCCCCACATAATTAAATAATTAACTATCTTAGTAATACATATTAACTCAAGAATTCATGCCATTACAATGAACTCCAAAGACTATGATAAAAACAATTATAACTTTTTTTTAAACAATAAGTCTTCTTAATTTGTAAAATTTGTCGAGATTATAACCACATCCATTCCATGCATTAAATTAAGAATAAGCAATATTTATTTCAATCTAACTAAAAGAGTTTAATTACTATATTGAAATCTAAAATAACAATAATTAACACATTCAACAACAAGTAAAGAACAAGTAGGAATAAAAAAAACAAATATATTGCAAAATAGGAGTAAAACAAGTCCTAATATTTATTAAAAACTAAAATTTAAATCTAGTACAAATAGAAAAATAAAACTAAATAAAAATTAAAACTAAAAACAACCTAACCAAATCTAATGCAAAATAAACTAATAATAAGAGTTAATTAGAATCTTTTAAGCATCTCCCTCTTCATTCTTAATGTTTATTGCAATAAACTGCTCTTTCTTAGGGATCTAAGGAGGTCTTACTCTCTTCTTCTTCTCCAATTTTAACGGCTTATCTCTCTTCCTCTTGATTGGTGATAACTTAGGTTCATTATCATCACTTGAAGTATCATCTAAAACCACTAAGTCAAGTTGTGATATTGCTTTTTCATTAGCTTTCTCTAAATTTTCTCTTTCCACTATCTCATTAAGATCCATAATGTATTCATTAGGATTAGGATACGCACGTCTAAAAGCATAAAAGGCAGTGAGTTGTTCAGGCATTTCTATAGGTGGATTCACATAAGGTAAAGTTGGATCCCAAATACTGTCTCCATATTTTCAACCCCAAGTAAATGAACTTTCTTTATTATTCATCTTTCTCTATTCTAAGGCTTTGCTATTTATGAATTAACTTACTAGGAACTTAACATTATATAGAAAAGAAATAAATATTAATCCTAATGCCATTTAACTAAGGAAATTCTGCTTAAACTCTCATTAGCATTATAGTTGATTAACTAAAAACAAAATCTTAGTTCACTAGGATTGGGATTTCAATTCAAAATAAAAGACTAATAGTATAACTCCAATCTAAGAAAAACTAAAATATCTAACTAAAACCTAATTACATAAATAATTTTTTTTATTTTTTTATAATTTCTTTTTTTTGAAAGAAATTAAAATTTATTTTTTTTTTAATTTTGAATTTTTGAAATTTTTTTATGTGAGATGAAAACATAAATTAAAAAAATCACACAACCAAATTAAAACAAAAATCAAATAAAATAGCAAGACAAATTAAGCTAACCACTCTCCTTCCACACTTAATCTTTTCATTGTCCCTAATAAAAAATAATTTACCACAAACATGATCATACATAAATAACAAGAAAAAAAATATGGTAAGAAAAAGATAAGGGTGAAGGCTTCCCTCTTTTATGGCGATGCTGGAGGTGATGCAGTCGGAGAAGGGACAGACAAACCCGAAAGCTCTATATACTTCATTAACTTTAATTATGATAAGTCTGGCTCCTCTCCATATTGATAATTTTCTTATTCATGAACTCTAGTTAGTTTCCCATTATCCTTTGTTGCTGCTCCATAATATTCAACTGTATGCTTAAATGTTTATTTATTTTGCCCATTGTATCGAGTCGTCGTAAAACTTGTCGTCATCCCTATTCTTCATTGTCATTATCATCACCCTCTTCTTCATCACTTCCCTCTTCTTCATCTGTTGCTGGGGCATTAGGCAGAGCACGATTAGAACCTCCTTTAGGCAAGCCTAAAGTTTTGAATATAACATCATAATCAATCACATAATCCACACCTAGCATTCTACACTCTAGATTCTTATCTTTGGATTTAAAATTTTAAGAGTTGTGAAGAATTCAAGAATGAGTTATCTATAAGTATCATATTTCTTTTTTACCAATTTTTTCCATCCTAATCTAGCATATAGTTGTTTCATCCTAGCATCAATACCCAAGTGTTCAAATATGTCATGGCTATAATACCTACAAAGAGAAATAGTTCTTGAACTTAGAGATAGAAATCTCTTACCTTCCTCTTCATTATAAATGGGACAAAGAGCGTTAAATTGTGAAGATAGATTTATCTCATCCCTTGAAGAACTTGAAACCTTCTCCTTGCCTTTCCTTGTTGATGTTTTTCTTGCAATACTTTTCAATTTTGGTTCCATGCTTTGATGATTTGGGTGATGGGTATGGTGAATTGGATAAAAATTTGTGTGATTATGGAAGAGTTTGAAAGAATTTTGGAGGTTTTGTGGGTAGGGATTTTGAAAGAGAAGTTGGGAGCGTGAGAGATGGAAGAAGAAGAAAGAAAAGTGAGGAGAGAGGAAAGAGAAATATTTTTTTCTTAACTACCATTCGTGATCGCACTGGGCATAGAGCTTGGTCCTCCTCACAGGGTGTGCTCATGCATGCTAGGTGTCCCTTCTATCGCGATCACGCTGAATGGTAAGATCACGAGAGAAGCTGGCTGATGCTGGTGCTGCTTGTTCTTTTGTCGCGTTTGCGTGGCCCCTAGTCATCCTCTAAGCGATGTTGTGTGGCCTGGCATGATAGCTAAAATAGCTTGTGAATTTTTTTATTTATTTTTTAATTGAAATACTCAAATTAAACTCAATCCTTCTTGCTCTTTCTCCTTCCACTTTTGCTTTTTTTTAATAAAAATAAAACATTAACGAGTAAAACAAAATTAAAATGTTAAAAACTTGGTAAATTATAATCAAACTAAGAATAAAATAAAATTCAAAGAAAATCACTTGGGTTGCCTGCCAAGAAGTGCTTGCTTATAGTCATTAGCTTGACTATTTCAGTTAATTGCATCAAGAAAATAAAGTGATGGATTTGAATGACTCAAACACATTTTCATTGTATGGTTTAAGGCGATGCCCATTAACTTTAAATTTATTATCATGACTTTTAAGCTCCACTACAACATGAGGTAAAATCTTGAAAATTGTAAAAGTGCCTGACCATCTAGATTTTAACTTGCTAGGAAACAATTTAAATCTTGAATTAAATAATAACACTTTTTGGCCCTCATAAAAATCTTTCCTTTTTATATGCTTATCATGCCATATTTTAGTTCTTTCCTTATAAATTCTAGCATTTTCATAGGCATATAGGTGTAACTCATCTAACTTATTCAACTGCAATAATCTTTTCTTACCAATAGAATCTCGTTGGAAATTCAAGAATTTAGTTGCCCAATAAGTTTTATGCTCTATCTCCACTGATAAATGGCAAGCTTTTCCAAATACAATTTGGTAAGGAGACATAGCTATAGGTGTTTTGAAAACTGTTCTATATGCCCAAAGAGTATCATCAAGCTTACTTGACCAATCTTTTCTTGAAGAATTAATTGTGGCTTTTAGTATTCGCTTCAATTTACAATTCGAGATTTTCACTTATCCACTAGTTTGAGGATGATATGGTGTACCTTCACAATGAGAAACACTATATTTAGCCAATAATGAACCAAAGCAATGATTACAAAATGCTTGCTTCCATTACTAATAATTGTCCTAGGAACACCAAAATGAGTGAAAAATATTCTTTTTCAAAAATTTTACAACATATTTTGACTCATTCGATGGTAACGCAATCGATTCTACACATTTAGACACATAATCCTCAACAACCAATATATATTGATTTCTATAAAAAGATGGAAATGGTCCTATGAAATCTATTCCCCATACATCAAAAAGTTCAACCTCTAAAATGTTCATTAAAGGCATTTCATTCATTTTGGAAATATTACCCATTCTTTGGCATTTATCACAGCTAGACACAAATTTATGGGCATCTTTAAATAATGTACACATCTGTACACATCTTTAAATTTATGGGCATCTTTAAATAATGTACACAGCTAGACACAAATCTATTCCCCATTCAATAGAAGCCACATTGAAGCACTTTGGAAGCTGTCCTAGAAGATCCAAAATGACAATGATTCAATATACTGTGAATTCCATCCTCATTCACACATCTTCTAATCATTTGGTCAGAACAATATTTATATAAATATAGATTATCCCAAAAATAATATCGCACATTATGCAAAAACTTCTTTTTCTGTTGATAAGTTAAATAACTAGGGAGTATTTTGCATGCCAAATAATTAGCATAATCAACAAACCAAGGAGATTTAGAAGTAAGAGAATCAAATATCACAAAGAGTTGTGCATCAGTGAAGTATTCATTGATAGCTAGTTAAGCATCATCATCCTCCAATTATTTCATTCTCGACAAGTGATCAGCAACTGAATTTTCAGCTCGCTTCTTATTCTTAATCTCTATATCAAAATCTTACAAAATAAGAATCCAATGAATTAGTCTAGGCTTTGCATCTTTGTTTTCGAGAATATATCTAATAGCAGCATGATCAATATAAACAGTAGTTTTTGTTCCCATAAGATATGATCTAAATTTACCAAAAGCAAAAATGATTGCTAAACGTTCTTTCTCGGTAGTGGCATAATTAAGTTGCACTTCATTGAGAGTTCTACTCACATAAGCAATGACATGCAGCTTCTTATCCTTTCTTTGACCAAGAACTGCTCCCACTGCATAATCACTTGTGTCTCATATAAGCTCAAAAGTAGATTCCAATTTGGGGATGCTATTATTAGGGCAGATGTCAATTCCTTTTTAAGTCAGTTATGTAACACCCCTATACCCCGTATACGTACACACCATGCTTATACGATCGTAATATACATATACTGAATATGAAAATGCCACCGTTTATAAAATACACAAGTCATATCTTTAAAAATAAGTGAAAACAAATCTCAATCATTTAAAAGAAATTCATAAGACACAATAAATAAAACGTTTAATAACCCGCAGCGGAAGTTATTACAAACTTTTACAAGTCTAAATACATAAAAAAAATCAAAATCTACAAAACATAGAATATATACATGATTGGCAGCTTGACCCTCTAATCTTTAAGCTTTAATCCAACTCTTCAAGTATAACTCAAATAGGTCTAGCTGAATCCTCCGTCTCAACCCTATCAATCCTACCACCTGCGCGATGAACCACAATCGCGCTGAGCCAACGACTCAGTAGTACAAACCATAATGATATTATGCAATGTCAATATAAATGTTATGCATTCAACCAATAAAGATCATACTTATGAATGTTACATTTCAACATTTCAATAATTATATCATCATCCATTATACTCGTTCAACATAGACACCTATGGGCCCACAAGACACTAATTTGTTATTCAAAGTTCAGAGTTGCTGCTTTGGTCCATAATCACAATAATCAAGCCCGTAGGCAATATACAAATATCTCTATCCATGGATAGCGTAACAGACCCAGTCTCTTGGACCATCAACTCGGCTAAACTCGAGGAGATCCTCAACCCGGCTAGACTGTTACTTGTAACAGACCTAGTCTCTTGGACCATCAACCTGGATAAACCAAGGAGATCCTCAACCCGGCTAGACTGTTACTTCAATTCACATTTATCATTTCACATTTATAAAGTAACAGACCCAGTCTCTTGGACCATCAACCTGGATAAACCAAGGAGATCCTCAACCCGGCTAGACTGTTACTACAATAGGCATGCCTGCCAAAATCAGAACTCTGAAGGTTGAATAACACATTTTACACAAAATCTTTTCATTCTCATATTCACAATAGGCAACCATGCCTCAATTGTAATTCATTTACATCATCATAGCCAATAATCATGGCTTCTCATCACATCAATACAATTGATCATATTATCATCAATATGCATACAATACATTACATTTCACAAGGTTAACATTATTCATATATATATATCAACAATGCAATAAGATCTCTTAGTACATTCATATCAAAAGGTGTAAGTTCCATTACCACATAATTGTATGCAACAATGCAAGGTATGTACTTACCTCAAAAGCAACCCACACAACTCTAAACACTTCTTCTTCCAAGAATCTTTCACCACTTGAACTAGGGTAATTCACCTTCTTCACAATCTATTCCAAAAGGAAGATGAAACTCACATAAGAACATAAGGCTAAGAACCAACTAGGGTAAACTCTAAACATGACACGCTCACCAACACGGGCGTGTCCATGACCGTGCCCTAACTCCACAACACAGAAGCTTTTACACGCTCAACAACACGGGCGTGTCACTGGGCGTGTAATACATTCTGCCTCTCAGAAAAAATATTGACACGACCAACAACATGAGCGTGCTCATGGCCGTGTCAATTCTCCAAAAACACAGTGGCTATGACACGTTCAATAACACGGGCGTGTTACTGGCCGTGTCAATCCTACTGCCACACAGAAGCTATGACACGCTCAATGACATGGGCGTGTCACTGCACGTGCCATCCATCCAAAACACATAACCATCGACACGCCCAAAAATCCTGGTCGTGCCCATGGGCGTGTCAGGCCAAAAACCCAGATTCCGGCCAAAACAACAACACAACCAACAAATCACTTCCTTTCACCAAAATCCACTTCAACCAAACTTAACTCAACATACCCAAAAACCATAACAAAAACACCAAAACAACTAAAAACATCCTTCCAACACAAATCAAAATCATCACCACAAACCCAAAACACAACCACAATACATTCACTTCCAACAACTTACTCTTTCTTTCAATCCATCCCCCAAAACCAGAAATCAATATACCCAAACACTCTTAAACCCATCATAATCAAACATATTCACATACCATCCACAAACTCAACTCATAAACTCAAAGAAATCAAAGAATCAAGTGAAGTACTTACCAAGGATGAAGAAAACTCTTAGATTCCAACTTGTTCACTTGAAGACTTCCTTAATCTTGAGTTTGAATGTTCAAATCTCTCCCTTGCTCTCTTGTCTCTATGTCAGCCGGCCAAAAGAAAAACAAAGGAAGAAGAAGAAATGCAAACCAAAGCCCACGTGAAGAAGAAAGAAAGAAGAAGCAAAGTCACATCCCAACCACTTCTCCTCAAAATCCTCTCATCCAAGCAATAAATCTTAAAATAATACAAATATCTTTCCACTACCACCAACTCTAATCCCACTCATAATTAATTAATTCTTTAAACACAATCAATAATAATTAATCTCTTCCTTTGACTTTCTCATTGACTTGTATATATGTTATATATCTAGCCATATACACAACATATACATTAAATCCAATTAAACAACAATTATTTCTAGGATACATTGTGGGATATTACAATTCTCCCCCTCTAAAAAGAATTTCGTCCTCGAAAATTACCTGATATCAAATCTGAAAAAGTTGAGGATATTGGTCTAGCATCGCTTGCTCATTCTCCCAAGTTGATTCTTCTCTACCATGATTCTTCCAAAGAACCTTTACAATTGGTACTTTCTTATGTCTCAACTCTTTCATCCCATATACTAAAACTGGTTCTTCTTCAAAAGTCAGATCCGAACTCACCTCAATAGATTCCACTGGCAAAATATGAGATGGATCCGATCTATACCTTTTCAACATAGAAACATGAAAGACATTATGGATTCTATCTAACTCAGGCGGCAAAGCCAGACGATAAGCAACTGGTCCAACTCTTTCTAAAACTTCATATGGTCCAATAAAACGAGGACTCAGTTTTCCTTTACGACCAAATCTAAAAATCTTCTTCCAATGAGACACTTTCAAAAATACTTTATCTCCCACATTATACTCAATTTCTCTCCTCTTCAAATCTGAATAAGACTTTTGTCGGTCTGAAGCTGCTTTCAATCTATTCCGAATCATCTTCACTTTCTCTTCAGTCTCTCTAACCAAATCAGGACCAATTAGCTTACCTTCACCAGTTTCCTTCCAACATAGAGGCGTTCTACATCGCCTACCATACAATGCCTCAAATGGTGCCATACCAATACTTGATTGATGACTGTTGTTGTAAGCAAATTCCACAAGTGGTAAAAATCTGTCCCAACCCCCAGAAAAATCAATGACAGCTTCTCAACATATCCTCAACAATCTGTATCACTCTCTCTGACTCTCCATCTGTCTGCGAATGGAAAGCAGTGCTAAAATGCAATCGAGAACCCAAAGCCCCATGTAAACTCTTCCAGAACCTCGAAGTGAACCGGGGATCTCGATCCGATACTAAAGAAATTGGGACTCCATGCAACTTCACAATCTCACGGATATACAGCTCAGCCAACTTCTCAAAGGAATAATCCATCCGAACCGGAAGAAAGTGAGCTGTCTTTGTCAATCTATCAACAATTACCCAAATAGCATCATGTTTCCTTGGCGTCAATGGCAAACCAGACATAAAGTTCATTGTCACTCTCTCCCATTTCCATTCAGGCACTGTTAAAGGTTGAAGCAACCCTGTTGGAACTTGATGCTCCGCTTTTACTTTCTGACAAGTAAGACATTTGGACACAAATTCCGCTATGTCTCTCTTCATACCAGACCACCAATAATGCTGTCTTAAATCATGGTACATCTTTGTACTACCCGGATGCATAGCGAAAACCGATTGATGTGCTTCTTCCAAAATTATCCTTTTCAAACTGTTATCCTCAGAAACACACAACCTATCTTTGAACCAAAGACTACCATCACTTTTTACATGAAAATCCCGGCTCTCTCCATTTCGGCAATCTAATACAATCTTCTGAATTTTCTCATCTGTCAACTGAGCCTCCTTAATCTGACCTAATAATGCTGGTCTCAACTGCAGTTGAGTCAATAATGCACCATCATCACATATTTCGAAATTAGCATGCAATGCTCTCAACTCAACAAGCAACGAGAGCGAATAAATAACCAAACTTGCCAAAGACTTCTGACTTAAGGCATCAGCAACAACATTTGCCTTACCAGGATGATAATCAATCAAACAGTCGTAGTCTTTGATCAACTCCAGCCATCGCCTCTGCCGAAGGTTAAGCTCTCTCTGAACCCCCAAATATTTCAAACTTTTGTGATTCGTATAAATAAAGCATTTCTCCCCATATAAATAATGTCGCCAAATCTTTAAAGCAAACACTATAGCCGCCAACTCCAAATCATGAGTCGGATAATTAAGCTCATGCGGCTTCAACTGTCGAGAAGCATAAGCTATGACTTTACCCTCTTGCATCAAAACACACCCTAAACCATTATGTGAAGTATCACTGTAAATCACATATGGTTTATCTTCCACGGGTAAAGTAAGAACAGGTGCTTGTGTCAATATTTCTTTCAACCGTATAAAGCTAGCTTGACACTGATCCATCCACACAAATCTAACCCCCTTCCGAAGCAATCTGGTGAGTGGAGTAGCTATCAAAGAAAAACCTTTTACAAACCGTCGGTAATAGCCTGCCAAACCCAGAAAACTTCTAACTTCAGTCATTGACTTTGGTGGATTCCAATTCAAAATAGCTTCAACTTTACTTGGATCAACTCTTATACCATCCGCTGAAACTATATGACCCAGAAAAGTCACTTGGTCAAGCCAAAACTCACACTTCGACAGCTTAGCATACAATTGCTTCTCTCTCAAAATCTGCAGCACAATCCGCAAATGCTTGTCATGCTCCTCCTCATTACGCGAATACACCAAAATATCATCAATGAAAACCACCACAAATTGATCCAGATAGGGCCTGAACACCCTATTCATCAAATCCATAAAAACTACAGGTGCATTTGTCAATCCAAAAGACATTACTAAAAACTCATAATGCTCATACCTGGTGCGGAAAGCTGTCTTTGAAACATCTTCAGCTCTAACCCTCAACTGATGATACCCTGATCTCAAATCAATCTTAGAAAACATTGATTCTCCCTTCAGTTGATCAAAGAGATCATCAATTCTAGGCAAAGGATATTTATTCTTAATAGTCACTTTGTTCAAATGCCTATAATCAATGCATAACCTCATGGTACCATCCTTTTTCTTCACAAACAACACAGGAGCTCCCCAAGGAGAAACACTGGGGCGAATATACCCTTTATCCAACAACTCCTGTAACTGCACCTTCAACTCTCTCAATTCAGCAGGTGCCATGCGATAAGGAGTGATAGAGATGGGAGTGGTACCAAGCAACAAGTCGACACCAAACTCAACCTCTCTCTCAGGAGGCAACCCTGGCAATTCCTCTGGAAACACATCTGGAAAATCTGCAACTGTGGTTATATCATCAAGCTGAGGACCCCTTACTCTAGTATCCACAACATGAGCAAGGTAAGCATCACACCCTTTTCTAATCAACCTTCTAGCTGTTACGGCTGATACAAACAAGGATGCAAGTTGTCTCTGCTCACTAAACACCCTTACACTCCTACCATCACTAGTTCTCAAAGTGACACATTTCTTATGACAATCTACCACAGCTCCATGCCTAGACAACCAGTCCATACCCAAAATCAAATCATACTCTTTAAAAGGCAATTCAATCAAATCTCCACAAAACTCCTCACCTTGCACCATAATTGCACTATCTCGGTGCACCTTGCTAACAATCACACTATGCCCTAAAGGATTTGTCACCAACACATCAAATCCTAGGGACTCAGAATGCAACTCAGACACAGGCAAAATAGATGCACTAATATATGAATGTGTAGAGCCTGGATCAATTAAAGCAAGAACTGAAATGCCAAATAAAGAGAAAGTACCAGCAATAACTGTAGAAGCATCAGGTTGTCTTTGCATCACATATACCCGTTGAGAAGGCCCAGCCTCATCTGGCCTGCTATCCCTGGATGAAGATCCTCCTCTCTGACTATATCCAGGTCTACCCCCTCTGCTGAAACCTCTACTCCCTCGACCACCTCTGAGACTAGGTTGAGAAACTGCAGAGTCTGCCGGCCTCTGCTCCTGCATCTCCGGACACTCTCTAATAAAATGATCCGGCGACCCACATCTGAAACACACAGCTGGTCCATTATTCTTCCAACAAGCACCCCTATGAGAAACCCCACACTGAACACAAATAGGTAGAGTGGATCTCTGAACTACTGGAGTAGGAGCACTCGCTACTGAAACTGTAGGTCTCGATCTCTGTCTCTGAAACTGAACTGACCTACCAGCCTGTCTCTGACTCCGACTGATCCTGGGAACAAAACTTCCCCTACCTCTCTTTGCAGATGAAGACCCTGCCTCAAACTGGGGTCTCCTAACCCTGGTCTCCTCCTCTGTAGCAGCTGCTGCAATATTCTGAGCTCTCTCCACACTCCTAGCTGCTGCAACCAGTTGGGAAAAATCCTGGTATCTAGAACCAGCCACAAGACACATAATTGAGGGTCTCAATCCCTCCTCAAACCTTCTACACCTATCAATCTCATCCGAGATAATACCCCTGGCGTAGTAGCTCAACCGGATAAACTCTAGTTCATACTCTGTTACAGACCGGTGATCTTGCCTCAAGGTCAGAAACTCCATCTTCTTCACATCTTTATACTCCCTCGGAGTATATTTCAGCTCAAACTCCCGTAGAAAATCACTGTAGGACAATGTAGGTGGATCATCCATAGCATGCGGAACTGTTTTCCACCAGTCATATGCATCCTTCTGCAACAGTGATCTAGCATAATCAAACTTTTCCTCTGGAGTGGCTTGCATTTGAATGAATATCCGCTGTATCTTATCTAGCCACTGCTCAGCAACTGCTGGATCAATAGTACCCCGAAAATCTTCTGCTCCAAACTTTCTTAGTTTATCGTAATGTCTCACTGGTACCAAAGGCTGGGGTGGGGGTGGGGGTGGCGGTGGTTGCACTGGTGCCTGCCTCAATAAATCAACCATATACCTAAGCCAAACTGGCGGAACCTCTTCATCAGCTGGTCTCCCTGACACAGAAACAGGGGCCTCTCCAGTTCTATCCACTCTAGCTCCATCATCAGGAGCTACACTCTCCGCACTACCCTCAATAGATTGACGTGAATGAGGATCCATTATAACCTATATCTGCAAACACAGCAGAATACACTACATTAAAGATCAGAGGCTGCCAATGCCAAACATGTATTTTATTCAAAAACCACTTTTTAAAATCAAAATATTCTTTTTCTTACTCTTGTCCTAGGCTGAGAATCTCAAACCTAGGCTCTGATACCAAAATAATTGTAACACCCCTATACCCCGTATACGTACACACCATGCTTATACGATCGTAATATAAGTATACTGAATATGAAAATGCCACCGTTTATAAAATACACAAGTCATATCTTTAAAAATAAGTGAAAACAAATCTCAATCATTTAAAAGAAATTCATAAGACAATAAATAAAATGTTTAATAACCCGCAGCGGAAGTTATTACAAACTTTTACAAGTCTAAATACATAAAAAAAAAATCAAAATCTACAAAACATAGAATATATACATGATTGGCAGCTTGACCCTCTAATCTTTAAGCTTTAATCCAACTCTTCAAGTATAACTCAAATAGGTCTAGCTGAATCCTCCGTCTCAACCCTATCAATCCTACCACCTGCGCGATGAACCACAATCGCGCTGAGCCAACGACTCAGTAGTACAAACCATAATGATATTATGCAATGTCAATATAAATGTTATGCATTCAACCAATAAAGATCATACTTATGAATGTTACATTTCAACATTTCAATAATTATATCATCATCCATTATACTCGTTCAACATAGACACCTATGGGCCCACAAGACACTAATTTGTTATTCAAAGTTCAGAGTTGCTGCTTTGGTCCATAATCACAATAATCAAGCCCGTAGGCAATATACAAATATCTCTATCCATGGATAGCGTAACAGACCCAGTCTCTTGGACCATCAACTCGGCTAAACTCGAGGAGATCCTCAACCCGGCTAGACTGTTACTTGTAACAGACCCAGTCTCTTGGACCATCAACCTGGATAAACCAAGGAGATCCTCAACCCGGCTAGACTGTTACTTCAATTCACATTTATCATTTCACATTTATAAAGTAACAGACCCAGTCTCTTGGACCATCAACCTGGATAAACCAAGGAGATCCTCAACCCGGCTAGACTGTTACTACAATAGGCATGCCTGCCAAAATCATAACTCTGAAGGTTGAATAACACATTTTACACAAAATCTTTTCATTCTCATATTCACAATAGGCAACCATGCCTCAATTGTAATTCATTTACATCATCATAGCCAATAATCATGGCTTCTCATCACATCAATACAATTGATCATATTATCATCAATATGCATACAATACATTACATTTCACAAGGTTAACATTATTCATATATATATATCAACAATGCAATAAGATCTCTTAGTACATTCATATCAAAAGGTGTAAGTTCCATTACCACATAATTGTATGCAACAATGCAAGGTATGTACTTACCTCAAAAGCAACCCACACAACTCTAAACACTTCTTCTTCCAAGAATCTTTCACCACTTGAACTAGGGTAATTCACCTTCTTCACAATCTATTCCAAAAGGAAGATGAAACTCACATAAGAACATAAGGCTAAGAACCAACTAGGGTAAACTCTAAACATGACACGCTCACCAACACGGGCGTGTCCATGACCGTGCCCTAACTCCACAACACAGAAGCTTTTACACGCTCAACAACACGGGCGTGTCACTGGGCGTGTAATACATTCTGCCTCTTAGAAAAAATATTGACATGACCAACAACATGAGCGTGCTCATGGCCGTGTCAATTCTCCAAAAACACAGTGGCTATGACACGTTCAATAACACGGGCGTGTTACTGGCCGTGTCAATCCTACTGCCACACAGAAGCTATGACACGCTCAATGACATGGGCGTGTCACTGCACGTGCCATCCATCCAAAGCACATAACCATCGACACGCCCAAAAATCCTGGTCGTGCCCATGGGCGTGTCAGGCCAAAAACCCAGATTCCGGCCAAAACAACAACACAACCAACAAATCACTTCCTTTCACTAAAATCCACTTCAACCAAACTTAACTCAACATGCCCAAAAACCATAACAAAAACACCAAAACAACTAAAAACATCCTTCCAACACAAATCAAAATCATCACCACAAACCCAAAACACAACCACAATACATTCACTTCCAACAACTTACTCTTTCTTTCAATCCATCCCCCAAAACCAGAAATCAATATACCCAAACACTCTTAAACCCATCATAATCAAACATATTCACATACCATCCACAAACTCAACTCATAAACTCAAAGAAATCAAAGAATCAAGTGAAGTACTTACCAAGGATGAAGAAAACTCTTAGATTCCAACTTGTTCACTTGAAGACTTCCTTAATCTTGAGTTTGAATGTTCAAATCTCTCCCTTGCTCTCTTGTCTCTATGTCAGCCGGCCAAAAGAAAAACAAAGGAAGAAGAAGAAATGCAAACCAAAGCCCACGTGAAGAAGAAAGAAAGAAGAAGCAAAGTCACATCCCAACCACTTCTCCTCAAAATCCTCTCATCCAAGCAATAAATCTTAAAATAATACAAATATCTTTCCACTACCACCAACTCTAATCCCACTCATAATTAATTAATTCTTTAAACACAATCAATAATAATTAATCTCTTCCTTTGACTTTCTCATTGACTTGTATATATGTTATATATCTAGCCATATACACAACATATACATTAAATCCAATTAAACAACAATTATACCAAAACTTCTAGGATACATTGTGGGATATTACAAGTTAAAAGCCTTTAAACATTCTTGATCAAATTGAAAAGGTACATCTTTTGTCAAAAGATTACAAAGATGTTTAGTAATCTTTGAGAAGTCCTTAATAAATCTTCTATAAAAACTTGCATGAACTAGAAAGCTTCTCTCAACTTTTATTGATGTGGAAGGTGGGAGTTTATTAATCACCTCAATTTTAGCCCTATCTACCTCAATACCCTTAGCTGAAATTTTATGGCCGAGTACAATTCCTTCTTGAAACATAAAATGACACTTTTCCCAATTCAAAACAAGGTTAGTTTCTTCACATCTTTGCAAAACTGGGGAAAGATTAGCTAAGTAATGATCAAGCAAAGAACCAAAGACAAAAAAAATCATCCATGAATACTTCAATATATTTTTCAATCATATTAAAAAAGATTACCATCATACACTTTTGAAAAGTCACAAGTGCATTACACAAACCAAAAGGTATTCTTCAATATGCAAAAGTACTATATGGACAAGTAAATGTAGTTTTCTCTTGATCTTAGGGTGCAATGGTATTTGATTATATCCTAAATATCCATCTAGAAAATAATAATAAGCATATCCAGCAAGTCTTTTAAGCATTTGATCTATAAAATGTAAAGGAAAGTGATCTTTTCGAGTGGCACTATTTAGCTTCCTATAATCTATACACACACGCTAACCTGTTACCTTCCTAGTTGGGATTAATTCATTGTTTCATTTTCAATTACAGTTATTCCCCCTTTCTTAGGCACAACTTGCACAAGATTCACCCATTTGCTATTAGATTTGGATATATAATTCCAACATCAAGTAATTTAACGATTTCATCTTTCACTACCTCTTTCATATTAGGATTTAATCTATGTTGATACTCTATAGTAGGAGTGTATACTCTATAGTAAGAGTGTGTTTCTCTTCTATTAAAATCTTATGCATGCATAAAGAAGGACTAATGCCTTTAATGTCCGCTATGGTCTAACCTATAGCTTAATATGCTTCCTTAAAACAAACAAAAGTTTATCTTCCTCTTCCTTATTTAAATATGCAGAAACAATAACTGGTAAGGTAGAGTTTTTCCCTAAAAATGCATATCTTAGATGTGAGGTAATTATTTTAATTCAAGATTTGGAGGCTTTCAATGGAAGGTAAAACTGGTTTAAAACTTTTTTTCTAAAATTTCAAAGATTGTCATACTAATGCAATTACTTTCTACACATGCAATGCAATCATCCTCTTTATTCAATTCATTTAAAGGTTCAAGCTCATGTTCAACATTTTCATTAACATAATCGTCAATCACATAAATTTTATAGCAAGATTCATATTCCATAGAATATTTCTTAGAACTTAAGACATCAAAAGTTATCTTCTTGACCTATACGTAAGGTCAATTTACCTCCTTCTAGATCAATAATTACTTTGCTTATAGCAAGAAATAGTCTTCCAAATATTAGAGGTGCTTCTTCATCTTCTTACATATCAAGAATAATAAAATCTACTGAAAATATGAATTTATTTACTTTATTAATACATCTTGAATGACTCATTTTGGATAGGTAACAGATTTGTCAGCCAGTTATAACAAAATTGTTGTGGACTTCATTCCTTTCATACCAAGCTTCCTGTAAATAGACAAATGCATTAAATTAATGCTAGCATCAAGATCACAAAGAACCTTACTAAACCCGAAGTCTCCAATCTCGCATTGTATAGTAAATTTTCTAGGATCTTTCATTTTATGAGATAGCTTCTTTTGGATAATTGCACTACATTCTTCAGTTAGCATCATCGTTCCATAATCCTCCATCTTCCTCTTGTTAGAAATAATTTCCTTTAAGTACTTGGCATATTTGGGCATTTGAGGTATAGCTTCTGTAAAAAGAATGTTAATATGAAGAATGTTAATATAAAGTTTCTTAAACATATTAAGAAATTTAAGAAAATTTTTCTCATCATTAGCTTTATAAAGAAGTTAAGGAAAAGGAATCTTAGGCTGATATGGCTTCAATTCTTCTATCTCTTTCTTATTTTAGGGCTGCTCCTCTTCCTTATCTTCTTTAATGGACTCCTTCTTGGTTAGCTTCTTGGGTAATAGTTCATCTAATTGCTTTCCACTGCTCAAGGTGACTACCTTTGCTTATTCCTTAGGATTAATAACAGTATTGCTAGGCAATGTTCCTTAAGCTTTATTATTCACCATTTTTGGCAATTGACTAATTTAAGTCTCTAAATTCTTAATAGAAGCTTATTGATTTTGAAGATATGAATCAGTTTTAGCCATATAAGAAACAAACATCTCCTCCACTGATGGTTTCTTCTCTTGATGTTGAAATCCTAGTGGTTGTCTCATAGCATTCCCATTATTCCATGAGAAATTTGGATGATTCCTCCAACCTGGATTATAAGTGTTAGAGTAAGGATTATTTTGCTATCTTCCTTAGTTAGAAACATAATTCACTTGCTCCAACCCTTGGCGCAAATTAGCATTATTAATTCCATACTAATTTGTAGCATATTTTCCAACACAAATCTCACAAACAGCTTGGCTTTGAAGTGAATTGACACTCATTTGATCTATTCTTTTAACCAAAGTATCAATTTTAGCATTAATAGTTGTCAAAGCATCTATTTCATGCACAACAATAGGTCTTCTATGGTTGCTTCTGTCTGTATTCCACTGATAAATTGTTGGTTGCCATTTTCTCTATCAAATCATAAGCTTCTTCAAGATTATTTGCATTAAAACACCCTCCAGCTACTGCATCAAGCATTAATCTTATGGAACCATTCTAACCATTATAGAAAGTTTGAACAATTAACCATTTAGGTACACCATGATGTGGGCACTTCCCAAGCAAACCCTTGTACCTCTCCCAAGCTTCATAAAGATTCTCCATATCATGTTGAGAAAAGGTTGTAATGTCATTCCTTAACTTGGCTATTTTAGAAGGTGAAAAGAATTTTGTCAAAAATTTATACGCCAAGTCATCCCATGCTGTGATAGTTCCTCTTGGTATGGATTTCAACCAGCTTTTAGCTTTATCTTTCAAAGAAAATGGAAACAATCTCAAGTAGATTGCATCCCTTGACACCCCATTCATCTTGAAAGTGTCACACATCTCCAAGAAACTAGTGATATGAGTATGACGATCATCACATGGAAATCCACCAAACTAAAGTGTATTATGGAACATTTAGATGAAAGATGGCTTAATTTCAAAGTTATTAGCTTCAACAGTTGTTTCAACAATCCCTAAAGTTGCTCTATCAAGAGTGGGCATAACATATTCTCGCAATGATTTATTTTCATCACCCATGTTATCTTCCTCAATCAAAGCTTCAAAGTCTAGATGAAATTTTTCTTGTTCTTCTTCCAACTGCAATCGCCTTTGTGCTCTCTCTTCCGCAATTCCTTCCTTTCGCTGCTTGTTTAAATTTCTACAAGTTCTTTCAATCTCTAGATTAAATGGCAATAACTCTTGATCTTTTGATCTTCGCATAAACTTGTGCAAATCTCAACATCACCTATAAAAATAAAAATAAAAATGCTTAAATTAGTACTCAAGTTAATTGATATTGATATTAATAAACTCACTCCCTGGTAACGATGTAAAAAACAAAATCTGCAAGTGCACATATTCAAAATATGCAAGTGCATAAAATCTTATTCAAGCAATATAATTATAAAATAAGATATCGTTCCCACAGAGAGCATTTACTAATTACCAACCATAATTAACTTAATTACTATTTAGGCAATCGAATAATGAACGTAATTAAGAAGACAAATAATTCTAAATCTAGTTTAATTAATAGTAATTTACTTGATAAATATAACAATCAAACAAACTACCTAGAATATTGAATTCATGTGATAATCGAATTATAATTTTTTATGTATATTAATCCAATTTTAATTATTCAAGTTATGGATAAATGATTCTTAAATAATTACTATTCTTTCTCAAGACATAATAATATATCAATTATAAATCATTAACCTATTTCTCAATAGCCTTAACAACCTATAATCAATTCATTAAGAGCCAATCATTCATATAATTCCACACAAGTCAAATTGAATACTCTCATACCAATTATTTTCTTGTGATTCTATTATCTAATTCCAATCAATGAATATTCTTCTCAGACTCATTCACTAATCTAGAATTATACAATTGGTGGTCAAGCAATTACAAGCATTAGGCTCAATAATAGAATTAACATGAATAAAGAAAAATAGATTACAAATATATGTCAAATATATGTCAATAATCAATCACACTTCATCAATATTATAGATAACAAATTTAGCTACTCATATTCATAAGAAAACTCATCGTATCAATTAAATTAAACATGGTAAACGCGAATTAAAGCTGAAAATAGAATTAATTAGGAGAAGTGAAGAAAAACTCTTTTAAGTAAATTGTAGATCAACTCCAATCTCTTGGTCTAGCTTTCTATAATCTCCTCTCATGAATTCTTTTTGATACTAATTAAACCCTAAAAATATTGTTTCTCCAGCTTTCCTTTTCATTCTAAGTCTCATCCCTTTTATAAAAATATATCAATTGTTTAAAACTATCAAACTACTAAAACAGACTCCTAATTGCACTCTACTTCTGCAGAATTTGAGTTATATTTTGAAAGCCAAATTTCTGTCAGATAACGACCTTATCTCAATCTGACTCCTTCATCAAAGTTGTAGCTATTGAAGGGGAGATGACTTTATGCTTTTGAATCATTTCAATTGGACTCCAGAAGCCTAAGATATGGCCCAATTACTCTTAATCATTTGGATAGGAATTCTGCTTCAACATCTCAGGCCTAATTTTGACTTAATATTTGGAGGCCCAAACGATCTTGGATTTTAGTAAACTAGACCTCTTTAGAAATTTGAGATGTACTCTTCAAACTTTATGAAGAAAATGTTTCCAATCTCAATTTTTATCATCACCGAAATTATTATTAAAACTTTAAAGGTTCAATCTGCCTAAAATCTCTGTTTGTAAAGGTCCTGCAAGAAATTAATTCAAGCTAAGAACTACTAAAAATTAATGAAATTAGAACACATAAATATGCTTAGAATAAATTAATTCAATCTAATTTCATGCTAAAACTAATAGAAAAATATATGTTTGATATGTACTTATCACTTTTCTTTAAAATATTATTAACTCTTTCCCAATAAAGTTGAGCCCAATTTCAAAATTAAAATCCAAACCTTTCTTCCAAAAATTGGATTTCTCAAACTTAGGTTTATAAAAGTAAATATAAAATCAATCTTAGACTTAGGTTTTTAGAGGTAAACCTAAAATCAATCTTAGACTTAGGCTTATTGAAGTTAAACCTAAAATCAATCGTAAACTTAGGTTTATTGAAGGAAAGCCTAAAATTGAACTTTAGATTTAGTTTTATTGAAGGCAAATCTAAAATTTAACTTTAGACTTAAGTTTATAAAGGTAAACCTAAAATTGGACTTAGACATTAGATTAGCTTGGGTGTCGACTAGGAAAACCAAAATTATGAGTTCAAAACTACTATTGCAAAATGGTTAAAACTTCATGGACTTTGTTCCCATTCAAATGGGATATGTAAATCTACTTGAAATTTTAGTCCAAGTATCAAGTCCACTTTTATAAAATTCTTCATTTCTTGTTTTTAATCATCTTTAATCTCTTTCTTTACTTATTCACTTTGTTTGTGTTATTTAATTTCTTTGAATAATATATGCCCATCTTAGAATCTATAAAGCCATAGTTGGATCCCTTATTTTAGGTTTTTAAGTTGTAAATTAAAGTTTCTACTTTACCTATATCTTTATCCTTGCATTTAATTGTTTATAGATGTCATTATGTTCCTCATACTTTTTTTAAATGTCATTCCATACTTATAATTGTCATTCTATACTTATAATTGTCATTCTTGATGGAATAAAATTTTGTAAGTCTTTATTTAATCAAAGGCCAAACTATTTTTACTTAATTTAAGCCAAAATCTAGCTCTCGAATCTATCTTTTGATTCGAGGCTAGTGATTTTTTATCCTTAAAATATAATTAGTATCAATTTTTGGGTTTTTTTTTAAATTTTTTTTAAATAAATTTAAGTGGTGACTCAAAATAATTTTTCTAAACTAAGAGTAATCCAATGTGAGGAAGAGTGACCTTTACACTTTCATGTGGAACTTAATCCAAATGAACATTTAGGCTCCTATTTCTAGCAGGTCGGAACTAACTCTGGTAAAGCCTCACAATAGTTAAGATCAATAAAATTTGACGACGATTATCATTGTTATATATTATTTTGCTCTAATTACGATAGCGGTATGTTAGAACCATATGAATTAACACAACAATATCTTAAGAAACCACATTTTTAATCGTCAATAGAGGTATTTAGTGATGAATATAAGAGTCACTGAATACCTTTCATAATTGTAAAAAAAATCCTGCTTTTTTATATATCTATATAATTAAATTAAAAATTAATTTTCATCTTTAAAATCATGGTTAATTTGTTTATAATTTTTACGCTATTATCTTATGCTATATTCAACAACAAAAAATTTCATCGTTAATTCATCTATAGTTATTTCATTAGTAATTATATTAGTATATTTTTATAAAATTTATTTAAAACCCTAATTTCATAGCTTTTTTTTTTTGGTAAATGCTTGGTAATTAATAATGATATTTTTTTTTCTCATTAATTTTGATAGTTAAACAAAAAAATTAGCAAATGTATTTATCTTCTCATAAATAACAATATAAGAGGAAAATATGAAATAAAATAATTAGATAGAATGCTTGTCAATATATAGTTGAAAATTAGTGTAAAACTTATTAGTTTTACACTATTATAAGTGGATTCCAATTTATGTATATAAAAATATAATTTTTTTTATTACTTAATGTGATTTTGAAAGGAGGTTTAAACTTTCTGATGTAGTAGAAGTTAGTGAACAAGGGATTAAAAGTGTTATAACATATTTAGTCTAAGAATACCCAAGAAAATAGATGCAAAAGAGAGAAAAAAGTTTCTCTGTATGATATTATTGAACTCTGATAAACTACTCATTACCTTTTGAAAAGTTACATTATATAAAGTTAGAGTTACATAAACCCTTATTACAAATATGAAAACTAAATAAATTGACAATAAACTGCCAATAATAGAATGGAACGCATACATAGAAATAAAAAAATTTCCAAGCTAGACAAAATGCTACAATGGTATCTTGATATGATATTCTTACCAAAATTAAATAAGAAAATATATATCTGCATAATTTTAAATTGACTAAGAATCATATTTTCTTTTTCTTTGGCTTTATCATTCTCCCTTACTTAGAAAAAAACTCGACCTCCAGTTTTATAGTTCTAAAGAATCAATAACTGAAATACTAAATCAATGACAAGTTTAATACTCCTTAGAGGAGACAAATTGTCTAGCACATTGTCTTTAACCAACTCTTTGAACTCTTTGAATAACTGCTGAGTTTTAGTGAAATAATAAAATGATTTCCAAATCGCGTCACTTCTTGATGGTTGGTTAATTAAAGAAAACATTAAACTGATTTCAGTATTTTCAGTTTCACATATTTCAACAATATGTTCCCATTGATTTGGCCAATTCTCTTGCTTATAGAACTCATGCCAACCAATTTCTTTACCTCTTCCTTATTGATTATTTTTGTCATCGTTCTTTGCACCACTAAGAACTCATGACATATTAATGAAATTAAGCTATATCCCCTCACAATATTCATAAAAAGCTAGTTGTAATTCTTCAATTTCTTCTCTCATGGTTATATTCATCAAAAATTGGTTCTAATTCTTCAAAATAATTCTCCAAGTAATCATCTCATGCCGCATGATTAGCAGTTCCAGCTTCATAAAAAGGGTTCACAACCTCGAGTTCCTCACAAATTTCCAAATCTCCTAGAGGATCAAGTTTGTAGTTGCCTTTCGGAATCTCCCTATTCTGATCTCCCATGAGTTGCATTATACGCTCTATTATCTAATCCATCATTTGTTCTGTCCATTCCTCTATCATTTGTTCAAGTCGCTGCTTTAGGTAGATCATGTGATCACATTCATAAACCTTCTCTATACGTTGTCGTCATTATCTTCGTGATGCAATAGCTGTCCAAGAATGAACCTGGCTCTAATACTAACTGACGTAGCAAAAGTTAGTGAACAAGGGATTAAAAGTGCTAAAACATGTTTAGTCTGAGAATACTCAAAAAAATAAACACAAAAGAAAGAAAAAAGTTTCTTTGTAAGAATATTGAATTCTAAAAAACTACTCATTACCTTCTAAAAGGTTACATGTATAGAATTAGTATTACATAAAACCTTATTACAAATAAAGAAACTAAATAAATTAGTAATAGATTGTCAAAAATAGAATGAACGCATACATGAAAATAAACTAATTTCTAAGCTAGACAAAATATTAAAATAGTGCATTGATATGATAATCCTATCAAAATTAAATAAGGAAATAAATATATGTATATTTTTAGATTCACTAAGAATCTTATTTTCTTTAGCTTCGTTACTTTCTTTCTCTCTCTTTTTGAAAGTTGAAATTGAAAAGTTGTAAAAAATATATTTAAAAAAAGTCCTAATCATTTAATTAATTTAATTTTTAAATATAATATTTAAATGTCAATAAACCTTTTTAAGTAATTTAAGCATAAGGAACCGTCCCTCCACTCATTTAACTATTCATATTTCAACAGAGGAAGTTCTTCATATCTCACTTTTCCTTACTTTTATAAATAGACTTTCACCTTCTTCTTTCTATCCCTGCCAATAATACCATCTAAGTTCTCAGGAAGGGCCAGTGTAGTTGATAATATAGAGGCATGAACACATAATCTTATATATAGTATTGGAAACTCTGTTAAGCTCAGGAGAGATAGCGCCATGAGCAATAATAATGATTACTTGTTGAGTTTAAGAGTTAATCTCAAACAAATTATTATCATTGGTGGCGCTATCTATCCTGAGTTTCACAAGTTCTTCTTACTTCTTTCTTGTGCAATTTTTAGCTTCAAAGATCTAGTTGGCATCTGGGTATGTTTGTACTAATATATATATATATATATATATATATATATATATACCTGAAACAATCGTTTCGGCTAAATAAATTTTGAATTATGCGTTGCTTCTAAATTAAATTATTCTTGGTTTGCTTTTAGTTGAATAATTAATCATATTAAGACCAATGATATGGTATTGTTTTTACTTTTTTAGTGGGTATAATAAATTAATTCATATTAATGTTATATATCTTTTCTTTTTGCAGTTAAATTAAATTCTGAAGAGATTTCAAACTCCCAACATTACCCAAATTAATTTTTGTTTAAACTTTTTTCTGCACTATACTGGCTTCAGTTTCTGGATTTTGGCCCATATATTAATTTTCTATTTTTGTTTGTTAGCATATTAGTTATTGTAGTTTGTTTATGCCCATATATAGTCTTTGTTTATAGCTTTAATCATTGTCTAACATTAATAAATACAAAAAAATATATGACTTATTATTTAGTGTTAAAGGAATAATGAAGAATCTATTGTTCTTCCCAATCCTAATTAGCAATTTTGGTGGGATTATTCAGATAAAATTAATAATGATTTTGTGGCCCTTCTTTTTGTTAAAATGATTCCTCGCAATTATTCCACTTTCTTCCAGAGTTTTAATCTATCTTTTGCTTAATATATTTCTTTCTTTTTGGAGTTCATGAATTTACTTCCAGTTAACTAGCTTGAAATAATAATAGATCCACATATTTTTTTATATTTATTGTTTTTACTGGGCTCAAGTGAGAGTTCAAAATCACAATTTCATAACTTTGAGGGATTCATGATCACAACCTCATAATTTGAATTTTTGAAATGATTATGATATTATTGAATTAAAAACTCACTTCCATATTTAATTTTATACTCTTTGCTATCTTTTTTCCAATTTTCTTTTGAAATTTATTTTGCTTTGCTTGGAAAATTATAACAAATTACTAAACATATTTCCATATTTATTCGTTTCCTCAAAAAAAAAATTTTCTGAATATTACTTAGATTGGGTTTGTATGTTTTGACACTCACTGGCTCTGATAAGTTCCACAATCAAGAAGGTTATCTATTTTTTTTTTTTTACTATTTTCTTAAAGTGTACATAATTTTGACAGGATGTACTAAAAATTTTAGCTTCAGTTTTGGTTTTTTTAGTTTTAATGGCAATTTTAGTCTAAAACTCTGAAACCCTAGTAGATGCCCACCACCCTCTCTCTCTCTCTCTCTTAGTTATTTATAGAGCTAGGGTTTTCTGTTCTGACTTATAATGCAGGCTTTTCAATAATGTGGTTAGTTGCGGTGAATATTGACTCTTCCAATTTCATTCGGCTCTGTCTAATCCCTTTCTCTTTTAATTATTTTGTTTTATCTTTTTTTTTTATTTTTTTTTTATATGATATCTATCTCTTCTTATTATCATTATATCCGTATCAAAAAGCAAAATTTATAGTAATTAACTAATTATTTCATGAATTTTCTGATGAGTAATGATGGGGATGTTGACTCATAAAAGGGAAATTATATATAAATTCTTTGTGTAATGAAGATATCCATTTTCAGTGTAGATGCAATATATAGAGATCATTTGGTTGGCCATTATTGCCAAATTGTAAAGTTGGGATATATAATTTTTTACTATGATTTCAATATTTTGAGATGTTTGACCCAACTTTAGGGTACAAAGTATGTTTTATTGTTTGGGAACAAAGGAACAAACTTAAGCCTTAAATAGATTTTCAATACAACCTTGTGATATTATTATAAGCATATAATGTAAAATGATCATCATGGAAGGATAGTGGACAATGTGGATTAACAGAAACCTCCACTTCTCTATATAGTATTAGGACCTTTTTCTACTCGTATAACTTTAATTACACAATACTGATATAGAATTCACATATTTTTTTCATTGTTAAAAGTGGAACAATATTATTTTTTTCATTGTTAAAAGATGAACAAGATATTATATTATGTGGAATTAATTGCTCATGGTTTTTGGTTTACCAAGAAAAATATTATAACTTTAATATTTGCTTTTAAATTCCGATTAATTAGTGAATATCTTAATTTGATTGGTATAATTAGCTTAATTCGATGATATATTAGTTAGATATATATAATTTTTAAGAGTTTAAAAATAATACATAAATTATTCTAGTAATAAAAATGGTGGCTACTTTGATTTTTAATGATTTTAGTAATAGACAGGACCGATGCGAAAACAAATATTAGGGAGCCAAATTCAAATAGCCATAGATATTATTAAATAAAAAAATTAAAATTATATATTTACTAAATGATAATCGTCATTCATAATTAAAAATAATCTCATGATACATTTTCATGGTAATATCTAATATAACATAGAAAAAAAAGCATGTTGCTCTTTCAAGTCGCCAAAACCATCTATAATTAACTCTATAGTAAATTTTCTGTAATTTCTTTTCTTATATATAGCAACAGATAGTAAAAAAAAAAAAAGAAATTCACCATTACAATTTCATAGTAAATTATGTGAATGCAACTAAATAAAATAAGCAACATTGTAATAAGTATATTAAACAATAAACTACAGTTGAAATAATTAAATAAAATAAACTTAATCACATTCATATAAATAGGTCTCCACCATTAAAATAAAAATAAATCAACTTTCTAAATTAATAAAATAAAATTATCTTGTGCAATTGCTTAACAATTACTTAATAGTGTTTCTTCTCAAAAAAACATTTGGGTAATGCGCATGTGGAAGCATAACAGATAAAAAAATTCAATTAAGGGGTCATGTATGTAAATCTATTGAAAATTAAAAATTAAATTAAATAACTTATTTTTACTATTCTCAACTTCTGCGGCTATAATTTTACTAATATATTATTATTCATTTTCCAAATTAGTTATAAAATTTTAGAATTAATAAAATTTATAAATTAGACAATTGAATAAAAAAACACTAAAATTAACAGATAAAAAGTTAAAGATAATTTACTAAATTTTTTGGTTCTTTTTGCCGCAATAAATTAGGTTTCTTTAATATCCTTATTCAAAAGTCAAGACTTAAACTTATACCTTCTTAATTAAAATTGAGTTTGATATCTAAATAAATAATTAGATCCTATTAAAGTACATATTTAAATTAAAAAATTAAATTTAGGCCACTGGATATTTAAATTAAAAATTGAGCCAAGATATTTAAACTTTATTTAAAAAGGGCCACATAATTTTAGGGGAGAATCTTTATATATATATACATATTTTTTAGGGATATATATATATATTATAATAATCTAAAATTTTAAAAATAATAATAAATTGGGGTGTAGAGCCTCCTTAGTTGACATTGCCGTCTGGCTCTGGTAATAGATGATCTGAAGTCATCTTTCCTTTTTTTTTTAACTAAATGGTCAATGCTTTGCAACTATCAGGACAGAGATGAAGGGGATAAAATTTTTAAGCAAAAAAAATTATAAATAAATTTATATTTTATTTTATTTTTATATTAAATAATAAAATTTATATTATTTTTATTTCAATATATAAATACTATAAATTATATAAATATAAAATTAATTATAATTTTATATTATATAAATATAAGTATATTAATTATATATATATATAAATACACATACTTTTTTATAATATATATATATATATATATAAGCCAATGGGGGGGCAATGAACCCCATGCCTCTCTTAGTTCTATTCCTGATACTTTAGGTATATGTGTATACTGTTGTTGTATCAACATAGAGGTACAATCCATTAGACAAAATGATATTGGAGATAAAAGCAAAAAATGAAGAGCCACCATTAAGATAATAGTGGAAAAAATGCTCCAAGCACTCCAATAAGTAATTGGAACTCAAATTCAACCTTTTTCAACCAATTTGAATTCAAGTCCACCTTTTATACAATTAATTTGAATTCAAGTTCAACCTGACCAAATAATTTAAAATTGATCCCAAAGACTAACAAAAATCAAGATGACAGTTTTCAAATTGGTGATGTTGGATTGAATTGTGCACTTGCGCAAGTTTAAGCATGTTCGAACCCTAATTTTAACATCAATCCTTCTAGCATAATGCTAGTAGAATTAGCATGACCACCAATTCTATCGGCATTACCGCAAGTAGTACTGGCTTAACGCCTGTAGCTCTTGGCTCATCACCACCAACATTGCTCAAATCACTGAAACTCGAAATTGACCATCACTTCCTATATCTATCGTCACTCCTTGAAGTGTTACGCCAAAAATTTAACTTTCTTGAACAGTTCATGTATTAGCCATTTTTTAAAAATATAGCCATTGTGCATTAAAAAGAAGATCTTTGGGTGTTTAGAAAATAATAAAAAGACAAAAAAAATCCAAGAGAGACAAAAAGAATGAGAGCACTAGTAAACAAAGGGAGGACACAATGAGGTAGGCATTAAAAAAGAGAGAAGATCTTCAATAAACTTAAGAGAAGAGAATATTCCACCTTCAGAATGAACCCCTCTCAACCTATAAAACCCAAAACCCAAATCTAAAACACCAACATCAAACAACAACAACACACCAAAAACAACCAAATACCTTAGAAATGGGAGACATGCATATCCACATTCAAAGGACAAACCCCTTTTTTATTCTTGTTCATTGGTTTTGTATGTTTGAATTAATATGTTAATATTGATTAATATAAGATTGCTTTATTAACTTGCTCAAACTTAAAAATGGCTACTATCCATGCTTTTATATCTTTGGCCATTGGTAAACTAATGAACGAAACTAGATTACTAGAAAGATTATTGACAACAAAGAACATATAATGTTTAACTTGCATACTAATGGACTAAAAAGATAAACTTGGCTTAACTGTATGTTGAAGCTTGTGAACGACTTCTGTAATACACAAAAGAATGAATTTGTGATAGACCTTAGACCTCTGGAGTGAAACATGACCTTCTAGACTAAGTTTTCGTGAACAAATCATCAAATAGTCATATATATATCATTAGATAAAAAAATTAAGATTGTATATTTACTAAATGATAATCATTATTCATAATTAAAAATAAATTCATAATCAGAAAAAAGAGCAAGTTGATCTTTTAAGTCACAAAAACCATCAATAATTAAATCGACAGTAATTTTTTCTGCAATTTCTTTGGTTTTTATATACAGCAATAGACAATCAAAAATAAATTCATCTTCAAAATGTTTATTCATATTAAATTATGTGAATGCAACAAATGAAAACAAGCAATATTTTAATAAATATACTAAATAATAAATTACAGTTGAAATAGTTAAACAAAATAAACTCAATCATATTCATATAAATAAGTCCCCACTAATAAAAGAGAAAGAAATCGACCTTCTAAATTAATATAAAAAAATTAAAATTACCGATTGCCTAATAATTACTTAACAGTGCTTCTTCTCAAAAAGCTTTTTAGGTCTTGCGCATCATATGGAAGCATAACATATAAGAAAAAATATCATTTAGAAAGTGGTCATGTATGTAGATCTATTGAAAATTAAAAACTAAACTAAATAACACATTTTCACTATTCCCTCCTCCTGCCACTATAAGTTTATCCATCTATTGTTATTCATTGTCCAAGTTAGTTATAAAATTTTAGAATTAATAAAATTTATAAATTAGACAAAAATGAATAAAAAAGAAATAAAATTACATGAGAGAAAGTCAGCGATAACTTTGAAAAATCTTTTGGTTCTTTTTGCTACAATAAATTAGTGTTTCTTTGGTTCCATTAATCAAAAGTCAAGACTTAAACTTATTATATCTTCCTAGTTAGAATTGAGTTGGATATTTAAATGAATAATTAGATAAAAAAAAAACTTAGACCTTATTGAACTAAATATTTAAATAAAAAATCGAATAAAAAATGTAAGCCATTAGACTCGATGTTTAGATTTAAAATTTAGCCAAGAAATTTAGATTTTATTGAAAAAGACCACATAATTTTAGGAGGTGGGGGTGGCAAGGCCCCCATAGTTGACATTTTAGTCCGCCCTTAATAATAGATGATCTTAAGTGATAAATTTCTTCATTTTTTTCAGCTAAATGGTTAGTGACAAAAATTTTCATCTATAATGATTTTTGTCTACAATTACATTGTCATCAGACAATTTACAAAGAGAAAATTGTCTTCGTTAGTAGTTACCGAGAGATTATGGCAGCAGATTTTATACTGAAATAATTCTATTTTACCGAGAGATTCAAATCTCTATTGGTGAATCTTTCTATAAATTAGATGTTAGATTTCATACTAAATTCAAAATTTTGTTAGTAAACTATTGGTAAAATATTTTATTATTATCTTTAAAATTTTCAAAACCATCGGTAAAATCAGTCGGTAATTCTTTAAGATAACAATTTTCTTAAATCAGTTGGTGGTTGTTAATTTTTTAGTAAATGTTACTTCTTTGTAGATAATTATTTAGTAACATAGTCGGTAAATAAATAATGTATTTTTTATTTATCGATAATCTATCAATAAATTAGTAATAATTTTCTATTATGTCAGTAATTCAGTTGATAAAAAAATAATTTTTTATCTATCAGTAATCCGTCAGCAAATTTATTTATTTTTAAATTAAATTTTAAATTAATATATTATTAATTCTAATATATTTTATAATTTAATTTTTTAATGTTGTATTAATAAATTTAAATATGTTATTGTTATTTAATTATTATATTTTATAATTTTAATTTCTAAAAATATACAAATAAAATGTTAAAATAATATATGCAGGCAAAAAAGTACAAAGAGGCTAAATAGCTGAAGACTGAGAGGTGGAGGTGCCAAGGAGATATGGTCACATAAATCAATTAAATTATTCTTAAAACTCTGTCTGCATTTGATTTTGCATTGTGCGCTTCCACTCAAGTGCTTCATTTTTCATCTCTTTCCTTTGTGTTTGGAGCTTATCTAGAAAGGATGCCTTCAACTGCTCCATTTCTTAATGCGGCACTAATGAGGAAGTTGAAGATGAGGTACTAGTCTCAAAAATGTACTTAGAGCCTAGCCCGCATATTCTCCTCAAGGACATTTTAGAGTTGTTAAACTTTGAATATTTTAAATGAACATTTTTATTCTTTCAAAATGAAAATTGATGTACGGAATTTTTGTGCTAAGTGTATTGAATGCAAACAAGCTAAGTATAGATCTATGAATCATGGTTCATTTAATCCTTTGCCTATTCCTAATGAACATTGGATTGATATTCCTATAGATTTTATGCTAGGATTGCCTAGGTCTAGGAAAGGAGGAGACTCTATTTATGTGGTGGATAATCATTTTTCTAAAAAGGCACATTTTATACCATGTAATGAAACGGATGATGTCACATACATTGCTCATTTATTCTTTCAAGAGGTTATGATATTGCATGGCATTCTTAGAACTATTGTTAGTGATAGGGATATAAAGTTTCCTAGTCATTTTTTGAAGGTTTTGTAGAGTAATTTAAGAACCAAGATTTTATTTTCTACTGCTTGTCATCCACAAATAGATGGACAAATTGAAGTTAATAGAACTTTAGGAACTTTATTACCTGAAATCAATTAAAAGAATTTGAAAAATTAGAAAGAATGCATACCTTTTGTTGAGTTTGCAAATAATCGTGTTGTGCATTTTGCTACAGGTGTTTCTCCTTTTGAAGTTATTTATGGTTTTTAGCCTCTAACCCTTTTGGATCTAGTTACTTTGTCTTGTAATTAAATGTGTAGTTTGGATGGAAAAAAGAAAGCAGATTTGGTGAAGAAGATCCACATGGAAGTGAAGACCAATATTAAAAGCAGGAACCAATAAGTTGCAAGACAAGTCAACAAAGGAAGAAAGAAACTAGTATTTGAACTAGGTGAATAGGTTTGGGTTCACATGAGAAAGAAAATATTCCCTAACCAAAGAAAGTCTAAGCTTCACCTAAGGGGAGATGGACCATTTCAAGTCTTAAAGCATATTAATGATAACGCCTACAAATTAGACTTGCCAAATGAGTATAATTTTAGTGCTACCTTTAATGTTGCTAATTTATAACCTTTGGATTTTGAAGGTGATGATCCAAGGATGAATCCTTTTGAGGATGGAGGAAGTGATGTAACCAATGAGAAACCCATCAAAGTCCAAGGATCCTCTTAGGCTACCTAATGGACCCATCTCTAGATAACACTTACAATAGTTTAAGGAAGCTTTGCTGACCATGTTGCAAGGCTTTTGAAGTGATCTAGCTACAATTGAAGAATGTAAGGAGGACTCTAAATACAAATTTGGGCTCGTACAACCAAATCAAGGCCTATTTCACCTTTACTTAGTCCATGAGCATCAATTGGACTAATTATGTAATTAAGCCCAATTATTGTACTTTACTTGTTATTTATTATTTGGGTACTATGCTAGAATTCTTTGTTTGGACTTAAGCTTAATTGTAATATTGGGATATACTTGCGTAAGGCTCAAAAGTTAACTAGGTAAAGGATGGGTTTATTCTTGTTACTAAACATCCTAATTCATGGTTTTCCTACCTTATAACTTATTTAAATTTATCTTGAATATTGTAAGAAGTTTATTTATTACTTTAAATGAAAATTTAGAACTTTGGTTCTTAAGAGAGTTTATCTTCTTCTATTCCTTAATTATTGTTTGAATCAATTTCCGTATAAAGAGTTAACTACTTGAGTGTTGATAATGCCAAGGTTCTCTCATACATTGTGTAGACCCTTAATTTTTGACACGGTCTGGTCCAATATATTTTAATTAGTCCAAAATAATTTTTGTTATTTTAATTAAATAATTTTTGATTTAGTATCTAATTTTTATTAATAAAAAAATAATAATAAACAATAAAAATAAAATAAAAAATAAAGTAAAAAAAAGGGGGGTCGGCTGCGGCGAAATGGCCCGCAGGCTAGTTTTGCCAGCGCTGCCGCAGCTAGCTGCGGCAGCTTTTTCGCCAGCGTATTTTTTCCGCAGCAATTTTTTTCGCCAGCGAAATTTTTCCGACCAAATTTTTTGAAACCTAATACAATTAGGTTTCGGTTTCCTTTTCTTATCAATAATAGATGTCGTGAATAACTAGAATTAATCATATAAATTCTTCTATAAATAAGATCAAAAACAACACAAAAATCAATCAAGAAAGAAGGAGAAAATCGGACAGAAACTTGGGAAAAATTGGAGACCGAGATTGTGAAGGAAAACCTTGAATCAAGCTGATTTTTTGAGAGAGCAGAAAAACAATTCAAGCAATTCAAAGGCAGCAAAGCTTGTCTTTGATTTTGTTCATCCAAGAAGAAATTTTTGGTGGAAACAACAAACTAAGGTATGCATCAATTGTTTAAATTTTTCTTCACAGTAGCTTAAATTATCAAATAGTGTCTTTTAATTCAAAAACCTAATAACCTCAATTCACTTTTTCTAAAGTTTAAAAACCTTAATTCGTTGCTTTGTTTTCCAAAAAGTTTAAAGTTGTTAGTTTTGTTTCTTCAAAACCCCAAAACCTTAATTTGCTTTCCAAATTTTCAAAATCCAAAATTGAGTTCTGTTTCTTTCCAAAAGCCCTAAAAACTTCTTTTTAGCTTCTATAAACTTTAATTCGTTTGATTTATTTTCATAAAGTTTTATAAAATTATCAATTGTTTTTCCAAATTCTAAAAACTAATTCATTGTCCGAAACCCTAATTCAAAAATCCTAAAACCCTAATTCAACTCCAAAACTCAAACAGTGGACCCTAACACCTTTAAAACCTAAACCCTAAAGTTTCCTAAACCTTAATCTTTTAAAACTTTAAAAACCATATAAACATAATTTTACACAGTAAGCTCAAAATGATAATTCATTAACAATAAATTACAATCTAAGTGTTTTGAAGAGCCCAAACTCTAAATTCATGATTTTACATCACAAACCCTAATTTGGTTAATCAAAGAATTTTACCAACTTCTTGAATCATAAAACTTTAATTTATTTTAATTCCTTTAAAAACTCACAGTAGCCTAATTCCACAAAATCCAAAACCCTAAACACATGAAATAAAGAATCCTAAATGGAAACAGTAGCCATAATTTAGATTTTTATTTGCCTTATTCAATTCTATATTTGATTATGCTTTGTTTTATTTTATATGCTTTAATTTATTTAAGTTCAATGCTTGGTTTACTTAATTTATCATGGATGGATGTTTACTTTCTATTGATGTTTAATACCTTTGATGAATGATTTATTTATGATGAATGGTTATTTACTTTTATCAACTTATTTAGATTTCCAAAGATTGTAAGAGGTATGTTTCCACTTGGTGGGTACCTCATTAGTTAAATATCATATAATTTAAATTGCTTTTCTATTTTAGAACCAATGTAAAGGACATGTTTCTACCTTCTGGTGGGTGTCCTATTTAGGCATGGGATGTAAGGACATGTTTCCATCCTCGGATGGGTGTCTATTTATTTGTTTTGTTTGGACATTGTTTTGATTTTTAATATATCGATGCTTTATTTTAATTATTGTGTGTAATATGGATAATATTGTTATATTTAAGAATTTTATAATATTAAGACCTGTAAAGCATTAAGGGGTTGGGGATTCTTTAGGAATCAAGTCATCCACCCCTTTCTTTTTCTCAGCTCGTCCGGGCGGCGACTCCATTTTTTTCGGACTTAGGTCTGTGTTCTCTAAGGCCCCGAGCTTAAACAGTGCCGAAGTTACAAGAATTATTCTACCGGGAGTGGGGGGTAAAAATCCCCGCTCACACATTGTTAGTTTTGGGTTGAGGTCTTGGAGAAAAGATATGAGTTTACTTTCCAAAGAGTTACTTTCAGGTGTAAAGTTGTTGGGTCTCAAGTCGCTACTTGTGAATTTGCATCTGAGGGTGAATTGGTTTCTTTTAAGGTGTTAAGGAATTTTAAACATGAAAAATAAAAGAGTATAGGGAAGAAGAAAGAAGACAAAGATTATAATGGTTCTAATTAAACAATTCTACGTCCAATCCTCAATTACCAAGATGAAAATTTCAATAACTTAGGGTTTTTACAAGCTAAACCCTAACTTGGTGCTTTCTATCTCGCATCAAGATATTACAATTGAGTTTTATGGCTTATCACAACCCTTATAAGTATTTTACTTAGGCTCACACTTAAACCCAGTGTTTCTACTCATACTAAACTTTACAATGATGTTTTGATTGCTCACACTCAACCACTAAACTAGAATAAAAATTACAAGGCTAAGAAAATAAAATGTAAGAGTTTGGCTCTCAATAATTTCAAAAGTTCTTCATAAATGTTGCTTGGTCAGGTATTTATATGCCTCATTAAACATTATTCACGTTAAATATGAATAATGGGAGATATTGCCTACACCAACCAAATCAGCTACATTAAATGCTTGTCAAAGCCCTATTACAGTTGTGTGCCTTGTTTCATAGTGCAAGTAGCTTGTAGCAATGAGAATGGACTAGGAGTAGTCAAGAGACATCCTTTTTCACTAATGGATAGCTAATGGCTAGTACACATGGTGCTTCATCATTAGCTGAGGTGGCAATGATTTCCTCCACCTACCATATGTATCAATATCGTTATCGCAACTGAGAAGAGCATGGTCAAAGGTTGAAATGTCTTTAATTTTTAGTTTGAAAAGTCATAAACTGCTTGTGTCTCGGTAGGGTAGGTCCTAGCATTGTTTAAGTATTCGCACAATTCTCACACATACACTTCTACCATTTTCACCTTTGAGGGGGTGAAACTCCATCCTAGTTATGTTTTTGCATTTTGTAGTCACTAAAACTTCATTGTAGCAAATATTGAGAATGCAAGGTGGAATGCAATCTCTTTTATGTTCAAGTGGATCATCCTCTAAATTTGGTGTTGTCATGAAAGTGTTAATGCAGTTGTCGAAAACCTAAAAACTCCAGGGCACATCCCGCGATCCTCACCATAATCTATTTTGTGACTTTGGGTTTGGGTCCAAAGGAACACCTTAGGGTGCAGTCATGATGCCTTTCAGTATTGTGATTCACATGCACTTTTGAGAATATTAAATTTTCTAAGTCAGGTGGAATGATCACTTGATAAATACATTAGCAACATTCAATTTGATTATCTAAGATCAAAATAGAGTTGTTTGGCCAAGGAATTGGTTAAAAAGGTTAAAGGTACCACTCTAAGCTTATGAAACCATGGAGGTCCTAAGAGTAAGGCTAAGGTGGTAGGAATGTCTAACATTGTAAAAACCATGTCACCTCAATTGGTCCTACTATAATGGTGGTGGTGAAAGTCCCCTTAGCTTCTCTTTTGGTGTTGTCATAAGCTGTAATTATTAAATCAAAGGGTTGATGGTCCTCCTTCTTAATTCCCTAAGTGGACATTAGCTTGGTAGGAAGTACATTAATCATGGACCAGTCATCAATCATGGCACACATGGTTCTCTTCCCATTTACTTTAGCTTAGATGTATGATGGCTTGTTGTGGTCTCTCCCCTCTACAAGCAAGTCTATATCAGAAAAAATAACCATGACATTGTTTCTATGGACAAAAGAACACCACTTCTCTTTTGGGGTTGTCATAAACTCTAATTACTAAATCAAAGTGTTGATGGTCCTCCTTCTTATTCACCAAATTTGACATCAGCTTGATAGGAAGTATATTAATCATGGAACAGTCATCAATCATGGAACTCATGGTCCTCTTCCCCTTTACATCAACTTGGATGTATAATGGCTTGTTGTGGTCTCTCCCTCCATAGGCAAGTCTTCATCAGAAGAGTCGTACATTAGAAGCTATTAGTATCTTACTTGCATCTGCTTGTCACATTAACTTTAAAATGTTCCAAATGGATGTCAAAAGTGCTTTTCTAAATGGTTTCATAAATAAGAAAGTTTATGTTGAAAAACCTCATGGTTTTAAAGACTATAGACTTCTTAATCATGTTTTCAAATTAACAAAATCATTATATGGTTTAAAACAAGCACCAAGAGCTTGTTATGATATATTTAGCTCTTATCTTTTGGAAAATGGATTATCTAAAGGAAAGGTGGACACAACACTTTTTGTTAAAAAGAAATTGCATGATGAAGACGTAATCTTTGGTGCTACTAATGAGGCCTTGTGCCAAGAGTTTACTAATTGTATTAATAGAAATTTTGAAATGAGCATGATGAGAGAGCTCAACTTTTTCTTTGGCTTACAAATTAAGCAATGCGAGGATGGCATCTTCATCAGCCAATCTAAGTACACTAAAGAGCTTCTCAAGAAGTTTAGGATGGATGGTTGCAAGGTTAGTAAGACTCCAATGAGTACATCCTTGAAGTTGGACAAGGACGAATGCAGTAAGAAAGTTGATGAGAAGAAGTATAGAGGTGTCATTAGCTTACTTCTTTATCTTACCGCATCTAGGCTCAATATAATGTTTAGTGTGGGTTTATGTGCTAGATTTCAATCATGTCCAAAAGAATCACATTTGAATGCAACTAAAAGAATTTTAAAATATTTAAGTGGTACATTGCATTTAGGTCATTGGTATCTTAAGAATATGTCATTTAGCATTTTAGGATATTTGAATGCCAATTTTGCCAGTAGCCTACTATATAGGAAGAGTACAACTGGGGCATGTCACTTTCTAGGTGATTATCTAGTTTCTTGGTTTAGCAAGAAATAAGTTTTGGTTACTCTATCTACAGTAGAGGCCAAATATATTGCGACATGCTTTTGGTGCATACAAGTCCTTTGGATGAAGCAACAATTGCTAGATTATAAGTATTTGATCATATTTCCATCAAATGTAATAACACTAGGGATATTAATCTACCTAAATATCTCATCCAACATTCTAGGTCTAAACATATAGAAATAAGACATCATTTTTTAAGAGATAATGTTCAAAATCACAATGCTGTTTTGGAGTTTGTTGAAACTCAAAATCAATTTGTGGGCATTTTTAAAAAAACTATTAAATGATGAAATAATGATTTTTATCAAGCAAAATATTGAGATGCTTAATGGAAGCACCTTAAATTGAAAATCTACATTTGTTTAACATATACAATATTTGTTGACATATGCATTACATTATTTGTATAATTTTGATTGCTTAATTGATTATGATTGTGATTTTTTTTTGAAGTTGATAAATTTGACAGTATACAAGATAATTAGTTCTTGTATAAGTAAATTTTTCATCATAATTCATTTGATCATACATGTGTTGTCTAGGAAAGTCAAAATCTTGTTTTAAAAATTAAATCTTCTATTTTTGAAATTTTTTAGCCATTAGCAGTCACACCAGGCTTGCTCGTGGTCACTAGAAGTCTGATCTGGTGAATCAAAATCTGTAAGCTCACTAGCAGTCGCACCTCTTGGCTAAGCGATTGTGAGAATTTGAATTGTCTCATTCATTACATGTTTTCTGATAGATAGCGAGCACCCTACCTACGGTTATGGTCATAAGAGGCAGTCTCGTGATGGCACCGAAGCAAAAGGACAGTCGCTCCCAACAACCTTTTCACAAAAAAAAAATATAACCATTTTAAAATACCAAATTTTGCCAATTTTACCCTCCAGTAGTTATATACAGCTAGTTTTTTGTTTCTCCTATATAAATAACCACTGATTTTAGTTACCAGACTTCTATTATAAATCTAAAGGTATAAATCATACATACTTCTTCAAATTAATCACAACCTTTCTCAAACACTCTCTTATTCCTTTACACTGTTTCAAACACTATCTTCAACACTTTTCCCTACTCTTGCTGCTTAAAATGGCACCAAAGAAGAAAATATCTTTCAAGGATAAGGGTAATAAGCCGACTGTGATTGTCATAAGAGAAAGAGAGGAAGCACCACCCTCTCCTCCTCATCGTAGGAGAGGTGAGAAAATCAATAAACCACACTATGGCATGAGTGAGGAGAATGTTAGATATGCCATGCTCAAGAAAAAGAGGATAAAAGGGACCAAGAGTCCTTTTGGAGGTATGTTAATAGCCCTAAGTATTAAAGATGAAATAGATAGACACCTAGATGTCTTAGGGTGGAGAAAGTTTGTATACTCAAAAGAGGTTTACTATCCTAGCCTTAGTAGCGAGTTTTTAATGTCTTTCCAAATAGAAAAGAGACAAAATGCTATAATAGGGTGGTATGGGATTAAATTTAAGTTATTTGATCAATAATTTGCCATGACCCTTAATGATTTTGTAAGTATTTGGGGGTTTTCAACTGAGGGTGCCACTACATACACTGATTCCTCATTTTCTGACTAAACTTTTTCCTTCTTTTGGAAAGAAATTTTTGTGAAAACCTCCTTTGTGAAGGAATCAAAGGCTAGACATATAAAATCCCTCACTCTTTGGATGCTCCATATAATCATCACCTATACTATACACCAAAGAGCTTATGGTAATGAAAAAGTTACCAATAGAGGCCTCAGTTTTGCTTTATGCCATCACTCATGACATTAAGATAAACACCACCAAATTCTTAATAAACACCTTCTATCACCATGCCACAAAGAAGTTAGGAACCTTCTTTCTCTCCTCACAAGTCACTCAAATAGCAAGATATAAGAATACGATTAATGCTCTAAACCTTGCTACCTTGAGAAACCATTTTGACCTCTCCTTTAGTGTAATTACTATAGACTACTTAGAGTATGCTGGGTGTGTGAGGAAAATTGATGGAGTCTATATGTATCTTTCTGGTAAAAAAAAGTAAAAAAAAAAGGGTAGCAAAGAGAGAGAAGAAAAGATCAAGGTGCACAGTTGTGCAAGGTGAAGGAGAGGGTGAAACCATGGAAGTTGTTGAGACGCCTAAAAAACCCTTCTCTTCACATGTAAGCACAAGCTCCTCCACCAATCTTATCCTCAAAGCCATCAAATCTCTTGAAAAACAACTAAAAAACTTCAAAAAGGATGTTTCAAAAAGGTTCAAGAAATTGAACAAAAGAATTGACCTCCTCTCCCATGTCCACCATGACTTGTATGATATGCAAGGCAAATTTAATATGGCCCAATGTGAATTAGATGGTTGGGATGTGAGTAAACATGAGGAGAGTCCTTTTGAAGAATAATCCATAGAAGTTGAGGAGGACACTTTTAGTGATGAAGAAGAGATCACCCAACCTCCAAAGGATAAAGGAAAGGCCCCCATTAAAGAAGAAGCAAAAGATGATTATGATTTCGATTAGCCATTTCCTCCATTTTCCTTTTTTTATTTCTTTTTGTTTGCTTTCTATTTTACTTTTTTTATATGATCCCTTTTTTTCTTTTAGTGGACAATTTAGTGTAGTGATCATACATTCTTCCTTATGTTTCATTCTTTTTCTCTTTATCAAAGGGGGAGAGAACAAAAATTGAATGAACAAAAGGGGAGAAAATTAAGAAAATTAAACTTAACCATTAAAATTAAGGAAAGAATAAGAAATAAGAATTAAAATGAAGCAATTAAAATGAAATTGAGAAATTAACAAATTAGAATTAGCAAGGATATGAACTTGAATACTATAAGCATGTAAACTTACATCAACTTAGCAAATAATGCATAAGTTTAGGGGGCAATTTTTCAACTTTTGCAATTACATTATTTTTAATATTTGACTTCAATTTGATTGCTAAAGTCAAAAAAAGGGGAAATTGTTAGCCAAATGGATGGCAAAAAGACTCTCTATTTTGATAATTGGCACTCAAATTAAAAGACATTTAACTTGGCCTTAAGTGTTTATTTTGTAGAAACATTTGCCTTAGTTTTTACTAGAACAAGACACTTTTTGTGACCATCCTTAGGCCCTAGGCTACCACACCGCACATGGAGAAAAAGAGAAAGAAACACAGTAGAATTTGCAGTGAGAAGCTAGACCTAAAGCACAACTGCTAAATAGGTGTGCGGACCACACTTGAAGATCGGAAATTCTGAGATATCACATTAGTGTAAGCAATCATTGGCATGGTGAAGATAATGGGCTCTAAGCAATGGTGCTTAATCATGCAACATCCACATGTGATTACACCTCATCCTGAAGGCAAAAATTAGAAAATTGATAGTAATGCTTGCGACCTCAAGCGCGATGCGAGAGCCCATGTTTGATCGCAATAAAGATAAGGGATGACTATGCTTTTCAATATTTTGTAGTTTTCTCTCTCCGCCAATAACACATTGACAAGTGGTGCTAACATTTAGAGGGAAAATTCAAATTAGTTGAAGAATGACCGCACCAGGCTAAGGGGCCACCAAAAGTATCACAAAGTCTGACGCACTGGATTTCATGCCGACCTATCAAAGCCACGTGTACTAGCTATTAAAACTAGCTAATACACATAAATTCAATATTTTCAATATTTGGCAATTTTCTCTCTCCACCAATAACACATTGTCAAGTGGCATTACGATTTAAAGAAAAAATTCAAATCAGTTGAAGAGTGACAGCACCAGGCTAAGGGGCAACCATGAGTTTCATAAAGTCTAACGCACTGGATTTCATCCCAACCTATCAGAGCCACATGTACTAGCCCTTAAAACTAGCTAGTACACACAAATTCAATATTCTTGACCACCCAAAGTTAGGAAAGATAGCAAAACTATGAAGCACGATAGCACAGGTAAGACAAGCGATGGCGCATCCTCTCTGATAGCATTAAATGCAAAAGATTTAGTTGGTGAAAAGCTTGATCTTCCTCTACTCAAATCAAACGGGAATTTCTGATGAAGATGGCTATAAATACACTAACAAACACTATTTTAAGGATCTTTTGAATAATTATTAACCAACCTTTTGCAAATTTATTTCTCAATTATGCCTTGTATTAATTTTCATATTCATTGTTCAATGAGTGTTGGGTGTAAGCATTAAACACCAAGTGTTAGGATTAATATTAGAGTGAGCCAAAGGGAAAACTCTTATTTGGGTTGTGAGAATACACACATCTTATATAAGTTCTATATGATCTTGTGAAAATACCAAGTTAATGTTTAACTTGTAAATACCCAAGTCTAGTAGAATACTCAACTTACTATTGAGGAGTGGATGTATGATTGGTATAATCTGAACCACTATAAATCTTATGTGTTCCATCTTCTAACCCCATTCTATTGCTCATAAATTAAATTTTTTAATTTGCCCTAAACTTTCAAATCAACCAATTCACCCCCTTCTTGGTTGTTAAGTGGAGCAATAGATTTCTTCTAACTCCATTCTTAACTTAAAATCCATTTGACTTTGGGCCTTTTGCTTATGCTTTTCCCTTTTACTGAGGAGGTACTCTTCCATATCATCAAATTCATCCCTCTTGCCAGCTACCTCTTCCTCTTCATGGACCTTTGAGGTTTACCCTTTGCCCTTGTCAAGATAGACTATCTTGGCATCGATTTCCATCATTAACTTCTTGTTGTTGGGTTCAAGAATATCAATTAAGAAATTTTGAAACTCTTCATAGTTGTTGGCAATAACATGGGAATTTTAAACCTCTTTAAGCATGTTTCAGCTAGGCTTTGATACAAGGCTCTTACATGTTGGTAATATGGATCTTGGGCTTGAGATGGATCTATGGTGGCTGCAAGGTTAGTCATGTCAAGCCTAATGAGCCAAAATAATATGTATTCATAAAGGATGCATGAACAAGTATATATATCTATACACACACACACAATCACAATGAAGGATGCTCCTTCCAACCTTATTACTCCCACTCAAGGTTAAAATCTTATTTAACCTATACTTTTAAAGTTTTACTTAAGAATCAATATGGGATAATCAAGCCCTTCTCACAAATGAATGCAAGTAAGCCTATTACCCTTAAAGAAAAAAGGAGTTACCCTTTAGCCTTTTGGGTTTACAAAATAAGATTTGGGCCCTAAGAAGGCTTGTTATAGTCAAGGTCCTAAATGATGTTTTGGTTCTAAAAGAAGGTCATAAAGTGGTGGGTCGTGACCACTAGACAATTCAACGCCAATAGCTAGAATAGATATTGGTGGTGGCTCACATGGCACCCCCATGGTTGAGTCATGATCTAAGTTTAATGATAAGCACAAATCCCTACATTAAGGTTGAGTTATCACTATGAACTGGTCAAAGAGAGTTGCCACTCGATGTAGACTGAGAATATAAAAGGTGAGCCGACTCAGCAAATGATCCTCTATGAACAACATCAGTTTGAATTCTCAATGTTTTGGGTTCAATAATGGCAGTCTACTTAAGTTATAGTTAAGCTAGTAACCATACTATGGTTTTCTTGAGTGTTTATCAAAATGCACAATCCAACTAATGCAACATTTACATAAATGAAATAAAAGGGTTAGTCACATAAATAAACCACTAATAAATAAAACATATTAAGATGTATACAATACACAATAAATAGAAAAAAGGCTTAAAGAAGGGTTACTTAATGGGCTTGGGCCTCTTCTTCACCATGAACAAACAAATTATTCCAAAGCTGAGTAATAACATCATCCCAAATCCAAAATGTGATTATATACCAAAAAGTTAGTAAATAAAGATCAAAACATAAATAAAATAAAGAATGAAATAACAAGAGTAGGCTTTGATTAGTATATTAGCTTTAATTAGTATATTACCCTTAGGTTCGTAAAGTTGAGTTTTTAATTGAAATATGGAGAATTTGGCTTTCAAAAATGCCTAAATTAGAGAACTTAAACTTCAAGATGGATTAGAACAACTTCTTTAATGTTTGTTAGCCAAATGATCTCAATTTTGATCCTTGACAACTCAAATTGAATGACTTATTTAACATGTGTTTAAAGAACCTTGTTGCAGTATTAGGTTGTTTCAAATAAGTTGAACCGGGCACATTTAACGATCGCACAGACCATGGAGATGACCACCCCATTGAATTAAAAGGAGAAACTGAAATCATCCAAATTCCAGTAAGGTTCATGGTGACAAGAACGGTGAAGAATACGGTCTCGCTTACTGATATCGAGATCGCCCTTCAGACTCCGTGGCCGCTCTGCTGATTCAAGAGAAAACTACTCAAACTGACAGTAGTGTTTGCGTCTTCAGGTGCGTCCAGAAGTTCGATGCGAGTCTCTCAATTTGACTGTGATTTTGCACTTAGGGCGACCGCGAAATTCATATTTAGGCGGAATTTTATTTTGCCCAATTAAAGAATGCCACGTGTCATGACCGTTATAAACCCACTTCAGCATTCAAAAAGGGCGACTGCACCTAGCTTATGCACAACCGTCTCAACAACCACAGCATGGGTAAGATTCCAGCAGCAGAGCACTTAAATTTGACCGTTGAACCAAATTTGAATGCAGTGACCGTCCCTTATCCAAGGGCGACCGCGTAAGACATTGATGCGACCGTCCTAGTATCAAGGACGACCGTTAACTGCTTCGAACAGTCTGTTAAAATAGCTCTAAACTACCAATACTTATTTCTCACTATCTATAACGGCTATTAGACCATATTGGCTATAAATACATTATTATTCTGTTAAAAAAGAGAAGAGAATAGAAGAGATTCTGAATTTGATAGCCAAGCAACATATTTTCTTTTATTACTATAATTAACATTTGAATTGTAATGAATGTTAGGTGTAAGAATTAAAAACAACATTGTAAAAGTTTGAGTGTGAGCTTGGAAATACTTAGGTTGTGAGAGTGAGCCTGGGTAAAACTCTTGTAAGTGGTTTAAGTGTTAGCCTTAGTAAAACACTTGTCAAGTTAGGTGTGAACTTGTAAAAACACCAAAGTTGGAAGTGAGCTTGTAAAACTTCAAAGTTAGTGGAACCTTAACAAGTTGTTAAGGAAGTGGATGTAGGATTGGAGAAAATTCAAACCACTATAAATCTTGTGTGTTCTTTTTTCTACTCACTACTCAATCATTTCTCTCTTCTACATTTCTTATTTGTTGAGTTTTTAATTTGCCATCATTTCTCAAGAAAACTAATTCATTCCCCCCCCCCCCCCTCCTCTTGGTTGCCATCTTGGAACAACAATTGGTATCAGAGCAAGAAATTTCTTAAACTTAATTGTGAAATTTGATTCGCTATGGCAACTTCTTCTTCATCAAACTCAATCTCTCATGGAAATCTTAACACTATCCTTAGACCCTATTTTGATGGAACTGATTATTCCTATTGAAAACACAAAATGTATTTGTTTCTAGATAGTGAAGGGATTGAGCTATGGGATTTTGTGGAAAGTGACTGGAAACCTCCTACTTATGAAGTTGATGGTGTTCAAGTTCCACTTTCCTAAGCACAATGGTTAACTGTCAATGTTAAAGATTGATTCAAGAACAATAGAGCCTCTTCTATCTTGATGAACTCCATCTCAAGAGAAGAAGGTGGAAGAGTTCAACACTTAACTTGTGCACATTGCATTTGGAAGACACTTGAAAACTATCATGAAGGTATGACTCAAGTGAGATTCACCAAGAAATAAATGCATGTTAGCTATTCAAGATGAAACCAAATGAAAACGTCACTGACATGACAAATCGCTTGCTTGTTATTGTCAATGAGCTAAAGAAGTATGGTAAGATATATGATTAAGGTGATGTAAACAGCAAAATCTTGAGAGCCCTAAGAGCTAGAAAGAACTTTGAATCAAAAGTATCATCCATCGAAGAAGCTCATGATCTTAGCACATTGAGAACTGACGAGCTTGTAGGAAAACTACTCACATTTGAGCTACACAGTGAAAAAGAAGAAGATCAAGGTGAGAAAAAAAAAGAGAAAACCAATTGCTCTCAAAGCAATCAAAGAAGTTGAGAGCTCAAGCAATGAAGGTACTAATGATGAAGATGAAATGGCAATGTTCTCAAAAAGAATAAGTGAATGGAAATGAAAGAAAAGATTACAAGCTAACAAAGGTACACTTCCTAAATCCTCCTTCAAAGATAAAAAAAAGAAAAATGAGGTAAAGTGTTATGAATGTGGTAAATCTGGTCACATCAAATCGGATTGCTTCAAAGTAAAGAATAAAAGGAAATGGGACAAAGAAAAGAAAAAGTCTCTCAAAGCCACATGGGATGACTCTTCTTCAAGTGAAGAGGATGAAGAAGAAGAAGAAAGAATTGCAAACTTATGTCTCATGGCTATTGAAGATGACTCCAATGAGGTAAGCACTCAATCCTTGAATCTAATAGCACATGATGATATTGATGACCTAGATGATAGTGATTAGATTGAGCACATGAACTTTAAAATAGAAAAATATTTTTCTAAGATGATGCTCTATAAGGAAAAGAGTTCTAAGTTAGACAAGGTTTTTATATGCTTAAAGAACTCTACCTTAGAATTGAAAACCTAAAATGAACACTTGATGAATTCAATAAGAGAGTTAAATAAAAAATCACATGATTTAGAAAAAGTTATCAAAGAGAATGAAATTCTGAAGCATGAACTAAAAGAACTAAAAGAATCAATCTCAAGATTTCATAAAGGAAAAGAACCTTAGACACATTAATTGGTAACCAAAGATCACCTTCCTTAAAATATGGATTAGGATTCAATGACTCAACCAACATTGCACCTAGCACATCAACATTTGTAAAAGCCTCTACAACTAGAATCTCTAATGTTGATGTTGTAAAGAACAAAGAAGCTCACACCAAGTCTAAGAATTCAAAAAAAGCCACTCATGGCTCACTAGAAAATAGAGCTAAGTTCTCAAAGAGTAATCATGCATTTATATACACTAAACATGCACAAAAGCAACCACATACTTGTAGTTGTATGCACAATACATGGAATATAAATAGGAAAGTGTAAAAATATAAAGCATTGTGGCAATGTACATATTGCATGAAATTTGGACATAAAAGCATTTTTTGTCATATTAGAAAGGCTCATCTCAAGTTAGAAGATGCCTCTATTGCTAACCATTAAAGACCCATCTTCATTTGGGTACCTAAGAAAAGATAACTACTATTGCCTTGTAGGTATGCCTAAAATCTACTATCAATGAAAGCACATGGCTTGTGGATAGTGGGTGCTCAAGGCATATGACCAGGAATGCAAAGCTCTTTACAAGTATTACATACAAACTTTGAGGTAATGTAACTTTTGGAAATGATGCTAAAGGTAAAATTATTGGTGTTGGCTCCATTGGAATACTTGGTAAAGACTCGATAGAAGATGTATGGCTTGTTGATGGTTTGAAACATAATTTGCTAAGTGTCAGTCAATTATGTGATAGAAAATACATTGTAAATTTTGATTCCAAAGGATGCAAGATCACTAATTCAAATGGTGTTATTATATTTAAGGGAACTAGAATAAGCAACACTTATAAAATTCACATTCATTCCAATAATGAATTTAAATGTTTAATCTCTACTAATAATGATGCATGGTTATGGCATAGAAGACTAGGACATGCAAGTATGGATCAATTAAAATGTATTTGTAATGAAAACCTAGTTGATGGTCTCCCTAAAATAAAATATGACAAAGATAGAACTTGTGAACCTTGTCAACTTGGTAGGCAACATAAGAGCTCATTTAAATCAAAAAATGTTGTAAGTACCTCTAGACCTTTAGAACTCATTCATTTAGATTTGTTTGGACCAAATAGAGTTACAAATCTAGGTGGCAAGTCATATGCATTTGTTCTTATTGATGACTACTCTAGATTCACATGGGTTAATTTCTTAGCTCAAAAGAATGAAGCTTTTAATTACTTCAAAATGTTTGCAAAAAGAGTTCAAAATGAAAAAGGATATGTGATCACATCTATTAGAAGTGATCATGGCAAAGAATTTGAAATGAAAATTTTGAAAACTTTTGTAATGAACTTGGCATTTCACATAATTTTTCAACTCCTAGAACTCCACAACAAAATGGTGCGGTGGAAAGGAAAAATAGAACCTTGGTTGAAATGGCTAGAACAATGCTCAATGAATATGAATTACCATCTTATTTTTGGGCAGAAGCTATTAATACCGCTTGGTACATTGCAAATCGTGTTTACAAAAGATCTTTAATTAATAAAACTTCTTATGAGCTATGGAATGGAAGAATTCCCAGAATTACGTATTTTAGAGTATTTGGATGCAAATGCTTTATATTGAACACCAAGGAAAATCTTGAAAAATTTTCATCCAAATCAGATAAGGGCATATTCCTAGGATACTCATTATCTAGCAAAGCATATAGAGTGTTTAATAAGAAAACTCTAGTTGTTGAAGAATCAATGCATGTTGTATATGATGAATCATCTAAACTTGATCAAAGGAAAGGTAGCACTTCTAATGACTTTGCAGGTACTCTTGAACCTAAAGAAACTATTGATGCTCTAAGGATTAATCAGAATGAACTTAAAGAAAAGACTCAAGATCTACCTAAGGATTGGCAATACAAGAAAGATCATCCAAAGGAACTCATCATTGGTGAAACATCTAAGGGAGTAATTACTAGATCTAAAATTAATCATATAGATGTTAATTTTTGCTTTTGTTTCTCAAATTGAGCCAACGACCATTAAGGAGGCTCTAAATGATGAAAGTTGGATGATTGCAATGCAAGATGAACTTAATCAATTTGAAAGAAATAATGTATGGGAACTCACTCCTAGACCTAAAGATCATTCAATCATAGGATGCAAATGGGTATATAGAAATAAGCTTGATGAAAATGGTCACATCACTAGGAATAAAGCAAGATTGGTAGCCAAAGGCTATAATCAAGAAAAAGGCATTGACTATGATGAAACATTTGCCCTGTAGCTAGATTAGAAGCTATTAGAATTTTACTTGCTTTTGCATGTCACATGAATTTTAAACTCTTTCAAATGGATGTTAAAAGTGCATTTCTAAATGGATTTATAAACTAAGAAGTTTATGTAGAACAACCTCCTGGTTTTGAAAACTACAATTTTCCAAATCATGTTTTCAAACTCACCAAAGCTTTATATGGATTGAAACAAGCACCAAGAGCATGGTATGATAGACTTAGTGCATATTTACTTGAAAATGGTTTTTCAAAAGGAAAAGTGGACACAACTCTTTTTGTTAAAAAGAACAAACATAACATTTTAATTGTACAAATGTATGTGGATGACATAATATTTGGAGCTACTGATGAAACCTTGTGCAAAGAATTTGCTTGTTGTATGACTAGGGAATTTGAAATGAGCATGATGGGTGAACTCAAGTTCTTCCTTGGACTGCAAATCAAGTAATGCAAAGATGGAATCTTCATTAACCAATCCAAATATACAAAGGAACTCATCAAGAAATTTGGAATGGATGGCTGCAAGACTAGCAAGACTCCTATGAGCACATCCTTAAAATTGGGTAAAGATGAAAATGGTAAAGCAGTAGATGAAAAGAAATATTGAGGTATTATCGGATCACTACTTTACTTAACCACTTCTAGAGATAATATAATGTATAGAGTATGTCTTTATGCTAGATTTCAAACTTGTCCTAAAGAATCACACTTGAATGCTACTAAGAGAATTTTGAAATACTTAAATGGTACATTGTTGTAGGTCTTTGGCATCCTAGAAACACATCATTTCGTATCTTAGGTTTTTCGGATGAGGATTATGCTGGTAGTATCTTGGATAGAAAAAGCACAACAGGAGCATGTCACTTTCTTAGCAATTGTCTAGTTTCTTGGCATAGTATGAAACAAGTATCGGTAGCCTTGTCTACGGCGGAAGCAGAATATGTTGCAGCATGTTTTTGTTATACACAAGTGTTATGGATGAAGCAACAATTGCTTGACTATGGTAAAGTGTTTAATAATATTTTCGTTAAATGTGATAACACTAGTGCTATAAACTTGTCCAAAAATCTCATCCAAGATTCTAGATCTAAACATATTGACATTAGACATCATTTTCTGAGGGATAATGTAAAAAACCAAAATATTGTTTTAGAGTTCATACATACACATAATCAACTTGCTGATATCTTTACAAAACCTTTGAATGAAGATAGGCTTAACTTCATTAAGCATAATTTAGGTATGATTGATGGAACTTCCATGAATGATTAAAAGATTGCCTATTAACAAAAATTTCTTAAACATCTCAAGGCATCAACTTTGGTCACTTTACTTAAAACTATAAAAATCCATCATTTTTTTGCCCCTTTCATTTTTGAGATGCTCGCGGTCATTCCAATGCTTCTAGTGGTCGCAATCTTTCCAGACAGATTCATCTGTATTGACCCTTCAGTGAGCGATCGGAAAACACTATGAGCAGTCGCAATAATTTGAATAATTTCGACCATTACAGACATTCTCTACACTCGTGAGCGCGCAACTTATTCTAACGGTCGCTATAGGGTCTTTAGCGATCACGCCTATACAAATAGGAAACCGCACTCTGTACACTCTGCTCAAAATTTTGTAACCATTGGCAGTATGACAGGTCGCAATTTTTCAACCTTCAACAGTCATAAACGGCTACTTTCTTAATTTCTTCTATTTAAGACCATCATACATCAGTTACATGGATCTTTTACCACTTATAATATACAAACTTCCCTCCAAATCTCCAAATCCTCTCAAGATCATCTCCTTCTCAAACACTCTCTGTTTTCCAGTTTTCTTCCGCTTCTTCAACCCTCATGGCCCCCAAAAAGAAAATTACTTCCAAAGGGAAAGGGAAAGGGAAGAAACCTCTAGGAATCACCATAAGTGAACCTCTAGATGCTCCTCCATCTCCTCCACAGTCTAAAAGAGGTAAGAAAATTCATAAACCTCACCACCAAACCCCTGAGGAAGATGTGAGATATGCCATGCTGAAAAGATAGAAATTTGAAGGAACCAAATCTCCATTTGGTGGGATGCTCTCTGCCCTAAACATTAAAGAAGAGATTGAGAGTTTACTTGATGTTCTTGGCTGGAGGAAATTCATTTTCCCTGATGAGGTAGGTTACTCTAGTTTAAGTAAGAAATTTCTCATGTCCTTCCAAATTGAAAAGAGTGCAAATTCTGCACTAGGGTGGTATGGGGTTAGATTTAAGTTATTTGACCAATACCTAGCCTTAACATTAGAGGACTTTGGAAAAATCTGGGACTTTCCTGTTGAAGGAGTCACCTCCTACAATGATTTAGCCTTCTCCAACCAAACCCTCTCTACCTTTTGGCAAGAAATTTCTGTAGAGACCTCATTTGAAAAAGAGTCAAAAGCTAGACACATCAAATCTCTCACCCACTGGATGCTTCATAGAATCATAACCTACACCATTCATCAAAGGGCTAATGGGAATGAAAAGATAACTAAGAGAGATCTCATCTTCTTATATGCTTTCACCCACAATATCCAAATGAACACAACAAAATTCTTGATTGACACATTATATCACCATGTTGTCACAAGAACTGAAACTTTCTTCTTATCCTCCCAAATAACTCAAATAGCTAGGTACCTGAACTTACTCAATGATCTTAACTTAGCTACTTTGAGAAACCCTTTCAATCTTACCTCAAGTGCCATCACCATTGACTATTTAAAACATGCTGGTTGTGTTAGGAAGATTGAAGGAACGTATGTGTACTACTTTGACAAATGAGGAGTTGTTGATAGACACAAGAAAAGATCAAGGTACACCATTGAGGAAGAAGGAGACTCCTTGGAAGTTGCTGTTGAACTACCTCCTAAAACTTCTTCATCTAAACCTACCCAAACCAGCTCTCCTACAAAACTCATTTTGAGAGCCATCAAATCCCTCTCCAGGAAACTCTCTCGCTTCAAAAAAAGTGTCTCCAAGAGATTCTATCACTTGAACAAAAGGATTGACCTTATATCTCATATGCATCATGATCTCTATGACATGCAAGGCAAAATGAATTTGCCTCAATGCAATCTTGAGGATTGGAGCATAAGTGATCATACAAAGAGTCTCCCTGAAGAAGAAGAATCCATCAGCACTAGCTCTACTAGCAATGTCCCTCTTGATAAGGGAAAAGCTCCTTTAGAAGAAGAAGAGCTAGATGAGGATGAAGATTCTAATTAGTTTATTTTTTCTATTTTTGTTTCTGTTTTGTTGTTTTTCTTTTTTTCTCTCTTACAAAGTCTTTGTACTGCTCTCTTTCTAATAACATTATGTTTATTATGTTTATGTTTATACTCTTACCATTGTCTTTAATATTTCTCTTACATTTTGCATTTTGCCTATGACAAAGGGGGAGAGAATATGTAAACTTATCCAATGGAAGAGATATATACAAAGGGAGAGAGATATACAATTGAAATTACAAATGGGAATGTTATTTTACTAATGTGCCAAGTTATATCATTATACACTCCAAAATAGACATAACACATGCATATGTTTAGGGGGAGCTTTATAGTAACCCTCAATACATGAGAAGTTTAAATTAGGAGAGATTGCTCATATTGGTATCAAAATGTAGCCAATTTAATTTACATTTCTCTCAATTTATATCATCATTCCATTTGATTGTCAAAGTCAAAATGGGAGAGATTGTTAGACAAATGATCTCACTTTTGATCCTTGACAAATCAAATTGAATGACTTATTTAACATGTGTTTAAAGAACCTTGTTGCAGGATTAGGTTGTTTCAAATAAGTTGAAAGGGGCACATTTAGTGGTCGCACAGACCATGGAGACAACCACCCCATTGAATTAAAAGGAGAAACCCAAATCATCCAAATTCCAGTAAGGTTCGCGGTGACAAGAAAGGTGAAGAATACGGTCTCGCTTACTAATATCACGATCGCCCTTCAAACTCTGTGACCTCTCTGCTAATTCAAGAGAAAATTACTCAAACTGACAGTAGTGTTCGCGTCCTCAGGTGTGTTCAGAAGTTTAACGCGAGTCTCTCAATTTGACCATGATTTTGCACCTAGGGCGACCGCGAAATTCATATTTAGGTGGAATTTTATTTTGCCCAATTAAAGAATGCCACATGTGATGACCGTTATAAACCCACTTCAGTATTCAAAAAGAGCGACCGCACCTAGCTTATGCGAGACCGTCCTGACAACCACAGCATGGGCAAGATTCCAGCAGCAGAGCACTTAAATTCGACCGTTAAAGCAAATTTGAATGCAGCGACCATCTCTTATCCAAGGGCGACCATGTAAGACATTGACGTGACCGTCCTAGTATCAAGGACGATTGCTAACTGCTTCAAACAATCTGTTAAAATAGGTTTAAACTACCAAGACTTATTTCTCACTATCTATAACGGCTAGTTAGACCATATTGGCTATAAATACATTATTATTCTGTTAAAAAAGAGAAAAGAATAGAAGAGATTCTGAATTTGATAGCCAAGCAACATATTTTCTTTTATTACTACAATTAACATTTGAATTGTAATGAATGTTAGGTGTAAGCATTAAAAACACCATTGTAAAAGTTTGAGTGTGAGCTTGGAAACACTTAGATTGTGAGAGTGAGCCTGGGTAAAACTCTTGTCAGTGGTTTAAGTGTTAGCCTTAGTAAAACACTTGTCAAGTTAGGTGTGAACTTATAAAAACACCAAAGTTAGAAGTGAGCTTGTAAAACTTCAAAGTTAGTGGAACCTTAACAAGTTGTTAAGGAAGTGGATGTAGGATTAGAGAAAATTCAAACCACTATAAATCTTGTGTGTTCTTTCTTCTACTCACTACTCAACCATTTCTCTCTTCTACATTTCTTGTTTGTTGAGTTTTTAATTTGCCATCATTTCTCAAGAAAACCAATTCACCCCCCCCCCCTCTTCTTGGTTGCCATCTTGGGACAACAATGTTGAACTAAGAAAAACAATAGCCTTTGATTCCTTAATTTTGGATAAAAAGGTGGATAGGAAGTTTATAACTCGAAAACTCTTCAAAACTTGATAGAAATGATGAAAAGGATGACTTGAACGCTTGGAAATGCTTTGGATCACTTCTTAAATCATTTTGGAGGATGGAACTTCATACTTCAAAGAGTGGAGGGAAAAATCATGGGAACAACTTTTGACTATAGAGGAGAGGTTTAGAGAGTATTTGGTGAAAGCTTAATGATGGAAAATGAGTGAGGAAGGGGGTATGTATAGGGTTTTAGGGATAAAAGGGTGAAGGCAAAAGATTTGGATGAGAGGGAGTGGTTGGGATTAGGTTGATAGGATAGGATTTAGCTGGTAAGATAGGATGTGATCTTTCAAACTTTAAAATTTTGGATTTTGGCTCTTCTATAGTAGACCATTGCACTAATTGTCATAACCCCTAATCAGAGGTCCAAGACTGTCATGTGAGAGTTTTGCTGATCGGCCTAGGCATTTTGTGTTGGTCTTAACCGGTGGTCTGGTTGGTATGTGTCTACCCACACAGTTGTCTAAGACTTTTGCATAGTTGGGTTGAGCTTCCAACTAGATTAAGTGCATTTTGGGCCAATTTTAAGTGTGTCTCAGTGGTTTCTAGGTCCAGTTCATCATATTTTACTCTGTCTATTATTTTAAGGTCAATTTTCTCCAATTTTAGTGTTTTCTCAAGGGAATCGATCCAAACTCAAATCGAAAATGGTTTTCATCATCGAATTCTTTTGTTGTAAAATTGGTTTCACAAAATCAAATGCTAACATGGAGGACGAATAAGAGGGTAGTACTTGAAGTAGAGAATGTTCCTTGAAAGAAAGGTATGCCTACTAAGGAGTTTAGTTCAATGGCCAAGGGCTGATTGTATAATTCCACAAAAGGCATTGTGAGGGAGGTTGTGACTGGAGAGATGAAGGGTGTGGTAGAATAGTATGTAGCTGAGTTGGAAGGTATTCGAGCTATTACTAAACAATCATATTAGATCAGGAAAATGCTCGCCGGTATTAGCTTATGGGATGCTCTTAAGAAAAGTAATATTGATGCCACATAAGTGGCTCATCAGGAGAACCCTCTAACTACTAAACTAGACAATCCTTTATCTAATCGAATATTCACAGATCTAGGAAGGCCCTTGTCTAAAGTCTTTAAAGAATTAATGAAGAAAGGCATGCTAAGACTAGTTAAGCAACAACCATTGCCCAACCTCATGCCTAAGAATTTCAATCTTCAGGCCTATTATAATTTCCACGTACACCAAATGGCGGGATATACTATAGATCGATATGTACAGTTGAAAATGGAAGTGCAAGATCTCATCGACAATGGTACAATTATAGTCAAGATCAAAATCCAAAAAATTTAGACCCACACAAACCATTCATCAATTCACAACTACCCCATCTAAGAGAAATTATTGAGCATATGGCATTAAAACATCTTTGAACAAAAATAGGAAAGTGAACATCAAGAGGATGAAGAAATTGGGTGAACCATTTTGAAGTCTGTTGGCGATCATTTGACCCATTTCTAATAATCAAGGACTTCACCACAAGAGAGTAGCAACCCTCACAAGCTTTCGCAGTAATGCCATTGCTTGAGGCAACAACGCCCATACCAATGGCGTGACGCCTGCGGATTTTACTGGATGTTTCCTTCATTCTTCCCTCTAGTTTTTTAAGAACCCAGGATCCATTTTAAGCAAATTAAATATATAAATAACTAGACTTAACATAGTATGGTCAATTAAAATTTGAATGTAATATCTGCATGTTGTGGGAGTTAGATACTTCACTATGGATGCATACATTTTATTTGTTCATTATTTTTATGAAATGTTTTATGTAAATGTGTGTGTGTGTGCCTATATATATATTTATATATATATATATATATATGTTGTGGACGATACATGGAATTCAATCATGTATCAATTAAATGCATGATAGAATTTTTTTTTTCCTCTTTTGTAAACTGAAACAATAGACCATCCCTTTTTATATCTATAACATAACTGAATAGGAAAAAATTGGATTGATTAATGATAAATTTTATATGCAAATTTTTTAATTGCTAGCAAAGAAAGCTTTTTGTGCATACCAAATTAAAATGTACTGATATACATGCATATTTAGCATTGTCATGAATTATTCTTTTTTCCTTTTCTTAGATTTGATGTTGTAGGTTTTATTATATAATCTTTCCTTTTTCGCACGTCAAATATAATAAGACAGTTCATTTGTAACTTGGAATGTAATTTATCATTTTAGATATTTGGACAGTTAGAACATTTTATGCCTTTCATATACGTATCCAACGTTTTGAATCTAATAGAGGGCTAGAGATTTCTTGAAATCGAAGTCTTTTGGGTGGAGACTTTTGTCTCTCGGCTTAGGCCCATAATCCCTAAGAATTCAATCCTCTCCAAGAATTATTCTACCAAGAATTCAAGACCAAAAATGCCTTATCAACTCACATTGTACAAAACAATAATAATAAATAAAGATTCATAAAAAAAAATAGCAATGTTTTAGAGCAAACAAATTTTTTGGCAAGTTACAAATCATAATATATTCCATAATTAACTGTAAACTTATCTAAACATTAGAATTCACCAATAAAGCTTATCACTCAAAGCAAATAGAAAAGAGATCTCCTCCTCCTCATGTAAATCAGTACCTTTACATACTAATCTACCAAAATTTAACCGTGAAGTCTCAAAAAACTTGAATATAAAATCCAACTCATTTGAAATCTATTTTAGTATGCCGAAGAATCTTGGAAAAATGATACCCTCCACTATATTTTTAAAAAATTTTACTTTTTTACCAGGGGTATTTTAGCTATTTTATTACAAACTCATTATAAAATGTGTAAAATTTATAAATTCATTATAAAGTCATTGTAAACTCTCTATAAACTAATAAAAATCTGGTATTTGGGTAAATATTTTATAAATTTTGATATTTTGATAAATATTTTATAAATATAGTAAATTTAGAATTATTTTAAATTTTTATTATATTTTTATCAAAAGCCCAAGAATCTAATCGCTCATATTTTTTTAGTCTCGGGGCAGCCTTGTAACATCCAAAAATTTTTGAAAATTTTTAATTTTTGAAAATTTTGATAAAATAAATTATAATTTAAAAGAATAAATTAAATTAATGTTTTTAAATGAAAATTGAAGGGATTTTAAATGAAAAAGTGGAATATATATATATATATGCAAAATATACATAACATATATAAAAGTCAACACTTTTTAAAAGAAAAGGGTATTTTGATAATTAAATCTTATAAATTCAAAACTAATAAAATAATTCAAAAAATTAATTTTGAATGGAAGAGGAAAATTACGACTTTTAATTTATTAAAAAAATAATTAAATAATTAAATATTAAATTATTTTAATATATATATGTGGTTAAAAAAAGATAAAAAGGAAAAGAATATAAAAGTCTTCATCATCATCTTCTTCTTCTTCTTCAAGGACGTGTTTTCCATGGGATACTCCATAAATTGAAGGAATTAACAAGTTTCAAGTGGATTTTTGATGATTTCCACCAAAATTAGTAAGTTTCCATCTCTTTTCTTTGAATTCCATGGAAGATGAGATTATGTGAGTTTTGAGATTTTGATGTAGTATGTTATGATTTTTGGAATTGGTGTGTATGATGTTATTTTGGGTAGTTAACAATGATTCTAAGGTTAGATTGAAGAGATGATGGAGTTTGGTTAAAGAATGGTGAAGAGAGAGAATTTAGGGTTATGGATTTTTGGGGTTTTGAAAACATGAACTTTAATTGTGCAAATTGATTCCAAATGAGTTGTTTTGATTCATAAACAAGTATTTTAATGTCAAATATTGGATTTGGTGTTGTTGGGTTGGAGTTTGAAAATGGAAGTGGAGATTTAGGGTTTTGGAAAAGTGATTTTTCAAAGTTGTTGAATTGTGTAATTTTATTTATTTAAGCATGTTGTTTAGTGTTAAAAGTGATTAATATAAGCTTAGAATGAGTAATGGATTGTGTATATATGGAATGCACATCCCAAAGGCTAGATAGTCGAGTAATAGGCAAGGAGGACATGAACGAGTGGTCAAATAGAGGCTCGGGATAGTCAAATATGAAATTGGTGTACACAGTGGAGCTGACGGGACCTAAGTGGAAATTTCTCAAAAGTTAGGGGCAACTATGTAAACTTAAAAATTAAGTGTCGGAAGTTCTTAATAGTGCCCATATCCGACCCCGGAAGAATATTCTCGAGATTAATTGGGTCATAACCATGGGTTTTAATTTTTCCCGAAAATGCACGGTTTAAAAGTTACAATCGATTAATTGCTGGAGGGTATTTTGATATTTTCACACCCTAGACTATAAAATTACAGCACAAGAAAGTTGAGGGGGTCAAAATATGAATAAAAGGAAGCCTAATGGCTTGCCAAATAAATAGATAAAAGAAGGCAAGTGGACCAATTAAAAGTGGCCATTTTTGCTATAAGGTATACCAATTGGAAGTCAACATCTATACCAACTTATTTTCACCACTTATGGCTGCCATTTGGATCAAAATAAGCTAAGGAAAGAAAATAAAAGCCCTCTCTTACATGGTGAACTTGTCCAAACCATAAGAGAAGGAAGAAGGAGGTGATTTTTCCAAAGTTTAAGGCTTTTGGTTGAAGATTTTGGTGACAAACAAGATTATAAGGTAAGAGAAACCTATCTCTAGTTTTAATTTCATGGATTAATGGTTAATTTAAGAGATTTAAATTAGGGTTCATGTAGATAGATTTGGAGAAAATTCAAGAAATAATTATTTGAAGGATTTGATGAAAGAAATAATGGTGTTTAATGGTGAAAATAAGCTAGCAACCATTAGAAAAATTATAAGATAAGACTATTTCTATACCTAGGGTTCTTACCTTTGTATATGTGATGTTAAATTTCATAGGAAATCAAGGAGACAAGGAAGGAAAGGAAGTGATATAGATAAAGGACTAAGAAATAGTAAGGTTTGGTACTTTAACCATTGAACTCCTTTTGAAATTTTTCTGTTTTATAATTAGTAAAATGCTATGACTTGTATGATTTTTAATTAAATATAGAAAAATTATCTTGAGTTGAAATTTTTGATATGTTGTGTCTCAATGAGTCTAGAATGACTGAAAAATATGTTGAGTTGAATTTGGAATGGTTATGATTTTAGAAAGATTATTTTTATTAGACCTGCTTCAGCAGGTACCTTGACTGAGACAGCCATTCTTCTGGATTTTTAATAAAATGTAGAAAAATAATATCTAATTGAATTTTGGATATGTTGTTGTTTGGTGAGTCTAGTATTTGAGAAAAATAATTTGGAACCATATTGATTGAATTTAATTTACGGAATTCACAAAATTCAGAACTACTGCCAGGATGCAAGGCAACTGGAGCAGTCTAGTTGAGTGAACTAGTTGACCAAGATTTTGTGTCCAGTTGATATAAAATTTTAAAGGAATGATTTTAAGATGCAAAACTAAATTCTGTAAAAATTTTTGAGTTTTTAGCCAAGTGGAGTATTTTATACAAATTTTCTAAAAATAGGATCAAGTTGGGTCAAGAACCAGAGTTTATTGTATATATGGTATATATATGCATGTATATGGTATATATGTGAATACATATGATACATATGTGAGTATATGTGGTATTTGTGTAAGTATATATTGTATATACATGGAGAATATGTGGTATATACACGAAGTGAATGGGTATATATGAAATGTTATATATGCTCTACTCGGTAAATGGGTAAAACCGGTCTGGAATGGGGGTTTGGCATGCCATCCTACCGGCAGTACTGTCTTAACAGTTTCGATCTGGATATTACTTACACGCGCTCAGTTATATCGTGTGAGGTCAAGATCATGACAACTAGTCGTGTGAGACCAAGACCACGCAGTTATGTTGTATATTCCATATCGTGTGAGACCAAGACCATGGCAATTAGTCGTGTGAGGTCAAGACCACGCGTAACTCTATACGAGGCCTCATTTCGAGATCGGTGTATTCATAATTACCTAGTGGAGTAGATTAACTCGTAATTATAATGAAGTTATATTACATGTTGTTTACATACAAAATGTGAATTTTAACTTAGTTAGAAAATATAAATATGATGATTGTATGAAAATAGTTTAATTATGCAGTATTCTACTTTTATATGTGTTTCAACAACTTTCCTTGCACTATTTATATTCGGCAATGGTTAAAGTACCCACTGGACAATAAGTTGCTCAGCAAGTTATATGTCTAACTCGCAGGTAGTGGATAGAAGATCAGCGGCCCGCACCAGCTCGACGGCGATTAGGGTAGGACTTTTGACTTAAAATAGTAGTATGGCATGTACGTTATATCTATTGTAAAGGTTTGTTAAACATATTAAGTATTATGGTGTATGTAACAAGATAATAAACAGTAGTATGGTAATAAAACTTAGCAAATGATATGTGATCTTGAGAAATGATATAGAAGTGTGAAATTTTCTTGCAGGGTGTAGTTGAGGATATAAGGGAGATTATTATTGGAAGTGTTCTTGAGTTGGATTGTGAACAAAAGTTTTTTTTTTTTAAAAAATCAGTTTTGGCGACACTTGGAAACCCCGCTTCTTAGGGGAAACTTTGCCCAATTTTTTGAAAATTTTTTTCATAAGAATTCTTAATTAAGACATTGTAACCAGAGCTCGCATCCCGATGTGACATTCCTCCCCGACTTATTCGTAGGTCGGGAAGGGGTGTTACATGGAAAATCTTCAATGGAGGAAGGTTATGCCATTTTTGAGATTTTGTGTATAAGAGTGTATTTTTATAATGTAAATGATTTAAATGTATTAAAATATATTTTTAATAATATAAATAAACTTAAAACACTAATTTAATTATAGTAGAATGGAATTCTAATGTTGAAGTAAGGAAAGGCTAAATTTTTGAAAATTTGTAGGAGTGATGTGTAATTATGGTTTAATGTTGAAAATGCCATTAAATGTGATACTAAATGTTTATTTGTTATCACATTTGGTTTAGGCATTGAGGGAGGTTGATTTGCTTCATCCAAGTGGTGAAGGGTAAGTTAGAAAGATTGGATTGAAGGTTGTTTTTATCTTGCTTTGGGTTGCTAGTAGAGGTATGTACAAACTTTGAATATAATATCTATATTTACATAACATTTGGACTTAACACATTTTGGGTGAAAAATATGTTAAGCTACTTGGTTCATTGATTGTGTATGAATAATATGTTATGATATTTGTAATGTCATATATGTGTTAAATGCATTGTGAAAAGCCATTGATAATGACTAATTTGTGTAACATGTGAAATATGCATATTATGTGAAAATACCCAAAGTAATTGGGTAATGTGTTGTGAATGCAAAAATGAGATATGTGTAATAATGAAATAAATTGATATTGATAAAAATGAGAAAAGTGAGAAAAGTGAAAAAAAAAATGTGAAAATAAGGCAATGTGCCTAGATTGAATATGAGAAAATGAGAAAGAGATTAATAATGAGAAATGTGAATAAATTATGTGCCTAGTATGTTATTCAATTTTCAGAGTTCTGAGTTTGGCGGCATGTCTATGATTGCCTATGGGCTATACGCTGGAATGGAGAAAAGACTAGGTCGTAAGCCAGGCCAACTAATAAATATGATGTTTTTGGGGGTGAAATGACTGCGTCGTAAGCCTCAAAAACTGTAGTAGTCTAGTCGGGTTGAGGACCAAGATACTGGGGCCTAAGGGTCTAGCCGGGTTGAGGTCCAAGAGACTGGAGCTGTTACATTATCCATGGATATATTGCCTACGGAGCTAGACACATAGTGTCATTATGGACCAAAGCAATAGCTCTAAAATTTGAATAACATATTAGATCCTTTTTGGGCTCATGTTTGTCTTTGTTTTAATGTGAATTATGAAATATTTGAAAATTATAAGAAAGTGGAATGATGTGACATCTAAATGCATTATGCATTGGTATTGCATTGAGTTATATTGTTATTATCAAAGTTTGTACCACTAGGCTTCGGCTTAGCGCGATTATTTTCATCGCACAGATGACAGGGTAGACTCAGCTGAGCCAGAGAGTTCTTCTAGATCAGATCGCGTCTAGATTTGTAGTTAAGCTTGTTGAGTTGCTATCGATATCAGAAACACTGCCAGCAACATGTATATATTTTTATGTTATTGTACATTTTGAGTTTTATGCATAATATATTATGTTTTGAATTTTACGTATTGTATATTATAAATAATGTTTGGGTTAATGTATTTGAAATGGGAGAGTAAGTGTGTTTTAAATTATATATATCTATATATATAAATGTTTGAGAAACTTGGTGAAATTGAGAAATATGGTTGAGATAGTGATTGGATATTATTTGGGAGTGTTTTCTTTTTGCAGGTTGAGTAATTGCTAAATTTTGGGATATCCAAATTACAGACAAAACTCTGATGAATTTTTTCAGAGATTTTTATATATATTATTTATTTTGGGTTCTTATAACAAGTAAAGAATATTTATATTCTATTTAATTTTTATATATTTAGAATTTGAAATTTTAAATTGGAAATGTGAAAAAAGAAAAATTAGTAAACCGGTCTGTGACATTTTATACCATACATGCATATTTTACGAATGCTGAAAATATATATTGTATGTATATAGGATATAAGGGTGTTACAAGCCTAGTAAGTGTGCAGTGAGTTAACTATTTTCCCCTTAAAAACAAGAATTTTAATAGCTTTATAATTATGCCTTGCAAAGAACACTAGCTGGCAACTTCTGGTTCAAGATCACGTAGCAAATGGGTTCTAAATGATATGAAATTTAACAAATATATAGAGGACAAGTACAGTACTTTTAGTTGAAACTTTGGATCAATTAAATTTTTCTAAGTAAATTAGATGATATTTACAAAACTGAATTTTTTTACCATATTTTCTCTTCACAATTCGGAATAAGCATCTCAACTTTTTTTTCTCTTCAACCTCAAAGGTATATGTAGTATAATCAATTCTCAGCAACAACCACATATTATATATTATATACTTCATATGTATCATATAATTATATTTCCTTATACAAAAATCTTTCAAGAACATAATACCCAATAAGATATGCAGATGCTAATTTTTGAACTAAGCCTTCACTTCTTTCCTTAATTTACTAAATTAATTTTGCTCTTAGATGGCCGTTCAAAACGTGCGAGGAAAAAAAAAATCAGGGGTAGAAAATCTAGATAGCTTTTGATACACTTTGAGAAACGCTACCGTATATCAACATGTACTACAACCTTTGTTTTCCATCACTAATATCTCTTACTTCTTCCTAATATTATTAATTTCTTAATTACTTTGATTTATTCTTTGACTTTGTACATTTCAAATGAAATAGCAGAAAGAAATATAATTAAAGATTAATATTACTAATTACTTTTACTTGGTCTTCGATTTTGTACATTGAAAATGAAATATTAAAAACATAATTATGAAACTAAATATTAGAACAAAGTTAACTTGAATATTATATATATATTATGTTTATATATGTATGGAGTTTGATAGAATTTATGTGATTTTATAAATAAAATGTAAATTTCATACTTATTAAATATTGAATTCATATAATTAAATAAAAAATATAGATAAGAAAATCTGGTGCAGCTCATTGGTCAACCTATGGCAAATTGCAAATGATTTTTGAATTATAATAATATATATTTTTATTATTTTTTGAATTATAATAATCTTTTTTTAAAGTAAACACGAAAGCTCAAAGTCTTCTAAAACAGATGCATACTTATTATAATATTATTATTATATTATTTTTGAATTATAAAATATTTTAGGAGAAAGATGCAAAACAGATTGATTGCAGAATGAAAAATCAAAGACTTCTAAAGAATATATATTACACAAGACTTGATGTTGCTTCAGCTAATCCACCGTAGCACAATGGTTAAATTCTGATGATAATGGAATTCTGGATTTAAGCCCCGGCAGCGGTAATTTACTCTTGGGCCTTTTATAAAAATATAAAAAATAATTTTAAATTTACTATAATTATAAAATATTTATCAAAATATTAAATTTATAAAATATTTAGAATTTTTGACAAAAATTTAAAAATAATTTTAAATTTATCAAATTTATAAAATATTTATCAAAATACCACAATTTATAAAATATTTACCAAAACATCAAATTTTTATTAGTTTATTATGGGTTTATAAATTTTATTATAAGTTTATAATGAGTTTATAATTAGTTTACAATGAGTTTATAATAAGTTTATAGATTTTACATAGTTTATAATGAATTTATAATAAAATGACTAAAATATCTCTAATAAAAAAGTAAAAATTTATAAAAATATGGTAAAAGTTATAATTTTCCTAAATATTTATTAAATACCATATTTTTATTAGTTTACAATAAGCTTATCATGAGTTTATAAATTTTATATAGTTTATAATAAATTTATTATAAATTTTTAATAAAATAACTAAAATATTTTTTAAAAAAATAAAAATTTAAAAAAATATAGCGAAGGTGCCATTTTTATTCTACTCTTTATGTTGAAGATATTTTTTCTGGCCTGCAGTGAATAATCCGAATCGAAATCCCAAAAAAACCAGCTTTCTGCCCAACCCAATAGTACAAAGTGAGCTAAAGAGTAAAACAAGCCCAACGGTTCCTTTCTTCCATCAATGCAAGACATGTACGTGTAATATACATAGATATTTCTTTTTTATTTATTTTAAATTATAACTCAGTTCTTATTATTTTAATAAATTAATAAATGTATTAAATTTATGTTATATTCATATTTAATATTATTAAAAGTAGTTAATGAGTATATATCATATTAAAGTAAGAGTACAATTAAAAAAATATTTGTAAATTTACATTTTAAATTAAATTAATTAATTTTTAGTTTTTATAAAATAAAAAATATATTATACGGAGGGAGTATTTAACCTTTTTCTTTATAAATATAAAAAGTTAATTTTGCTTTTTTTTACAATATATTTGTTCAAAAGAAATTGATATATAATATAATAGTTGACATCCTTAGCATAAATCCTCTTAAGCATAACGGTTAATTTCTGATGTAATAGAAATCCGAGTACGACCCCCTGCAGCGGAAAATTAATTTTTTTTGTAATATATTTTTTGACCCAAAGTGAACATGCCAACCAAAGTCACAAAAAAGAAAACAAACCCAGCTTTCAGCCCAAGACATTAGAACAAAGTCAGTTAAAAAGTTGGTATTTCTTTTAAAAAAATTTAAGAAATAAAATTATTTTCAAAACTCACTTTTCAATTTGAGGAAATTACATAGTCTACTGCATTTTAAGTTTTATTTTTATTTTTACTACACATTTTTTTATTTGATTTTTAACTTTTCTTTTTTTCAATTTTAATATTTTTTATCATTTGATTTTTCAAAAATACGGCGTTTTTATTTTCGCTAGAACTATTACTGTTGTTGTCACTAATCTCTTCTCTGCCTCTGACGCTTCTATTTTACCAGTGAAATGCTAAAATATAGTTATAAAAAAAAGTCATTAATATTTAAGTTATGAGAATAGTTAATGCTATCACCTTTTATTAGCCAAAAGTGGTGAAACCCCAAATTAATTGATGTCATTAGGATAATAATTTAAAATTGATTTAAAAATTATAAATAATAATAACATTAATACACATATTTATTTTGTTTTAACTACTCTATTTTGTCAAGTATTTTCTCTTTTTTATAGTCTCAATTTTTAATTTTCTATATACAAGTTAATTTGAATAATAGGGTCTTATTTTATTTTTTTTAATTTACGAGAAGCAATAAACACTTAATTTACTAGGATTATTGTTTAATAAGATTAATTTTATCTTTTTATTTAAAATTATTAAAAAATTAATATTAATTTACTCAGATTAAAATTTTAAATATGATTTAATGTAATTGTAAAAAAAATGTGGATGAACTGATAATTAATTCATATCACAATCATAATTATAAAGTGATATACCGACATATGTGGATATATATGAGTATATACCGATATATGCCGTTATATATTGTATATACTTTAACTAAAGAATAAAAGTATACGTATGTATATATGGTTATATGTTATATAAACTTTAACTAAGTAATGATAGAATATATGGGTATATATTATTATATGTGAATATATATCGGTATATATTATATATATTTTAACTAAATAATAAAAATATATGTGTGTATATACGGGTATATATTATATATACTTTAACTAAAGAATAATAGTACATAAGAATATATATTGGTATATACGAGTAAATATTGGTATATATTAGATATACTTTAACTAAAGAATAAAAGTATATGTGAGTATATATTACATATACTTTAACTAAAAAATGATAATATATATATGTATATGATGATATATGTGAGCATATGGTATATGATGATATATGTGAGCATATATCCGTATATGTTATATATACTTTAAATAAAGAATTATAATATATGATATATATCAGTATATGTCATTATATGTTACATATACTTTAGCTAACGAATAAAAATATATATGAGTATATATAGATATACGTTGCTATTACTTTAGCTAAAAAATAATAGTATATATGGTTATATATTGGTATATGTAAATATATGTCGGTATATGTTACATATATTTTAATTAAAATATAAAAGTATATGCGGGTATATATGAATATATATTGGTATATGTGAGTATATATCGGTATATGTTACATATACTTTAAATAAAAATAGCAATATATGGTATATGTCGATATATGTCGGTATATGTTATATATACTTTAATTAAAGAATAAAAGCATATGCGGATATATATAAGTATATATTACATATATTTTAACTAAAGAATAATATTATATATGGATATATATTGGTATATGTTAGTATATATCGTTATATATTACAAATACTTTAAATAAAGAAAAGTGATATATGGTATATATGGACATATAATACATATAGTTTAACTAAAAAATAATAATATATATAACCATATATATGTTTATATGAACATATGTCGATATATAACTATTTTATATTTTTATTTATATGTAAGGATATAACAACATATACATATTAAATTTTAAAAAAATAAGAGTATTAAAGTGATAAATGTTTAATCATATATCGATATATATTATATATAATAATATATATATGTTAAATTTTAAAAAAATAGGAGTATAAAAGTAATGCTCGCTTAATTATATGTCGAAATATGATACATATAATAATATATACTTGTTGAATTTTAAAAGAATAAGGGTATATAATTATTATATATTCAGTTATATATTAATATATATTATATATAGTTTAACTAAAGAATAACAATATATATGTATAAATATTAATATATATATATTATATTATATGATTATAATTTTAAATAAAAATAATTTTAAAATTACTTTTACACTGTATATGGTTATTTTTTTAAATAAAAATAATTTTAAAATTACTTTTACACTGCAGAAATAGTTAAAATAACTTTAACAATTTTAGTTAAATTATCATCAATAAAAAATTAAAATTGCAAAACTTAATTTTAAGTTAATACTTACTCCACTTTTATATTTTAATTAATTAATTTACATGAAAATATATTAATTAATTTATATTAATTAATTTATATGAATACAAAATCAAATTTTAATTAATTTGTAATTAAATAAAAGACATGTAAATAAATGTCTTATCATATATTAATTTTAATAAATGAAACAAAACTATATATTTAACGTTAAAATATAGAGATTTTAATTTTATTAATTATATATATATCATATGTTATACAAAAAAAAATAATAAAAAAATTATTACACAAAAACAAAATTAAACAAACCAACCAATTTTCATATTTTTAAAAGTTAAAGTTTTGTTTACCGTACATTTAAAGAAATGTTTCAAGCTCTGTAAATTTTAAATAACGTCCACTTTTTTTGTTAGTTTTGTAATAAGCCTTTCAATTTTCGAATATATACATCTAGTATATTATTATATATTATATCAACAATATTTAAAAATTATGAAATTATTTAAACAAAATAATAATTATTATAAAATTATTTCAAATAATAATAATAATAATTGATATATAATGAATTTTTTTCTTTCTTTTTTTTTCAAAAAGAGTTTGTAACTAATCGGTTATTTTTCGATTATATTTTTGCTACTCGCAACTCTTAAAAGTATAATCTATTTTTGTACTTATATTTTACTATTTTTTATCATTTAATGTTTTAGAAATACGGTATTTTTATTTTCGCTGGAATCACTACTGTTATTGTCACCAATATCTTCTCTACCTCTGACACTTCTATGCTACCAGTGAAATGCTAAAATATAGTTATAAAAAAAAGCCATCGATATCTGAGTTATGGGAATAGTTAATACTATCACCTTTTATTAGCAAAAAATTATGAAAACCCAAATTAATTGACTTAATGAGGATAATAATTTAAAATTAATTTAAAATTTATAAATAATAATAACACTAATACACATGTTTATTTTGTTTTAACTACTCTATTTTGTCAAGTATTTTCTCTTTTTTATAGTCTCAATTTTTAATTTTCTATATATGGGTTTCAAGTTAATTTGGGCAATAGGGTCTTATTTTAATTTTTTTTATTAATTTATGAGAAACAATAAACACTTAATTTACTAAGATTATTGTTTAATAAGATTAAATTTATCTTTTTATTTAAAATTATTAAAAAAATAAATATTAATTTACTCATATTGAAAATTTAAATATGATTTAATGTAATTTTTAAAAAAAATGCGGATGAAATGATAATTAATTCATTTCACAATCATAATTATAAAGTTATGTACCGACATATGTTGATATATATATATATACACCGATATATGCCGTTATATATTGTACATACTTTAACTAAGGAATAAAAGTATATATAAGTATATATGGTTATATATTATATAAACTTTAACTAAGTAATGATAGAATATATGAGTATATATTGGTATATGTGAATATATATCGGTATATATTATATATATTTTAATTAAAGAATAAAAATATGTGTATATATACGGGTATATATTACATATATTTTAACTAAAGAATGATAGTATATATGGATATATGTTGGTATATGTGAGTAAATATTGGTATATACTACATATATTTTAACTAAAGAATAAAAGTATATGTGAGCATATATTACATATACTTTAACTAAAGAATGATAATATATATGAGTATATGATGATATATGTGAGTATGGATGTATATGTTATATATATTTTAAATAAAGAATGATAATATATGGTATATATAAGTATACGTCAGTATATGTTATATATACTTTAGCTAACGAATAAAAGTATATATGAGTATTATTGGATATACGTTACTATTACTTTAACTAAAGAATAATAGTATATATAGTTATATATCGGTATATGTAAATATATGTCGGTATATATTACATATATTTTAATTAAAACATAAAAGTATATGCGGGTATATATGAATATATATTAGTATATATGAGTATATATTATATATACTTTAAATAAAAATAGCAATATATGGTATATGTCAATATATGTTGTTATATGTCGGCACATGTTATATATACTTTAATTAAAAAATAAAAGCATATGTGGATATATATGAGTATATATTACATATGCTTTAACTAAAGAATAATAATATATATTGATATATATTGGTATATGTTAGTATATATCGTTATATATGACAAATACTTTAAATAAAGAATAGCGATATATGATATGTATATATGAATATATGTTGATATATAACTATTTTATATTTTTATTTATATATAAGTATATATTACATATAATAACATATACATATTAAATTTTAAAAAAATAAGAGTATAAAAGTGATAAATATTTAATTATATATTGATATATATTATATATAATAATATATATATGTTAAATTTCAAAAGAATAAGAGTATAAAAGTAATACACGCTTAATTATATATCAAAATATGATATATAGAATAATATATACTTGTTAAATTTTAAAAGAATGAGAATATAAAATTATTATATATTCAGTTATATATTAATATATATTACATATAGTTTAACTAAAGAATAACAATATATATGTATAAATGTTGATATATATTATATTATATGATTATAATTTTAAATAAAAATAATTTTAAAATTACTTTTACACTGTATATGGTTATACTTTTAAATAAAAATAATTTTAAAATTACTTTTACACTATATAAATAATTAAAATAACTTTAACAATTTTAGTTAAATTATCATCAATAAAAAATTAAAATTACAAAACTTAATTTTAAGTTAATACTTACTCCACTCTTATATTTTAATTAATTAATTTACATAAAAATATATTAATTAATTTATAATAGTTAATTTATATGAATAGAAAATCAAATTTTAATTAATTTGTAATTAAACAAAAATCATGTAAATAAATATCTTATCATATATTAATTTTAATAAATGAAACAAAACTATATATTTAACGTTAAAATATAGAGATTTTAAATTTATTAATTATATATATCATATTTATACAAAAAAATAAAAAATTATTAAAAAAAATTAAACAAACCAACCAATTTTCATATTTTTGAAAGTTAAAGTTTTGTTTACCGTACATTTAAAAAAATGTTTTAAGCTCTGTAAATTTGAATTAACTTCCACCTTTTTTGTTAGTTTTGTAATAAGCCTTTTCAATTTTCGAATATATACATCTAGTATATTATTATATATTATATCAAAAATATTTAAAAAATATGAAATTATTTAAAATAATAATTATAAAATTATTCAAATAATAATAATAATAATTGACATATAATGTATTTTTTTCTTTTTCTTTTTTTCCAAAGAGAGTTTGTAACTAGTCGTTATTTTCCGATTATATTTTGCTACTCGCAACTCTTAAAAGTATAATCTTTTTTATCAGCACCCTCATCAGATTCATCAGAGCCCACCACTCGTAAATCTAGTTGCTTCTGTTGCTTTGAAACGTTTGTCAAAACTTTACCATCCTTCAAACTGTAAAATAAATGCTGTTATTATGTTCTTATAATGTCATGAACAGGAAAGACCATAGAGAGAAGGAAAACCTGACGAAGCATATCCTTCGTAATTTCTGTGTTATGGAGATCCAATGTTGACAGATGAAGGCACGTCTTGAATAATGTAGAAGGGAGGGATTTTAACCCATTGTTACCTAGATGCAAAGCCTGCACAAGAGTAAGAAAAGAGCGGTCAATACAAGTCTACTTCATAAAGCAAGAATGATTTTCCTCCCTGCATGTCTCTTGCAAGCAGTGGCGTAGCCAGGATTTTAGATAAGGGGGGTCCAATTCAACTTAAATACTAAATATTAAAAATATCAAATTATAAAAGAAATAAAAAAATTCCAGATTATAAACTACAAAAAAAATAATAATTTCAATTTAACTTCATACTACTTTTCTCAAAAAAAAAAAAAAAACTTCATACTACAAAATCAAATTAAACATTTCAAATTTATAATGTCCTCAAGTATTCAAGCCAATTTCTTAATTCATTATTTTTCAAATTTCAATTCATTTTAGCAAGATAAAAAAATTTCAACAAAATAAATATGAGATTAAAAGTAAGTGGTGTACCTATTTTTAACTTGTTGCCGCTGCCTTGCTGGTGCCAATCGGTGAAAGAATGAAATTGAAAAAGGAAGAAACTGTTATCTGAAAAAAAAAAGGAATTAACGAAGAAGAAACATGAGAAAGAAGAGAAAGAGTCACAATTAAGTTACTCTTGTTTGTTTGTAATGGGCAGAGTCATTGACAAATCTTGTTTGTTTGTAATGGGCTTGATTAAAAGGCCCAGTTTTAAAGATTGGAAAAAAAAGAATGAAAAATGTTGGGAGTGTGGATCGAAGTTGTGTGCTCTCACATAGTAAGGCCAAGCTGTTCCATCTCAACCAATGTAATATTTATTCTCAAATATACCTAAAAATTTTTTATTTTTAACTGAGGGGAGAACAGAGCCCTATGGAACCCCCTTTATCTCCGCCTCTGCTTGCAAGTTCAAAAGTCTAAATGGAGGAATTCTTGAAGTTAGTACCATTAATCTCTTACTTGGCAGTATATTATATTATCAGAGAGAGTATTATGATTAACTTACTTTAGGTACAGCAAATATTTAAAGATTCAAGATAATAGAAAAAAGAATAAAGCCGTATAAAAACTAATGACTCCAGCAACTCTTGCGCCTTCGGATTAGTCAAATTGCTGACTGACTCTGGCAACTCTGTCAGAACATTTGATGAAAGATCAACCTAATGACAGAAAGAACAGGTCAATGACAGTAATAAAAATTAATACAACTAGTTTCACACATGGCAGCTGAACAGAATTTAAAATTAGAGGAAAAAAAAGAAAAGAAAAAATATCCACAAGAATCCTACCTCAACAAGAGAAATACAGTCTCCTATAGATGTTGGAATGGTGCATAACCTAAGAGCAATGAGTACGTCATCGACTGCTACAAACTTAAAGCAGCATCATGGAGAATAGAAAGGAGTTTACTGGCTAACTAATAATAGTCTTGGAAGAATTGTGAAATACATACTCTGTATCAACATTGCTTTTTTGAACAATCTTCTATTTAAGAGTAATTCTCATAGCAAGCATTCTTCTGTAACCTTTATTTTCTTTTTTTTTTCTATATATTTATATTTCATAACTAAACATATATCACTTTTATATTATTATTTATTTAAATTTTAACAAGTATACGTTGTTATAATGTAACATATATCGAAATATAACTAAATATATATTATTTTTTTACTCTAATTTTTTTTAATTTAACAAATAGTTATATACAATATATACCGATATATAACTAAATATATAATAATTTTATATTTTTATTCTTTAGAAATTTTTAAAATTTAATATATATATATATATTATTTTATGTAACATATACCAACATATAACTAAATATATATTATTTTTATATTTTTATTCTTTTAAAATTTAACATATATATAATATATATCGACATATAACTAAATATATATCACTTTTATACTTTTATTATTTTAAAATTTAACATATATATTATTATATATAATATATATCAATATATAACTAAATATTTATCACTTTTATATTTTTATTTTTTTAAATTTAATAACTATATGTTGTTATATATAATATATACCAACATATAATTAAACATATATCACTTTATATTTTTATTTATTTAAAATTTAACACGTATATAATATTTTATATAATATATATCAGCATATAACTAAATATATATCACTTTTATACTTTTAAAATTTAATATATATATGTTGTTTTGTGTGAATAATAATATATGTGGATGTATGTTATATATAATTAGATATATGTTGTGTATATTTTGTATATATTATTTATATATTATGTGTTTGTTATATATATATATTGTGAATATAATAATAAAAAATATTTATAAATAAAAAAATATAAAAGAAACAAAAAAACATAATAATGAAAAAAGAAAAAGATAATAGAAAATAAAAAAATAAAAATCAACGTTGATTTACGTAAAATTGAAAAAAAGGCACATTGTATTTTTGAAAAAAAAAGAAAGTCAACCGTATATTTGAAAACCGGGTTACAAAATTACATAAACAGTCTAATTTTTTACTTTTTTAAATGTTCTGACTGTAACAACGTTGTTTACAATAAATTTATTTAGAATAAATTTTATGTTAAATGTAATTTTTTAATTTAAAATTTTTATCCTCTTATTTAAATTTTACTTTTGAAATATTATGTGTATATTATATATATAGTGTGGATATTATATGTATATAAAGTTAAAAAATAAATTAAAAATATTATATAAATTATATAAAAAATATATAAATGATATGTATATATTTGGTATATATTGTTTATATATAATACTTGTTTTATATGTATTTTATATATGTTGAGTATGTGTTTATATAATTTATATGTATATTGATATATGATAATAAAAAAAATATTTATAAATAAAACTAATATTGAGATATGACAACAAAAAAGTATAAATAAAAATATAAATAAAATATAAATAAAAAAATAATTAGAACAGAAAAAAAAAAGAAAAAATAATGACATTTTCAACAAAAAAAATAAATAAAATAGAATGCCGCATAAAATTTAAAATTTTTTTGTATGAATGTAATATTTGAATAAGCCCAACTTTTGTGGGAATTATCTCTCATCAAAATTTTTTTGTAAGTAAAATCAAACGGTGTGCTATTTTCTATTCCAAAAAGTATTTCATAAATCAGTACAAATTTCTTTTTCATTAAGATTTGGGAAATTTGAAATTGTTTAATTTGGAATATATGCAATTGATTTTCTATTTTCTGTAAATATATATATTTTAAATCATAACTCAGTACTTATTATTCTAGTAAATTAATATATTAGATTTATTTTATATTCATATGTAATTTTATTAAAAATAGTTAATTGAGTATATATCATGTTAAAGTAAGAGTATAATAAAAAAATTATTTATAAATTTATATTTTAAATTAAAATAATTAATTTTTAATTTTAATAAAATAAAAATTATATTTATCTATCTGGGGGAGCGATATATAACTTACTAGAAATCCAGGTTCGAACCCCGGCAGCGGCAGTTCTATTTTATTGGCCCAAAATCACGTGAACATGCCAACCCAACCAAATGACAAGAAACCCTGCTTTCACCCCAAAGACATTAGAACAAATTAGTTAAAAAGTTGGTATTTCTTCAAAAATATTCTAAAAAATAAAATTATTTTCAAAACTCACTTTTCAATTTTTAAATGTATAAATTTAAATATTTAAAAATTAAAAAAATAACATATAATGTAATTTTTTTTAAACGGAAAGTTTGTACTTTTGATCCTTCTACTGTAGCTAGTCTTTTTTTTCTTCATCTCATACAATAATTTAGGTAGTGTTTGGTTTAGAATTGATTAACAAAAAAAGTGATAGGAATCGACTTAATTTCTTTATTGGAGCATGGAATTCTGATTAGATATCTATTTTATCCAAACAAAATGTAACAATGAAAACAATCCACTCCCATTCCCATTCAAATTTTTACCCTTAACCAAATAATAACACAATAAACCAACCATGTAAGACAATCAATAATTTCTTCTGTTTCCTCTTGTATAAATATCATACAAATATATAATAAATAATGTCAATATTTTAACTTGTCAATACCATTATTTTCATTTGAGTTACGTATGCAAAAAAATTCATTTAAAATTCTATACGTTAAGTTTTATAAAATTGATTATATTCGAGCAAAAATACTCCACCAAAATTGACAAACTTGACAAAAATGAATTCTAGAATAATAAAATTGCAACAGTGACAAAAATTGGTAATTTAAAAAAAATTACAAAAATGAATCGCATTTTGCATTTAAAAAAAAAAAAAAGAGAATTCATATACATTTTTTTTTTGTGAAATCTATTCTAAAACTAAATGCATTATACATTCATTTATTCCAGAAACTATATGTTTAAACCACTTAGAATCCTGCTTCAAGGAGTTCACTAAGAAATGAATTCTCCTCCCTTTGAGATATAATTCTAAAAGAAAGAGCCAAGTTAATAAAGAAAAACAGAAATCAATTTCCAGATAGGACCAAGAAAAATTAGAGATATGATGACAACTGAAATTAATCACTGAATTTTGTTTTTGGAAAGAAAATTCTTTGCTTTTTTTGAGTGATTTGAAGAATTCACAATTCAATATCTGATTATATTTTTGCTATTCGCAGCTCTTAAAGTATAATCTATTTTTATCAGCACCTTGATTAAAATCAGTGCTGCTGCCAACTCGACTACCAATTTTTATCAGCACCCTCATCAAATTCAGCAGCGTCCACCATTCGGAAATCTAGTTGCTTCTGATGCTTTGAACGACGAAGTTTGTCAAAACTTTCCCATCCTTCGAACTGTAAAATAAATGCTGTTATTATGTTCTTATAATGTCATGAACAGGAAAGTCCATAGAGAGAAGGAAAACCTGACGAAGCATATCCATTGTAATTTCTGTGTTATGGAGATCCAATGTTGAGAGATGAAGGCACGTCTTGAATAATGTAGAAGGGAGAGATTTTAACCCATTGTTACCTAGATGCAACGCCTGCACAAGAATAAGAAAAGAGCGGTTAATACAAGTCTACTTCGTAAAGCAAGAATGATTTTCCTCCCTGCATGTCTCTTGCAAGTTCAAAAGCCTAAATGGATGAATTCTTGAAGTTAGTGCCATTAATCTCTTACTTGGCAGTATTATATTATCAGAGAGGGTATTATGATTAACTTAGTTTAGATATAGCAAATATTGAAAGACACAAGATAATAGGAAAAATAATAAAGCCGTATAAAAACTAATGACTCCAGCAACTCTTGCACCTTCAGATTAGTCAAATTGCTGAATGACTCTGGCAACTCCGTCAGAAGATTTGATGAAAGATCAACCTAATGACAAAAAGAACAGGTCAATGACAGTAATATACTATACTGTGTAGAGCAGAGGAATAAAAATTAATACAACTAGTTTCACACATGGCAGTTGAGCAGAAATTGGAGGAGAAAAAAAAGAAAAGAAAAAACATCCACAAGAATCCTACCTCAACAAGAGAACTACAGCCTCCTATAGATGTTGGAATGGTGCATAACCTGAGTAAGAGCAATGAGTACGTCACAGACTGCTAAAAACTTTAAGCAGCATCATAGAGAATAGAAAGGAGTTTACTGGCTAAGTAATAATAGTCTTGGAATAATTGTGGAGTAAATACTCTACGTATCAACATTGCTTTTTTGAACAATCTTCTATTTAAGAGTAATTCTCACAGCAAGCATTCATCTATAACCTTTATTTAAAGAATACCTGTTATTGTTGACTTTTAGAACCTCCAGCTGAGTCAGGAGTCCAATTTCAAAAGGAAGGCAATTCAACTTGTTGCTTGAGACATGAAGTTGCCGTATAGAATTCAAAGCCCCCAATTCAGAAGGCAAGGTCATTAAACTGCATTGTCATAACACAAAAAATATAAACTTACAATAACTAATATAAACAGAAACAACCTGAAGGAATATATCCTGTCTTTTTAACTGTATCCAACAGCTAATACGACAAATACCTAAAATGCTAGTCAACTAGTGCCTTTAGAAAAAGAAAATACACAGGCCAGCAGCTTCTAAATCACACACAGGAAAGGCATACTTTCACAAACAACAATGACCAATATACACTCTGCTAATGATAATATGTCTTTGGACGATATATTATGAGCTGGATATTCTTTTTATTATTTTGATTTATATTTATTTTTTTATAGTGAATGGATCAATTAGGGTACAATTACCATGAGTATTGTATTCTGGTGCAAATCTAAAGGAAGTGATTCCTTGTTATATACAAGGCTTGAAGAGATTAAAGAATTCAGCGTTCAATTTGTAATTGAAGGAGAGAGAGAGGGAAAGGGAATGGTGTCATTCAATCTCGTAGCAATAATCTACCTCATTAATGTGTATTACAAGAGAATCTATTGATACCACAAGCTTAAGTTTAATGAAAAAACTTTTCCTCAACTCTGCTTGGACAGTCACTAATGTGCATCAACATTGTCTTCCCTTCTCTTTCTATCTTCCCTCTTCTTTCAGAACTCCTTTTCCCCTGTCAAAAGACTTTGTATAGCACTTCCATTGGAAGGGAATCAAAAATCAAGTCAAGGAGTTTGTGAAAAGGCATGTGGTGTGTGCCAATGCCACAAATCAGAGAAATTGCAACTTGCTGGTCTCCTTCAACCTTTACCAGTTCCTATGCAAATATGGGTGATGCTCCATTAGATTTTGTTGAAGGGCTGCCAACATCAGAAGGGAAAATGTGTTACTGGAGGTAATAGATAGTTTTTCCAAATTCGCTCACATCATCCCCTTATCACATCCATACATGGCTGTAAGCTTGGTTTGTCTATTGTTTTATTCCATTTTTATGCTTCAAGGCTAACCTGAAAAAATGGTTAGTGATCGAAATCCTACTTTTACAAGTGCCTTCTGGTCAAAATTATTCCATTAGCGTGCAACTAAATTGTCTTTCACAGACGATCAAATGGAGATCGCAGTCAAACCATCGAGATGTAGTGGTGTTTCACATGAGCATCACATAAGATGGATGGACTGGTTGTCTTGGGCAGAGTACTGATACAATACAGGTTATCTTTCATCATTAAAGCCACTCCTTTTGAAGCAGTATAAGGCAGGCCACCACCACAATTGCTTTCCTACTGTCCAGAAGTTCTAACATTGAGACTATTGATTGTACTCTTCAAGCTTGGGATGAGCTTATTGCTTTGTTGTGAGAAATTCTACTGAAAGTCCAACAGAAAATGAAAACAACTTCTGATGCTCATCAACTCCATGTCGTCCCATTTAATGAAGGTATTCAAGTTTTGCTAAAACTTCAGCAATATAAACAATCCTCTATTGTTGGCAGATGTCAGACTCCTCAATGTCTATGGTCCTTATACAATGTTACAACGTATAGGCCCAATGGTCTATAAATTCGACTTGCCTCTGAATTCAAAAATCCATCCAGTTTTCCATGTTTCACACCTAAAAAAATTTTCATGCAGATGAAGATACTAGCAATTCACAACTTCCTCTTTGCTCCCCAGACTTGCTGATGCGCCAACCACTAGCTATTCTGGATTCTTGTGTCAAAGCAGACCAAGTAGAAGTCTTAGTGCACTGAGCACATACTTTTCCAGCATATGCTTCTCAGAAAAATGCTTTTCACTTGCAAAGGCAATTTCCTAATTTTGTGCTTGGGGACAAGCACATGGAAATGGAGTGAGCTAATGTTAACAACCCTTTGCAAGTGTACAAGAGATTTACACACGAAAAGAAGAAAGAGAAATAGCTCAGCAACAGCTTCAAATATACTAATTAGTTGAACAAGTCAAGGAGGTTTTGTAGTAGTGATGTCATACTAATCAGTTTTAGCATTTTCATATTTCCTTTGTTGTATGAGGGTGCTCCTTCGTATTTCCATTATATTGTTTCGTTTCCTGTTTTGTAGGAAGCTAGTACTTTCATTTGTATTTAAATTGACAATAGCAAATTAATAAAGGATATGAAAAAATTTCCAAAAGTTTTTTGAGAACCTAAAACTCAAGAGACTGAAGGTTCATTCCAATGTGCCTGATTCAATTAGTTTTAAAAAAGAAAACCATGTTTCGTCCCTTGAATTTAAATTTTGAATACATAGTTCAGAGAACAATAACTCAACTCTTGAGTGGAAATTATAACATTATGATTCCCAGAAAAAAGAATTTTTCCTCAAGGCATATGGACCATGGCCATCATTAAGATCAATACATTGCTGCAGCAGTAAGTCCTATCCGAGTTTCCTTCACCCTGTTTATCAAATTAATACAAGCATTCACCTCTCCCCTGCACCCCACCCCCAAGTCCCCTCCTAACTGGAGGAATCATTATCAGCAAGAACTCGGGAATACCCAAATTCTTAAAATGAGCTTTTACCTCCTCTAACCAGCCTTTACTTTTCTTTCGATGTTGAGAATAAGTTCCAATAAATTGAGTTTTGTTTTCACTTCACTAAACTCTCCAATATTCAATTTAATCCTCTATGAATCCTCACATCAATTTGCATGAAATTACTCAACTAAATTTCCTACAAAAAATCAAAGACACTGTTCAAGTTGTAAAGTTGAAAGTATAAAATTTTTTTAATCTTGTTTTTTTTTAGTTCTATTATATCCTCAGCAATTCCTAACCCTGAAACATATCAACTTTCCTTTAGCAGTCATTGTGAAGCCACTAATCCTTTAAACCATATACACAACAAATTTTGGACATTAGACATTACTTCAGACGTTCATGCAATTAAACACACAAAAAAAAAAGCTTGAATAGTACACTTCTATTTGAAGCACACAAATGAATTGAAAGAAACATGTGAGGGGCACAGATTTCAGTCCTTCAGCTACTAATTGGTAGAGTTTGCACTAGTTGGTGGCTATATTCTCTTTTATGAGCCAAAAAGCATTTTCCTTTTTTTGGATTTGATTAATTTGTATTTATCACATGTAATTTGTATCTGGGGAATTATATTTGTATATTTAGCCGATATCCATTCATGAATTATAATTTGGATTTGATCTGCAAGCTAGAGTTCAAATGCACTGACTATGGAAGTACATGTACCCTTAACAATTGCCAAAAGAAAACCTTCTATCCTATGTCAAACACCAATCTTGAGCATAGAACCCACATTTAACTAGAATAGTATTTAACTGCATAATGAACTTTATGTATAATTAGGATTAAGATAATGGTATCATGCAAGAAAGCTAGTATTATCCACTTAAGATAAAACTTTTCTATAGCACATTTCGAACACAAAACCAACACACACAAATATTTTCGAACACAGAAGTAGTGCCAAAGATAAAGGTTATTCTCATGTTTTGACATCAAAAGAACAAGACGTGACACAGAAAAATATCATAAGAGAAATAAGCTACTTACTGATTTTGGCTTAAAGATAGAACAGTTAGATGCTTAAGAAATGTTAGTCCTTCCCAGTGAATAGATTCATCTGACATACCATTTCCATTCAAGAACAGCTTCTGCAAAAAGACACACAAAAACAAAAAAGACAATCTACACAGTGGCATTCGCACAAAAAGACAATCTACTGAAGAAGATAAAAAACAATCACCTAAAATTAAATTAGAGAAGTATTTACCTGTATAGAACTCAAACAACCAATTTTATTTGGTAAATCTTGAATGGAGTTGTTACTAATGTCAAGGACTCTTGTAGAAGGTCCACAAGTCCAAACTTCATCAGGTATCGCCTTACAAGTTCCAGTCAACCAGAATGATTACCAGAACAAAAACAAAAAATAATAGTAATAAGAATTGCATTTGTGTACATCTCCTTTAAAAGAAAAATAAAAGATGAATAGCAAAATGCAGAATGGTGAATGGAACTAAATTACAGAAAATAGAACATGGAAAGGAAAGAAAGCTGAAAATATAATAAAAGGAAGATTGAGGTTTTTATACCTTCAAGTTGCATTCAGCCAATGCAATAACTCCTGTAACCTTCCATCGTTCCAAACGATTATTATCAACAGAAATTCCAGCCTTTTGCTTACGAACAGTTTCATTAGCCCTTGAAATGGGACGAGTTTGAGCATCTTTTAGAATAGGACCACCCTGCTCAAAGAAACCCAAAATTTTGAATAAAATTGTATAAACAGAAGCCAAGAGATTAAGCAAAAAAGTGAGAATAAGAATACCCCTTGGTGTAAACCCTGGGAAGCCATGAGCATAATCTTAGCCCCATTAGTGATCTCCGATTGCCTCAAAGTCATGGCGTCCACCAACAGCTTGCCTGCAAATGATCAAGAAAAAGAGATGCCGTTAGAGCTGTGAACATAAGACAAAGAAAAGAGAAGTTTTTGTTTTGTGAGAAAGAGACCTTTGAAAATGAGCTTTTGCCCACGAGGAAGAACATTGGTAAGAGGTTGAAGAAGGGATTTGAGGTCTTTGATGGTTGAATCCAAACAAACAGAGGTTGAAATGGATCTTCCGCTGAACTTTACACTTATGTTTATCAAATTCGGATTTTGGCCTTCCATTTCTCTTCTTCTTTGAAGGAATTTGCAAGTATTCCAACAAACCAAATTCCTTTGAAGCAGAGTTTGCTTCGTAAAGAAGGCGATGGTTATTGTAAATACCAATCGATTAAAAAAAGGGTACCCGTGGATTAAAATAAAATAAAATAAAGCAGATAAACACAACTACTTAAATAAAATTATTGATTCTTTCCGTTGGTTAATTTTGTATTAGAAAAAAATAAACATATTTAATTATAATAATATTGGAACGTCAATACATTCAATTATTTTTATATAATCCACCATCTTATTTTTTTTAATGTAAAATAAATTAATTAAAAAAATTACAAATAAAATTATATAATTTTAAAATTCACAAACTAATAAAGCTACTAGACACTCATTCAATCTGTCATCTGCATAAATATATTTAATAAACTTTTATATAATAAGAACACATCCATTTAAGAAAGATAAACAATCTTCGTCAGAGAAAAATAAATTTTCATTGGAAAGGCACCAAACTTTCAAAAAAATAAGGATAAAACTCAATAATAAAAATTTAAATTGCATTCAGTTTTATTTCAAAAAATAAAAAATATGAAAATAAGAATAAATATTAAATGTTAGATTTATATTGATCTAAAAGTTATTTTGAAGATAGTACAACTAAAAACACATAAAATTAAAAAGAAAAATATAAAAAAAATTAAAAAATAGATTAGAAAGAAAGGCAAAGAAAAATAGAAGGGGTGATATACTAAGACATAGTCTAACGGTAAAGTACATCTTTCTTAGATAGTAGACTCAGAATTGATTACTCCTCTCCAATATAATATTTAAAAAAATAGATGAAATTGATGTCTGTCAATAAATTGAAGGCAATCCTACCCTCTAATTAAAAAGAAGAAAAAACGTATAAGAATTAGGAGAAAAAAGAAGACGGCTAGAGTTTGAATGAAAAAAAATTATCGTCTTATATTTAAAACTCAATAATTACTATTAATTAATTAATAATTATGAATCAACTTTTATATTTGACTTGATTTGATCCAAATCAAATATGAAAATTTTTGTCAATTTAAAAAATGTAATTTTTTTTTGTTAATCAAATAACTTTATAAAATCTATGATAAAAAAATAATTTTATAAAATATATATTGACTTGGATGCCTGATATATAGTTGGCTCTAATGTTGCCTTCATATTTTCTCTCCAATTTTTTCTAACATGTAATTTAGTGATTATTTATATCTTTTAGTTATTGTTAGTAATATTAATGTTCCATTAGTTAACTAAGTTTAACTAAAATTGTAAACTCTAACCTAAGTACATAAGCAATAATTGCAACTCTTAATTCTTTTTTTTTTTTTACAATATCCAATTCCTTTAATATGAATTCATCAAATGAGTAAATTTCAAACAAAGATGAAATACTGCGACATGTATTTGGCTTGTCCAAGAAGATAAAGACAAAATGGAGAATGAAGCATATTTTGCTGGTGAAGAAGATGATGATAGGAAGAATGTCAATTTTGGCTCAAATTTTAATGATGATCATAATTTGGACGAAGTATCTGAACCATTAGCAAAGGCTTCAAAAGTAGGAATGTATTTCATCTTCATTGCTAAATTATTTAAACTATGCAAAGGTTAAATAGCTTCGGTGGCAAACTGCTTTTAAAGACATGTTTGACATTCGCAAATATCAAACTATAAACTGCAACAAGAGTAAATGAAATGAAATGTTAAATACCCTTTTGAGTAATTGGCAACAAGGCTATATGCTTTTAAGCTTCGGTGGCAAACTACACTTTCTCAAGGTTAAATACCCTTGAGAAAATGAAATGTCTGCCGATTCTTGCAATTTCATCCATTCCAAAAGGAGTTTGAGGCTATATGCTAGTGATGCAGAATCAATAGAATTAGTTGTTTATGAGGATGCAACAAAAGACAAGGATTTTTCCATTCTATTGATACTTACAGGGATTAGAGACTGTCAAATGTGATATGGATTCATCAAGGGAGGAGAGCTTACTATGAGGACTATAATGATGTTGTTAATGTGGACATAATGTATCTTATAAATCATTATAAGATGTCATTTGCTATAATTGTTGAGGTAGATCATCATGATACTCTATCCTATTAGGATCTACACTGATTGCACATAAGGATGTAAGAACCTTAAAAGGTTGTTCAGTAATTGGTCAGCAACAATGTGTGACATTCTATGAGTGGGGATTTTCGCGCCTACTCCCGGTGGAATGGTTCTTGCGACTTCGGCACTGTTTAGGCTCGGGGCCTTAGAGAACACGGACCTAAGTCCGGAGAAAATGAAATCACCACCCGGACAGGCCGGAAAAAAGAAAGGGGTGGATGACTCGATTCCCAAGGAATCCCCAACCCCTTAATGTGTTTGGAAAGTTGGGTACGTATGGGGAAGGTGAGAAATGGCCCAGCACCCCCACAACGTCCGGTTCATTGGAATCGGCCTCCTTTACAGGTCTTAATATTATAAAATTCTTAAATATAACAATATTATCCATATTACACACAATAAAAAGAAAGCATCATTATATTAAAATCAAAGCAATGTCCAAACAAAACAAAACAAATAAATGGACACCCATCCGAAGATGGAAATATGTCCTTACATCACATGCCTAAATAGGACACCCACCGAAAGGTAGAAACATGCCCTTTACATAAGTTCTAAGATAGAAAAACAAATTAAATTACATGATATTTAACTAATGAGGTATCCACCAAGTGGAAACATACCTCTTACAACATTTAGAAATCTAAATAAATTGATAAAAGTAAACAATAATTCATAATAAATAAATCATTCATCAAAGGTACCAAATATCAATAAAAAGTAAACATCCATCCATGATAAATAAAATAAACCAAGCATCGAATTTAAATAAATTAAACCATAAGAAATAAAACCAAACATAATCAAATATAGAATTGAATAAAGTAAATAAAAATCCAAATCATAGCTACTGTTTCCATTTTGGATTACATTGATTTCATGTGTTAAGGTTTTGGAATTCATAAAATTAGGCTACTATGACTTTTTTATGGAAATAAAATAGATTGAGGTTTTATGTTTTGAAAGGTTGGTAAGACTCTTTGATTAAACAAATTAAGGTTTGAATGGTGAAATCATGAAACTAGGGTTTTGAACACTTTAAAATACTTTTGATTTGTGGCTTTAAATGATAATTTCAAACTTACTGTGTAAATTTAAAATATTTGTGTTTTTATGATTTTTAATGTTTTAAAGGATTAAGGTTTAGAAAAAGTTAGGGTTTAAGGTTTTAAAGGGGTTAGAGTTTACTATTTTAGGTTTAGAAGTTGAATTTGGGTTTAGTGTTTTAGAATTTGGGTTTCGGTGGATGCTTAATTTTTAGGATTTGGAAAAAGCAATTTAAGATTTTATGGAATTTTATGAAAATATGCCAATGATTTAAAGTTTATAAAGCAAAAAAAGATATTTTTAAAGCTTTTGGGAAAGTAACAGAATACAATTTTAAGTTTTGAAATTTTGGCCTTAAAAAAAGTGAATTGAGGTCCTAAAATTTTTGAATTAAAAGAAACAAAGTGATGATTAAGCTACTGTGAAAAAAAATAAAAGAAATTAAGAATTCAAACCTTATTTTGTAAGTTTCACAAAAAATTGCTTCTTGGATGAACAAAGTCAAAGACAAGTCTTTTTGCCTTTGAATTGCTTAAATCATTTTTCTGCTCCCTCAAAAAACTAGCTTGATTCAAACTGATTTCCTTCACGGATTTGGATCCACTTTTGTTCAAGCTCCTGTCTACTTTCTCTTTTTTTTTCCCTCTTTTTTGATTGCCTTTGGTCCTTATTTATAGAAGTTTCATATGGTTTATTCATAATTAATCACGGCAAGTAATATTGATAAGAAAAGGAAACCGAAATCTAATTGAATTAAGTTTCGAAAAATTTGTGTCGGAAAAATTGCGCTGCCGAAAAAAAACTGCTGTGGAAAAACTGTGCTGACAAAAAAATCTACCGCAGCTGGCTGTGGCAGCGCGAGCGGAACGGGCCCGTAGGCCAGCCATTTTGCCCACAGGAAATTCCTGCGGGCGAAATGCCTACGGGCCCGCGCTGACTTTCGGCGATGATTTTTTCGTGGCCGATTTTTTTTGTTATTTTTTATTTTTTTTGAATTTTTATTCATTTTACCATTTTTTACTAAAATAAATATTAAAATTAAATAAGATATCCTAAAAATTATTTTGAACTAACTAAAATATATTGGACAACAAAAATTATTTCGGACTAATTAAAATATATTGGACCGGACTGGGTAAAAAATTAAGGTCTACAGTTTGCCCCCTACTTGAATGATCTGAAACTTAAGTAAAAGAGAGTGAAAAGCAATAAGACTTAATTTTTGAGATGACAATTTAAATTTGTTTTGGGTACTTGGACCCGAGATTGGGTACTTGGACCCGAGATTGATTGAATTTGGGTATTTGGACCTGGGATTGGGTACTTAGACCCGAGATTGATTTAATTTGGGCACTTGGACCCGAGATTGGGTACTTGGATCCAAGATTGAATTTGATTTGGGTACTTGGACCCGAGATTGGATACTTGGACCCGAGATCGGGTACATGGACCCAAGATTGATTTGATTTAGGTACTTGGACCCGAGATTGATTTGATTTGGGTACTTGGACCCAAGATTAAGTACTTGGACTCGAGATTGGGTACTTGGACCCGAGATTGAGTACTTGGACCCGAGATTGAATTAATTTTGGGTATTTAGACCCGGGATTGGGTACTTGGACCCGAGATTGATTTATTTTGGGTACTTGAACTCGAGATTGGATACTTGGACCCGAGATTGGGTGCTTAGACCCGAGATCGGGTACTTGGACCCAAGATTGGATTGAATTCGATTTGGGTACTTGGACCCAAGATTGGATGGAATTTGGGTACTTGGACCCGAGATTGAATTTGATTTGGGTACTTGGACCCGAGTTTGATTTATTTTGGATACTTGGACCAGAGATTGGGTACTTGGACCCGAGCTTGAATTGATTTGGGTACTTGGATCCAAGATTGGGTGCTTGGACCCGAGATCAGGTACTTGGACCTAAGATTGGATTGAATTCGATTTGGGTACTTGGACCCAAGATTGGATGGAATTTGGGTACTTGGACCCGAGATTAGATTTAATTTGGGTACTTGGACCCGAGATTGAATTGAATTTTGACCCAAGATTGGATACTTGGACCTGAGATCATTCAATTATTTGAATCATTCAATTATTTGAATCATTCAATTATTTGAAAATTTGGGTACTTGGACCCGAGATTGAATTTGATTTGGGTACTTGGACCCGAGATTGGGTACTTAGACCCGAGCTAAGTTCTGGTCTTAGAAGAGATTCTAGATTCTGGACCTAATCAAAATTTGGGTTCTGGACCCGAGCTAAGTTCTAGACTTAGAAAAGATTCTAGGTTTTGGACCTAAGGGTATTTTTGGTTTTGGACCCGATATTGAATTTAATTTGGGTGCTTGGACCTGAGACTGAGTTTGACTGACCTTTTATCATTTGAGAAGTCTGACTGCTCCGGCCATTCTATGCATTGTGGTTCTTCACCTTCAAAATGGATTTTCATCATTGGACCTTGGATCTTCATCCTTAGCATCGGATTTTTACCCTTTGAAAATGGATCTTCATCCTTTGGACTCCGGGTCTTCACCCTTGAAAGTGGATCTTCATCCTTTAGACTTCGGGTTCACCCTTTAAAATTGAATCTTCATCCTTGGAATCAGGTCTTCATATTTGAAAATGGATCTGCATCCTTGGAGATTGGATGGATCTTTATCCATTGGAGGTCGGGTCTTTACCCTGGCTTCAGCTCTTTTAGCTGAATTGATCTTTTGTCTTTTGCATCTTCATTCTTTTGAGAGTTCTAATGTTTCATTCTTTTGTTCTTCCTTTTTGCAAAAATTCAGCTATTTTTAATTGGACCTTATACCCTCTCCTTGCCCCCCTACGTGGCAAAATATTTACAAGTGAGTTTGAAAATGTTTTATATATAAACTCAAAAAATTGAAAAGGAGAAACTTTGCCCCTTATGTAGGCTCAAACCCATGATTTTTCTATATGGACTCTGATTGATGTTATTGTTGTTGTCTAGTTCTTCGCACAAGCACGTATTTCTTCTCTTTGCAAGGTTACTGGAGCTTTCTCAAGCAATGGCCTTTCTATGTCCCCCTGATTTGATTTTGATTCTTTACTTCGTAGGGTGTTTGCTATTCATTTTGCCAAAGAATAGGCAAGAAAGTGTGATGTGTTATACTCATGTATGCATGATATGCATGAATGATACTTACAGCGATTTTATTGACTCACAGACCGAGGTGATCGGCAGAAATGTTCTCATTAGTTCCGTTTTGATGCTTGCTCAAATCTTGCATTGGAATGATCAAAAGCTTTTGCATTTGTGGCTTTTATCCTCAAGATGTTGAAAACATAAGTGGTGGAGATCCCAAGTAGCAGAGTCAGGGATTCATCTATTTCGAACTATGTCTCATCATGTCAGTTGGTAGTTTCTTCATAACTTTGCCAATAATAATTTCCTTTGCCCAATGTGTCCTTTGGAGGTTCAACATACTTCCCTTAACTTGAAGGCTTTGTATGACAAAACATTTTTTGAAATTTTTGAATTTTCATTTTGAAATCAAATGTTGGCTTTGCCAAATCAATGTCAATGTACCTCAGGACTTTATTTTCCAAATTAACATATCTATAACATGACAACCCTAGTTACCGTACTAAACTCGGGAATCATTTCTATTTAAGCAAGAACTGTTGCACTTCAGATAGGCACATACACATTACTTGGCCAAAGGTCTCATTTGAGTTTAAATATTGTCTATCTCATATGCATGCTTATCCAAACTATCTCCATTAATAGACTCTACCTACTAAGAGAGATCAATAGGTCTTTGATAGGCTTGAAATGGGGTCTATAAGGGACATGGGCTAAATGAAGGCTATTTGTAAGTTGGGGCTGATGTGACACAATGGACAAACCTTCACACTACAAATTTTTTGTTTGAACTTTAGGCAGTTGGGAGCAATCTTGCTAGATTCTTTTTGTTTTCTTGGCATTAATCTGGATCTTGATTAGGATAGTCTTTGCCCTTGCGAAAAGTTTAAGACCCAAATTCCTTTCTCTTTATTTTTTCTTACGCTTCTCTCTTCTTTCTCTTTCCTTACTCTTCCCTTTCTTTTATCATTTTGTTCTTCTTTCTTGTAGGACTATCAAGTACAGAACTTTCAAGAACTAGATGGTCTCCCTCCTTTTCTCCAATTTTGATTGAAATGGAAGCCTTTTGCTGCTTTAGGTAAAAGAAAACTCAGTTGGCTTTCTGAACCACCTTTTTAGGTTTTATTTTCTTTCTTTTCTTTTCTTTTCTCTCTCTTTTTTTTTTCTTTTATTTTTTTCTTTTATTTTTTCTTTTATTTCCTTTTTCTTTTTCTTCTTTTTTTTTCTCTTCTCTCTTTTTTTTTGTTTTTTTTGTTTGGTCCTAGCTTTAAAAGAGTTGTCTTGTTTGTACTAACTTGGGCTTCCAACAATAGATGAGTGGAGTAACATAAATCTTCTTTAATAGGGATAAATCATTTGTTACTCTGATGCTGTCTTGATATATTGGAGATATTAGGAAAACTTCAACTACCTTTATGGTCTTAAAAATATCAACTACCCTTATGATCTTGAGAACTTCAACTATCTTTATGGTCTTGAGAACTTCAACTATCCTCATAATCTTGACTAATCATTGCTTTCTTTGATCTTCTTGCCTCTTCATCTTAGTGATCATAAGAATTATCAAAAGTATCACAAAAGCTCAGGGTAGGTTATTGGGGTTTGTAAGCCAATGAAAAGAAAGCTAAAATTTTATGAAGGCTCAAAGGGACAACTAGAGATTGATATTTAATAAGGTGGATACTATTTGTTGGCTCGTCAAACAATGCCTAGATCATTTCTCTCTTAAATAAGCAGGGTTCAATTTCGCCTCGAAAGTTTATCAAAGCATGTTCTAAGACTGACTAGGACCTAGATAAAGGTAATTATGCAGGAGCCCTCTCTAAGTAAGCATACACAACTCGATGCTATAGAGCAATTCCCTCATCTAGTAAAGTCATTCGAGTCATGATGCATAAATATATTAATTCATGAATTATCAAGCTAGATTCCTCATTGGTTGAACATTAAGATGAACAAAGACCAACAAAATTTTTGATGAAAGTAATTTATTCAAACAAATTTAAATTTGAAAAACACGATAGTTCTAATTAAATATTAAAGAAAGTAAAATTGAAAAGCAGCATTCAAGCTAAGGAAAGTTTGTTGAGTTTAAGCCTCTCTTCCATTCACATCTTCAATATCCCCATCTTGAAAGGATGATAAAACAAAATCCTCTTCTAATCCTTTTCCTACCATGAAGGTTGCTGGTGGTGGCACCCTGTTGAACCTTGGAAATGGATTTCCTTTGGTATTGGGCTTGTCCGGCTCAGGCAACTTGCCATTATTAATTAAATTTTGGATCTCATGCCTCAACTTCATGCAATTGTCCGTTTCGTGTCCAGGCCTTTGATGGAAATGGCAAAATGCATTAGTATCAAAGTTAGGTGGAAGAGGATTAGGCAAAGGACGAGGAGTCAAGGGTTGTAACAATCCCTTCTTTTGTAGCTTATTGAGAATCCAAGACAGTGGCTTCCCTAATTCTAAAAACTGCCTCATTCCTCCTTGACTAGTGGCACTAACATCAACTTCCTTTTGTGTACTTTGATTGCTAGGCTGATAATTCCCTTTCTCATTCCTTTTTATTGAAAAGCGATTTTTCTCCCTTTCCCATTCTTCAATTTGTAGACCAGCTTGGAGAAGATCTTTAAAATCCCTTATAAGGGTGTGAGACATCCTTTCATGGAGATTGGGCAGGACACCTCTCATAATTATTCTTATTTGATAGGATTCATCAGGCCTTTTCTTGAGCAAAGTGACCTTATTTCTCCATCGTTTCATATAGTCCACAAAATTCTCATTTGGCCGTTGCCTAATGGACTCAACTTCCATAAAGGTAACTTCCATCTCAATATTATATCCATATTGTTGGATGAAGGCTTTGTAAAGCAAATCCCAACTCTTTTGTGTTCCTTCTTCCAAGGTATTGAACCAATTTTGGACAACAAGATCCAATTATTTTTCTCTCACTTTTCTTTTTTCCTTTCTTTTCTTTCTTCTCCTTTTTTTTCTTATTTATTTTTTTTCTTATTTTTTGATTTTTTCCATAGCACCAAGAAAGTTATCTAGTTTGCACCATTCTATACTTTTGACTATGGATGAGTGGAGGAGAGTGAGTTTGCTTCAATAAAGATAAATCATTTATTACTCTGATATCATCTTAATAGATCGAAGATATCAGGTCTAGTATCAGGTGAACTTCAACTGTCCTTATGGTCATGACTATGCATTCCTTATGGTCTTGACTATGCATTCCTTTTTTTTTTTTTATCTTCTTGCCCCTTCACCTTAGTGATCATCAGACTTGTCATAAGAGTCACAATAGTATATGGTAGGTTATCAGGCTTATGCCAATAAGGAGCAAGCTAAAATCTCTTGAAAGCTCAAAAGGAGAACTAGGGATTGATATTTAATTGGGTGGATTCTAGTTGTTGGCTTACCAAATAATGCCTAGATCCTCTCTCCCTTAAATAAGCAAAGTTCAATTTTCCCTCGAAAGTTTATCAAAGCATATTCTAAGACTGACTAGGACCTAGACACTTATAATTATGTAGAAGCCCTCTCTAAGTATGCATACACAACTCAATGTTATAGAATAACTCCCTCACCTAATAAAGTCATTCGAATCATAATGCATATATATACTAATTTATGAACATCAAGCTAGATTCGTCATTGGTTGAATAATATAATGTTAAAAGCCAACAAAATTATAAATTCTATAAAAGTAATTTATTCAATCAATTTAATATGAAAACTTAATTACTCCAATTTAATACCAAAGAAAGCAAAATAAAATGAGCAACTTTCAAGCCAAGGGAGGTCTGTTGTGTCAAGTCTTTTCTCTCTTCACATCTTCTACACTCTCATCTTAAAAGGAGGATAAGATAAAATCTTCCTCCAATCCTCCCCCTACCATGAAGGTTGCTCGTGGAGGTACTCTGCCAAAGTTAGACAAAAGATTGCTCTTGGTATTGGGCTTATCAAGCTCAGGCAACTTTTCACAGTCAATCAAATCTTGGATTTTGTGCTTTAAGCAAACACATCTATCTGTCTCATGCCCTTGCACTTGATAGAATTGAAAAAAGGCCTTAGCATCAAAGCTTTATGGCAGAGGATTCTACAAAGGTCGGGGAGCCAATGGTTGTAATAGCCCATTTTTCTGTAACTTGTTGAAAATCCAAGACAGAGGTTTTCTTAACTCTGAAAATTGTCTTTTATTTCCTTGACTAGTTGCATTAACATTGACTTCCTTCTGTGTACATTGATTTCCAGACTGATAATTCCTTTTTGTAGAAAAATGGTTCTTCTCTTTTTCCCATTCTTTTATTTGCAAACTAGCTTGGAGAATATCTTTGAAATCTCTGATAAGGTATGGGACATCATTTCATGAAGATTAGGTAGTACCCATCTCACAATCATTCTAATATGATCTGATTCATCGGGCCTTTTCTTGAGCAATGCAGCTTTGTTTCCCCATCTCTTCACATAATCAACGAAGTTCTCATTTTGTTTTTGCCTAATTGACTCAACTTCCATTAAAGTAACTATAACACCCTTATACTCTATATACTTATAATACATATTTTCATCATATGTAAAATACGCATATACATACAAAAATGTCACAGACTGGTTTAATAAAAAAATTTCACATTTCCAGTTTAAAATTTCAAATTCTAAATATATAAAATTAAATAGCATATAAATATTCTTTATTTATTATAGGAACCCAAAATAAATATTATATATGAAAATCTCTGGGATAAATTCGCCAGAGTTTTGTCTGTAATTTGGACATCCCAAAATTCAGCAAAATACAACCTGCGAAAAGAAAACACTCCCAAATATTTTCAAATCACCATCTCAACCATACTCCTCAATTTCACCAAGTTTCTCAAACATTTATATATAGATATATATAATTTAAAACACATTTACTCTCCCATTTCAAATACATTGACCCAAACATTCTTTATAATATATAATATATAAAATCCAAAACATAATATATTATGCATAATGCTCAAAATGTACAATAACATAAAAATATATACATGCTGCTGACAGTGTTTCTGATCTCGATAACAACTCAACAAGCTCAACTACAAGTCTAAACCCGACCTAGTCTAGAAGAACTCTCTAGCTCAGCTGAGTCTACCCTATCACTTGCGCGATGAAAACAATCGTGCTAAGCCGAAGCCTAGTAGTACAAACTTTGATAATAACAATAAAACTCAATGCAATGCCAATGAACAATGCATATAGATGTCACATAATTCCACATTCTTATATATTTCAAATATTTCATAATCACAATTCACATATAAACAAATACAAACATGGGCCCAAAGATAACTAACATACTATTCAAATTCCAGAGTTACTGTTTTGGTGTATAATGACACCATGTGTCTAGCCCTGTAGGCAATAGATCCATGGATAATCCAACTAGGCATGAGCTTACGACCCAGTCTTTTCACTCATCCTAGCTTTAAATATTTATTTTTGAGGCTTACGACCTAGTCTTTTCACCTTAAAAATATTTTCACAATGACGCCCAGCGTCTAGCCCATAGGCAATTATAGGCATACCGCCAAACACAGAACTCTGAAAATTGAATAACATACTAGACACACAATATTATTCATATTTCTCATTATTAATCTCTTTCTCATTTTCACATATTCAATCTAGGCACATTGCCTTATTTTCACATTTTTTTCTCACTTTTCTCAATTTTCACATCTTTCTCATTTTTCTCACTTTTCTCATTTTTATCAATATCAATTCATTTCATTATACCACATATCTCATTTTTGCATTCGCAACACATAACCCAATTACTTTGGGTATTTCTACATAATATACATATTTCACATTTTACACAATTTAGCCATTATCAATGGCTTTTCACAATGCATTTAACACATATATGACATTACAAATGTCATAGCACATTATTCATACACAATCAAAGTACCAAGTAGCTTAACACATTTTCCAACCAAAATGTGTTAAGCCCAAATGTCATGCAAATATAAACAATATATTCAAAGTTTGTACATACCTCCACTAGCAACCTAAAGCAAGCTTAAAACAACCTCTAATCCTATCTTTACAACTCGCCCTTCACTACTTGGAAAAAGCAAATCAACCTCCTTCAATGCCTAAACCAAATGTGATAGCAAATAATCATTTAGTATCACATTTAATGTCATTTTCAATATTTAACCATAATTAAACATCACTCCTACAAATTTTCAAAAATTTAGCCTTTCCTTACTTTAACATTAGAATTCCATTATATTCCATTTAAATTAGTGTTTTAAGTTTATTTATATTATTAAAAACATATTTTAATACATTTAAACCATTTACATTACAAAAATACATTCTTATGCACAAAACCATAAAATGGCATAACCTTCCCCCATTGAAGGTTTTCCATTCCAACACAATCCATTAATCATTTCAAGCTTATGTTCATCACTTTTAACACTAAACAACATGCTTAAACAAATAAAATCACATAATTCAACTACTTTGGAAAATCACTTTTCCAAAACCCTAAATCTCCACTTCCATTCTCAAACTCCAACCCAACACCGCCAAATCTAATATTTGACTTTAAAATACTTGTTTATGAATACAAAAAACTCATTTGGAATCAATTTTCACAATTAAAGCTCATGTTTTCAAAGCCCCAAAAATCCAAAACCCTAAATTCTCTCTCTTCACCATTCTTTATTCAAACACCATCATCTCTTCAATCTAACATTAAAATTATAATATCCCAAAAAACACCCTAAAAGTTTGGAATAATTATTGTTGTATATGGATTTAATGTGTATGTTTAATGAAAATCAAAAGAAGAGCAACGAATTAATTTAATACCCAATTTTGGTGTACATTGGAGTAGTTGTTGTGAGAAGATATGTTGGTAAAATATGTAAGGATAATATGTATATATGGTATTTGGAAATATATATGGGAAATATAAAAGTAATATATATGAGATATACATATACCAACATATACATCACATATACCTAATGTATAAAATGGTGTAGAAAAAGTAAGTTTATATAATTAATAAATAATAAATAATAAATAATAATAATAAAAGAAAAAGAAGGGAAGAAAGTCAAAGGATGGATATAAAATGTGGTGGAGGATTTTTAAATAAAATTATATTATATTATATTATTATTATTATTATTATTAATATATATATATGTGATAAGTATGAGGAAAAAGAAGAAAAGGTTTTCTTCTTCTTTTTCTTCTTGCAAGAGAGAGAGAGAGAGAGAGAGAGAGAGAAAGAGAAAGAGAAATGAGATTTTATTTGCATACACATCAAAATTATAAGGGTTTTGAGAGAATTGAAGATGGAGATTGAAGATTTGGTAAAATATTCAAGTAAGTATTCATTTCTTTGAGTTGATTTATATTGATTGTGATTTGGGTAGTGTGTGAAGATGATGATAATGAAAGATTAAAGTTTATAAATATGTTAGATTGGTATTTAGATGATGATAATATGGTTATATGTGAGGATGATGATGATTTATTGAAATTGGTTGGTAAGGATTTAATATGTATTAGTTGGGGAATTGAATGATTGATGTATGATTGATGTATATTTGTGTTTAATAAAGTTGAAAACATAGAATACATGTGTTTGGTCCGGAAACAGAGGTATTTTTGATGCCACGCCCGTGGCCTTTGGCTGCCACGACCGTGGCCATTGGCAGCCATGGCCGTGGAGGTGTCGAACAAAGGAGACAGATTCACTTTCTATGCCACGGCCATGGGAGTGGGAAGGCCACGACCGTGGGGGTTGTTAGAGCAATTAGGCAGGATTGGTTGCTAAGCCACGCCCGTGGGGGTTGGTAGGCCACGACCGTGGGGGTCCTAGAGAGAGAGATGTTGAGTTGTAATTGGTGATCTAGAGGTTTAGTATACGGTTAATAAGTGAATAATTGTATTGAGATTCATGTATTTTATCCTTTTATTTGGATTAGGTTGTGAAGAAAGTGGATGGCCAAAATCCAAGTGTTGGAAGATTCTTGGAAAGAGGAATTTAGATTTGGTGTGAGTTCTCTAGAGGTAAGTACAAACTTACATGGATGCATTCTTTTACATGATTTTGAGACTTAACACATTTAGTATAAATGTGTTAAGGAATTTACTATATTGTTAATACAATGTGACTAATGCTATTATTTGTATAGTGTGAAAGCTATGATGATCATTCAAAAAGGTATGTGCAAAGCAATTTGTTATGATAAATGTTTTAATGATGAAATGAGTTAATGTGTCTTGAGAAATGATGAAATGTGATGTCATTATGGTTGATAATAATGATTGAAATGAAGTAAATGGAAATGTTGTCTATATGACGATGAATTTAAGATACATGTGCAATGAAATTGATTATGTATGCTTGAATGATGAAGTGTTATAATGTGAATTGAGATATGATAAAATGTGAAGCCATTGTGATTGGCTATGATGATTCAATTGAAATAAGTGGGGCATGTTTGCCTAGATGATGATGAGAATTGTGAATGAAATTGATAATAAAATAATAAATGAATTGTGTGGCTAATATGTTATTCAATTTCAGAGTTCTGGGTTTGGCGGCATGCCTATAAAATGAAAAAGGTAACAGTCTTGCCGGGTTGAGGATCTCTTCAATTTGAGTTGAATTGAGGTCCAAGAGACTGGGCCTGTTACACTATGAGAATTATGAATATGAAATATATGAAAAGTAACAGTCTTGCCGGGTTGAGGATCTCCTCGATTTAGTCGGGTTGATGGTCCAAGAGACTGGGTCTGTTACTAGTAACAGTTTAGCCGGGTTGAGGATATGTGAGCTGAGTTTTTCAATATGAATGAAATTATGATACGTAAGAAATGTGAATCACATTAAGAAGGTGACCTATGAATGTGTATGTGGTATAACTATTGGATTAGCGATATGGAGAATGATATTGCATGTATTAGTGTATACATTAAGTGTATAAATGTATAGGATATGTGAGCTGAGTTTTTCAATATGAATGAAATTATGATACGTAAGAAATGTGAATCACATTAAGAAGGTGACCTATGAATGTGTATGTGGTATAACTATTGGATTAGCGATATGGAGAATGATATTGCATGTATTAGTGAACCTAAGAAAGATTAGGTCATGACTTGAGCAAACTAGATAAATTATATGACGGAATTGAGAGTAAGAATAGACTCGTGTAATATTGGATAGTGAAATTGTTATGGTGATTATTGAATTTGATGATCATATGATATTTAGAATCCCAAAGTATTCACATATGAAAAAGTTCTATGTATTTGTATATTATAAGAGATTGTGAATGGATTAGAAATGGAGTGACAAATAGAAATTGTGTAAGAACTGCATATGATTGAATATGTATAGAGTAAGAAATGTTCATAGTAATATTGTTGAAACATGAGTTAAGTTGATGAAGATCATATAATCGAGTGCAAGTTGGTTTGAAACGGAGTTGGAATGTGTTAACTTCTGGTATAGCAGAAGTTTAAAGAATGAATATGAAATTCTTGTGATCTATTTAGTTTTGTAATTGGAAAGGTTGGAAACAGAATAATAAAGGAACCATATGGATTTATAAGTTTCAAGCATAGCCCTTAATCTTTTATAATCCTATGATTTTTTTAGTATATTTTGGTTGATTAGTTTTGTTATCCATAGACTTGGGACCTGAGATAATATGATTATAGCAAACATTTGATGAGATTGATAATTATGTTTTTAGAAAACATGTTTAAGAGTTATGACTGGTAAAGTTATACTTCATCATTTTATGTTAGAAATTTGGTTATAATTAAAATGTTTTGAGTTATAGCTAATGTGATAGAAAGTTGATTATGTAAATATTGTAATGGTATGAAATGTGAGGAGATATTATAAAAAGGGGAAAAATTACAAAATGTGACTGAAAATTTATACTGAATATGTTTATAATATAAAGTGAGTAAGTGTATGGACTTAAGGTTTAAGTGAGTGATCTATGGATAGAAAATATGGTATGAGATTTTCATGAAAATTAGTGGAAGTTATACTAAGATAATAGAAGATAAACTATATGTATATTGAAGGATAATTTGGAATGATTTGTTATTCTGATAATTTGACTGAATATGGATCTAAAGAGATTAGGATTTGAATATAAGTTTGATCTAATGGAATTAGGTTATATATATATAATGTAAGATCTAATGATAAGTTTTAAATAAGTTTGTTGGTTTGGATTGAACAAGATGGGAAAGGTGAGAATTTTGTGACAGATAGATCAATTGACCTAGATTCTATGAAGATTATGAATCATTATTGAGATTTAATATGTATAGTTGTACTAAGAGTTTGATAATTTACATGATAATGTATATGATGTAAAATTCTAAATTGTAAATGGACATGAATGAATGGAGTTATATCAGTTGTAAATAATGATAAAAGGGAAAAGATTGATTTTCTATAAAATAAGTTGAAAGGCATTATATTAATAGGTAAGTTAAGTAAAAAGCATGCTAAAGAAGGAAGTCAGTGTGTGAAAAATAAGGTTCTTGTTATCAATTAAGGTTTGATTAACGTCTATTTTGTAAGTGAGTGTAATGACGGGATAATCTATAGTAAGATATAAATCAATGATTTTTAAGGTTAAAGTTAAGAGAGTAATTATAAAGAGATGAAGGAACCAAATATTTTAAATATAAAGATTGGATGAAGTATAAATATATTATAAGACGATCTGATTTTTGTATAAAGGTAAATTCATTGGGAATGTGAAGAATTATCTTGATTGCTTTGTTGAGAAAGTAATAAGACATATAAATATATATAATGATGAATTATGAATTTAGATAAGATGAGCAACTCTAAGGGGGAGAGTTGAAGTTATATGATTGGATGACATAATAACTCAATGATGTACTGAACGTTATATGAAAGTTAAGATGGTATTTTGTTAAAAATAGATTGTTACTGTACCAGATAATTTCGAGGACGAAATTATTTAAGGGGGAGAGAATTGTAATATCCCAAAATACACCCTAAAAGTTTGGAATAATTATTGTTGTATATGTATTTAATGTGTATGTTTAATGAAAATCAAAAGAAGAGCAACGAATTAATTTAATACCCAATTTTGGTGTACATTGGAGTAGTAGTTGTGAGAAGATATGTTGGTAAAATATGTAAGGATAATATGTATATATGGTATTTGGAAAAATATATGGGAAATATAAAAGTAATATATAGGAGATATACATATACCAACATATACATCACATATACCTAATGTATAAAATGGTGTAGAAAAAGTAAGTTTATATAATTAATAAATAATAAATAATAATAATAATAAAAGAAAAAGAAGGGACGAAAGTCAAAGGATGGATATAAAATGTGGTGGAGGATTTTTAAATTATATTATATTATTATTATTATTATTATTATTATTATTATTAATATATATATATATATATGTGATAAGTATGAGGAAAAAGAAGAAAAGGTTTTCTTCTTCTTCTTCTTCTTGCACGAGAGAGAGAGAGAGAGAAAGAGAAAGAGAAATGAGATTTTATTTGCATACACATCAAAATTATAAGGGTTTTGAGAGAATTGAAGATGGAGATTGAAGATTTGGTAAAATATTCAAGTAAGTATTCATTTCTTTGAGTTGATTTATATTGATTGTGATTTGGGTAGTGTGTGAAGATGATGATAATGAAAGATTAAAGTTTATAAATATGTTAGATTGGTATTTAGATGATGATAATATGGTTATATGTGAGGATGATGATGATTTATTGAAATTGGTTGGTAAGGATTTAATACGTATTAGTTGGGGAATTGAATAATTGATGTATGATTGATGTATATTTGTGTTTAATGAAGTTGAAAACATAGAATATATGTGTTTGGTCCGGAAACAGAGGTATTTTTGATGCCACGCCCGTGGCCTTTGGCTGCCACGACCGTGGCCATTGGAAGCCATGGCCGTGGAGGTGTCGAACAAAGGAGACAGATTCACTTTCTATGCCACGGCCGTGGGAGTGGGAAGGCCACGACCGTGGGGGTTGTTAGAGCAATTAGGCAGGATTGGTTGCTAAGCCACGCCCGTGGGGGTTGGTAGGCCACGACCGTGGGGGTCCTAGAGAGAGATGTTGAGTTGTATTTGGTGATCTAGAGGTTTAGTATGAGGTTAATAAGTGAATACTTGTATTGAGATTCATGTATTTTATCCTTTTATTTGGATTAGGTTGTGAAGAAAGTGGATGGCCAAAATCCAAGTGTTGGAAGATTCTTGGAAAGAGGAATTTAGATTTGGTGTGAGTTCTCTAGAGGTAAGTACAAACTTACATGGATGCATTCTTTTACATGATTTTGAGACTTAACACATTTAGTATAAATGTGTTAAGGAATTTACTATATTGTTAATACAATGTGACTAATGTTATTATTTGTATAGTGTGAAAGCTATGATGATCATTCAAAAAGGTATGTGCAAAGCAATTTGTTATGATAAATGTTTTAATGATGAAATGAGTTAATGTGTCTTGAGAAATGATGAAATGTGATGTCATTATGGTTGATAATAATGATTGAAATGAAGTAAATGGAAATGTTGTCTATATGACGATGAATTTAAGATACATGTGCAATGAAATTGATTATGTATGCTTGAATGATGAAGTGTTATAATGTGAATTGAGATATGATAAAATGTGAAGCCATTGTGATTGGCTATGATGATTCAATTGAAATAAGTGGGACATGTTTGCCTAGATGATGATGAGAATTGTGAATGAAATTGATAATGAAATAATAAATGAATTGTGTGGCTAATATGTTATTCAATTTCAGAGTTCTGGGTTTGGCGGCATGCCTATAAAATGAAAAAGGTAACAGTCTTGCCGGGTTGAGGATCTCTTCAATTTGAGTTGAATTGAGGTCCAAGAGACTGGGTCTGTTACACTATGAGAATTATGAATATGAAATATATGAAAAGTAACAGTCTTGCCGGGTTGAGGATCTCCTCGATTTAGTCGGGTTGATGGTCCAAGAGACTGGGTCTGTTACTAGTAACAGTTTAGCCGGGTTGAGGATCTCCTCGAGTTTAGATGGGTTGAGGTCCAAGAGACTGGGTCTGTTACACTATCCATGGATAGAGATATTTATATATGATGCCTACGGGCTTGATGATTATGATTATAGACCAAAGCAGCAACTCTGAACTTTGAATAACATATTAGTGTCTTGTGGGCCCATGTTTGTCTTTATTTTCAATGTGTTTTATGAATGTGAAATAGATGAATAATGAGACTTATTTCACATGGGCTGGTGAATTGTGATTTATGACTGGTGAATTGTGAATAATGAATTAATTGAATAAAGTAAGAACATGTAATGTTATGAAGTATGATACGTAATTTGTGTATGAATATATTCATTGTGAGTATCAATGATAGAATTGTGGTTGGTATTAATGATATGTTTATATGTATATAACATATGAGATTAGTAGAGATATATGAAAAGTGTAGTTAAAAAGGGAAAATGTGATAAGAAACTAATGGTACATGAAGTTAATATATATATGTTAGAATTTCTGTAGTGTATGTTATTATTATTTATTTGTGCTACTAACCTCTCTGGCTTAGCGTGGTTGTGTATTCGCGTAGGTGAGTAGGTGATAGATCTAAAGTCAATCGGTATGCCACGAGAAAGGTGAGAGTGTTCTGAGACCAACTAGAAGGTGATGCATGCATGTAAGATTTAATTACGTTGCATTTTGATAAGTAAAAAGTATTATTGTTTGGAACACTGATAAAAAGTTTTTAATCTGTAACAAAAGGTGACATTCTTATACTTTATATATATACTGTATGTATGCTAGGTATATGTATAGTACTTATATAGAGTATGGGGGTATTACAAAAATCATTGTTAACTACCCAAAATAACATCATACACACCAATTCCAACAATTATAATATACTACTTCAAAAATCTAAAACTCACATAATTCATTTTTCCTTGGAATTCAAAGAAAAGAGTTGGAAACTTACTAAATTTGGTGGAAATCACCAAAAATCCACTTGAAACTTATAAAATCCTTCAATTTATGGAGTATGAAAGAATCAAAATCTTGAGCTAGACAACTATGGATATTCGGCCCTTGTGGAGAAGAAGAAGAAGAAGAAGACTTTTTAAATTTTCTTTTTCTTTTCATCTTTATTTTTAAACCATATGTATATATTAAAATAATTTAATAATTAGTTATTTAATTATTTATTTAATAAATTAAAAGTCCTAATTTCCCTCTTCCATTGAAAAAAATTTTATTTTTGAATTATTTTATTAATGTTAAATTTTTAAAAATATATTTACAAAAATGCCATTGGACTTTGACTTTTCTTTTAAAAAGTGTTGACTTTTATATGTTATGTATATTTTGCATATACATCACATATATATTCCACTTTTTCATTTAAAATCTCTTTATTTTTCATTTAAAACCATTAATTTAATTTATCCTTTTAAATTATAATTTATTTTATCAAATTTTTTAAAAATTAGAAATTTTTAAAAATTTTGGGATATTACAGGAACCTCCACCTCAACATTATACCCACACTGTTGGATGAAGGCTTTGTATAGTAAATATTAGTTCTTTTGAGTACTATCCTCTAAGGTGTTGAACCAATTCTGAACAACAGGTTCCAACGAAAGAGGGCATCTTGAACTTGTATGGGACTTGGCAAAGGAGGGTATCTTGAACTTGTATGGGACTTAGCAAAGGAGGGCACCTTGAACTTGTATGGGACTTCTTCATCTTGTTCAAACAACTTGTCCACCTCTGACATTTCTTCAGTTTTCAGCTTCTTTTCTATCTTCTTCTCCAGATCAACAATCATCTTCTCCACATCTGAAGTTTCAGTCTTTTCCACAATTGATCTTTCCACAATATTTGGCTCTTTCTTCTTATCTTGAGGATCTTGAAAATATTGAGCCCAATCATCATCATCATCAACAACTACCTTGTCATCATTAAAAGCTACTTCACTAACCTTAGCCTTTCCTTTTTCCTTCTGCTTTTTAGTACTAGCAGATTCCTCAACAGTGTTCCCCAATAATGCAGCTAGTTGGCTCTTTATAGTCTTAGCCAGGACCTTCTTTAGTTCTTCAATCTTTGAATTGAGGGCATCATCCACCATCCTTTGAATCTGTTCAGGCTCCATTGCTTTTGGTGAAAAGCTAACTAAGTTGCTACTAGATTCTACATCGCTAGCATAGGTTGGGTTGTCATACGCTCTTGAACTATTGTACTTCAGGTCTGTGAGCCAGAAATGATTAATGCCATGTAATGCAATGCATGTATGCATGTATGCACAAGTAACAAACAAAGACAAATAATTAGGACTTTCCTTCCAACCTTATAACTTCCACACACGGATGGCGAGTCTCTTTTTCTAGGTACATGGTCAATAAAATATCAACATGGGAGATTCTATTTTTGGAAAAATCCCTCGAATGATTTTAACCAATAGTTATGTTTTCAAAAATAGAAATCAGTCCATGATAATTCCCATTAATTAGGCTTTAATCCATTGAATTAACTAAAAATAGCTTTTATGCTATATTGGATTAAACAAAATTAAGAGGTTTATCATAAATAGATTTCTCATTTGGAAAAACAACTAATGATTCATGCAAAAAACAAACCCATGATTAATGATTCTTGGTATAAATTAGAACCACAATTGATTTTTTGCTATTCTATAATTGACCTAAATAGTTTGTAAATTGAAAAAGATGGTTAGGGAAAATAATTTTTTTTTCAAAGCCCATTGTAAAAAAAAGTTTTTTAAAAATAAAATTTGGGCTTTGTATTTGGGTCATAAGGTAGAAAATTTTTTTTGACCTATTTTAGAAAAGTTTTATGTCCAAAGACGATCTTGAAAATTTTGAAATTAGTTTTGGTCTTTTAGATTTAGAGCAAAAAAAATTTTTGAGTTTAAAATATAATTAGGTCATATTAGGAAAATAATAAACCAAATAGGCCATGATTCAAACAAGATATATCAATTATAGTCAAACAACGAGCATTTGGGTAAAAACCTAAGGAAAGTAGCTAGGTCAATTACACGAGATTTAGTCTTTAGGTTGAAAAGCTTTAGGCTCCCATAGCAAGTATATACCAAAAGGTATAAGGCTATGAGTGATGATGCCATGCTTGATCTCCATACCTTCAGTGAAAGTATGGTATCCCTTACATTACACAACACAGGTAATACGGGCATCCTAACTCACGTGCACAATAGAATGTAAATGATGCAATGGATAATATTATAATAAGAAAGAATAAAATAATATAAAGACCAACGGAATCAACTTCTCTTATCCCTAGTAGAGTCGCCACTGTGTGGGGGGATTTTTGCCCCTATTTCCATGTGGAATGGTTTTTGCGACTTTATCACTGTTAGGCTCAGGGCCTTAGAGAACACGGGCCTAAACCCGGAGAAAATGGAGTTGCCACCCGGATAGGCTGGGAAAGAAAGGGGTCGATGACTCAATTCCTAAGGAATCCCTGACCCCCTAGTGGGTTTGGAAAGTTCAGTATGTATGGGAAAGGTTAGAATGACCCAGCACCCCCATAATGCTTGGTTCATTGGAACCGGCCTTCTTTTCAGGTTTAAATACTATTGAATTCTTAAATATTATAATATCATCCATAATACATGCAATTATCAAAATAAATAATCATCCATCAGCTTTATTGAAATAGAGCAAACAAAACAGGCATCCATTCATTGATGAAAACATGCCTTTACAATGTCCAATGCTAAAAAAAATAAGATAGGACACCCACCATTTGGTAGAAACATGCCCTTTACATTAATTCAAAATTTAAAGTAAATAAAATTACATTAAACTTAACAAATGAGGTACCCACAAAGTGGAAACATACCTCTGACATTATTAAAATTTAAATAATCAACCAAATTAAATAATTCAATCATTCACCATGAACAAAATAAAAATAAATCATTCATAAAAATAAAACATTAATAAATTATTCATCAAGACATAAAACAATCGTATCTAAATTAGGATTTTTCAAGATAGAGTTAAGGTTTTTTGAACTTTTATGACTAAATTAGGGTTTTTAGGATAAAATTAGGATTTTAGGGTTCATGGATAAAAAATGAGGTTTTTAGGGTTTTGAAAACAAGATTAGGGGTTTTTAGGGCTTTGATTTAAAAATTAGGGTTTTTGGATAAAATTGAGAATTTTTAGGGTTCATGAGATTAGGGTTTTTGAATTTGGGTTTGGATTAAGGTTTTTTTGTTTTGGTTATTTAGAAACTGCTTTAAAGTTTTGGAAATTGGGGCAGAGATTATGTGTAACACCCCTATACCCAATATACGTACACCACATACACCCACATATGCACTATATGTATACCAGATACAAGAATGTCACAATCCATTTTAAACAAACCAATCTTTAATCTTGAAAATATAATCATCAAGTCAATCTAAATAAAATAAAAAACATTTAACTTATATTATAGAAAGTAATAGAGGAAGCATCCCTTGTTAAAATACATATAAATATATCTTCATTACCCCAAAAGTTTATACAAAACATTTATTTAATAAGCAGCGAAAAATATAGCGGAATATACATATGTATATATCAAAATCAATATTTACAAAAATATAGAGTTTATACATGCAGGCAGTTCGTCGCTGATCTTGAAGTCCAAAAATCAACACTTCACAAAGGATCACAAGCCTAGACATGACTCGGTCTAGCTAAACTCTCCGGCTCAACCGGATCTACCCTGTCGCCTGCATGATAAATCACAATCACGCTAAGCCAAAGGCTTAGTGGTACAAATCATGATAACAATATGATTCAAATGTAATGTCAATGTCAAACTTTCAATAATTAGAAGCAATATACAAGGATACCATATTTCATAACATTAAATTTCATTACATTGTTCACTTGTTCCATTATTCATAATTCACATTAAAGCAAAGACAAGAATGGGCCCAAAAGAAAACTAATATGCCATTCAAATTTCAGAGTTACTATTTTAGTTCAATAATCACATTTATCAAGCCCGTAGGTGAATCATTATCACAATGAGAAACATCTCATATGTAACATCCCAACTAGGCTTCAAGGACTAGGCCCAACCAAGCTTCAAGGGGAGCATAGCATCAACCCAACTTGGCTTTAAGGACCAAGCCCAACCTAGCTTCAAGGGATTGTTATGTTTAGACATGCCACCAATAACCAAACTCTGAAAATTGAATAACATACTAGGCACACAATTCTTTCATTATTTCATTATCAAATCCATTTTCATTTTCTCATGATCATTTAGGCACAATGCCTCATCTATTTATTTCACATCATTATAGCCAACATCAATGGGTTCACATAATGCAAATCATAGCAAAATTCTCATATATCAACAATATAATAGGTAACCTAACACATTTTCCAATCAAATGTGTTACGTCCCAAAAATAATGTAAATTTATGCAATCATGTAAGGTTTGTACTTACACCAATCTAACATCCTCATCTTCTAAGAATCCTTCAACACTTGGATTAAGGCAACTCAATCTCTTTAAAACCTAATCCAAAGGTAATTATACATAAGAAATAAGAACAAGAGCTAACTAAGGCAAAACCTACACATGACATGCTCAACAACACGGGTGTGCCCCTGATTGTGCCCTAAACCCACAGCACAGAAGCTTTGACATGCTCAGTGACATGGGGGTGTCACTGCATGTGTCAATTTTCCTCCAACAAAGTAGCTATGACATGCTCAGTGACATGGGTGTGTCACTAGATGTGTCAAACTTCCAACAACACAGTAGCTATGACACACTCAATGACATGGGCGTGTCACTGGACGTGTTAATACTACAACCACACAGAAGCTGTGACACTATCAGTGACATGGGCGTTTCACTGCTCGTGTCACCCATCCAGAAATAGAACCATTTACACGCCCAAAGACATGGTCGTGTTCATGGGCGTGTCAGGCCAAAAACATGAAATCGACACCAATAACACCCCATCCAACAAACATCTTACTTTAACCCTTTTTCACTCAAAACAAGCTTGCCCAAAACCATCAATAAACCATAATAAACTTGCATAACATCAAAATAACTCAATAACATGCATCAAAACACAATCACAACCATACTTTACAACTCAACACATACACAATCCACAACTCTTGTTTTCTTCATCAAACTTAACATTTTCTTCAATCCAAACCCAAAAATCAAAGCCAATAAGACCAAACAACCTCAAACATACCAAAATCAACCATCCACTAAACTCAAAACACATCTATCTCAAACAATCCAATAAACTCAAAAGAAATCAAAGAAACAAGTTGGAAACTTACCAAAAGTGAAGAAAATCCTTCAAACTCCAACTTGATCTCTTGAAACACCCTTAAATCTTGAGTTAGAAATCATAAAACCTCTCTTCCTTGATGAAGATGGTGGTGGCTGGCTATCAAAAAGAAAGAGGAAGAAGATGATAGAAAAGTCAATACCACTCTACTCTTAGCCACTCAAATTTCCAATTAACCTCTACCAAGCAAATTAATTATTACTATATTATAAATATCCTCTTCCACTAATATGTAATTTCTAATTCAATTAATCCAAATATCCTTTGACCTTATAGTAATATGTTGACTTGTATATGTTGTATATATCTTCATATATACAACATATACACACTCCTCTTTTCCTCTTAATCAATATTACACACTTTAAAATCATTAAATCAATATCAAAAATAAGCATTTCCAAAATTTTAGGGTATAGTTTGTGATATTACAATTCTCCCCCTCTACAAATAAATTTTGTCCTCGAAATTACCTGTTCTTAAATCTGAAATAGGTGGGGATACTGGTCTCACATCACTTGCTCACTCTCCCAAGTTGCCTCTTCCTTAGAATGATTCTTCCAAAGAACCTTCACAAGTGGCACTTTCTTATTTCTCAACTCTTTCACTTCATGTGCCAAAATAGCCACCGGTTCTTCTTCAAAAGTCAGATCCGGACTTACCTCAATAGATTCCACTGACAAAATGTGAGATGGGTCTGATCTATACCTCCTTAGCATAGAGATGGAAGATATTGTGAATTCTATCCAATTCAGGTGGCAAAGCTAGTCGATAAGCAACTGGTCCAACTCTCTCCAGTGCCTCATAAGGTCCAATGAAATGAGGACTCGACTTCTCTTTGCGGCCAAATCTCAAAATCTTCTTCCAAGGAGACAATTTCAAAATAATTTATCTCCTACATTGAACTCTATATCTCTCCTCTTCAAATCTGAATAGGATTTCTGTCGGTCTGAGGCTGCTTTCAACTGATTCTCAATTATCCTCACTTTCTCTTCTGTCTCTTTAATTAAATCAGGATCAACTAACTTGCCTTCTTCAACTTTATCCCAACATAGAGGCATTCTGCATCTTCTACCATACAATGCCTCGTAGAGTGCAATTCCAATACTGGACTGGTGACTGTTGTTATAGGTAAATTCCATCAAAGGCAAAAATATGTCCCAACTCCCAAAGAAATCAATGATACAACTTCTTAACATATCCTCTAAAATCTGTATCACCCTCTCTGACTGCCCATCTATCTGAGGATGAAAAGTAGTGCTAAAATGCAATGGAGAACCCAAAGCACCATGAAAACTCTTCCAAAATCTTGAAGTAAATCGGGGATCTCGATCCGTCACCAAAGAAATTGGGACTCCTTGCAATCTCACTATTTCACCAATATACAGCTCTACCAACTTCTCAAGAGAATAATCCATCCGAACTGGAAGAAAATGAGCTGTCTTCGTCAACCGATCAACTATCACCTAGATGACATCATGCTGCTTCTGAGTCAATGGCAAACCAGTCACAAAATCCATCGTTACATGCTCCCATTTCCACTTGTGCAGAAAGCTGTCTTAGTTACATCTTCAGCTTCGTTTCTTTGATTAATAAGAGCATGCATGTAGTAACATGATCCTTGAACATGCAGTAACTCGATCTTTGAACATGTAATAAATTTATCTTTGTTTCAATAACTTTAATCATTTGTTTTATTTAACACATTGATCAGTTGATATTCATAACCCCACATGCACGTTTCATAAAAAACATAAAACTATCCAGTATCCATCGAGGATTTAAATTAATTGTTAGAATCTATTTTGTTTACTTTACATCAAGAACTGTAAATTATTTTATTGAAATTCAAAACCTTAAACTATTTTTATCCAAAAGCTTAAACCATTTCATTATTAAACTCCAAAATATTGATAATTTTTCCAAAATTGTAATTTATCTTTCCAAACCCAAAATTATGTTTTTAAGGCAGTAAGTTAAACCCAAAATCCCTAATTCCAAACTCAGAATTCCAAAACCCTAGTTTCAAAAACTGTAATTTTAAAACCCTGATTCCAAACTCTAAATTTCAAAACCCTAGTTTCAAAAACCCTAAAAACCCTAATTTCAAAACCCTAGTTTCAAAAACTGTAATTTTAAAACCCTGATTCCAAACTCTGAATTTCAAAACCCTAGTTTCAAAAACCCTAAAAACCCTAATTTCAAAACCCTAATTACAAAACTCTAGTTTCTAAAATCCTAAGTTCCAAAACCCTAAATTCTAAAAACCCTAAATTCTTTAAAACCCTAAATTTATATATTTATTGTTTTATTTAATTTTAGATTTGATTATATAGTTTAGTATATGTTTTGATGGTTGATTTATTTAATTTTAATGTTTGATTTATTTAATTTATCATGGATGGATATTTTCTTTATTATTATGATTATTATTTGTTTGTTTTATTGTTAAAATTGTAAGATGTATGTTTCAGCTTTGTGGGTACCTCATTAGTTAAATTTTATGTAATTTAAATTGCTTTTATATTTTGGACCAATGTAAAGGGCATGTTTCCACCTTTCAGTGGCTGTCCTATTTAGTTTAGACATAGACGATGTAAGGACATGTTTCCATCCTCGGATGGGTGTCCATTTATTTGCTTTGTTTGGACCTTGCTTTGATTTTAATATAATGATGCTTTATTTTAATTGTTGCATGTAATATGGATAGTATTGTTATATTTAAGAATTTTATAATATTAAGACCTGCAAAGGAGGCCGGTTCCAATGAATCGGGTGTTGTGGGGGTGCTGGGCCATTTCTCACCTTCCCCACACGTACCTAACTTTCCGAACCCATTAGGGGGTTAGGGATTCCTTAGGAATCAAGTCATCCACCCCTTTCTTTTTCTCGGTCCATCTAGGTGGCGACTCCATTTCTCCGGACTTAGGGACGTGTTCTCTAAGGCCTTGAGCCTAAACAGTGCCGAAGTCGCAAGAACCATTCCACCGGGAGTGGGGGAGAAAATCTCTGCTCATAGTGGCAACTCCACTGGGGATAAGAGAAGTTGATTCCATTGGTCTTTATATTATTCTATTCTTTCTTATCATGATATTATCCATTGCATCATTTAGATTGCATCGTGTGCGTGATTTAGGACGCCCGTGTTACCCGTGTTATGTTATGTAAGTGATACCATACTTTCACTCAAGGTATGGAGATCGAGCATGGCATAACCACTCATAGCCTTGTACCTTTTGTTATATACTTGCTATGGGAACCTAAGCCTTTTACCTAAAGACTAAAGCTCATGTAATTGGCCTAGTTACTTTCCTTAGGTTTTTACCCCAAATGCTTGTTGTTTGACTATGATTAAACTATCTTAGTTTAAATCATGGCTTATTTGATTTGTTCATTTTCTAATATGACCCAAGTACATTTGTAAGCGCAAAATAAATTTTTCTCTAAATTTAAAAGACCAAAGCAATTTTAAAAATTTTTCAAAATGGTCTTTGGATATAAAATTTTTCCATAAACAAATTCTTTTCTCATGACTCAAATACTAAGCCCAAAAATCCATTTTTTTAAAAATCTTTTTACAATGGGCTTAGAAACAAAATTATTTTCATCCAACCTTTTTTACAAAGAGCTTGCAAATTATTTATGTCAATTATGAAATACCAAAAATCTAGCATGAACCACTAGTTACTTTTTCAAGTGAGAAATCTATTTATAATAAACCTCTTAATTTAGTTTTAATCCAATATAGCATAAAAGCTACTTTATTTGGTTGAATGGATTAAAACCTAATTATTGGAAATTATTATGAACTGATTTCCATTTTTGAAAATATAACTATTGGTTGAAACGTCCGAGGGAATTATTCAAAAAATAAGATACCCCATGTTGGTATTTTGTTAATCATATTACCTAGGAAAAGAGACTCGCCATCTATAACACCCCTTCCCAGCCTACATGTGTAAGCCGAGTAGAGGCGCCACACTATCCTAATGTTGCTACCAATTTTACTTAATTCAAATTTTAGTTCCGGTTTTACAGAATTTTTGCCAGGGTTCACCTAGAAATTGGATCCCAAGTGTCGACAAAACTAGTTTTTGAAAATATTTTTACACAAACCAATGCAATAAGTTTCAATACTCTCCCAATGAATCCACCTTATACCCTCAACTACAAACCTGCAAGAAGAGTTCACACTTCTAATACAAAATAAGTAGAGGTTTATTATTATCACATACTACTAACGTACAGTATAACTGTAACACCCCCATACTCTATATAAGTACTATACATATACCGGGTATACATACAGTACGCATATAAAGTATAAGAATGTCACTTTTTGTAACAGTTTAAAAACCTATATCTGAGTTCAAATAATATTACATTAATTTAAATATAGAAAATTTACAAAATCATTATACTTTCAATAATCTTACATATATATGATAATCTTGTCTTTACCAAAATTTCATTTATACATATGAATACATTCTTGTCAGAAATACAACATAACGAAATTATATATATATACATCACCTTCTAGTTGGTCTCGAAATACTCTTACCCTTCTCGTGGCATAACAGTTGACTTCCAGATCATCCACCTACTCACCTGCGCGATTTATACGACCGCGCTAAGCCCGAAAGCTTAGTAGTACAAATAAATATTATAAACATACATAACAGACAATCATACTTATATGTTAACTTCATATATTATTATTTTCTTATCATATTTTCCCATTTCAATTACACCTTATATATATTTCTACTAATCTCATAATTATATACATATGCACGTATTTCATTAATACAACCCACAATTCCATGACTTATTAAAACATTCATAAAATAATACTCATAATGTCCACAACCACATCCATATTATACATCATATTGTATTTTCATGTAGTACCTTCAAATCTCATAATTCAACATAGTTTTTCAATCCACATTCACCTTCAATAATTTACTTATACATTGTAATCATCTCATTTAATAATTATCATCATATATCTCATAACATTACATCTTATTCCATAATTCACATTTAAACAAAAATAAGCATTGGTCTCATTATTCATTCATTTCACATTTCATGAATCACATTTAAACAAAGACAAGCATGGGCCCAAAAGACACTAATATGCTATTCAAAGTTCAGAGTTACTGTTTTGGTCTATAATCATAATCATCAATACATTTATCAATGGATATTCAACTAGATTTGAGCTTACGACCCAGTCATTTCACTCAATCTAGTTTCAATAATTTGTTTTTGAGGTTTACGATCCGGTCATTTCACCCCAAAAACATCACATTTCACATTTTCCAACTGGAATCGGCTTACGACCCGGTCATTTCACCTATCCAGTGATTCATAGGCATGCCGCCAAAAACAGAACTCTGAAAATTGAATTAACACATTAGGCACACAATCATTTCATTTATCTCTTTATCAATCTCTTTTCATTTCATTTCTCATAATTAATTAGGCAACCATGCCTCAATTTTATATTTCATTTGCATTATCATAGCCAACAACCATGGCCTCATATCTCATATGATCTCAAATCACCTTAATCAATTCAAATGTATATAATCAATGGCATTAACACACATTTTACATACTCATCACAACATTCATATTATACCAAACATAACATTATTAATATACATCAACAATGAATTACATTTCCTAATATTAATATACATCAACAATGCATTACATTTCCTAACACATTTACAACCAAATGTGTATCAAGTCTCAAAGTCATATGCATTTATGTAATAATGTAGTTTGTACTTACCTTAAAACCAACTCACACCAATCCATACACTTACTCTTCCAAGAATCCTCAATATTTAGATTAGGGCAATTCAACCTCTTCACAATCTAATCCAAAAGGAATATTAGCAAAATAACCATATGAATAGTAAATTCTGGTTTTGGACTCAACTTAATCCTTATTTTGAAAAATTGTATAAAATAATCTACTAGACTAAAAACTTTAAAATTTTTACAGAATTTAGTTCTACATCTTAAAATCATTTCTTTAAAATTTCAGATCAAACTAAACACAAAATCTTGGTCAAATAGTTCACCCAACCAGACTGCTCCAATTGCCCTGCATCCTGGCAGCAGTTCTGAACTTTTTGAATTCCGTAAATTAAATTCAATTAACGTGGTTCCAAATTATTTTTCTCAAATACTAGACTCACTAAGAAACAACATATCCAAAATTAAATTGGATATTATTTTTCTACATTTTATTAAAAATCCCGAAAGATAGCTGTCTCAGTTAAGGAACTTGCAGGAACAGGTCTAATAAAAATAATCTTTCCAAAATCATAACCATTCCAAAATCAAATCAACATATTTTTCAGTCATTCTAGACTCATAGAGGCACAACATATCAAAACTGCACTTCAAGAACATTTTTTTATATTTAATTAAAAATCATACAAGTCACAACATTTACTAATTGTAAAACAGAAAAATTTCACTAAACACAACTCTTACTCTTCCATCACCAACACCAACCTAACTTCTTATCTTTAGTTCCATTTCAACACTTTTACACACACTATACACAAACACACTCCAACCATCAACAACACTCCGTCAAACTCAAACAAAATTCCAAATAGAACAAGAGAAATCAAAAGAAAACTTACTTGAATATTATGCCAAATCTTCAACATCCATCTTCAATTCTCTCAAAATCCCTATGGATTTAATGTGTATATAAGTAAAATCACATCTCTCTCTCTCTCTCTCTCTCTCTCTCTCTCTCTCTCTCTCTCTCTCTCTCTCGTGTAAGAAAAAGAAGAAGAAGAAAAATATCTTTTCCCTTCTTCTTTTCATGTTTATCATATATATATATAATAATAATATAATATAATAAATTATTTCTAAAAACCTCCACCACACACTTTTCTCCCTTTGACTTTTCTTTCTTCTTTTTCTTTTATTATTATTATTATTAATTAATTATATAAACTTACTTTTCCTACACCACTTTATACATTATGTATATGTAATATATATGTTGGTATATGTATATCTCTTTTATATTTCCTTTATATTTTCTATATTTTTCAAATACCACATAAATATATATCATCCCTCATATACACCTATTTCTTATAATATTTTCCTTACATATTTTACCAACATATCTTCTCACAACTACCATTCTAATGTACACCAAAATCGGGTATTAAATTAATTCATTTCTCTTCTTTTGACTTTCATTAGTTTAACTTATATAAGTTATATATACATTCACTTCTTTTCTCCATCCATTAAACATACTCCTTAAATCCAAATACCACAATAATTATTCCAAAACTTTTAGGGTGTACCTTAGGATATTACAATTCTCTCCCCGTTAAATAATTTCGTCCTCGAAATTATCTAGTACAATAGCAATTCATTCTTAACATAATACCATCTTAACTTTCATATGAAGTTAATTATATTCTTAAGTTATTATGTCATCACATCATATAACTTTTACTCTCTCCCTTAGAGTCAATCATCTTCTCTAAATTTCATAACTCATCATTAGATCTATTTATATATCTTATTACTTTTTTATCCAAACATTCAAAATATCTCATTACATTCCCAATTAATTTATCTTGATGCAAGAATCAAATCATCTTATATTATACATGTACTTTGTCTAATTATTACATTCAAGATATTTTATTACTTCATCTCTTCATAATTACTCTCTTAACTTCAACCTTAAAAATCATTGATTATCCCATCATTAAAATCACTTCCAGAATAGACATTTATCACACCTTAATTGATAACAATATCCTTATTTTTCCTACACTAAAATTTTTTTTTAGCATGCTACTCACTTAACATAAATATTAGTACAATGCTTTTCAAATTACTTTACAGGTAATTAATTTTTTTTCCCTTTTTTCATCATTTACAACTGATTTAACTCAATACATTCACGTTCATTTATTTATTAGAATATTACATCATATACATTATCACTTAAATCTTATGCTCCTAGTACAACTGTACACATTAAATTTCAATAATGATTCATAATCTTCATAGAATCTAGATCAATTGATCTATTTGTCACAATATACCCACGTTTCAATCTTGTTTAATTCAAATCAACAATTAATTTATTTAAACTTATCATGAAATTTCACAATATATATATAACTTAATTCCATTAGAGCAAACTTATATTCAAATCCTGATCTCTTCAGATCCATATTCAGTAAAATTATCATGATTACAAATCACTTTAAATTATCCTTCAATATACACATAGTTTATTTTCTACTATCTTAGTATAATTTCCACCAATTCTCATGATAATCTCATACCATACTTTCTATCCATAGTTCACTCACTTAAACCTTAAATCCATTCACTTATGCACTTTATACCATAAACATATTTAGTATAACTTTCAGTCACATTTTGTAATTTCCCCTTTTTAATATCTCCTCACATTTCATACCATTACGATCTTTATATAATCAGCTTTCTATCACATTAGCCATAACTCAAAACATTTTACATTTCTCTTTTCTTTCCTTACTTTTCATAATTATAACCAAATTTCTAACAAAAAAAAAATGATAAAGTATAACTTTACCAGTCATAATTCTTGACCATGTTTCTAGAAACATAATTATCAATCTCACTAAAACTGCACTACAGTCATGTTATCTCAGTTCCAAATCTGTGGATAACAAAATTAATCGACCAAAATATACTAAACAAATCATAGAATTATAGGAGATTAATGGTCATGCCTGAAGCTTATAAATCCATAATGTTCCTTTATTATTTAACTTCCAACCTTTCTAATTACAATGCTAAATCATATCACAAGAATTACATATTCATTCTCTAAACTTTTGCTACACCAAGAGTTAACACATTTCAACTCTATCTCAAAACAATTTGCACTTGATTATGTTCATCATTAGCCTAATTCATGTTCAACAATATTATTATTAACATCTCTTATGTATACATATTCACTCATATGCAATTCTTACACAATTTCCCTTTTGTTACTCCATTTCGAATCTATTTCTAATCCATTTACAATCTCTTATTATACACATATACATAAAACCTTCCCACATGTGGATACCTTGGGACTCAAAATATTATATAATCATCAGGTTCAGTGATTACCATAACAATTTCACCATCCAATATTACTCGAGTCCATTCTCACTCTTAATTTCATTACATAATCCATCTAGCTTTGCACAGTTCAAGACCTAATCTCTCTTAGGTCCACTAATACATGCAATATCATTCTTAATATAATTATACCAGTAATTATACCACCTACATATTCATAGGCCACATCCATAATGTGACTCACTTCCCACATTTCTTACATAATACAATTACATTCATATCGAAAAACTCATCTCACATATCCTATGCATGTATACACTTAATCATGTAATTTTATTTAATGTCTCTTTTGCATACAATCTGTACAAAGTTAATGTTTATCATTTTTCTTTGAACATTATCATACTCATTCTTTTGACATGATTTAAATTATTCATCAACACAACAAATATATACATTCTAACCATAATAACACTTCACATATATTCAAGTCACATTTCTAATGTGACATTTCTCTCATTTTTTTTAAAACATTTAATGTACCTTCATATCCATTTTCACCCTTTCCAGTCAAATGACTTAAAGTAACTCATTTTCACTCGCTCAATCACTTTTTTTTTTTCAAAACAAATTCTCATACTATTAATCTCATTACCCAATTCGTAGCATTCTCATATGCAAGAATATTCATTGCAAATAGCTCATATGTTTAATATCTAAATAATCTTTATCAACATTCCATTAAAATTCTAAATTCTCAAATCACTATTTCACCTAAACTTCAACTTACAATTCTCATCTTTTCTTAATATCAACTTTAAAAATATCTTATATATATACCACAAAGAAACATCCAAACATATAATTTTCACAATTATTAAGCTCATTTCAAAAATCCAAATATCACATATTACCACCATTAATATGAGCTTTCACAATATTCGAACATATCACATTTCTAACATTGAAATCACAATGTTGCATTAAAATAACAATACAAACAATACCAATATATCTTTTTACTTAACCAACATCATCTCTTTTTCTTTTAAACAAAACTTTAACTTTATACACCCAAACCTTAAATGATCACATTTTGTCTATACCAATCAACTCATTCAATGTTCCACCATATTTCCTTCAAGTTAAAAATTTCCATTCTTTAATTTATCAATTAAACTCATATGAATGTTTCCATATCATTTTTCATTTTTTTCCTTTCATGTAGAACTTCATCCACATACTATCATCCATCTCATCTAATTCAAATACATTACAATTCACATAATGCCACATTCGAGACCAACCTAGGTGTTAATGCATATGCATGTATTACAAATTTCATTTCAAAACTTTTCTTTTTAATTCTCTTTAAGCTTTTCAAAACTTTCTCTTTTTAATTCTACTTAGGCCGAGAATCTCGAACCTAAGCTCTGATACAAAAAATTGTAACACCCCTTCCTAGCCTACATGTGTAAGCCGAGTAGAGGCGCCACACTATCCTAATGTTGCTACCAATTTTACTTAATTCAAATTTTAGTTTCGGTTTTACAGAATTTTTGCCAGGGTTAACCTAGAAATTGGATCCCAAGTGTCGACAAAACTGGTTTTTGAAAACATTTTTACACAAACCAATGCAATCAGTTTCAATACACTCCCAATGAATCCACCTTATACCCTCAACTACAAACCTGCAAGAAGAGTTCACACTTCTAATACAAAATAAGTAGAGGTTTATTATTATCACATGCTACTAACGTACAATATAACTGTAACACCCCCATACTCTATATAAGTACTATACATATACCGGGTATACATACAGTACGTATATAAAGTATAAGAATGTCACTTTTTGTTACAGTTTAAAAAACCTATATCTGAGTTCAAATAATATTACATTAATTTAAATATAGAACATTTACAAAATCATTATACTTTCAATAATCTTACATATATATGATAATCTTGTCTTTACCAAAATTTCATTTATACATATGAATACATTCTTGTCAGAAATACAACATAACGAAATTATACATATATGCATCACCTTCTAGTTGGTCTCGAAATACTCTTACCCTTCTCGTGGCATAACAGTTGACTTCCAGATCAACCACCTACTCACCTGCGCGATTTATACAACCGCGCTAAGCCCGAAAGCTTAGTAGTACAAATAAATATTATAAACATACATAACAGACAATCATACTTATACGTTAACTTCATATATTATTATTTTCTTATCATATTTTCCCATTTCAATTACACCTTATATATATTTCTACTAATCTCATAATTATATACATATGCACGTATTTCATTAATACAACCCACAATTCCATGACTTATTAAAACATTCATAAAATAATACTCACAATGTCCACAACCACATCCATATTATACATCATATTGTATTTTCATGTAGTACCTTCAGATCTCATCATTCAACATAGTTTTTCAATCCACATTCACCTTCAATAATTTACATATACATTGTAATCATCTCATTTTATAATTATCATCATATATCTCATAACATTACATCTTATTCCATAATTCACATTTAAACTAAAATAATCATTGGTCTCATTATTCATTCATTTCACATTTCATGAATCACATTTAAACAAAGACAAGCATGGGCCCAAAAGACACTAATATGCTATTCAAAGTTCAGAGTTACTGTTTTGGTCTATAATCATAATCATCAATACATTTATCCATGGATATTCAACTAGATTTGAGCTTACGACCCAGTCATTTCGCTCAATCTAGTTTCAATAATTTGTTTTTGAGGTTTACGACCCGGTCATTTCACCCCAAAAACATCACATTTCACATTTTCCAACTGGAATCGGCTTACGACCCGGTCATTTCACCTATCCAGTGATTCATAAGCATGCCGCCAAAAACAGAACTCTGAAAATTGAATTAACACATTAGGCACACAATCATTTCATTTATCTCTTTATCAATCTCTTTTCATTTCATTTCTCATAATTAATTAGGCAACCATGCCTCAATTTTATATTTCATTTGCATTATCATAGCCAACAACCATGGCCTCATATCTCATATGATCTCAAATCACCTTAATCAATTCAAATGTATATAATCAATGTCATTAACACACATTTTACATACTCATCACAACATTCATATTATACCAAACATAACATTATTAATATGTATCAACAATGCATTACATTTCCTAATATTAATATACATCAACAATGCATTACATTTCCTAACACATTTACAACCAAATGTGTATCAAGTCTCAAAGTCATATGCATTTATACAATAATGTAGTTTGTACTTACCTTAAAACCAACTCACACCAATCTATACACTTACTCTTCCAAGAATCCTCAACACTTAGATTAGGGCAATTCAACCTCTTCACAACCTAATCCAAAAGGAATATTAGCAAAATGACCATATAAATAGTAAATTCAGGTTTTGGACTCAACTTAATCCTTATTTTGAAACATTGTATAAAATAATATACTAGACTAAAAACTCTAAAATTTTTACAGAATTTAGTTCTACATCTTAAAATCATTTCTTTAAAATTTCAGATCAAACTGAACACAAAATCTTGGTCAAATAGTTCACCCAACCAGACTGCTCCAATTGCCCTGCATCCTGGCAGCAGTTCTGAACTTTGTGAATTCCGTAAATTAAATTCAATCAACGTGGTTCCAAATTATTTTTATAAAATACTAGACTCACTAAGAAACAACATATCCAAAATTCAATTGGATATTATTTTTCTACATTTTATTAAAAATCCCGAAAAATAGCTGTCTCAGTTAAGGAACCTGCTGGAACAGGTCTAATAAAAATAATCTTTCCAAAATCATAACCATTCCAAAATCAAATCAAAATATTTTTCAGTCATTCTAGACTCATAGAGGCACAACATATCAAAAATTCACTTCAAGAACATTTTTCTATATTTAATTAAAAATCATATAATTCACAGCATTTACTAATTGTAAAACAGAAAAATTTCACTAAACACAACTCTTACTCTTCCATCACCAACACCAACCTAAATTCTTATCTTTAGTTCCATTTCAACACTTTTACACACACCATACACAAACATACTCCAACCATCAACAACACTCCATCAAACTCAAACAAAATTCCAAATAGAACAAGAGAAATCAAAAGAAAACTTACTTGAATATTATGCCAAATCTTCAACATCCATCTTCAATTCTCTCAAAATCCCTATGGATTTAATGTGTATATAAGTAAAATCACATCTCTCTCTCTCTCTCTCTCTCGTGTAAGAAGAAGAAGAAGAAGAAAAATATCTTTTCCCTTCTTCTTTTCATGTTTATCATATATATATATATATAATAATAATAATATAATATAATAAATTATTTCTAAAAACCTCCACCACACACTTTTCTCCCTTTGACTTTTCTTTCTTCTTTTTCTTTTATTATTATTATTATTATTATTATTATTATTATTATTATTAATTAATTAATTAATTAATTATATAAACTTACTTTTCCTACACCACTTTATACATTATGTATATGTAATATATATGTTGGTATATGTATATCTCTTTTATATTTCCTTTATATTTTCCATATTTTTCAAATACCACATAAATATATATCATCCCTCATATACACCTATTTCTTATAATATTTTCCTTACATATTTTACCAACATATCTTCTCACAACTACCATTCCAATGTACACCAAAATCGAGTATTAAATTAATTCATTTATCTTCTTTTAACTTTCATTAGTTTAACTTATATATGTTATATATACCTTCACTTCTTTTCTCCTTCCATTAAACATACTCCTTAAATCCAAATACCACAATAATTATTCCAAAACTTTTAGGGTGTACCTTGGGATATTACACCATCCGTGTGTGAAAGTTATAAGGTTGGAATGAACGTCCTATTTATCTTTCTTTGTTGATTGTTTGTGCATACATTCATACATGCATACATTTGCATTTCATATCATTGATCCTCCCTAGCTCATAGCCCTAGATTACAACAGTTCAAAAGCTTACGACAATTTGACCTACACCAGAGACGAAGAATCTAGCAACGACTCAATCTCTTTTTCACCAAAAGCTATGGAGCCTGAACAAATTCAAAGAATGGTGGATGAAGCCCTCAATGCCAAGGTGAAAAAAATAAAAGAGGCCCTGGCTGAGACCATGAAGAACCAATTGGCTGCAATTTTAGGAAATCATGTTGAAGCATCTTATAGCACTAAGAAGCCAAAAGACAAAGGGAAGACTAAAGTTGGTGAAGTGGTTTTTGATGATGATAAGGTGATCATTGAAGATGATGATGATTGGGCTCAATACTTCCAAGACCCTCAAGACAAGAAGAAAGAACCAAAGATTTTTGAAAGATCAGCTATGGAGAAACTTGAAACTTCTGATGTTGAGAAGATGATTGCGGATTTAGAAAAGAAATTTGAGAAGAAGCTGAAAATGAAGAAATGTCCGAAGTTGAAAAATTATTTGAGCTAGATGAAGAAGTGTCATACAAATTCAAGATGCCATCCTTTGCAAAGTTTGATGGAATAGGAAATACTCACCTCCATGTGAAGCAGTATATCACTGTTATACAGTCTGTCTGAGCTACTAAGGCTCAAACTCTAAGGTACTTTATGCTCTCATTGGATCCTATTATCCAAAATTGGTTCAATACCTTAGAAGAAGGAACACAAAAGAGTTGGGATCTGCTATACAAGGCCTTCATCCAACAATGGATACAATGTCGAGATGAAAGTTACCTTAATGGATGTTGAGTCCATTAGACAAAGGCCAAATGAAAATTTTGTGGACTATGTGAAAAGATGGAGAAATAAGGCCGCTTTGCTCAAGAAAAGGCCCGATGAATCCAATTAAATAAGGATGATTGTGAGAGGGGTGTTGCCTAGTCTTCGTGAAAGGATGTCTCATATACTCATCCGTGATTTCAAAGATCTCCTCCAAGCTGGTCTGCAAATTGAAAATGGGAAAGAGAGAAGAATTGTTTTTTGGCAAAGATGAATGAGAAAGGGAACTACCATTCTGGAAATCAAAACACGCAAAAAGAAGTTGATGTCAATACAACTGGTCAAGCAAATAGAAGGCAGTTTTCAGATCTAAGGAAGCCTTTGTCTTGAGTCTTCCACAAGCTACAAAAGAAGGGACTATTATAGCCATTGGCCAGTCGACCTTTGCCGAATCCTTTACCCCCAAAATTTAATACTAAAGCCTTTTGTGAGTTTCATCAGACACAAGGAAATGAGATAGACAAATGCTTATGACTAAAACATGAGATCCAAAATTTAATTGACAGTGGTAAGCTACTTGAGCCTGATAAGACCAGCACAAAAGACAATCCTTTGCCAAAATTCAACAGAGTGTCACCACCAGCAACCTTCATGGTAGGAAAAGGATTGGAAGAAGATTTTGTTTTATCATCCTTTCAAGATGGTGACATTGAAGATGTGAAAGGAAAAGAAGCTTAACTAAACAAACTTTCCTTGGCTTGAATGTTGCTTTTCAAATTTTGCTTTAATATTTAATTAGAACAATCATGTTTTTCAAATTTAAATTTGTTTGAATGAATTACTTTTATCAAAAAATCTATTGGACTTTGTTCATTTTGGTGTTCAACTAATGAGGAATCTAGCTCGATATTCATAAATTAATGTATCTAGGCATCATGACTTGAATGACTTTACTAGGTAAGGGAATTGCTCTATAGCATTGAGTTGTGTATGCTTACTTAGAGTGGGCTCCTACATAATTACCTTTGTCTAGGTCCTAGTCAGTCTTAGAACATGTTTTAACAAATTTTTGAGGCAAAATTGAACTCTGCTTATTTAAGAGAGAAATGATCTAGGCATTATTTGGTTAGCCAACAACTAGTATCTACCCTATTAAATATCAATCCCTAGCTGTCCTTTTGAGCCTTCATAAAATTTTAGCTTTCTTTTCATTGACTTATAAGCCCAGCAACCTACCCTGAGCTGTTGTAATACTTTTGACAAGTCTTAGGATCACTAAGATGAAGAGGAAAGAAGATCAAAGAAAAGAATGAATAGTCCTTGAAGCCTAGTTGGGATGTTACATATGAGATGTTTCTCATTGTGATAATGATTCGCCTACGGGCTTGATAAATGTGATTATTGAACTAAAAAGTAACTCTAAAATTTGAATGGCATATTAGTTTCTTTTGGGCCTATGCTTGTCTTTGCTTTAATGTGAATTATAAATGATGGTACAATTGAACAATGTAATGAGATTTAATGTTATGAAATATGATATTCTTGTATATTGTTTACAATTCTTAAAAGTTTGACATTGGCATTACACATAAATCATATTGTTACCATGGTTAGTACCACTAAGCCTTTGGCTTAGCGGGATTGTGATTTATCGCGCAGGTAACAGGATAGATCTGGTTGAGCCGGAGAGTTCAGCTAGACCGAGTCGAGTCTAGGCCTGTGATTCCTTGTGAAGTGTTGATTATTGGACTTCAAGATCATAGACGAACTGCCAAGCATGTATAAACTCTATGTTTTTGTAAATATTAATTTTAATATATACATATGAATAATTCGCTACATTTTCCGCTGCTTATTAAATAAATGTTTTGGATAAACTTTGAGTGTAATGAAGATATATGTTTATGTATTCTAACAAGGAATGTTTTATCTATTACTATTTATAATAATGATTTGATGCTAAAATTTTAAAGATTGGTTTGCTTCAAATAGACTGTGACATCCTGGTATTCGGTATACATATATTACATATTGAGAGTATATGTGGTATACGTATATGGGGTATAGAGGTGTTACAATTGTTTTGGTATCAGAGCCTAGTTTTGAGGTTCTTAACCTAGGTGAATTGTAAGAAAAAGAAAATTTTGATTTTTAAAATATGGTTTTTAAATAAGATACATGCTTTGGCACTGGCAGTTTATAATCTTTGATGAGGTATTTTTTGTTGTGTTTGCATATATAGGTAGTGATGGCGTCTCAGTCACGTCAGTCCATAGAAAATAGTGCTGAGAGTGTAGCTCCTGTTGAGGGTAGAGAAGGAGCTAGGGTTGAGAGAGCTGGAGAGGCACCTGCTCCTGTGCTAGAGAGACCAGTTACTGATGAGATTCTGCCGGTTTGGTTGCGGCATATGGTAGAATTATTGAGGTAGGCTCCAGTGCAGCAGCTGCCACCGTAACCATAGCCGCAAGTACCGGTGAGGCAGTATGATAAATTGAGAAGTTCGGAGCTGAGGACTTCTTTGGCAATAGAGATCCTGCAGTAGCTGAGCAGTGGTTGGATAGAGTTCAGAGGGTATTCATTCAGCTGCAAGCTACTCTTGAAGAAAAATTTGATTATGCTAGATCCCTTCTGCAAAGAGATGCTTATGATTGGTGGAAGAAGGTTCCACATGCCATGGATGATCCACCGACCTTGTCTTATGGTGATTTTCTACGGGAGTTTGAGCAGAAGTATACTCCGAGGGAGTATAAGGATGCTAAGAAGATGGAGTTTCTGAATCTGGGGCAAGATAATCGGACGGTGACAGAGTATGAGATTGAGTTTATTCGATTGAGTCATTATGCTGGTGGGATTATTTCAGATGAAATAGACCAGTGTAGGAGATTTGAGGAGGGGTTGAGACCCTCTATTATGTGTATTTTTGCAGGCTCCTGGTACCAAGATTTTTCTCAGTTGGTTGCAGCTGCCAGAAGTGTTGAGAGAGCACAGGGTATTACAGTGGCTGCTATTGAGGAAGAAACTAGAGTTAGGAGACCCCAGTTTTAGGAAGGGTCTTCATCTATGAAAAGAGGCAGAGGAAGCTTTGTTTCGAGGGTCAGTAGAAGTCAGAGGCAGTTTGGTAGGTCAGTTTAGTATCAGAGGTAGAGACCGAGACCTACAGTTTCTATAGCTAGTGCTCCGACTCCAGTAGTTCATAGGTCTATTCCACCTACATGTGTTCATTGTGGTAGGGCACATGGGGGTGCTTGCTGGAAGACGGTTGGACTAGGAGTGTTTTTTAGATGTGGGTCACCAGATCATTTCATCAAAGATTGTCCTGAGCTACCAGAAGATAGATAGACTGATACTGTAGCTTCTTGACCCAATGTTAGAGGAGGTCGAGGGGGCAGAGGTTTCAGTAGAGGTGGTCAACCCGGGATTAGTCATAGAGGAGGCTCTACATCTGGAGGTAGTAGGCCAGATGAGGCCGGGTCATCTCAGCGAGTGTATGTGATGCAGAGGTAGCCGGATGCTTTAGCCGTCATTGTGGGTACATTTTCTTTATTTGGCATTTCAGTTCTTGCTCTTATCGATCCAGGATCTACTCATTCATACATAAGTGCATCTATTTTTCCTATGTCTAAATTGCATTCAGAGTCCCTAGGATTTGATGTTTTGGTGACAAATCATTTAGGGCATAGTGTGGTAGTTAGCAAGGTGCACCGAGATAGTTCAGTTGTGGTGCAGGATGAGGAGTTCTTGAGTGATTTGATTGAAATTCCTTTTAAGGAGTATGATATGATTTTAGGCATGGATTGGTTGTCTAAGCATGGAGTTGTGGTAGACTGTAAGAATAAGTGTGTTACCCTGAGAACCAGTGATGGTAGACGTGTGATGGTATCTAGTGAGCAGAGACAATTTGCATCCATGTTTGTTTCAGCTGTTGCAGCTAGGAGGTTGATTCGAAAAGGATGTGAGGCTTATCTTACTCATGTGATAGATACCAGAGTAGTGGGTTCTCAGCTTGATAGTATACCCATATTTGTTGAATTCCCAGATGTTTTTCCTGAGTAGTTGCCAGCGATACCCCCCAAAGAGAGGTTGAGTTGGTATCGATTTGTTGCCTGGTACCACTCCCATCTCTATTACTCCCTATCGAATGGCACCTGCTGAGTTGAGAGAATTGAAGGTGCAATTACAGGAGTTGTTGGATAAAGGGTTTGTTCACCCTAGTGTGTCTCCATGGAGAGCACCTGTTTTGTTTGTGAAGAAGAAGGATAATACTTTGAGACTATGCATTGATTAAAGGCAGTTGAATAAGGTAACCATCAAGAATAAGTATCTTTTGCCTAGGATAGATTATCTCTTTGATCAATTGAAGGAAGCAACAGTTTTCTCTAAGATTGATCTGAGATCAGGGTACCATCAGTTGAGAGTCAGGGTTGAAGATGTATCTAAGATAGCTTTCCGCACAAGGTATGGGCATTATGACTTTTTAGTAATGCCTTTTGGGTTGACAAATGCACCAACAGCTTTTATGGATTTGATGAATAGGGTGTTTAGACCCTATCTAGATCAGTTTGTGGTGGTCTTTATCGATGATATTTTTGTGTATTCACATAATGAGGAAGAGCATGACAAGCATTTGCGAATTGTATTGCAGAATTTGACAGAGAAGCAATTGTATGCTAAGCTGTCTAAATGTGAGTTTTGGCTTAATCAAGTGACTTTTCTTGGTCATCTGGTTTCAGTAGATGGTATAAGAGTTGATCCGAGTAAAGTTGAGGCTATTTTGGATTGGAGTCCACCGAAGTTTGTGACTGAAGTTAGAAGTTTCCTGGGCTTGGCAGGCTATTATTGACGGTTTGTGAAGGGTTTTTCTATGATAGCTATTCTACTCACCAGATTGCTTCGAAAAGGAGTTAGATTCATGTGGAAAGATCAATGTCAGGCGAGCGTTGAGCAGTTGAAGGAGATGTTGACTCAAGCTCCTGTTCTTACTTTGCCTGTGGAAGATAAACCATATGTGATTTACGATGATGCTTCACATAGTGGTTTAGGTTGTGTTTTGATGTAGGAGGGTAAAGTCATAGCTTATGCTTCTCGACAGTTGAAGCCACATGAATTGAATTATCCGACGCATGATTTAGAATTTGCAGCCATAGTTTTTGCTTTGAAGATTTGGTGACATTATCTTTATGGGGAGAAATTTTTCTTCTATATAGATCACAAGAGTTTGAAATACTTGGGTGTTTAGAGAGAGCTGAATCTTCGGCAAAGACGATGGTTAGAGTTGAGTAAAGACAACGATTGTTTGATTGATTATCATCCTTGTAAGGCAAATGTAGTTGCTGATGCCTTGAGTCAGAAGTCTTTGGTAGGTTTGACTGCTTATTCACTCTCGTTGCTTGTTGAATTGAGAGAATTGCATGCTAGTTTTGAATCATGTGATGATGGTGCTTTGTTAGCTCAGTTGCAATTGAGGCCAGTCTTGTTAGATTAGATTAGAGAAGCTCAATTGGCAGATGAGAGAATTCAGAAAGTTGTTTTGGATTGTCAAAAAGGAGAGAGTAGAGATTTTCATGTGAGAAATGAAGGCAACCTTTGGTATAAAGATAGATTGTGTGTTCCTAATGATACAAGATTGAAAAAGACTATTTTGGAGGAAGCACATTAGTCGGCTTTTGCTATGCACCCTGGGAGTACTAAAATGTACCATGAATTGAAGCAACATTATTGGTGGTCAGGTATGAAAAGGGACATAGCAGAGTTTGTATCTAAATGTCTCACTTGCTAGAGAGTGAAAGCCGAGCACCAAGTTCCTTCAGGGTTGCTCCAACCATTAACTGTGCCCAAATGGAAATGGGAGTGAGTAACAATGGATTTTGTGCTGGTTTGTTGTTGACTCAGAAGAAGCATGATGCCATCTAGGTGATTGTTGATCGGTTGATGAAGACAGCTCATTTCCTTCCAGTTAGAATGGACTATTCTCTTGAGAAGTTGGCTGAGCTGTATATCAGTGAAATAGTGAAGTTGCATGGAGTCCCAATTTATTTAGTATCTAATTGAGATCCTTGGTTTACTTCAAGGTTTTGGAAGAGTTTGCATGCTGCTTTGGGTTCTTGATTGCATTTTAGCACTGCTTTTCATCCTCAGACAGATGGGCAGTCAGAGAGAGTGATACAGATTTTAGAGGATATATTGAGGAGCTGTGTCATTGATTTCTCTGGGAGTTGGGATAGATTCTTGTTGATTGAATTTTCTTATAACAACAGTCATCAGTCCAGCATTAAAATGGCACCTTATGAGGCATTGTATGGTAGAAGATGCAGGACGTCTCTATGTTGGGACGAAGTTAGAGAAGGTAAGTTGGTTGGTCCTGATTTGATAAAAGAAACAGAAGAGAAAGTGAAGATAATTCGGGATCATTTGAAAGCAGCTTCAGATCGACAGAAATCCTATTTAGACTTGAAGAGGAAAGACATAGAGTTTAGTATTGGAGATAAAGTATTTTTAAAAGTGTCTCCTTGGAAGAGGATTTTGAGATTTGGCCGCAAAGGGAAGTTGAGTCCTCGTTTCATTGGGCCTTATGAGGTACTGGATAGAGTTGGACCAGTTGCTTATCGATTTGCTTTGCCGCCTGAATTGGATAGAATTCATAATGTCTTCCATGTTTCTATGCTACGAAGGTACATATCAGACCCATCTCACGTTCTGTCAATTGAGTCTATTGAGGTGAGTCTAGATCTAACTTTTGAAGAAGAATCAGTGGCTATTTTGGCACATGAAGTGAAAGAGTTGAGAAATAAGAAAGTACCACTTGTGAAGGTTCTTTGGAAGAATCATACTAAGGAAGAGGCAACTTGGGAGAGTGAGCAAATGATACGAGATCAGTATCCCCAAATATTTCAAACTTGAGATCAGGTAATTTTGAGGATGAAATTTATTTATAAAGGGGGAGAATTGTAATATCCCAAGTGATACCCTAAAATTTTGGATTATTTTGGATTGTTTATTGTTGAAATGGAATTAAATGATATTAAGTGTATATATGATTATGTGAGAAGATAAAAGAAGGAGTGTGTATATGTTGTATATATAGAGATATATACAACATATACAAGTCAATTAATAGAGTGGTCAAATGAGATAATTAATTATTTAAAATAGAATTAATGTAAGAGGAAGATGATATTTATAATATTATAATATATTAAATACTTGGTGGGGATTTAATGAAGATTTAAGTGGTTAAGATGTGAGGTTGGTTTGACTTTCTTATTCATCATCTTCTTCTTCTTGTTTCTTCTCTTTGGCCGGTCACCATTATCAACCAAAGGAAAAGGGATTTTGTTGCTTCCAAACTCAAGATTGAAGAGTGTTTCCAGAGACCAAGTTGGAGTTTTAAGGATTTTCTTCACTTTTGATAAGTTTCCAACTTGTTTCTTTGTGTTCTTTTGGAGTTTGTGTATTTAAGTTTGGTGAATTGTTGATTTTGATATGTTTGAGGTTGTTTGGTCTAACTGACTTTGATTTTGGGGTTGGATTGAAGAAAATGTTAGGTTTGGTGAAGAAAACAAGAGTTGTGGATTGTGTAGATGTTGAATTGTAAATATGGTTGTGATTGTGTGTTGATGCATATAATTGAGTTGTTTTGATGTTATGTAAGTTTATTATGGTTTATTAATGGTTTTGGTTAAGTTTGTTTGGAGTGGAAAAGGGTAAAAGAAAGATGTTTGTTGGATGTGGCATTTTTGGTGTCGATTTCAGGTTTTTGGCCTGACACCCCCAGTAGCACAGCCATGTCCTTGGATGTGTCGTTGGTTCTGTTTTGAGTATGGGTGACACGAATAGTGACACACCCATGTCACTGAGTGTGTCACAGCCTCCGTGTTGGAGTAGTATTGACACGTCTAGTGACACATCCATGACACTGAGCATATCATAGCTTCTATGTTGGAGGAGAATTGACACGTGCAGTGACACACCCATGTCATTGAGTGTGTGTTGCGCTCTAATTAACACTACTAGAACAACACTCGCAAGTATACGAGGTTGCTGTAGTATCTTGGTGAACACCTCAAGGTCATCTCACAAGGAAGTTAGATAAGCTAATTGATTATCAGATTGCAAATAACAAATTATCAATAAATTTAAATTGCTAACAACTAATGAAGACAGATCGAATATAGTTTAAAACAATAAAAGAAAACTGAGCTGATGTATTGATTCACTTAATAGAAAGGTCTAGGGTTTGCACTTCTCTACTAACTGATATGTATGAACGGTTATTCCTCTCAACCAATTTAATTTCAAAGATTAAATCTCAAGCAACTTAATTAATCGAATCAAGGAAATAAGCTCTCGCATTCAAACTTCTTTCAAATAATCTTGTTACAATTAAAATAATCTTTTTCTTAGGTTATATTTCTAATTCACCTAAGTCCCTAATTGAATTGTTCCAGCATTAGATTTCATCTCTCAATCCTTCATCTAATACCTCAAACAAATAATTGGTGGCCAATCAATTATATATTAACAAGTAATCCATTCAATCAAGGCTAAAGAAATAATTCAATTAAGAGCAATAACCAATTCATACAATCATAGTAGATCCATATAAACCCTAGACTAGATCAAATTAGTTCATAATGATGTTATCAAACATATTCATCTCATTAAAATTCAAAAAAATCAATTTAGACATAATAGAATTCATGAAAACAATTCCAATGAAACTTAAGAGATAAAGTTTGAGAACAAAACCAAATTACAAACTCTCTTTAGCTTCTGAAGAATCTCTTGTTCAGATCTTTGCTAGAAGAATGTTACAATGGCAAAAACAAATTTAATCTAGACTGTTTGCATCAAAGTGTAATAAAAAATCCAAAAGAAAACAAAATGGAAACTGTAAGTTAATGTTTGACGGCTGATTAAATCTCCCCTTTTTAAAAAACCCTAATCTCTTATTTATACGAAGCCCCGCTCCAAAAATCCGTGTTTTCTTTCTTCCTTTAGTCCATGGAGTGACACGGCCAAGTCACTGGTTGTGTCATGTGACACAGCCAGTGGATTGGCCGTGTCAAGTGGGTGTGTCAGCTACTGATCTCTTCGTTCTTTGCTCTTCTTTCTTTGGTTCCTTCCTTGGCTATGTGTGGGACACGGCCAAGCTCCTGGCTGTGTCACCTGAGTGTGTCGCTTACTGCCAAAGTTTTTTTTCTTCCTCTCTTGGTTCCTTGGTTTTACCTTTAAGGTGAGACATGCTTTATGCTATTCTTTCTTCCAATGAAATGCCTTGCATATTAACCTAAACCAAACACTTAAACAAACTTTAAACAAGAATCAAATAAATATTAACCAACAACACATAAACACCACACTAAAAACTAGGACAAAAATGACATAAACACTGAAATAAATTAAAAATATCAAAATTAATGAGAACACTAAATGAATAGATTAAAACTACCAAGATACCTAAAGAAAAAGATAATCATCATAATAAATAAGACACAATTCTATGATAAAAACTAATAAAACAACTACCCCACACTTAAAACTTTGCTTGTCCTCAAGCAAATTCACATGGCATAAATTAAAAACTCAAACAACCTTAACTATAATTCCAGTATATAAGATGAAATCCTTTAAGAGTCAGCCATAAATAATTGTAATTTACTTCAATCAAGATTTTCTTAACTCATTCATTAATCCAGACATAACAAATATCATCTCTCATCTAAGTGTTTCACTCGATTTCAAAGGTTAATTCACTCAAACCACTCATGACTGCATACTACCATAAACTTGCTTAATTATCCAATCTCTCTCACTGATTTTCCCAAGAAATAATCTGAAGGTCTTTTATTTGGATGTAAGGGGGCTAAGGTGAAGGTGTGAGGAAAGACATTTAAGTTGGAACATCAAGAAATGGAGAATCTAAATTAGATAATACTCTTGCTCAAAAACTCGTAACTCCCTCAAATGGCATATTACCAACCCTTGATAATCTCACATACTTGCATACTTAAAGAAAAGTACATGAGTCGACATTCCTCTTTGATGACTAATGCTAGAAAATATATGAATTTTGTATATATATATATTTTCTCTTTTATTTTCTTTTATATTATTTTTATTATTTTTATTATATATATATACAAAATATAAGATTGCATGGAACATCTAGCTTAAAATATAGAGAAAAAGAATAATCGACGCTTAGTCAAATACAATGTGCAAAGTATGCATTTCAGCCCCAAATCTTACTAAAGCAATACTATTTTTTTTAATTGCTTACCCCAAACTTATGAATTAAACCACCCTATTGTCATATCATAAGAAACTCCATTCCTTAATGCAGGTATGATGATAATAGGAAAATGTTGAGTTGTGAATTGTGTTGATCAATCAAGAAAAAGTCAAAGGCTCAACTTGGCTCACTAAGGAATTCATAATTAAGGGAGGTCTTTTTAAGCTAAAGGGATAATCCTAATTTGCCTTCATCATTTTAAAACTTGAGATTAAATCATAATGTGAGTTCAATTAGTATGCAAAAGCAAGCTCTAGAGATGCAAAATCATGAAGATGCACACTTAAGAAAAGAAAATCAATTGACAATAATATTTAATCTATGAGGCTCAAAACTCACAAAGGGTGGGTTCTCAAAGATTTATATGTCATGAATTGTAGAATGTGAAAATTGATCCTGAATGAATTCAAATGCTAATCTCTATGTTGATACTAAAGTCTCAAATATAATGCTAGAATCACAGAAAAGTCAATAAGTTTTCAACAATTATGCCATGCACAACACACAATATAAAACACAAAGACAAACAAAACAAGAATTAAAGAAAAGCTTAAAGATTACCCCACACTTATAAATGACATTTTCCTTAATGGAAACAAGGATAATAAAGAAAAAGATTTAAGGGGTACAACCTATTTTCCATCGTTCCTTTGTGAGGCAAACTCTACCTTTTCATCACAAACAGCAAATGTTCAAAAAAAAAATACAATATATAAAATAAAATATCCAAAATGTCAACATTAAAAACAAAAATGAAAAAAATAACAACGGAAATATGCTATAACTAAACACAAGAAATGAAGGAACTCTCTCAAAAGATTAGAGCCAATGTGATCTACGGTGAAGGAGGATGTGATGATGAAGCAACCGACGGATGAAGACTCAGAATCTTGGCAAGGTTGCTATTGATTTGGTCAAACTGTTGCAAGACCGCAGCATGGTTACGATCGACCTTGCCCTCTAGTGCCTCTATCCTATTAAGTATCTCCTGATTATCCGGGCCCAGAGCATCTTCATCCAAATCAAGAGAATCCGAGTCAGACTCCTCAATGACTCATGTTCTCTTTTGTCTGCTCCCCGGTGCCTCTGCATCAGTTGAAGCCATCACATAGGCCCATCCCCTGTTCACCACCATGTGCATCTTCTCAAGTGTGGCCAAATCCAATGAATCATTACCCGTAATTTTAGTCATACGACAGGTACTCGGGTCAAAATCATCAAGAAGGGCTGTTGCCAATGTGGTAACCAATCCTCCAATACAAATAGCCCCCTTCTTTTTGTTTGACACACTATCAAAAACATCGGCCAACCAATAGCCGGTACTAATGGGTATTGCATTACATGCACAATCTAAGAAAAAGAGCTCACTAAGTTCCACTACACCTGGGCTCTCCTTCCGAGCAAAGAACCCACAGGACATAAAGCGATGCAAATACCTCAAAGCGGGATTACTCAATTTAGTTGCTTTGGCCGATTTGGCCACATAAGTTCCCGAGCCCAATGCTCCCCAAGTAAATTGTTGTTTAAAATCCTTAGGCACAGACCTTTCACCATGTTAATGGAAACAAAATATAACATTCAATTGCTCAATACTGACCACAAATGATTTCCCAAGCAATTTAAAATTCAACTTAGAGCAAATTTTTTGTTCATCTCTTTCAACCTTAAGAGATGTCAAAAATTCCAAAGTGAGCTCTTGAAATTGCAAAGGTCAAAAGGAGACTAGGTTCTCCCACCCAAGATTTTGAACATAACTATAAAAATTATCCCTAATATGAAGAGCATTAAGGGATTCATCGCTGACATACCTTGTCGGAAAGAAACCCCTAGCCAAAAGAGTAGCTCTCTTTAAAGATGAAGAAGATGAAGATGAAGATGCAGCTGCAGTTGGAGGTCGCTTCCTCTTGTGGTGACACCATCTTCGTTCTTGGCATATTGAAAGATCTGAAAAAAAAATAGAAATTTAAACAGATTAAATTGATTTTTTATGAGAGAGGAAGAAGATTGAACGGATTAATTTCAGTTTTGGTGAAGGAAATTGAGAATTAATGGGAGTTTGGAAGCTTTGAAAGAACAACAATGGAGGTTTTGTAAGAGAGAGGTCGAGAGAGAGAAAGGAAACAGAAAGAAAATTAGGGATTGAAATAAACGAAAAGTGCTAAAACCGTATTTTTAAACTTAAAAATTAAAGGGACACGGCCAAGCTTGGGTGAGCTTGGCCATGTCTGATGTGTTTGGAGGGACACGGCCAGTGACTTGGCCGTGTCCCACGGGTGTGTTTGACACTGTGAACAAAGATTTACAAAAACAAAGAGAAGGAAATTGGGTGAAGCTTGGCCGTGTCCCATGTGACACGGCCAAGCTTGTTGGCCGTGTCAGGAGCTGTGTGTCTTTGGTGATTTGTGTCAAATCAAAGAAGAGGATTCCAGTGGCTTGGCCGTGTCAAGTGGTCGTGTCACTCACTGCCATTTGATTTTTTTATTTTTATTTTTATTTTTTTTATTTTATATCACCAAATCTCAAAGAAATGCAATCCTCTTCTTTGATTAACCCTGAAACACATTAGAAAAATAAAAATTGATCAAAGCACCTGTTCCATTTATTTAAACCAAACATAAAATTAAAATTGCTGAATATAAAATTACAGCTATGAAAAGAAATGCAAACCGATGGGTTGCCTCCCATTTAGCAATTCTTTAATATCATATAACTGGACATTACTGCAAGACTTAAGGATCATAGATCAAAGTGCTATCGATGATCCTTACTTCTTGGAACCCTTCATTATATGGTTTAACTCTCTGTCCATTTACTTTAAAAGTTTTGTTTGTTCGAGAGTTAAGCAATTCTATGGCACCGGAAGAATATACCTGAGTTATCTCGAAAGGACCGCTCCACCGAGACTTAAGTTTTCCTGGAAACAGACAGAGACGAGAATTAAAAAGCAAAACTTTCATACCTAGGCTCAATGTTTTTCACACCATAATTCTGTCATGAAGTGCTTTAGTGCAATCCTTATAAATCCTCGAAATCTCATATGCCTCATTCCTCAGTTCATCTAACTCTGAAATTTGCAGAAAACGTTCTCTCTTTGCCTTGTCCAAGTCTAAATTCAGAGTCTTGATTGCCCAATATGCCTTGTGCTCCAACTCCACTGGTAAATGACAAGCCTTACCAAAAACTAGTCGGTATGGACTCATACCCAAAGGAGTCTTGTAAGCATTCCGATATGCCCACAATGCATCATGCAATCTACTCGCCCAATCCTTCCTTGATAAGTTGACTGTTTTCTCCAGAATTCCTTTTATTTGCTTGTTGGATGTTTCAACTTGTCCAGAAGTCTGTGGATGGTATGGGGTCACCACCTTATGTTTAACACCAGATTTGTGCATTAATTTCTCAAAAAGTTTGTTGCAGAAATGACTTCCCCCATCACTGACTATCACTCTTGGTGTGCCAAATATGCTAAGAATATATTCCTTCACAAATTTAACAACCACATTAGCATCATTAGTACTGGTGGGGATTGCCTCCACCCATTTTGAAACATAGTCAACAGCAACTAAAATATATTCATAACCAAAAGACTTGGGAAAAGGACCCATAAAGTCTATTCCCCACACATCAAACAGTTCAACAATAATATACGATTGAAGGGGCATTTCATTCCTCCTCCCAATGCTACCCACTCTTTGACATCGGTCACAATGCTTACAATACTCTTGAGCATCTTTGAATAGAGTAGGCCAGTAAAAACCACTTTGAAGCACCTTTTCTGCAGTCTTTCTTCCTCCAAAATGACCACCACAGTGAAGGTCATGACAAAATTGAAGAACACTCAGTTGTTCTTCCTCAGATACACACCTGCGAACTATCTCATCTTTGCATATCCGGAATAGGTAAGGTTCATCCCAAAAATAAAATTTACTCACATGCAAAAACCTTTTCTTTTTCTGAAATGACATGTTAGAATGCAAAATACCACAAGCAAGATAGTTAACAATATCTGCAAACCAAGGTGCATTCATTACCACAAACAACTGCTCATCAAGAAATGCTTCTAAATTTTTATGAATGCTATCAGATGCAAGATTTTCATCAAAGAAGGGTAATCTAGATAAATGATCAGCTACAACATTTTCACTCCCCTTAGTATCTTTGATTTGGAAATCAAATTCTTGCAATAATAACACCCATCTAATTAAGCGCGGTTTAGCATGTTGTTTTGTCAAAAGATATTTTAGAGCTGCATGATCAGAATGCACAATAATTTTTGACCCAATTAAATATGCTCTAAACTTATCTTAGGCAAAAACAACAGCTAACATTTCCTTTTCAGTTGTTGTGTAATTCATTTGCGCACTATTCAGGGTCAAGCTAGCATAATATATTACTCTCAAAAATTTATCAACCCTCTGCCCAAGAACAGCTCCTACTGCATGATTAGAGGCATCACACATAATTTCGAAAGGTAAAGACCAAACAGAAGCTACTATTACCGGTGCACTAGTCAATTTTTCCTTAAGGGAATTAAAGGCTTGCATGCATTGTGCAGTAAACTCAAATGGAACATCTTTTCCCAGTAAATGGCACAATGGTTGGCTTATTTTAGAAAAATCCTTAATAAACCTCCGGTAAAAACCTGCATGCCCTAGAAAACTTCTTATTCCCTTAACAGAGGTAGGTGGGGGTAACTTAGCAATCAATTCTACCTTGGCCTTATCCACCTCAATCCCTTTACTCGACACAACATGACCTAATACAATGCCCTGAGTAACCATGAAATGACTCTTTTCCCAACTCAAAGTGAGGTTACATTCAATGCATCTCTCAAGCACAAGAATAAGTTTATTACGGCAATTATCAAAAGAATCACAGAAAACAGAAAAGTCATCCATAAATACCTCAATAAAATCATCTATCATGTCTGTGAAGACAGACATCATGCATCTCTGAAAAGTTGCAGGTGCATTGCACAAGCCAAAGGGCATACGCCGAAATGCATAAGTCCCAAAAGGGCAAGTAAAAGTAGTCTTGGATTGATCCTCTGGTGATATCGGCACCTGATAATAACCTGAAAGTCCATCTAAAAAGTAATAATGTGAGTGTTTAGAAAGTTTATCCAACATCTGATCAATAAAAGGAAGAGGGAAATGGTCTTTCTTTGTGGCATTGTTCAACTTCCTATAATCGATCCACATTCTCCACCCAGTAGTAGTCCTAGTAGGAACCAATTCATTATTTTCATTTTTTACCACAGTGATTCCAAATTTCTTAGGCACTACATGTACTGGGCTCACCCACTCACTATTAGCTATTGGATATATCACTCCTTCATCAAGCAATTTGAGCACTTCCTTCTTAACCACTTCACTCATATTTGGGTTAAGGCGCCTTTGGGTCTCCCTCACAGGTTTAGCTCCCTCTTCTAAGGTGATTCTATGCATGCACATTGAAGGGCTAATACATTTGATGTCACTCAATCCCCATCCTATTGCTCTTTTCAATCTTTTTAGCTCACTCACCAACCTCATCTCCTCCCCTTCACTAAGTTTGCTAGATATTATCACAGGTAAGGTGTTGTGATCTCCTAAAAACACATATTTCAGATTTTTAGGTAACTCTTTCAGCTCTAACTCAAGTGAAGGATTCTTCTTTTCCTTTTGGATGGAGGGAAGTTCACATACTGGGTCCTCCTTAAGTTCCTCTATTTCAGCACTCTCTAATGTCTCAAGGCAACTGGCTATTTCTGAATAAAAAATATCCAAACCACAATCTAAGGTCAGTGCCAGCTCTAATTTATCCGAGGAACCTGTCTGCAAGAAAACATCTGAAACAACTGCGTCAATATAATCAATTAAAGAGCAATCCTCATATAATGCAGTTGTAGGAATGGGAGAAGTGTTAAAAATAGAAAATTCAACTGTTTGTCCCAAGACAGTCAATGACAATTTACCATTTTTAACATCTATCAAGGTGTTGGTAGTAGCCATAAAAGGCCTACCCAGTAGAATAGTGTGTGCGGATGGTGTAGGGTTACTTCCTTCCATATCAAGAACTATAAAATCCACAGGCACTATCAACCCACCAACCTTTACTACCACATCTTCTATAACCCCTTTCAGGAATCTAAGAGATCTGTCAGCTAATTGCAACACCATTTTGGTAGGTTTAAGTTCCTCAAGTTCTAATTCAAGATACACAGAATAAGGCATCAAATTTACACTGGCCCCTAAATCACACATACCATCAGTCCCCTTTCCATTACCCATAGTAATTTGAATTATGAAACTACCAGGATCCTTTAGCTTCGGAGGTAGTTTATGTTGCAGAACAACACTAGCTACCTCTGACACTATCACCTTTTTCATTTGGCTCATACCTCTTTTTCTTGGTGTTCAATTCCTTGAAGAATTTGGCATAAGCCGGCATGTTCTTTATTGCTTCAATTAAAGGTAAGTTAATACTTACCTTAGACAGCATGTTGAAGATGTCTGAAAATTGCTTATCTTGTTTATCATTCTTCAACCTGCTGGGGAATGGTATAGGCGGCCGGTAAGGATTAATTGCCTTGTGTAAATCTGCTGAAGGGGATTTCTCCATTGATCTTTCTCCATCACCTTTGTTCTCTGGTTCTCCCTCCTTTTTGTTCTCTTGATCACCTGCATTCACATAATTATTTTCAATATTATTGTTTATTACCTTGCCACTTCTAAGAATAGTCACTGATTGTGCCTGCTAAGGTTGACTCGAAAATTTCCCTTTTTGTTGAATCTGCATCTGTTGTGCAAGTTGTCCCACTTGGGTCTCCACTTTCTTAAAAGATGCCTCTAATGAATCCAGCCTTTTGTTAGTCATCTCTTGATTCTTAGCACTGACTTGGATAAAGGCCTATAAACTATCCTCTAAACTATCTCTCTTAGGCTGCCCTTGATTTGAAGATTGACCCTGCAGTTGGTTCTATCTCTGGAGCAAATGGAAAGGTTGTTGAGAATTATTTGTTGCCTAGGAAAAATTTGGATGATTTCGCCAACCAAGATTGTAAGTATTTGAGTAAGGATCATTCCGGGCCCTTGGTTGATATCCCCCCATAGCATTGACTTGCTCAGCTTCATTTCCATAAGACTCATATGCGAAGGGGCATATATTTGTTCCATGCCTGAAAGTTCCACAGATTCCACATACCTCTTGAGTGGATGAAGAGGTATTGTTCTTCATGTTCAGCATCTACACTTGCCTTGTCAATTCAGCTATCTGATTGACCATCTCACTGTTGGCTTCCAATTGATTCACCCCTTTACTTCTTCCTCTTACACTTTTCTGTTGAGAATTAGCTCCCAACATTTCGAAGATTTCATAAGTTTCATCAACTGTCTTTTCTCCCATAACTCCCCCAGCTGCGTTATCAACAGTATTCTGAAATTGCTGGGTTAGACCATCGTAGAAAAACTGATTTAGAAGTTGAAGTGGGTAGTGATGGTGTGGACACTGGATCAATAACATTTTAAACTTGTCCCAAGCTTCATGAAATGGCTCTCCTTCAAATTGAGAGAATGTAGCTATTTTCCCTCTCAATTCAGCTGTCTTCTGATGTGAATAAAACTTGCCCATAAACTTGTTGTAGACTTGCTCCCAAGTTGTCAAAGAATTTTCAGGCAACATCATAGGCCAGCTTTTTGCCCTATCCTTCAATGTGTACGGGAAACACCTCATCCTCAACTGGTCCTCTGTTAGTCCTCCCAATGGAAAAGTGTTGAGGGTGGAGTAGAAATCCTGAATAAAGTTCAAAGGATCTTCATTTGGAACTCCATAGAATGATGGCAGCATGTTGTAATGGATGTTCTTCAACTCATAATTTCTTACTGCTTCCGTCAATCTTATACAAGATGTGGAAGTTTCAATGACAAGTCTGGCAAAATCCCTCATATTTCTTTGCCTTTCTTCTCCCATATTGGTATATTATGCAGTATCCGACTCAAAATCAGAAGTGTCCTCCTCTGTATCAAATCCGGTATACAGTTCAAACTCTTCTCTGCTCCTTTTCACTCTCTGAATTTCTGGAATAACTGGTATAACTCTCCTCCGAGTGATCTCCTGCCTTGCATAAACAAAATTTCTGGAAAAAAGAATTATTAAAAGCAAAAGACAAATAAAATTAAAAGTAAACAATGAAAGATAATCTAAAATATTTTTGTCTAATAAACAATTACGCCAATTAGCTTCCCCGGTAATGGCGCCAAAAACTTGTTGCATTATAATTAACACTACTAGAACAACACTCGCAAGTATGCGAGGTTGCTATAGTTTCTTGGTGAACACCTTAAGGTCGTCTCACAAGGAAGCTAGATAAGCTAATTGATTATCATATTGCAAATAACAAATTATCAATAAATTTAAATTGCTAACAACTAATGAAGACAGATCGAATAGAGTTTTAAAATAATAAAAGAAAACTGAGCTGATGTATTGATTCACTTAATAGAAAGGTCTAGGGTTTGCATTTCTCTACTAACTGATATGTATGAACGGTTATTCCTCTCAACCAATTTAATTTCAAAGATTAAATCTCAAGCAACTTAATTAATCGAATCAAGGAAATAAGCTCTCGCATTCAAACCTCTTTCAAATAATCTTGTTACAATTGAAATAATCTTATATTTCTAATTCACGTAAGTCCCTGATTGAATTGTTCCAGCATTAGATTTCATCTCTCAATCCTTTATCTAATACCTCAAACACATAATTGGTGGCCAATCAATTATATATTAACAAGTAATCCATTCAATCAAGGCTAAAGAAATAATTCAGTTAAGAGCAATAACCAATTCATACAATCATAGTAGATCCATACAAACCCTAGACTATATCAAATTAGTTCATAATGATGTTATCAAACATATTCATCTCATTAAAATTCAAAGAAATCAATTTAGACATAATAGAATTCATGAATACAATTCCAATGAAACTTAAGAGATAAAGTTTGAGAACAAAACTAAATTACAAACTCCCTTTAGCTTCTGAAGAATCTCTTGTTCAGATCTTTGCTAGAAGAATGTTGCAATGGCAAAAACAAATTTAATCTAGACTGGTTGCATCAAAGTATAATAAAAAATCCAAAAGAAAACAAAATGGAAACCCTAAGTTAATGTTTGACGGTTGATTAAATCTCCCCTTTTCAAAAAACCCTAATCTCTTATTTATACAAAACCCCGCTCCAAAAATCCGCATTTTCTTTCTTCCTTTAGTCCATGGAGTGACACGGCCAAGTCACTAGCCATGTCATGTGACATGGCCAGTGGCTTGGCCGTGTCACTGAATGTGTCCGCTTCTGTTCATATATTCTTCTTTGGAATCAAGTGTGACACGGCCAAGCTCCTGGCCGTGTCATGTGACACGGCCAGTGGCTTGGTCGTGTCAAGTGGGTGTGTCAGCTACTGATCTCTTTGTTCTTTTCTCTTCTTTCTTTGGTTCCTTCCTTGGCTATGTGTAGGACACGGCCAAGCTCCTAGCCGTGTCATGTGACATGGCCAGTGGCTTGGCCGTGTCACCTGAGTGTGTCACTTACTGCCAAAGTTTTTTTTCTTCCTCTCTTGGTTCCTTGGTTTTACCTTTAAGGTGAGACATGCTTCATGCTATTCTTTCTTCCAATGAAATGCCTTGCATATTAACCTAAACCAAACACTTAAACAAACTTTAAACAAGAATCAAATAAATATTAACCAACAACATATATACACCACACTAAAAACTAGGACAAAAATGACATAAACACTGAAATAAATTAAAACTATCAAAATTAATGAAAACACTAAATGAACATATTAAAACTACCAAAATACCTAAAGAAAACAATAATCATCATAATAAATAAGACACAATTCTATGACAAAAACTAATAAAACAGTGTGTCAAAGTTTCTGTATTGTGGGTTTAGGGCACGATCAGGGACACGCCCGTGTTGTTGAGCGTGTCATGTGTAGAATTTGTCCTAGTTAGCTATTGTCCTTATTTTCTTATGTGTATCACTAAGTGAGTGTGTATAATCACCTTTGGATTAGGTTTCAAAGAGATTTGAGGTAACCAATCCAAGTGTTGAAGGATTCTTGGAAGAGGAGGTTGTTAGATTGTTGTTTGTTGCTCTTAGAGGTAAGTACAAACCTCACATGTTTGCAAACATTTACATGACTTTAGGACTTAACACATTTGGTTGGAAAATGTGTTAGGTTACCTACTATATTGTTGATATATGAGAATGGTGCAATGATTTGTATTATGTGAATTATATGTTGAGGATTCAAAATATATGAACAATGTAAATTGTGATGTGCACTCTAATGATGAAATGTGAAGCTATTGGTAATGGCTATAATGATGTAAATGAAATACTTGAGGCATTGTGCCTAGATGATCATGAGAAAATGAAAATGGATTTGATAATGAAATAATGAAAGAATTGTGTGCCTAGTATGTTATTCAATTTTCAAAGTTTTGTTGTTGGTGGCATGCCTAAGAGTAACAATCCCTTGAAGCTGGGTTGGGCTTGGTCCTTGAAGCCAAGTTGGTTTGATGCTATGCTCCCCTTGAAGCTTGGTTGGGCCTAGTCCTTGAAGCCTAGTTGGGATGTTACATATGAGATGTTTCTCATTGTGATAATGATTTGCCTACGGGCTTGATAAATGTGATTATTGAACCAAAATAGTAACTCTGGAATTTGAATGGCATATTAGTTTCTTTTGGGCCCATGCTTGTCGTTGCTTTAATGTGAATTATAAATGATGGTACAATTGAACAATGTAATGAGATTTAATGTTATGAAATATGATATTCTTGTATATTGTTTACAATTCTTGAAAGTTTGACATTGGCATTACATATAAATCATATTGTTATCATGGTTAGTACCACTAAGCCTTTGGCTTAGCGTGATTGTGATTTATCACACAAGTGACAGGATAGATTCGGTTGAGCCAGAGAGTTCAGCTAGACCGAGTCGAGTCTAGGCTTGTGATTTCTTGTGAAGTGTTGATTATTGGACTTCAAGATCAGAGACGACCTGCCAAGCATGTATAAACTCTATGTTTTTGTAAATATTGATTTTAATATATACATATGAATAATTTGCTACTTTTTTAGCTGCTTATTAAATAAATGTTTTGGATAAACTTTGAGTATAATGAAGATATATGTTTATGTATTCTAACAAGGAATGTTTTGTCTATTACTATTTATAATAATGATTTGATGCTAAAGTTTTAAAGATTGGTTTGCTTCAAATAGACTGTGACATCCTTGTATCCGATATACGTATATTACATATTGAGAGTATATGTGGTATACGTATATGGGGTATAAGGGTGTTGCACATCTATTATACTCAAGATTTTTTATCACTTCATCATTTTATAAGTATACTCTTTTAACCTTAAATTTAAAGGTTATTGAATTATATCTTAACACTGACTATCCAGTCACCACAGTCATTTTCAGAATTGTATCATTGTTTATCTATCTCTTTCTTATATTTACAAATAGACACTTATCAAACCTTAATTGATAACAATTTTTTTTTATTTCTGATACACTTAATTTCTTTTTTTAACATGTTCTTCACTTAGCATTAACATTAATACAATGCCTTTAAACTTACTTTACTGATAATTAACCTTTTTTCCTTTTATAATCATTTACAACTGATATACCTTAACTCATTTCATGTCCATACAAATATCAGAATATTATATCATATACAGTATCACATATCTCTCACACTCTTAATACAACTATACATATTAAATCTCAATAATGCTTCGCAACCTTAGCGAAATCTAAATCAATTGATCTAACTATCACAGTATACCAACGTCGCAACCTTATTCGATTCAAGCCAACAATTAACTTATTTAAACTTATCATTATATTTCAATATATGACCTAACTATATTAGGTTAAACTTATATTCAAATTCTGCTCTTCGGATCCATCATTTCAAATTTCTGAAGTTAATGATTATTTATAACAAATCACTTCAAATTATTTTTCAATATTCATATATTTTTTTTCTATTATCTCTATACAATTTCTACATAATTCTCATGATTATCTAATACCATATTCATTACCCATAGTTCATTCACTTAAACATCATTTTCATCAACTTATTCACATTATACCATTTTTTAACCTATTCAATATAACTCTTAATCACATTTTATAATTTCTCCCATTTATCATCTCCTCACATTTTCATACCATTACTATATTTACATAATCACTTACCTATCACATTATCCATAACTCATTACATTTTCATAATTCTCTTCTCTTTCCATACTTTCTATAATTATAAACAAATTTTTAGCATAAAAATTATAAGATACAACTATACAAACCATAAATCTTGACCATGTTTCTTGAAGCATAACTATCAATCTCACCAAAACTATTCTACAGTCATGTCATCTCAGATTCATGCCCGTAGATAACAAAACTAATCGGCCAATAAATTAAACAAATCATACGGCCATGGCATATTAATGGTCACATCTGTGGCTTAAAAATCAATACCACCCCTCTATCATTCTTCTTCAAACATTTCCAATCGCAATGCTAAGTTCATATCGCAAAGATCACATATTCATTCTCTAAACTTTTGCTACACAAAGAGTTAACATACTTCAACTCTGTTTCAAAGAAATTTACTCTTGATCACTTGATTACCATTAGCCTAACTCATGTTTTAACAATATCATCATTAACATCTCTTATATATACACATTCATTCATATACAAATTTTACACAATTTCCATTTATTACTCCATTTCTAATCTATCTCTTACAAAAATTTTCTTTCATTATACTTCCCTTTTTCCTTACAATCTCTTATTATACACATACACATAGAACATTTCCACACGCAAATACTTTGGGCCAAAACATTATACAATCATCAAGTTCGTTATTACAATAACAATTTTACCGTCCCCTGTTACTCGAGTCCATTCTCACTCTCAACTTCATCACATAGCCTAGCTCTGCGCAGGTCAAGACCGAATCTCTCTTAGGTCTACTAATACATGCAATATCATTCTCAATATTACTAGACAAGTAATTGTATAAGATAACAAACACACAATAACATTTTTTTTTAATCATCCACATAAACATTCATAAGTCACATTCATAATGTAACTTACTTTTCACATTTTCTTACCTATCACAATTGCGTTAATATTGAAAAAATCATCTCACATATCATATACATGTATACACATAATCATACAATTATACTTAATTCCTCTTTTACATATAATCTATACAAATTTAACATTTATCACATTTCAGAGAACATTATCATTTCTCTTTCTTTTGACATGACTTAGGTTATTCATCAACTCAACATATATATACACTCTGGCCACAACATAATTAACATTTTTTTAAACCGCCCTTCTCTTAAATAATTTCCTTGTTATATATATATATGTTTTTTTTATAACACTTCACATAAATCTTAGTCACATTTCCAATGTGACATCTCTCTCACATTTTTTTATGCATTAATCATACCCTTCGTATCCATTTTCATCATTTTCAATCCAATTATCTAAAGTAACTCATTTTCACTTGCTTAATCATTTCCCTTTCGTTCACAACAAGTTTTTTTTTATATTATCAACCACATTACACATTACATAGTACTTTTATAAGCAATATTATTCATTCAAAATAGCTCATATTCTTAATATATATTACACTATCAGTATCTAAGTAGTCCTCATTAAAATTCCATTGAAACTCCAAACTCTCAACTTACTACTTTACTTAAATTTCAATTTACTAATCTCATTATTATTATTATTATTATTATTATTATTATTATTATTATTATTATTATTATTATTATTATTATTATTATTTAACTTTAAAAACATTATTTATATAGTAATATAACATCAAAACACATCATTTTCACAATTATAAAAGCCCATTTCAAAAATTAAAATTTCACATATTACTACCATTAACATGAGCTTTAACAACACTCAAGCATGTCACATTTCTAACATTAAAATCACAATATTTGCATTAAAACAACATTAATATATTTTCTCACATTAACTAACATTATCTATTTTTAAAAATCCTTAACTTTACATAACCAAACCCTAAATTTTCACACCTTGTCCATATCAATCAACCAACTCAATATTCCCCCATACTCTTTCATTTTAATATCATATCTACTCATTTTAACAGTCAAATAATATTTTCTCTTTCTAGCAATCCAAACATAGTCTTTATTAGAAAGAGAACCAAGCTTTAGAGAAGAGGTACTTACTTAAATCTTGATGATTTTTTTTAACTCATTTTCAACATTATTCTCATATTCATTCTCTTATACCCTATTTCACAAACACATTTAAATAATCAATAATTTCAAAATTAATTTTACTTAAGTAAACTCCAATTCTTTAATTTATCAATTAAACTTATACAAATTTTTCCATATCATTTCTTTCTCTAGCATTACTTCCATGTAAAGCCTCATTCACACACTATCATCCAACTCATGTAATTCAAATATATCACATCATATATCATATAATGTCGCATCCGAGACCAACCTAGGTGTTAATGCATATGCATGTATCGCAAATTTCATTCATTTTTAAAAAAAGAAATTTCCATCTTTTTTTTTAAATCTCCTTAGGCTGAGAATCTCAAACCTAAGCTCTGATACCAAAATAATTGTAAAACCCATATACTCTATATAAGTACTATACATATACCTTGTATACATACAATACGTATATAAAAAAAAAGTGACGTTTCAGTATTATTTAAATCACTTACCTTAGTTCTATAACAATGATACATTTTTAAATAAAGAACATTTACAAAACCATTATACTTTTGATTTATTGCATATATATAAATTACATTGTCTTTTTCGAAATTCACTTATATACGTATATATTTTTTATCAAAATACAATATAATTAAATTGTACATGTATGCACCACCTTCCAGTTGGTCTCGAAATACTCTTACTCTTCTCGTGGTATAACTATTTGACTCCCAGATCAACCATCTACTCACTTGCGTGATTTAGACAACCGTGCTAAGCTCGAAAGCTTAATATTACAAATAAATATTATATGATACAATACAGAAATTCATACTCACATACTAACATCATTTATCATTATATTCTTATCATATTTTCCATTTTCAATGTACTTTTCATATCTTTTCACTAATTTCATAATTTATATATATCTTTAACATTAGTCACAATTTGATGTTTTATCATAATATTCATGAAATAATACACCCAATTTCCACATCCCTATACATATTACACATCACATTATAATTTCATAGTCTCATTTTCAATGTCAAGACTTAGCTCTGCTCAAGTCTTTCAACAATTCATTTCTCATCATTTAGCATATTTTCTTATGCCACATTCCTTTTTAGTAATTTATTTATGTATTATGATCATATCATTCCATGATCACCATCATATATCTCATAACATTATTTCTTAATTCATTGTTCTATTATTCCACAATTCACAATTCACATATAAACAAACACAAGCATGGGCCCAAAATAATCTAATATGCTATTCAAATTCCATAGTTACTATTTTCGTCTATAATGACACCATGTATCTAGCCCCGTCGGCAATATATAAATGTAATAATCTAACTAGGTCTGAACTTATGACCCGGTCATTTCACCCAGCCTAGCTTTAAGGATTTGTTTTTGAGGCTTACGACCCGGTCATTTCACCTCAAAAACATTCTCACAGTGACACCCAGCGTCTAGCCCGTAGGCAAATCATAGGCATGCCGCCAAACACAGAACTCTGAAAATTGAATAAAATACTAGGCACACAATACTTTTATAATTTCATTCAATATCTTTCTCATTATCTCAAGATCAAGCTAGGCACAATGCCTCAATTATCTCATTTATATCAATATAGTCATCACCAATGTCTTTACATGCCATCCTTAATGTATACATAACAAATTAAAATACCCATACGTTTTGAGTCATTATCATATTTTGCACATAGTTCACATTACATATAATGCATTTGTAACATCATACAAATCATAGCATATTACTCATACACCAACAATGTAGTAAGTAAGTTAACACATTTTTCAACCAAATGTGTTAAGTCCAAATGCCATGCAAATATAAGCAATTATTCCAAATTTGTACTTACCTTATGAAACACTCCAAAATAAGCTTTAAAACTTCCTTTAACCTTCTCTTCCAAGTTGCCCTTCAACACTAAGGTTGGGCAAACTACTCTCTCTCAATGCTTATTCCAAATGTGATCATAAACAACCATTTAGTATCACATTCTAAAGCATTCTTAGCATTCAAATCATTTAAATAGGAATTACATATGAAAAACAACAAAAAGAGTTATTCTCAAGTGACACGTCCAACAATACGGGCGTGTTAATGACCGTGTCATTAACTCATTCATACATAAGCATTGACACATCCAATGACATGGACGTGTCACTGCCTATGTCATTCATTCTGCCTTACAGAAACATTGACATGCCCAACAATATGGGCGTGTTCATGACCGTGTCAATTATCTTATCTTATAGTAGCCACGACACGTCCAATGACATGGGCTTGTTAATGGTCGTGTCATCAATGTTAAACTCAGCACCATCGCATGCCCAACGACATGGTCATTTCACTGGCTATGTCAGGCAAAAGTTTTGCATTTCGAACTCTCATCTATATGAGCACAATCATCCCAAAATCAATACTACAACACCCTTAATCATCATCTTAATTTATATTCATAACTCACCCATCAATTCAACACTTGTATAACTCCAACATATCATAGTAATAATCATTATATAATTGATTTATACAATCATCCATATATCAATTTACTCAATTCCCAACTCATTTATACCAAACCCTTACTCTTCAATTTCAACTACTCATAATCATCCTCACAAATAATCATATTTTCACCATCTAAGCACCAATTCAACATATATATATATATATATGCTTCAATATTTCATTATTGTAACACTCTTATACCCTATATACGTACAATACATATTTTTAGCATATGTAAAATATGCATATACGGTATAAAAATGTCACAGACCGATTTAATAAAAAAAATTCGCATTTCTGTTTTAAGATTTCAAATACTAATATATAAAATAAATATTATATAAATATTCTTTGCTTGTTATAGGAATCCAAAATAAATATTTTATATGAAAATCTCTAGGAAAAATTCGTCAGAGTTTTATTTGTAATTTGGATGTTCCCAAAATTCAGCAAAACACAACTGCATAAAGCAAACACTCCCAATAAAAATCAATTCACCATTTCACCAATACTTCTCAATTTCTC